>OZ007593.1:48010996-49215126 GCA_963931845.1 Maratus michaelseni | reverse complement strand
AAGAAAAAAAAAATCTCATCATTATACATATTTAGTTATGCATTATTAATTATTTACTTGGCCTTTACTTTTAATATTTCAAACTTACAGCTGAATGTAACTATTAAAACATTTGAAATACTGTATTCGTAAAATGAAATTTCAGCTTAAACACTCGACAATTACTTTTAGTTATGCATTATTAATTATTTACTTGACCTTTACTTTTAATATTTCAAACTTACAGCTGAATGTAACTATTAAAACATTTGAAATACTGTATTCGTAAAATGAAATTAGTTTAAACACTCGACAATTACTTTTAGTTATGCATTATTAATTATTTACTTGGCCTTTACTTTTAATATTTCAAACTTACAGTTGAATGTAACTATTAAAACATTTGAAATACTGTATTCGTAAAATGAAATTTCAGCTTAAACACTCAACAATTACTTTTAGTTATGCATTATTAATTATTTACTTGGCCTTTACTTTTAATATTTCAAACTTACAGCTAAATGTAATTATTAAAACATTTGAAATACTGTATTCGTAAAATGAAATTTCAGCTTAAACACTCGACAATTACTTTTAGGTTAAATTCAGGTTTTCTCAGTGACGATCACAGTATTTTTACCAAATAATTAAAAGTACTACATGGATGCATCTATCTATCTATATTAGAAATTGTGCAGGTTTCTGGTCACTGTTTTGTTTACATATTTTAAACAAAAATTTCAATTTAATAATGCACTGAAAATTATAATGAATGCTTACAATTAAACACAACAACACAAAACAAAAAATTTCACAAAAACACATTATTTCCCCGATATTTTCCCACAACTAATCAATAAATTTCATGATATTTTATTGCGATTTTAAACCATGAACTTTAGTACTTTTCTGTTATACGGACACTATGCCAAAATGTATGTATGTATGTAAATGTATGTATGTATGTTTGGCGACAATGGTGTACGTATAACGGAAAAGTGCCTGAATTATTATATATATATATATATATATATATAAAATATAAACATAATTGGCGACACAGCAAGTTTTCTGGATTTCTCCCTGTCTTTCTAACCACATTGTTAACAAAACAAAAAATTCACGAAAAACACATTATTTCCCCGATATTTTCCCACAACTAATCAATAAATTTCATGATATTTTATTGTGATTTTAAACCATGAACTTTAGTACTTTTCTGTTATACGGATACTATGCCAAAATGTATGTATGTATGTATGTTTGGCGACAATGGTGTCCGTATAACGGAAAAGTGCCTGAATTATTATTTTTTTATATATATATAAAATATAAACATAATTGGCGACACAGCAAGTTTTCTGGATGTGAAAGGCGGAGATGAATTTCATTCATTCAATGACCGTTTTAAAAGTTTCAAGTTTGGATTGAGTGCACCTGAACATAAAAACCGATACCTATTTCTATGTTCACGATTGAGTTATTTGGATATCTTTTCGTATAGCACAGAAAATCATTTCTCCCGCTTTCGTAATACAGATAAATTCTGGTGTATTTTTTCTTCTTCTTTTTATATCATAAGTACTTTTCTACTTTAAATTTTTTAATTGTCGAGTTTCTAAGCTGAAATTTCATTTTTCGAATGTAGTATTTCAAATGTTTTAATAATTACATTCAGCTGTAAGTTTGAAATATTTAAAATATTAAAAGTAAAGGTCAAGTAAATAATTAATAATGCATAACTAAATATGTATAATGATCAGAATGACATATTAAAATGTGTACAGAATGACATGAAAATTTTAAAAAACTGAAATTTTGCACTTGCAACTTAATTGTAAATTTCATTGTTTACATTGGAAACGATTTGTGGATTTTAAGAATTTGCTGAACTTCGTGTCACCAAATTACTAAATCTCTCTCTCTCACTTTCCAAAAAAAAAAAGGGTTAGTTTAAAAAAATTCAAAGTAGCAAAATACATACAACACAAAAAGAAAATAAATACGGTAAAATGAAAAAATTACTTTAATAATAGAAATCCATAAATTTTCAACAACGACATCAAACGAACGTATCTCATCTTTCGTTTTGATAAGGAACGCTCCTTTGGCCCCCTCCACTCATTGGCTGAATTGTAAAGGGCAAAATTGGGGGACAAAATGACTACAGCATTTCTGAGAAAAGAAAAAATCAGAAAATTCACAGAAAATAATTATTTTTGTTGCAAGTTGGGTTAACTGTCTTTATGGTTCGAGTCGATTTCAGACTGAGTGTAGATTTCTGCAAATTGGATTTGAGTTAACCCGATTTTTCAAAAGTTAGTTCAAGTTCAGTATATTATTTCAGATTAAAACTATACCTATCAGGGCTTGAATTTCAGGGCGGGATTCGCGCGGAAAATTTTGAAATCCCGCCCAAAAAAGATCGTGAGCGGGAAACTCCCGCCCAAAAAATTTCAGCATTTTTGGAGAAATTTGCATTGTTTAATTTACCTGCAACCGAACGATAAATTTCGTGATTTTTTTTCCCCGCAACCGATTGACGGACTTTGTGTTTTTTCCGCGACTGATTGACGAACTTTGTGGTTTTTCCCGTGACAGATCAACGAACTTTGAGTTTTTTCTGCGACAGATCGACGAACAGTGCGTTTTTTAAGCGACTGATCGACGAACCTTGCGTTTTTTGGGGACATATCGACGAACTTTGCGTTTATTTCGCAATCGATCGACGAAATTTTTCTTTCTTCCCTGACTGATCGACGAACTTTGCATTTATTCCGCAATCGATCGACGAAATTTGCTTTTTTCCGCAACTGATCGACGAACTTTGCGTTTTTTCCGCGACAGATCAACGAACGTTGCATTTTTTTCTGCGACTGATCAACGAACTTTGCGTTTTTTCTGCGACAGATAGACGAACATTGCGTTTTTTAAGCGACTGATCGACGAACCTTGCGTTTTTTGGGGACAGATCGACGAACTTTGTGTTTATTCTGCAATCGATCGACGAAATTTGCTTTTTTCCCACGGCTTATCAACGAACTTAGCGTTTTTTCCGCGACAGATTGATGAACTTTGCGTCTTTTCCACGATCGATCGGTGAATCTCAATCAAATAAAATCTAAAGTCAGAAATTTATTTAACAACCTAATTGTTAAGGGTCCCTAACACATTTAATGGAACTTGAAAAATACACTGCATATATAAAACTTAACTTTCTTCCCTTTTTTATAATAAAAATAAACATTTTACATAATCATTCTCAGTTGACTTAATTTTTTTCAATGGTATTTTGTCATGTCTGCATTAATGTAATTCTTTAAATAGCACGTAAAAGAATAGTGGGGTTTAAAGATTTTTTTTCTCCCTCCCAAACATTACAACTCCCCTCCATTTAAAAATGTTGGTAGGGAGACTCCCGTCTTTGGAAAAATTGAATTTCAAGCCCTGCCTATAATATGTTTGTGTGTATTGAGGTTTGTATAGATGTTTGTGTGTGTGCTGTTTTTAATACAGACAGTTTCATTTTTCACACGAACCTTTCAAAAAATTCACATTCTTTGCGCAATCCTTTAACAAAATTCGCATTTTTTTTCGTGATTCTTTAATGAAATTTGCATTTTTTTCTGTATCTTTTTTTTGTCGAGATTCATAATTTTTTCAGCTATCCTATGACGTAATTCGTGTTTTTTTTTCAGCGATAATTTGACGAAATTTGTGTTTTTTCTGTGATTTTTTTTTCCCGAAATTTGCGTTATTTTCCACGATTCTTTTATGAAATTTGCGTTTTTCTGTGATCCTTAGACGAAATTTTCTTTTTTCGCAATGCTTTGATAATAATCACATTTTCTCTGCTGCCTTTTGATAAGATTCATGAATTTTCAGCAATCCTTCGATGAAATTCGCGTTTTTTCAGCAATCTTTGAAGAAATTCGCATTTTTCTCGCGATACTTTAACGAAATGTGCGTTTTCCAGCGATTTTTTGATAAAATACATTTTATTCCGCAATTTTTAGACGAAGTTTGGCAAGAAAGCGCTATCTTTGAGTGAAATTTCTTGTTTTGCGATTCTTTGACAAAATTTGCTCATCTTTTGTGTAAATCGCGTTTTTCTGTGGCCTTTTAACAAAATTCACGTTTTACATGATCCTTTGATGAAATTAGTGTTTTTCCCGTGATCATTTGACGAAATCTAGGATTTTTTTCCCGCGAAGATTGATTATATGTTTTTAGTCTGCAGGTGCCCTAAAAAGTTTGTGACGCCTGTTGCTGCATTGCACGCATTCTGCTACGGTGTATCAAACAAACAAAATTCATCCTAAAGAATTATTGTTTCGTTTCTGGAAATGAACAACCGTCAATTCATTGGCTGAATTATAAAGGGTGAAATGTGTAGGCACTGAGTATCATCTATACTATTAATGTCGGTAAACGTCTGTCTGTGTGTGTGTTGTTGTGTCTGGCGTCTGTAAGCACAAAACTCTGCATGCAGACGACGGACATAAGTGCTTTTGGTATAAAAAAATTCGTAAGTGGAGTTTTTAAAATTTACAACATTTTGCGGGAGAAGAGGGGTGCGAACGAATTTAAAAAATGAGTCCGCATCAATAATTATGGCGGCGGGGGGGAGTATGTTTTGCATACACGGGGCGGAGACTTTTCTTTGTTGACACCACTCATATGATATATCGTTCGAAAGGCCTGTGACTGCCTTTTCATGTTATGCATCTGTGTGGTCCATCCCCCCCCCCCCCGCCAATTGGGGCACTTTTCTAAATTTTGCACATACCACTCATGTTATATATCGTTAAAAAGGTCTGTGACCGCTTAATCATATTATGCATCTCCGGTGTCCATCCCCCCACTTTGCCCCTCCAAGGGGGTACTTTTGTAAATTTTGCACAATCCCTTCATTTTACGTATTGTTGGAAAGATCTTTGACTGCTTATTATATCTGACTGCTGAGTATATTTGACTGCTTATCTTTGACTGCTTATTGATGCATGTTATGCATCTCCGGGGTCCATCCCGCCACTTCCCCCCCCCTTAAGGGGGGCAATTTTCTAAATTTTGTTGACACCCCTCATGTCATATATTGTTGGAAAGGTCTGTGACCGCTTACTGATATTATGCATCTCCAATGTCCATCTCCCCACTTTGCCCCCCCCCCTCCCCCAAGGGGGTACTTTTCTAAATTTTGCAGACAACCCTCATGTCATATATCGTTGGAAAGGTCTGTGACTGCTTAATCATATGCATATCTCCAATGTCCATTTCTCCACTTTGCCCCCTCCTCCCCCAAGGGGGTACTTTTCTAAATTTTGCAGACAACCCTCATGTCATATATCGTTGGAAAGGTCTGTGACTGCTTAATCATATGCATATCTCTGATGTCCATCTCCCCGCTTTGCCCCCCCCCAAAGAGGTACTTTTCTAAATTTTGCACACAACCCTCATGTTATATATCGTTGGAAAGGTCCGTGACCACTTAATCATATTATGCATGTTCCGTGTCCATCCCCTACTTTACGCCCCCCCCCCAAGGGGGTACTTTTTAAAATTTTGCACACACCCCTCATGTTACATATCGTTTGAAAGGTCTTTGACTGCTTATTCATGTTATGCATCTCCTTGGTCCATCCCGCCATTTCCCCCTCCCCAAGGGGGCACTTACCAGTTACTTGCACAACAGCGCTAAATGTGTCAGATGAAAGAAATTCCGCGAGTACATGTGCCAGTGAAACTTAGCCAATTGCTGTTCTTCAACCTAGCTTTAATTCAAAGTGGGTTTTTTATTTATATGAATTATTCTGCAAAAGTTTCAAACATTTTAAAGCAGCTATGAATTTTATTTTTATGGTACTATAAAGTTTTTTGGCGTCAAATTTTGACGGGTTCCATCTAGTAATAATTAATGTAAGTGTACAAGTAATGGGTCCCGTATATATAATTAATAATATATATAATTAATAATATATATATATTAGTATAATTGTCTACTTGCTTTGACAAACAAAGAAAATATTTATATATCACGCTCATAAGCAATTAAAACGACATATGATTAGTTGAAACCTCTCTTTCCAAACGCTCGAGAAGGGAAAATTCTATTGTCATCAGGATTCACGCTAGACAGTCGTTTTTTCTAGAGTAAAGTTTGATGACAGACATTACTCCATTTCTCACTGGTTTCCTCATGAGTTGAGTTTTAAATTACGCTAGATCGAACTCGTCAAAACTTGACGGGAAAACAATTATTGTAACAATATCAGTTAAATAGGCTTCTTTTTTATTTAAGAGGGGGAGAGAATGAAACAGTGTTTCAAAAATTTTATTAAAAACGTTTTTCCCCATTATCGATGCAAACTCCAAACACACAAGCCGTAAAGAACTATGTAATGCAAAACAGTTCGACATTACCGCCATATTCACCACTGCAACAAAGAAAATTTTATGGACCTATGAAGTATCGTACAAATAGTATATTCCTTCATTGAGATAATCATTGCTCATTCATTAGCATTCACTCTATACAGTTGCTTTTCTGACGTAAGGTTTGAGAACGGACTTTTTTATTGTTTCTCACTACTTTGCTTATGAGTTGAATTTTAACTTCATACATTTAAAGTATTTTTACTCTTTAAAGCAGATTAATGGAAACTAGGCTGTCAATAAAACACCTCGATGCACAAAATTATTCATTCGATGCCAGCAGTATGCTATTGTAACCTGATGTATGAAGTTAATAATTTCACATGTTTATTGCATGATATATATTGCCATTGTTGTTTAAGCTCTTTTACAAGAACTGGCAATCAGCAACCGATGCATTGTGAAAATTGCACATGGTAAAAGCACTCAAAACTAGAAAATGGCCCTGTTCATGTGTCGGGATACTGAAGCTTGTCAGACGTTTCGGAAAAACGATTCGTTTAGAGGATCGTCCACGAATTGGAAGGCCTTTCTTGGCATCTGCTTCATATTATGCATGCCAACGTCATCTATAAGTAATTTTTTAAACCACAACATTTTTATTTAAAAAAAATTGAGGAAAATTTAAAAGAAGAATAATTCATTAATAATGTTAAGTAATCTTTTGCCACAATTTTTCAATGTAATTGTGTGACATACCCATTTATGGAACTTTAGACAGTAAGTTAACAGCATTTATAAATGAACTATAACTTTTGTTGGTTATAAATAGACAATTTACTATAGACAATTATCACATTTCGCGCTTTGGCGCAAACCTTCTAGCGCGTCCAAATACGGAAAAGTGAAATTAATCGTACCAGAAAAATAAACTATTTAACATGCTTTTGTCATCTGTGTTAAAAAACAATCAAAGCCCACCTTTTTATAATTGATTTATAATCAAGTAACGGCTAGTTAGTAAAAGTTCAGTTATTAAAAAGAAAGAAAGCTTTTAGATGCATTAAATGCCTTACTTTTACATTATACTGTAGACGTTTACGTGAGACTAGAACAATTGTGTTTCAGTTTAATATTGTACTATGATTGGCGTCGCCAATAATTCTTAGTTCTATTTTAAAGGAAAAACAAGCAATTTTTTACAAAATATAAAATGGATTTCAGAGGATTGTTTCTCCCTTCGTAATTTTGTGGCAACTCTGTATTGTTATCCACATTTGAATCCTGCACGGGTCGGGATATACTGACCTGATTTCGAAATGCGATTTTTATTTAAAGTAAATCAAAAACGTACCCGAAGACTCAAGTGAAAGAAAATTAATCCACATTTTAATGAAATTATGGAAAAAAACTCTGTAATTTTATTTGTAATATCACCATTTTTGTATAAAAATAAATAAATAAATAATATATATATATATATATATATATATATATATATATATATATATATATATATATATATATATATCTTATTTACCTTCAAATACGTTTTTTTCATTTTATACCATATGGATAACTTTCTTTTTAAGAAATGGTTTTCCAAACTGGACCTGAAATAGTCAAAGCTTCACCCGTAACAAAACATTTGTGGATCGGGTCGGTTTCGGGTAAATTCGGATTACTCGAACTGATGCAGCACTCTAATTCAATAATTTGAAATTCACCGTTGTCAATATCGACTATTTTACAGTCGACGATGGTATATTAAACTTTTTGAGGTGTCTCTGACAGAACAATATGCAGTTTCTCACAAACCGTCAAATGCCTTCGCCACGACATGCTTCAGTTTCCACACGCAAACCATTTTCTAGAATTTGCAATATTTCTGTGTATTTAAGGTGAATATCATTGGGCTACTTGATAATGTTAACATTGATATACCACCCTATTTCCTTTCGTTAGACTTATTTAATAAAATTAACATAAAATACCTAAAATACCTATTTATAGTTGTTCCTTTAATTTTTCCCGTTAGTGTATTATTAGTGTTATGTCAGCATATTATATTTTCTTATATTCCATTTTAAATATATATGTATATATATATGATTGTATAAATTTTAGAAAATTTCAACTGATAAAAGTGGCTAGCGTACAGTATTTTAATTTTTCATATGTAATTAAGAATTATTAGCTTTTAAGCTAGTGAACCAACCATATGTCAGACAATAATTTTTCTCACCAGAAGGAATATAACCTCACACACTTTCAGTGGGTCGCATTTACCGGATAACATGTAAAATATGCACTGCACATGTATTGAAAATCTTAATCCATATTTCATTAAATGTACAATTTATCATGATTTTTTTTTATAATTTCTCTCTAATTGTAAGCAAAATACAGTCATTAAAAGTGAAATTACAAGAACATAGAGAAATGTGCATAGCCATGTGAAAATCACTGAACGTTATGTTGTCATGTAAAAATCAGAGAGGTGAGAGACAAATGATTGAGAGTAAAAAGAAGGATATGCGATAGAAAGCTATTTTCAGTAATTAATGTGGTCCTCACAAGGAACTATAAAGGCCACTAAACGGCTAGCCATAGTATAGATGAAACCATTAATGATCAAAGAAGCCTCTCCTTGTCAATCAACTCACGTACGGTGTGTGCCAGTTGTGCCATGGTTGTATCCGGTGCACAGACCTTCTGATGAGATCCATACATGTTTCATGGGAGAGATATAGGGCGAAGTTCCTGACCAAGGACGTTTCCGTCCCCGTTGTTGAGATTTCATCGTGTGACGTTGACGGCCTTTGTCCTAATGCTATAAAATGCCAGGACATCCTGTACCAGTGGCCGAACAAAAAATTGGTTGACGCATCGCTAAACTGTCAAAATACCGGCAATGTGCATAAAGGCTGTTCGATGTCTGAAGAAGATTTCTCTCGAAACCATTATCCTCGCTACGAGGGCAATAGGGCGCTTGACGATATGACGTGCCAAGAGGAGTCACCCTGCAAGCGTCCCTACTCATGCATAGTGGTCATTCGTTAACAAACTAAATCGGGATTCGTATATGACAACTTCCTTTGCTCTTCATTCATACAGATGCGATAATGACGACACAAACCTAGGCGTACAGCCCAATGACGAAGTTAAGTAAACCCCAGTGGCTCTTTGCCGTGCGTGAAGCCGTATATCATACAATTTGTTGTAGATGGTTTGGGTAGATACTCATATACAATTTGATGTTAGTAGACGGATTTGTATGCATGTGGCGGGGCGAATGGATCTCACGTGGCATTCAACACATGTGGTAATTGCGCGCAGTTACATACGAAACTCCCGCATTTCTAGTATTCGGTTTCATTCTCAATCTTTTAATTGTTGGTATTCAGCTGTATGACTTCTCCGAAGCATTTCCTATGCTTTCTCATTCATTCCGCTGCAACAATATGTCACCAAAAGTGTATATGCGAAGAGCCAGCTGTTGGCTTTTATCGCCGTAATATGTATACCATATGACCCAATGCACATGCAAACTTAATCATTTGCAAATTGCTCTCACAACTACCAGTCCTGTGATTTCCGTATAGCTACGCGCATTCTTTCAAGATGTTCCAATTTCACTTTTGATGGTTGTAAATTGCAATGCTAAACATATAGTTAGAAAAATCTCACTCTTTAAGTTTCAATAAAAAAAAAAAACAGGGTGTCCGATACGAAACGCCCTAATTTGAATAGTCTGTAATACAACATGTAAAAGATTTAAACAACAATAGATACACATAGTTATGAAGTTTTGTTTCTGAAATCACATCTCTAATTTTTACATGTGCCCCACAAGTGGCACGGAAGGAGGCAGATAATTGGACCCCCTCTTCCAAATCCATCTTTGTGGAAATTCGGCAGTGAATGCGTTCCGGACTCACAAACGCCAGTGTGGTAGTGATCCATCCTGCCAATGGACCCCAATTCTGCATACCGCCACGCAGTTTGTGCTTTCACAGAATCCTTTGTCATTTTTTAATCTTCAGTTTTTCGATTTACAGCACCTGAAATAAAAATTCTTGCTACCACATAATGTAAATTTCCACATCTAAGCTACCATGTACCACCTAACAAAATTGCATTGGTTGTTTCTTATCTTCATCATTAAGTGTTTAAAATTAGGGCGTTTCGTCTCGGATACTGCATTACTTCATTTGACTTCATTAAAGTTGTGAGAAAAATATACAACATCTAAGCTACCATGTACCACCTAACAAAATTGCATTGGTTGTTTCTTATCTTCTTATTAAGTGTTTAAAATTAGGGCGTTTCGTCTCGGATACTGCATTACTTCATTTTACTTCATTAAAGTTGTGAGAAAAATATACAACATCTAATCTACCATGTACCACCTAACAAAATTGCATTGGTTGTTTCTTATCTTCATTATTAAGTGTTTAAAATTAGGGCGTTTCGTCTCGGATACTGCATTACTTCATTTTACTTCATTAAAGTTGTGAGAAAAATATACAACATCTAAGCTACCATGTACCACCTAACAAAATTGCATTGGTTGTTTCTTATCTTCATTATTAAGTGTTTAAAATTAGGGCGTTTCGTCTCGGATACTGCATTACTTCATTTTACTTCATTAAAGTTGTGAGAAAAATATACAACATCTAAGCTACCATGTACCACCTAACAAAATTGCATTGGTTGTTTCTTATCTTCATTATTAAGTGTTTAAAATTAGGGCGTTTCGTCTCGGATACTGCATTACTTCATTTTACTTCATTAAAGTTGTGAGAAAAATATACAACATCTAATCTACCATGTACCACCTAACAAAATTGCATTGGTTGTTTCTTATCTTCATTATTAAGTGTTTAAAATTAGGGCGTTTCGTCTCGGATACTGCATTACTTCATTTTACTTCATTAAAGTTGTGAGAAAAATATACAACATCTAAGCTACCATGTACCACCTAACAAAATTGCATTGGTTGTTTCTTATCTTCATTATTAAGTGTTTAAAATTAGGGCGTTTCGTCTCGGATACTGCATTACTTCATTTTACTTCATTAAAGTTGTGAGAAAAATATACAACATCTAAGCTACCATGTACCACCTAACAAAATTGCATTGGTTGTTTCTTATCTTCATTATTAAGTGTTTAAAATTAGGGCGTTTCGTCTCGGATACTGCATTACTTCATTTTACTTCATTAAAGTTGTGAGAAAAATATACAACATCTAATCTACCATGTACCACCTAACAAAACTGCATTGGTTGTTTCTTATCTTCATTATTAAGTGTTAAAAATTAGGGCGTTTCGTCTCGGATACTACATTACTTCATTTTACTTCATTAAAGTTGTGAGAAAAATATACAACAAAAAATTCGTTCTTGTCGTTTTAATTTTGTTAATGTCAAAGTTTTTATATTTCATCCAAGAAGAAAAACTATTAGAAAATAGTTATATACTAAATTTTATAAAAGTTTAAAAGTTTAATTATGAGCGATTTTTACTTCTTAACATTACTCTACAATTTATCAAAATATTTCGCATGTTACGCTTTTCATAATATTATATTTTTAACTAAAAAATCTTTTAATAAAGACATTTATGAAATAAAAAACTCTTAAAACTTTCGAAAGTTTTAAATATCGTATCTCATGTCTGCAAGGAATAAGTCTATCCTTTAATGAAATTTTAAAGAGCATTATTGGAAAATATTTTTCAAAAAACTGCTTTGAAGTTTTTTAAAGAATATTTTAAATTGATTACACTTAAGTGTAAAATGAATATTTCTTCAGAAAGTGAAAACTATCATATCGTAAAAAAAGTTTTTGAAAGTGTGGTTTATTTTTTGTAACAATTTTTTTTCTAAATAATGTTAATCTGTGAACAATAAAGTTATTTCTGGGCGGGATGGGGGTGGGGGGAGGGGGGTTATTTCTCTTATCGTTTTGCAATGGTTAATTCTTAACCCCTTCAAGGCAAGCGTCTTTTACAGAATTTTTAATCTTTTACCACCGGTTTTTCAAAACAGAAATTTCGCTTAATCGAATCGCAGAAATGCTGTCATTAAATAAGGTAAAGCTTACAATAAAATGTTACTGGTGGGAATAATCAAAGATTTTGAGCATCTTATGCGTCACGTATACGTGTCGCTCGTCCCCAAAGGGTTAAGCCGTTATAGGAATTAGGAAAAAACGTGTTTTTACAGCCAAGAAATGCTAAAAACTCTTACAATTCAATGTATGTCAACTCGGTAAGTTTTTGTTATAGTAGAATGAAGTTGCCACTGTTTTACGTGTTACAACAAAAATATAGTTTTCTAAATATAACTTATAAGACTCACAAAATGTATAAAAATTTAAATTCCGTAACTTTAACAAATAATAACTAGTACTTTCATGTAAACAGCATTGATATGATAAAGAACAACATTTGAAACATTTTTCCATGGGAAACCCTTTATAAATACATTCACTATGCAACGGCGATGGTTATATATATATATATATAAATAATGTTCAATTTTCTTTTGACTGAAAGAATAATAATGTTGTTTTTATGTTAAAATATTTTAAATAAATATCTTTAAAAACCACTTTCTATGTTTTTAACATTCTCAAACATAGTTAAAAAGTGTTTATGAATTCAGTTGGTCTGTCTGTCTGTGTGTCTGCCTGTCTGTCCGTGCTCTAACTAGAGTAAATATATTCGGATCGTCATGCAATTGATATATGTAATTGAGGTTTACTATGGCATGTTCGGCATTGAAAATAAAGTGTGTAGATCTTATAGATTATTTACAGGGACACTCAAAATAATTCCATTCCATCGCGGTCTATAGGGAAAAATCATTTGCGGTTTACTTTAATGCTGTTACACGATTTCAAGAATATTGAAATTGATATGTATCACTAATACGCACTACAAAAGGCTCACTATAGAATAGGGTATGCATAACACACATAGTTCCTTTACAGGGACACTCAAAAGCATTCCGTTGCACTACGGTCTATGGAGAAAAGTCGTTTGGGGTTTATTTTAATAATTTTCCCTATTTCAAACATATTGAAATTGATATAGTATACAGTCGAACCTCGTTAACATGAACTTCAACGGGAATCAAAATTTTGTTCATGTTATCAGTATCAAATCTTTGTACTCGTTTTCATAGAGGACTATGAAAACAATTCATGTTAAAAGTAATTCACGTTAAGCGTGTTCATGTTAAAGAGGTTTGACTGTATCACTAAGGTACATTACAAGAGGCTTACTACAGAATATTGTGTGTATAACATTCATCGTTCATTTACAGGGACACACAAAAGAATTCAGTACTATATGCTAACAATAATTTCTGCAAGTACATTTTCAATTGCTTAACACGTTTTTAAATGTAACCCAATTTTTGTGTATTACTTGGTGTGTATAAATTCTATATATCATGTACAGCGCAGCACAAAATTTCTCGAGTACATTTCCGCTTATTAACGGGAATTCAGTAGAGGGAATTTTAAACTGTAGTGCTACTATTTTCCTAACTGAACTGAAATGTAGCTTTCTATGTAGTGTATATACAAATCTATAGATAATATACAGGGTTCACAAAATAATTCGTATATTTTTCTGAACATTGTTGATAATTCTGGAATTGAATTTTTAAATCTGTTATGCGTTTTCCAAAAATAGTGTATGTTAAATTAAACAGTAGGTTTGTGTCTTCGCCCCGGAATTGCACTTATACTCTAAAGCGAAAGCTGGGCTCCCGGGGCGGTCATCTCTTGTCATCCCTTGTTTTCTTAGATATTATTTTTCACCTTATTAAATGGTAAAGAATTGCAAAATTATTTTGGAACTGTTGGAAAGTGTTACATAATCTCTGCATGACGCATGATATTTCATTCTTGTTTGTTAATTATTTCATTGTTGTTATTCTACTCGCTAAGGTATAGTGCTGCTCATTGAAAAAGCTTAATCTTTATAACAACTCAGTGTTTCTGAATTTAATATTCAAACGATAATAAAACAATCACACAGGATAATCGCATCAGCCAGTTTGCACATACATACAAAAATGCAAAATTTATTGCAATACGTTAAGCATTTCGTGTTGATAAATTATTTGTATTCGTGTGGTCAGTTGGGCAAACTTATTATTCTTAATGACAACTTACTAAATGAGACATTCTACTAATGCTACTGTGTATATATTATAATATAATTAAATGTTATTAGATATTGAAAAGAAAATTAATAGTATTCAAAAATTTGGAAATCTACAGGGTGTTCTAGAAAGGACTCCCCAACTTTTAAATGACATAACTTCGAAACAGTGAGAGATAGAAATGTGAAACAAGTTGAATATTAAACAGATAGGTCTGGAATTTGTTATACACGAATGTGAAAAAATAGTTCCAATATTGGATAATAGGTGGCAGCACAAGCACATGAAACTTTAAATGGTGCTCAGTAGGACAGAAATTTCATTCGTGCGTCTGTTTCATTGCTGACACGTGTAAAAAAGTTGTATAGAATTAGAGAATAATTCGGAATTCAAGAATATCATGCCGTATTCCCCATATTCCCCGGATCTGAATCCATGCGACTTCTTTTTGTGGGGTTACTTGAAGGACGCTGTTTATTCTAAGAATCCCCAAACGTTGGAACAGCTCTAATAATTCATCTGTGAGGCATGTGCATCCATTTCAATAGAAGTATTGCAACAAGTGATTTCGAACGTTACCTGTAGGTTGCGTCATGTTGTTGCTGAAAAAGGTAACCATATCGAAACCATTGTAATGTGATTTTTATCTCAGTTCAAACAGCTCACTTTCAGGAACTATTTCAAAGACACAGCTTTGTGATTGCAGCGCCCTCTCGTGTCCAATATTGGAACTATTTTTTTAAATTGATGTATAAAAAATTCCAGACCAATCTGTCTAACATTCAACTTGTTTCACATTTCTATCTCTCACTGTTTCGAAGTTATGTCATTTCAAAGTTGGGGAGTCCTTTCTAGAACACCCTGTATGTTCAAACATTTTGAGAATCATCAATGATAGCACCTTCATCAGCAAGTTGCAAGTATTGACTTTTAAGAGATTGACATCCACCCTTTTTTAACATGTGTTTATAAACGACGTATCTGTACGTTCGAGTTGAAGAAAAATACAGTATTTCCGAAATATATATATTTTTTACTATTCTGTTTACCCCCCTTTCTAAAATATTCTATTTCTTCATTATATTTTTCGACTCGAAATTTATTACGAAGTTATTAATTAGAAATAGTGGTAGACTAAATAGTAAAAGAAAGTTGACTATGGCAACCTTGCTATTGCCGGGCAAGGCACAAATGAGAAGATGACAGGACCAACAAATCCGCGGGAAATTTCGAATGATTTAACCTAGATGGCCAAACATAATAGTGAAATAGAATAATTTTTAGTAGCACATTCCAACATACTTGAAAAGAATTTATGACTTCAAATCGTGTGTGTGGCTATTTGTTCTTGTCATATGACTATCACTGTTCTAATTTTCGCAATTTTAATTAGATACCCACGAAAATTATATATGATATTTAGGTTCAATACAGCTTATTTCCTATTCGAAATGGATTAGGCAGGATTAAAGCTCGTTTACAGGGGAATTGAAAAGCATTCCGATACATTGTAACCTATGCGAGATAATTGTATGAAACTCATTTTAACGATGGCAAGATGCTTCAAACATTATTACGAAGTTGTTATGCATTGTAGGTGTGCATTTCAACATGTTCCTTGTAGCAAATAGCAACTATAATATTTATAGATCATTTTCTGAAACACATGAGCAAATCGACTGCATTACTGTCTGTACTAATACTTTGAAGCACGCTTAATGAAATTTCATATACGATATTAAGGAAAGTTATATCTTTTGTATAGAAAATAATGCATGTAACATTTAATTAACTTTTACAAGTTTGCAAAAAAAGATGTCAGATTTTATTTATGGGCGATAACTTCAGGAAGTTCGTTTTTATTTATGTTATTGTTATGCTTTTTGAAGTTTAAGTAAATTTTAATACATTATGCGATGTGTATAAATTCTTTCGATCATATGCAAAGCTGCTGAAAAGAATTTTAATTTATTAATTTTTTTTAATGAATTGCTGAAAGTGCGTTTTGTGTTTGTTTCAGCTAAACTAAATTTTACTATAGCATTTGGTTTCATTATAATATAAATAAATTCAAATAGAGTCCTAGTGAGAAAAAAAAAACCCACATCCTATTAACTTGGCTGCATATCATCGTATAAAAATGGAACTGGTACAATCGACTAATAATAACTTTTACTAATTAATGCTATCATTGTTTCTTATGGGATCGTCTGTATATATATAAATTATACCAAACTTGAAGTTGTTCAATACTAACACCTAATTTTGACATAATATTTGGATTTTTCATTAAGTTTTACTTTCGGATACAAAACAGGACGTTGTCCGTTCAAGTAGTTTCGGAATTATGCTAGGTCAAAATTTAGAACTCTTAATGTTAAATACATTTTTAATCGCTGCAAAACAGACTAATATGAGGGTAGTTATTTTAAGTATAAATTAGAAACTTCTTCGCGGAATAAGCTGTGATTTTAGATTTCTATGTTTGAAACTTTTAGAAATAGATTTCTGGTAAGAAATCATTGATAACATTTCATGTATTTCTCAAAAATTAATTTCGAAAATGGTTATTTTTAAAATTTTCTTTTTGAAATGATTATGAATTTTAACCAATGATTTTTTCAAACACATATCTATTTATTGAGAGTGGAAATATGCGAATGCAATATTACATCGGATTCCGCCAAGTAGTTTTAGAATTATGTTTAAAATATTACTCGCAGTGCTATCTGTTTTACAAAGAGTACAAATGTATGTAACATGCAATGACTATAATTTCAGCGACTATTTATAAACATATACATTCTTAGTTTGTATTACAAAAATATTTAAAATAAAAAATACTTATTTTTTCAGTAAAGAAAAAAGTTATTTTTTCTTTAATTGACTGAACGTTAAAAAACAAATTTTATATTATTTCTCAATTAAAACTAATACTTACGGTAAGGATTTAAAATATCCTTAGGCACATAATCCATATGTGCTTAAAATCATTTTCACATAAATTGCATTATTAAGTTTTAAAATGTTATGTAATGAGCGTAATTTTCTCATTATTGCGAAATAACGTAATTTATAAGATCATAAATCATCCTTTAAGGGCTCTGAAAGTATCAAATAAACCATGAAATTAAATGACACTAGCAGTTTCTCAGTAAGAACTTTTTATCTTACTTGTAAAGTATGACAGATTAAATTTTAAGCTCATGTCAATAGAATAAGAAATTTTTTGTTTCAATATTAAAAAAAGTAAATAAATAAAAAAATTCTGATGAAATCTCATAATTTTCTCAAGTAAAGAAACACATTATTAGTCCAGTCAATCTAGACTTCTGCCTGGAAAGTTTTGGAGAAGTTTTTTTCTCTTTCGTCCTTTATGTTTTTGAGTGTGCTGAACACGAATTTCAACTTTGCCACCCCGTATCTGGTCTGCTTAAAAAATTATAAGCGAAAAACCATGAAAAAATTGGAGTTTTTTCGGTTTTTCCCTTGTATTCCGGAAAGGGTTAAATTTTTTTGAAAAAACCATTGCACCAAATTACACTAGAGAACATCTCTTACATTTTTCATATAAAATGTTTTTTTCTAAGATGAATAGTTTTGTCATACGAGTAAAAGGAATTTTAGCAATATAATTGAAATTCCATCATTGGAGGGCGAAAACACGATCCAATCACTATGCATCCATTTTAAACACCATTTTGAAGCTGTTTAGTTATTTCTGGTTGCATTTCAAATATTTCTTCATTTTCTTACCAAGTTTTAAACCTTTTATAGCACTAAGAAAATAAATTGAAATCAGGTGATTAGGAAAGATATTAAAACACAATCACTCTGCATAGATGAGAGAACCAATTTTCATTTTTCTAGTAATCTGATTTAAGTACAATTATAAGTATTGTAAGTTTAATATAATAATAACTTACGTGGAAGATTATAAACAGGAAAAAAGAGGAATGCTGTGTTATTCTCCAATTAATGTTGTTTTGGTCGCTTTGAAGGGCCTGGTTCATGTTCTTCAACAGAAGGTTCATCAGTATCTTCTTCTTGTGGCTCAGGTTGTGTCTCCACGGCTTTAAATATCCTGTACTGGATCGTCAATTACTGCTTCCAAGTCATCTTCAGCGATCAAGGAGCTGACATTGTCACAATGGCCATCGCAGTTCAGGCAAAGGAGAGAACAAAATAAACCTGCTTTCCTACAGCCACACATTCCACTAGAGTTTGTTTTGCATTTGCAGGATATTTTTCGCAGAATAGTTTCTGGTGCGGGAGGTTTGGCAGTTGTTATGGGTATGATACCTCTCTTGGTTTTATTCCAGCCCCATTCCTCAGCATTTTTACAGTTACCTAACCATAGCTGTACTTGGTGATAAACTCGCAGACAGTGATATCGAGCTGTATCTTCTGTTGGAGGGAGCGATGCAATATTTGTAGCGGTCTTAAAAGCAGATTTTATGTAGCACCTGTACCTGCAAAGACCATCTCCATAAAAGAACTCCACCCAGGAATTCCAGCTATCTCTTGTGACTTTCCATACAGCCGTAACAGGTCGCATACCGAAGGGACAATTCTTGATTTTGATTACCTCTCACCAATATTTTCGATCTTGACTGATTTCAAGCCTGAACCCACACTGTCAAAATGTTTGAGCTGTACAGCTCCAAAACTGCCAACCACTTGTGCAGCAGGTATCTTCTTAACTAGAGGTATAATTCGGTTTGACGTTATTGCATTCTTGGGGTAATACACAGAATACCACCCATGTATTGTAACCGGCCAAAGTGTGTGTGTTGAAATCGGAGTTGTCATATACAAATTGAGAGAAGACCTCTGATTCTATCTCGAAGGGAGGCATAGTTATTGCTGATACTTCAAAGCGTACTGCTTCATGGTACGATGAACAATAGCCCAGTGACGATAGCAAATCAATCAGCTTGCGAGATCCAAACTTCTTATATAAATATGCTGCCATTCCAATTTGCAGTGGTGAAAGAAAGGATCTTGGTCTTACTGCAGTAATGATGCTGCGAGCTAGTGCAGTACTCCTGTTCTTCCATTTATCAAGGTCTCTTTTTCTTTTTCTCAAAAGCAGTGTCTCTGTGAAAATCTTTCGGGTTTCTGGAATGAGTGAGTCATTTTCTTTCAAAAACGCGTCTGGAGGAGGATACTGAGTAGTTTCGTAAACCTGAGACCGAATATCTTCAGCCACTATCTTCGCCGCAGTCTGGACAATACGACGTCGTTCTTCCTGGGAAGATGAGCGTCGTTGTTGATACCAAACATCAGTCAAAATCTTATGACCTGTGTTCTTGAAGCAAACAACAGGTACCATGTTTGCAGTGGTTGATATAACAATATCTTCTTTATGCTTGTTTAGAAGGTGTGCTTTAACTGTTTTCACAGAAGGGCAGTATTCACCTGCTTTAATGGAAAGAAAACTTTTGTACTGCTGAACGTAATTGCGGTTGGTTTTCAACGCCTTTAGAAACCCTCTTCAAGTGGGCATCAATGAGCTATTCGTTTGTGTACTTTTTACGGCATTTTTCATGGACCATTAGAGACTCCTTGTTCATTAAAAATTCCTTTTTTCCATCTTTTCGTTTTTCACTTGCTAATCTGAAGGACTCAACACCTTTTGATTTCACTTCTGTTATTTTCGCTCCGTCTTCTAACTCCATATCACAGATAAAACACTTCTCTGCCATCATGAATATCACTTCACGTCTCACACAACCGTTTATAACACATAATCTGTAAATTAAATGCACATTACACATACTTTAAGGCAATACAAGTAATGCATAACCAACCGACGAAACGTCTAAAAACAAACTGAGAGCTGAGCTTTCAAATTCAACACGTGCCAAAAAAAGCCTTGAAGGAGAGGGGGACGGGGTAAAGGGAAAGATGACCCTTGTTATATCATGTACGTGGTGTCACTGGGGTATTTCAATGACACCCTCCCACGCGTTTTGCATTCACAAAAAATTACATTCAGCGTTTTCGCACTGCGATGATGGAATTTCAATTATATCGCTAAAATTCATTTAACTCTTATGCCAAAACTATTAATCATAGAAAAGAAACTGTATATGAAAAATGTAGGAAATTTTCTCTAGTTTAATTTTGTGCAATATTTTTTTCAAAACAATTTAACCCTCTACCGAATACCGAAAACCGAAAAAACTTCTATTTTTTCATGGTTTTTCGCTTATAATTTTTTAAGCAGACCAGATACGAGGTGGCAAAGTTGAAATTCGTGTTCAGCACCCCCGAAAACATAAAGGAAGAAAGAAAAAAAACTTCTCCAAAACTTTCCAGGCCTTTTTTGGTCTAAATTTACTGGACTATATGCATATATTCTGAAATACATTTTAGATAAAATACTGTTTCTAGTTCTTAGCATTCTAATTTTTCATGGTAGTATGTAATATTTTTGACGATATTACAAAGTTAATTCCGATAATTAATGACACAAAAATATTTTATTAATAAAAATGTAATATATTTTCAGAAATATAGAACACGTATGTTTTATAATAATACGCACTATTCATATAATGTCACAAAATTTAAAAATGGACAATGAGACGCATGAAATATTTTATTTTACATTTATACAGTTAAATTACTATAGTCAAATTACTAAAAATTCATAAACTCTATCTTTTAAAACAAATTTTCAAAATTAATATTTAATATCTAAATGAATTAATAAAGATTACCAAAGCACAATGTTTTTAATTCACACATTTAGTTTCATTTCTACTTTAAGATAATATTTTTGGCATAGCACTATTAAAAGCGTATGCTAGAAACGCAAAGACATTCACAAGCTAATGCCAATCCAATGGCAGCGCTATTTTCAAATTTCTCGTTTGTATTTTAATATTTTTAAATGATTTTTTTTCATACGATACATGAGGTACGCAACCGATCTAATTAAAATTGAATTAAAGTACAATCGGTGGAATTATACATACTTTGTTCCATTTCAAACTTGCCCTGAATTTATAAGTATGGTGATTTAATTAATGAAATTTTTAGTAGATATCATCAAATTTTAATAGTAAAACTGTGTTTATATTCAACAAGCATACCCACTCGGCGTTGTCCGGTCCCGGGTCTATACCATAAAAACAGGACAAAATATACTATATAGGACTAAAAGTTTGAATTCAGATTACTTTTATGAGTCAATCAAAATCACAGGTAAATTTTGAAAATTGTGTAAATACGCAAATTACTCCGTTCAATATAAAATAACAAAATATCAAACAAAAAATTCGAAATTTTGGCCATTTCGTCTGCCTATTATGCAATATTAACTATTACTTCTGACCAGGGTACTTTCGTACTTTTCCAATGTTGCTTACAGCGTTTTTCTTAAGGACGCCTTCACTTTCGGAACCGGTTCCGAAAGTAAAAGTATGAAACAGAGACTATTTAATTTAATGGGTTTTTAAGTTGGCCTTATTTTGTACATACGTGCAATGTAACCACTTGAAGAACGCTGATATATAATTTATACCACTTAACTTTAATTAAAAATTGCCTAATGCCACCCAGAACTTTTGAATAAAAGTTTGCTTATATAAAGTCCGTGAAGAAAAAAAATTATTTATTTCCAAATCAATTTTTCGTAAATTCTGCATTTTAGAAATTTTGTGCTGACTGAATCAACTTTTGGTGCTACAGTAGCTGTAACCATAAGATGATGAAATGTTTAATAATGTGATGCCAATCAATTATTTCAACATATTTTCTTTGCCCCTGAAAAGATTATAGGAACTTGAACCTCTTCATTTGGAGGAAAATACGAAAATATCAATTTCCCCTTTTTTTTATTTAAAATGCATTTAGGCAGTTTTTTTTATCTATGTATAAAAATTAACCAATTATAATAATTTAAACTACGCATTACAGAGGGAAGCCATAGAAATATTTACATCAAATTCAGAAACATGCAATGATATGACCCACGCAAAAATAGATAACAGATTGCGCCATATGTTATTAGAAAAAAGCAAGATTGGGATTTTCAACAGATTGACTGACAAGCAGAAAACATACCACAGTGACTGAAGATGCCTGATAACGACAGGTGAAAATATTTTTACTGTTTTACTATTTTTAACAGATTGACTAGTTTTGTGTAGTTTTAAAAATATTTTTAACGACTTTTAGACGTGTACACTGTTTGTTTATATGTTTGAAAATAAAATAATGTCTGTGAAAATGGGTAGTGCAAAGAATTATTATGCATTTTACATTTTTATATGGACCCTACCCAATAGGTACACCCGGATTTCGAAGAAAATTTTATCATAGTCAGTACTCATGATATGATGAAGAATGATACCAATTTTATTAGCCATAGCCAAGGTTCAGTATTTTTAAGTATTATTTAATATTAAGTACTATTTTAATTATTACAGTAGATTCCCTCAAATCCACATAGCTTGGGAACAGAAGGATCTCTGGTCACTGTTTTGTTTACATTTTTAAACAGAAATTGGAATTTAATAATGCGCTGGAAATTATAATGAATGCTTACAATAAAGTAAAATTTACAAATAATTAAGGACAATAATAAAATTAAAAAAATAATTAAAATATTAAACTTAACGGTCAAATAAATAAATAATAATGCATAACAATGATGATATAAATGTTTCTTGAATTATTCAATGAAACTCGCCTCATGAATGTACACTAATAATTTACATAAAAACAGTAAATTAAAGAAATTTTATTTGATGTTTAGCCAGTTTTAATAACCAAAAAACTCGATTAATACATATATGTATTTGATAAAAAAATCACGGTTGCCACTGATATTAGTGCTATCTTGAATTTTTTCTTAAATACTTCCCGTTATACTTCCTTCATGAGAAAGCATGAGTCCAATTATATTAACTAGAATTACATAACAAACTGTTTATGGAATGATATAAACATTAAAACGCCTTGAATTTACCCCCTAAATCTTAACTATAAGTTTTACTGTTTACATCTGAAACAATGTATAGATTTTAGGGTTAGCGATTTTCATTAGTTGCATCATAGATACTTTACAAATATTTTTAAAATACTAAAAAATGAAAATGGCCGATAGAATTTGTGTCATTCTACATCATATCACGAGTATTGTCTATGATCAAAGTTTCATGGAAATCGGGGGTACCTTTGAGGTATGTCCATTAGTAGAATATTCTGGCGAAATTACGTAAAGATTCAATTATTATAAATATTTGAATAATGCCTTTTACTTCATCAATTTTCTTTCAAACGATTCAGAGTTACAATCTTCTAATTCATTTTTTCCAGTTTGTCTTGTTTTTCCTATATCTATATGATCCAGATGCTAAAACTTCAACATATATTTTTCAAATTACTCGCTTTAATTTCGGACGATCTTTAATATGCATTTCATAAAATTCGGGTTCAGCTTGTAAGTAATATAGTTAATTTATGTTTTAAAAATAAAATGTTAAGTGAATTGTCATTTTTACTGTATTTTTACATATGCCCTGACATTTCTTTAATTTTTTTTAAACTGATTTATTTTTTGCTAATCCTTTCTCTGCCGTTATTTTCCCGCCACAAAAATGTTTCAAACAATTAAAAATTGCAAAAGAAGTAAAATTTTAAAATTTTCTTACATTTTTCACATTTTTTAAAAATTTTTTAAAATTTTACTATGAAAATGGAATTTTTTCTTGATTAAATAATTTTTTATGTACCATAGAAGAATATGTTAAAAAGGTATTACTAAAGTTACAAAAAAAAATAGTTCAAAGGGTACAAAATCTCTTTAAAGTACAACGCAAATATCCAAGCATTCTATACAAATACACTTTATTGCCAAAAAATCAGTGTAATCTAGTAACAATGAAACATTGTTATTCTTCATGTAATTAAAACAAATTTCTACATATTACATATTAATATACAAAAAATTATAATTTATCAATACTCATTTATGACCGTGTGTGTGGGCTAAAATTAATACAAATACGATGAATGTGTAGTTTTTAAACGAATAAATGAAGGATTTTTGACAGGAATGATTTCTGTCTAGAAAGGAAAGATTATTATTTTTAAATGTTGATTAAAACACGTAAAGTTTCAAAATGAAAAAAAAACTGGTATCGAGCCGGAAAAACTAAAAATTATTTTGCTGAGTTGATTTTATGGAAGATCAAAGTTTTCTTTTAGTGTTCTGCCATTTTATGGCAACAATAATTTTAAATAAGAAGTAGCAATAACTTTAAGCAACAATAGTACAATCAAAAATATACTTTTTCGGAAACAAAGTTTTTCATTTTTAAAAATCTGGATCGACACTACTCGAGTTTTCGAACACTGCTGTGCGTGTCCAGAGAGTAACAAAAAATATGGTGGCATATATTTTGGACACATTGGAATCGGCTGGATTCGAACGCTGGACCTCCATTTTTGGATCTGGAAATGGTACCTCCGTACCACTAATGTTTGATTATGTCAAAGCAATATATATCACTTCTATTCTGTCATATTTTGTTGGTGGTTGTCCCTGTGTAATCAACCGCAAAATGTTTGAATTTTTAAAAAAAAGAGATTAATTACCTTATCCGTGGGCGGATTTTTAAGAAACCCTGTACTGTCACAAGTACCGTCTTGCGACAATGATCTATAAAATATTCGCCAAATGAGGTCTTAGTCGGAAGTACCATTTGTAATTAGTCGTGTTCAATCACACACATATGTCCTAACTCTGATTACAATACTTGCCATACGCTATGTGTTCGGAAAGCTAAAATTAATATAAAAGCTGTATACATTTCGAAATTGTATCATGTTTATAATACTAAATGTACAAAGCATTGAATTACAAAACTATATATGTGCTCTGCAAATAGAGTATAAACGCATAAGGAATTATTAAATGAAACAAAAGGTCCATAATACCTTTTATTTTATTTAATCTAATTTGAATTAGATCTGCCATGAATACCTATGCAGTCTAACGCTATATATAATAGAAGAATGAGAAGCGAAATCTAATTAACTCTTCACAAATTTGAAAAGTTTGTTTAGGGAATTTAATTATGTCATCTCTTTACAGTGTTTAATAAGTTTGATTTCAAAGCTCAGTTTAATGAAAGATTTTCAATAAACACTCGCTTTGTTGTAGTTACAATATTAAAAGTTATTTTTAAATTGTTAATATAGCAGACTTTATTACATTTTACCGCACCGTTATAATAAGTGTTTTATAAACATTTATTTGAGGGAATATAAATTGATTCAAAGAATGTTTTAAAATAAATCACATTATATCGCATTCATGTTAAAATAATTTACATTTTTGATATGAGTTTATAAGTGTTCAAATTAATCCTAAAATATATTTTAATTCTAAATTTATATTAATAAAATAAAGTTATTATTTTTTTGTGTGTGGGGGGGGGAGGGGGATTCATGGTGACAGCTACGTAAATCTATCGTACGTAGAAGTCTTGAAATTTGGTTACGGATAGACGCAGACAGGACTGAATGTATCTGAGGCTCAAATTTTAGATTTTTGGGTTGATCTTTTTTTATTTTATATAGAATGGAACAATTTTCGTATTTGTCAATATATTGCCAAATTTAACCGTGATGTTGTTCGACTCAATAAAAACAATTGGACTTCAATCTGTTAGCTCGATATAGTCTATGCTGTCCTTTATTCATGGTATATTCAAGGACTTTATCGCGCTACTGGGCCAGCTGGGTCTGCTAGTTGAAAATAAAAGCAGTTTTAATATTTAATTTTTTATGATATGTACTAAAAAATTCTATAATCTAATCGCCATACTTATAAATTCAGATAAGTTTAAATGTAACAAAGTATCTATAATTCCACAGATTGTACTTTAATTCAATTTTATTAGATTTTTCATGAATACTAACACCATATACCGCTACGTTTAATAGAGCAATGTGAAGAGTGATCTAATTATTTCTTGAAAATTTTGTAAAGTCTAAGTCTATTTCTGAGAAATTTATTTTGGCATCAATTTAAGGAGTTAATAGCAAAATGTGATTTTAAAACTCCGTTTCTTGAAGATTGTTAAATAAACACCTGCTTTCTATTTGTTTGCAATGTGAAACGGAAAATCATGCATCAGGCATATATTATGAAACTATTTCCAACACTATCAGAATATTTATAACTAATTTCAATTCCTCATACAATGAAATGAGACATCTAAATAAACAACAACAACAAAAAAAAAATGACGCAGGAAAATCCCTTTTCATTATTTCATGTCCGTAGCGAATAATGCTTTCGAATTCTTTTGCCTAGCCCTTTGATCTATAGAATTTACACACACTAAAAATGAGTTAAATTTAAAATGACTACTTTCAGCAATTATCGATTACCACTCATTCTTTTGTATGTTTCTGTAAATAAACGATAAATACTACAAAATCCATAATGTATAGTACACATGTAGTAGTACACCTTACTCATGCATTTCAATTTAAATATGCTTGAAACATCTTATCATTATTAAATCGAAATGCAAACGATTTTCCCCATACACCATAATAAAACGGAATTACTTTGTGTCCCTGAAAAGGAACTATAAATCCTACACACTTCATTTTGAATAGAAAACATGCAATAGTAAACCCTAATAACATATATAAATTACATGTCAATCCTAATATATTTATGATAGTTAGAGTACGGACAGACATATACTGACATATGAACCGAAATCATAAACACTTTTTTAACTATGTAGGTAAATGTTAAAAATGCACTGAATTTTTAAAGATAGCAAAACTGATTGCTTTTTATTGTTCTGTTTAAAAACGTGTTGTCCCCACATAGAATATTATTAAATTGAATTTATATTAATAGAAATAATAAATCAAATTAAATTAAATTAAAGCATATAAATGTGTAGTGGACTAGCGACTCTCTCATAAAGGGAAGTCGTTGTTTTGCATATGAACGTATTGTCAATGTAACATTTTTGTGCGTGCAGCGACATCTGTAGACTATTTTATCATAACTTTCGACAAATGCATGTGTACTTCGAATTTGTGAGTTTCCTGCGCTTTGCAGCTGTTTTATGCAAATTATGGCTTTCATGGTCAATCGACAATAATATTTAAGGAGAAATAAGTGTGTTTAGCAGTAGATTGGGTTGCATCTCGCATTCAGTGGGGCACAAAACCGGAACTTGCCAGTTAAATAGCTTATTTTGCAGACGTGCTGTTTGATTGGATTAGAAGCCGACGTTGTAAGATGAATTTAGTTTGTTATTACAAATAAAGTGATTTCGGCGGTCTCGGGCTGTCATTATTATAGGTAGTTTAATGCAGCTATAAGGAAGTTGGAAAAGAATTGTGCATTACATCCGTGGATAATTCTAGCGTAGTGAAGTAGTTATCGAAGTGTCTCATCGAGCGTCACGCTCGTGGAAAGTTTTTTATTTTATCATCTGATTCCAGTGACTGTATTAGTGTATAGTGAAATGTATTTCATTAGTGGGCTTATTCTAAAAGTATTTATCAGTACTGGCTAAATTCCGGAAGGGAGACCCATCGATCATCTTCGCCCTTTTGATTTTCAATAAAATACAGCGTGTCCCAAATGTCCTTGACACATCGTAAAATTCAATAAAAGATCAAGCAATTAGCTTACGAGAAAGTTTTTCGGATAAAAATGTTTCTTATGTTTGATTTTTTTTTTAAAAGAAAATAAAAGAAAATAGTTCCAAAAACTTCTCATAGATGGCACTGCTTCTGGAACGATATCAAATAGGTAGATTGCGATGTTAAGTTTGTGTAAATAAAGTTATGTTGAAATTTGTTCAATTAAAACGTGCTGGCAGTTTTGTGTTCCTGATGGTTTGAAATCGAATTGTATAGTGAGAATAGATTATATGGTGGATAGAGGTATTAGCTTGGATTTTTTCAACTGGGCATTGGAGGTGAACAATGATGACAATACTTGTAAAATCGAGTCGTCATCAGTGTCAGTTGATTTAGAAGAATTTGGTTTAAGTGAGGGGGAGCGAGCAAGATTTAAACAATTTTTATCTGATTTTTATCTGATAAGTTTTTTCGGACAATCCTAGGTTAAGTCATGTTTCCTGGCATGAAATAAATACTGGTTCGGCCGTGTCTGTCGCTAGTAAACCTTATCGTTATGACAAATTGAAACAACGTATAACTGACTATCATATTCGGAAAATGTTGAATGACGATATCATAATGCCCATAGAATCTCTCTATGCGTCTCCGGTAGATTTATATAAAAAAATAATGGAAAAAGTGTGGATAATCCCGAGGCATGGCGTTTTGCTATAGACTAGCTAAAGTTGAACGCAATTACGCAATATCCACAATATCCAATTCCTGTCATTGACGATATTTTTGCTAACATTACGAGTACTAATTTAATGTCTACGTTGCATCTCACCTCGGATTATTTTCAATTTGGTATGAAACCGGAAGATATTCCTAAAACTACGTTGATAACTAGTAATGGCAGTTTCGCGTTTAAAAAGTTGTGTTTTGGGTTGTCGGAAGCTCCATCTGAGTTTCAAAAGGTCATGAATAACATCCTTAGACCTTTAATTGGTTCGTGTCTCTTGGTTTATTTAGATGACAATATTAATATGACAGCGACATTTCTAGAGCAATTAAAGTTGTTATGAGAAGTTTTTACGTTATTAAGGAATGTTGGTCTCACTGTTAATTTAGAAAAAATGTAAGTTTTTATGTATAGAGATAAAATATTTGGGTGTCAAAATCACACAGGATGGAATTAAAACTAATAGGCAAAAAACAGACGCTATTACGTCAATGTCCCCTCCTAAGACTTGCAATCAGGTTTCTATATTTTTAGGCGTGGTTGCCTGGTTTGCTATGTTCATTCCTTATTTTTCGGAAATGTGCGAACCTCTATATGTGCTAAAGAAGAAGCGGGTGAATTCTGTATAGTCAGAAGCAGCACAAAGTTCTTTTGAGTTACCGAAAGAAGCGTTAGCATCTGTGCCTGTTTTGGCACATCCTGACTATTCTTCGCAGTTTGAATTGTATTGTGACGCATGTTCAGTGGGTGTAGGAGCAATGTTAGCTCAGAAAGGAAAACCAGTTGCTTTTGGTTCTAGAATCTTGAATGCAGCTGATCGTAACTATTCAATAAAGGGAGTATTTAGCAGTAATCTGGGCTTTAAATAAATTTTGTTGTTTGTTTACTCATTTGCGGTTAAGGTGGTCATGTTGTGGGGTTTTCTCGGATGTTCTTTCAGAATAATTAACTTAATTATTTTAAAAGGACTCATTTATTATTTATTCTTCATTTGACAATTAACTAATTTAAAAACAAGTATACTCTGATTAATTCCATTGAAATCTGTTGCCCTGGAAAAGGGAGCTAATTACATTAAACTTATCAAAATATCAAAACTTAAAAATCCGAATAAGTTAAAACAACATGATAATTTTGAACTCATCATTTTAGAGCAATTCTAAATGTAGTAAGGGGCAACAGATCTCTAAATCAAGTAGCATACTGAAATGCAAAAGAACACCCAACTTCACTCCTACCCGATCAAGCTCAAATCTCCATACACAATAAATTAGCAAAATATAATCATCATATAATTTGGAAAAATGAAGGTAACCTGAAATTCCTCCAATATGAGGACCAAAAGGGAAAAAGAAAGTTTAACAAAATAGAGATATGATGAGACACCAAAATTTTAGAACAATTATGGAGATTTTGAACAAGATCAGATCGGTTAACCGAAAATCGTATAGTGGCATAAAAAAAACTGGATACTTTTCCCTTTTTTTTTTTTTTTTTTTTTTTACTTTTTTAAAAAATAAACATTTTGATGTTTATTTTGGATAACAATATTCCTGAGAGGTGAATAGTTAAGGCTTAATTTAAACAATTATGAGATTAAACTTAATTTTACTTTATCATCAATTATTAGTATATCCAACACTGAAATAAGAACAATAATTACATCGAATAACTTTACGTAAACCTCAATTAATGTTCATATAAACTATTGCTATGAATTTTAAATTTAAGAAATTTATAAACATTAATTTAGCAAGATTATAGCTTTCATAATTTTTACTCATACTTACTGAGAGGTTAAGCCTCTCCTATAGGTTTGCTGTAAAATATAGAAACGTAAATTATTTAAAGATTATATAAATAAAAGCATACCATCTTTGAGAATAAACAAAATTTTCTTTATTTGATTAATTAACATTATAAAAGTAAGGTAGTTCTCAAACAAAATATAATGATAACACAGTATTAAAGTTGATCAAAAAAAAGTATACTGAAATTAACTATATCATTCTTTACATTAAACAGCAAAGTCCCTAAAATTACCACAATTTTATCATTTAAAGATTGATCAACTTTTCAAAAATTAGTTATTTAGTTGTTTTCAATTAGATATCATGACTCTTAAACTACTAACAAACTAACAATTCAAATGTCGTTCAATCATGAAACGTAACATGTTAATCATCTTAAAATACCAACAATTATTTTTTTTTTCTCCAGGTATTTATAAATATTATAACAGTAGACAACATGTAATAAGGAATAAATATGGATTACTTACAATACACTTTCACATTTACTACTGTCAGTGCGGGCACTCTTCTTTGCATACGTACTAGTCTATCACAGTCTTTATTTTGTTATCAGCCTATTCTTTTCAGCTACCTCTATAAGTAGTATATTTCATGCTATTTCCGCACCAGCGTCCTCTTTCGTTACAGTATTTATTTACTATATGCATTGCCCCATCATCCAAAATAACACCAGGGACTGATGATTAAGAAGTAGAAACACCTTTACACCTTTTTTTTCAAAACGCCGTTATCAAGAACGGATCAGACTTTGTAAAACCATCAATACTCCATCAGCACTCATCGTCTCAAATTTTCACCGACCACCACTTTCGCGATCCACACAAGTCTTGAATCATCAACTATAAAAATATTGAAGTCACACAGGTAAATAGGAAGTTTCATTCTAAGTGTCTTCACGAAAACACGAACCAATAATTTCCATCGCCCACACAATTCAAGCTCCAAAACAACCCGTCCTCGAACAAAACAACACGAGTCTCATCCAAGCAACAAGTAACAAGTCTCCTAACATTTTCTCTCCCCTATCCCGCTTCCAAACTGGACGGAGCCAAAAAATCTGTGTAGGGGTTTTCGGAGGTGAGAACAATAATAAAAATGGTCCGAGCCTAGTACACCAGTGACAGTCTGTCTCTCTTCTCCCCTAAGCCGCTTCATGATAAAAGCACCCGCCTCTCTTTTACTGTAGGCTGCTGAAACAGTTCCCATGAATGCTTGATTACATTCGCATCATACAGACGCCCGGGACAGCAGGGCCAATTGTAGCATGTCGTAAGAATACAAAGCCTAACTGCGTGTATAGTACTCTCATAAGATAACGTAACATCGTACGGGTGGCCTTGCTTTCTTTTAACAAAGACCAGACTCGGTGTCTCTAAACACATGATTCTAGGGTATGGGAAAATACGAACACGACTGCCCAATACAATATGTGTGGTCTTTATCTGACAAACATCCCTCCTTGCTATCTATCTTTCGCATTTGAAAACAGGAAGCTAAGCTAGACTATGAAAGTTGTAATTGCTTAAAAGAAAGAGAAAGAAGAAAAATAAAAAACTGATTTTATTATTATTACAATTACTTTTATTTATATAAATATTTTTATTAGAAACAGAAAAAGAGTGCTTTTAAATAAAAGTTAAAGTGAATGAAGGAATTTAATGTAGATTATAAAAAAATGGTTAAAGCCAACTGTAACAGTCACGGACCATTCAGCTTCGACTAAGTTAACGCATGGTAAAGGATTGTATTCACGTATGATAAGGTAGTGTTTAAAGTTGGCTGAGTTTAATGTTCAAATTGAACATAGGATAGGTAAAGAGAGCGTTGTGGAAGATGAATTGTCTCAGAATCATCAAGAGGATGTCGAAGTGGTAGAAGAGGATGTGCGAGTCCGTGCACTGTCTTCTTCGGTTTAACATACTAGAGAGCAATTGATAAAGGAACAAAAGGATGATGATGCATTTGGAAGCTTGTATAGGTATTTAGAAAACCCTGCCTTGGCACAAAGTGTGGATATGCACATATTCCAAAACCAGTTCCATAGTTTTAAATTAATTGATGGTCTGCTATTTTATTCAAAAATAGTTAATTCACGATGCGAATTAAGCGTGTATATTCAAGCGAATCTTTGGAAAGTCATCATGAAGGAATTCCATGATAATCCCCTAGCAGGACTCTTAGGTATTCGGAAAACGTATGCCCGAGTCAGTGAATCCTGCTACTTCGCTAAAATTCAGGAAGCGCCGTATGTGCTTATGTCTCCAGTGGTGATGCATGCCAACGTTATAACTACAAAAGTATAAGTCCATCTGACAAATTAATTTCAATTAAAGTAACATATCCTTCAGAATGTATAGGTGTAAATTTAATAGGTCGTTTTCCCTTATCTGAAAATAGATTCCGATTTGTGTTAGTAATATTAGATTATTTCAGCAAGTGGGTTGAATTTGCTCCCCTCAGAAAAGCCTCAGCAAAAGTAGTATCGAATGCCTTATTTGATAATTTCATATCGGAATACGGTGCACGGGTAAAGGTAGTTAGTTACCATGGCCCTTGTTCCATATCTGATATATTTAAAGAGTTATGTGTTACCCTTATACAACGATCTAGAGATTTCCCACTCTTTTACAGTTCCATACCGGTTACAATCTAATATGGCGGAGCGAGTCATTCGCACTTTAATTCAAATGATCTCATCTTATATAGACTCTCATCAATTGAATTGGGACCAGTTCATTCAGCATTTTGCATATGCATTGAGAACGGCAGTTTATGAATCAACAGGTAAAACCGCAGCAGAGTTTTTTGGGTCGTAAAATTATAACTTCGTTTCATCAGTTGATTATGGTCTCAGGTGCCAAGAATGATTATATGGTTCAGGAAAACGATAGATTGGTAAAGGAGGCAGAAGTTCAATTGGCAAAAGCACAGGATAAACATCACTGTATTACAATATGCGTAGAAAAGTGTTAGAAATTAAGGTTGGAGAGTTTGTCTTGTTGGAGAAATACTGGTTAAGCTCCAGTCGTCAAAAAACGGGTAACAAAAATCTGTTCTAAGTTTGATGGTCCATATCAAGTCTTAGAGGTCAGAAATAATAATTTAGTAATTAATGTAGAAGGTCTTCTAACTTGGATCAGGTTAGAGTTTATAAGTGTAGAAAAGAGGATAGCAGTGGTTTTCTCACATCACAAGGTGTTTCACAAATGCCTCGATCACATGAATCTCAGAGTTCTAGTTCTGGTCCTACGTTTTCCAAAAAATCCCAATCGCATAGTGTGATTCTAAAACGAAACCTAAAAGTGTCATTCCAACTAAGCAATATAGAGATAAAAATCAAAGCCTGCAGAAAGGTCGAAATATGCAAAATCACCCACGTGGTCAAAAGATAAAAAGGCATGTTGTTAGTTAAACAGAGTCAAGTGTAATGCCCACAAAAAGTCACAAATTTAATGCTGGTGATAAGCCACCTACGAGAAATCACTTTCAGTTCTTTAAAAGAAAATAATCGGAAAAATCTTCTTTAGTTTTTGAACCAGACTTTAAATGTTTCGTCATGGAAAATATACTTTACAAACATCCTATCAACAATGACAATAATCGTGACCCAGTGCTAAAGAGAGACACGTAGGTTTGTAGAAAGCGTGACCTGACATCTACAACTGTCTCAGTTGCCTCTAGGAAGAAGAGTCCAGTGAAATCTACATGTTACGAGAAGTGCCTAGAACCCGACTTTTTCCAGCGAGAGAAAGCTACTCATCGGATCAATGACATTGAGCACTCAGGGCCGAGTCATCGGGCTTTTGTGGAAGTTTCACATACATTTTTTACTTAATGTGAGTCAAAAATTCGGAAACCTGTACAAGAGTCTCTTAAGTCACATTTTTAAATATTTTTACAAAATATACTACAATTATTTAACAAATAAAATTAGATATAATTTTATTTAGATAAACAGATTAAAAACTAATATATATTCAACAGAAACTTTTCGAGTCCATAAATAATCCAATGAAAGCTTGGGTAAAATAACGTTGTGGAAATATAATGCAATTTCCCTAAAATCATTTCTAAATAGATTTAATTATGCATTCTATTATGCGCTACTTACAAATCTTTTATCCAAAGTATTAAATGCCAACCTTAATTTACTGTATAATTAATTGATGTCACTTCATCATTAATTAAATATAATCTTGAAAATATTAAATCACCTTTAAATAATGATTTGTAAATAAATTGTATAATTAACACTTATTACTTTACGAGCACTCAAATAAGTTTTAGAAATAAATATTTACGTTGATATTCATTATTGAAATAACAGAATGATTTAATAAGCAATTGCCTCGAATTCATTTAATTTTAAAAATAAAAATAAAAGTGCCCAGTTAAACTGATAACTCACAGGCTATTCACATTAATTGTATATTACACTACTCTAATTTCAAAGAATAATGCCTCTTGAAAAATAAAGAAATCGACAATAAATTAAGGAAAGGGGGATTAGCCCCCCCCTCCTTTCCTCACTTTATACTTAACCAATAAACCCCTAAAATTGATCAGGGAAGCGCCTTATCAGAATGAATCTGTATACAAAATTTTAAGCAAATCTGATAATTTTGCATGAAAAACCAATTTATCGAGTTTAAGGGGTGGGATTAGCCCCCGACCCCCTCCTCCTCTATACTTAACCAATGAACCCCAAAAACTAATCAGGGAAGCGCCTTATCAGAATGTACCTGTATGCCGAATTTGAAGCAAATCGGATAGTTCTGCATGAAAAAAAAACATTTAGCTAAATTAAGGGGGGATTATCCCCCCGTTTCCCCCACTTTATACTTAACCAATAACCCTCAAAACTAATCAGGGAAGTGCCTTATCAGAATGAACCTATATACAAAATTAGAAGCAAATCGGATTTTTCGATCAACAGTTATAGCGTTACGTACATATTTACGTACATACATACGTACGTACATACAGAACCTGCGTGTACATGTGCTCTCCAGTTTTGATAGCCTGTGAGCTAAAAATAATGATGTTTGTAAAAATCATTAACACTCCTTTTTATACTGTTAAACATTGAGTATTAAATACAGTTACTTTTTTACTTTTTATTTTTTTATTTTTTTAATGTTTTATCATATCTGAGAAATGTTATCTCAAAAAAGATTCACAGAAACTATAATTTATTGAACTTTTATGTGATCAATTATATTGAACAAGAATTTCTTCTCAACAACAACGGTTTTGAGTTTTTGACAATATATAGCAATTTTACATAACTGATTAAAAAAAACATTCAATCGAAGAAAGAGAGAAAAATTCGTTCTTTAAGACAAACCCGAGTTATGATACTTATAAGTATCTTATAAGTAACTTATAAGTATTATACTTATAGTTTCAGCTTTTTCCGGTACTAATAGCTCATCTCGCTAAAAATTTATGAAATTAAAACTATCCTAACTCGGTAAATTTTTGGTCATATGAAAAATTTTTGTTTTTGCTTTGCTAGTTTAAGAATAAAAAATGTTTTTCAAAATGTTATTTATAGGATCTATAATGTAGTGTAAAATTTAACTTCCGTGATTTTCGAAAAATAAATATTTTGAGGTAAATGGATTTTATCATGATGGTGATCTACATATAAAATGTTTTTGCAAATCGAATTCTACCTCTTGTAAGTATCGATTTAGGAATTTGCTATTGGGTAAAGATAAGAGAGTTTAAATTTAATTTTAAAGAGGCAAACCGGTCAGTACTTCGTTTAAAAAAATAATTAATTATCTTTAAAAGTTAGAAATACATACACATACATATACATAAATACATGTATATACACATACGCACACGTATATATACAGGGTGTCCATAATTAAACGACCCCACTTTAAAATTGTCTATAGACGAAACTATTGGTCAAAAAGTAACAAAATTTTGTAAACGACATAATGAAAGAATGGGAATTTGTTTAAGCAAAGAAAAAAAATTAGTTCAAAATTTCACCACCAGAAGGCGTTTTTAATGAATTGCACATTTAGCATACATTTACAATAGTTTACATATTTTATTGCAACAAAACATGTTCCACATGACGGCCATCATTTTCAGCTACCTTCTGGAATCGTAAGATTGCTTGTTCCGCAGTGTGTTCTAGGAAATGCCAAAAACATGTTGAGAAGAATGTTTTGTTGTAATAAAATTTGTAGCCTATCGTAAATGTATGCTAAATGTGTAATTCATTAAAAAAACGCCCTCTGGCGGCGAAATTTTGAACTACTTTTTTTTCGCCTTAATAAATTCCCATTCCTTCATGATGTCCTTCACAAAATTTCACAACTTTCTGAACAACAGTTTCGTCTGTAGACAACTTTAAAGTAGGGTCGTTTAAATATGGACACCCTGTATCTAAATATCCATCTCTCTCTCTATCTCTCTCTCTCTCTCTCTCTCTCTCTCTATATATATATATATATATATATATATATATATATACAGGGTACCCACTAAAGTTCTGTCCACATCCATTACCTTTCCTACTTATTATATTTATGCGTCTCGTGATAAGAGCGTTTACAGCGCCACCTATCCATATAATGCAAAGTTAGCAGTCCTATTTCGGAAAAGGTACAAAATGTGTGAAAAAAGTCAATTACAAAGATGTAGAGACTCCTCGATTTAATATAAAATGATGTCTACATCTAAAAATAATTTTATAAGAAGCCCTTCAATGTAAAGTTTTTATACCCAATACCGAACTTAAATGCGCCATTAACTGTATACACAAGTGCGGCATTATAAGACAGACTGATATTTACTTATAAAAATAACACATGTAAGCAACTTACAGTTTATTTTAATAAGGAAATCAAGTTAGGCATGATCAATGTGTCATTAGCAGCAATGTATCTTTTTCGTTCCGATCTCGTTTTCCGATGGTGGTCAGATTGATCATACATAAATTGATATTTTCAATTAAAATAAACTCTACCTTGCTTACATGTTTTTTGTTTAAATTCCGTGATGGAATATTTGCCAGAAAGAAATAGTGAACTATTTATATTGTTTTAAGTGCAAACGTGTCAACATTCCGTAAGTTGTCTGCACGTGATCGAGATAGATTTAGAAAACATTCAAGCTTGAAAATTATTTTATAACTAATAAAATATCAGTAAATTGAGATACTTTTTTTCAAACAAATTGGATATGAAAATTAAACTTTTTCCGTATTCGACGGCGAAAAAATAAAATTGTGCAATTTTTAGAAATTAGTAAATTTGCAAAAATTTAAAATTTATTATTCAGGTTGTTCTCATCGTTAATATGACATCATCTTTACTCACGGACATGTTTCTGCTTTATAATAGATAGTTAATGTTACAAAATTTTGAAAGAATAAGCAGATAAAACTGCTAGATTATTCATAAAAGAAATTGTAAATTAGTGTTCAAAATTGCGATTTGATTTTTTTTTTAATCTTTTAAAAAAAAAAGAATTTTAAGCATAAAAAATCATCAATACATTTAAAACACAAGGTTGTTTTTTTTAGTCATCTGCCCTGAGCGACCTACTGAACCAATTTCACTAATTATTGTTTTAATGAAAGTTTTTATTTGTAGATGTGTCCGCACTAGTTATTTTTCAAAATACTAGAGAACTCTGCTCCCTACGTGCTGCTATCCCCAACCCACGTTCAGACACCACAGTCTAAAAAACATGCTAATGGAATCTAGTTTAAAAGAATTACAGAAGATTGAATTATAATGAAAAGACCAGTAGTGATCTCCTGTAATCAAGCTTCCATTCATTTCCCTTTGACTAATGAATTTTAAAGCCAAATCAACTGCTGTCGATATAGCTAATAACTTTTTCGTGATTGGTTATATAAGATAAATTAAACATTTGAAAATCAGCTTCTATAAAATGGCTACGTAAACGATGTCGCTGTATCACGGAATTTTAGAACGACGCTATAAGGGAATTGTTTTAAATAAGACGTTTTAAATATATCCTTTCCCATATGACGTAATTTTCACCCTTTTTTCTTTCCTATTTTTAATATTAACGTTAAAATACAGTTTTTAAATAAAATAAAATATTATTATTTGCTCTTTTAAACATTTGGAACAACGAAAAGATGTTTTTCTAAATAAATAAATTTCTCGTGTAAATTTATTTTTAAACTGAAACTGCTTGCAAATATTATTTGAGCATTTTAAATGTGGCGTAATTTTTCCCAATCACGGCTTTTAACGAGTAATAATTTAATTATCATTCTAAAATTTTCGTTTTCTTTTTAATTTTCACGTAAAAGTACATTTTTTATGACGTAATTTTTACTGCTTTTAACACGTGATCATTTAATTATTATCTTAAAATTTTATTTCTGCTTTTAATACTCACGTGTAAATACATTTTTTAATTGAAAAGGAATATTATTATTTGCGTTATTTTACAAATAGGCAACAATATAAAAAATGATCTTTTCGAAATATAAAATATGGAAATAATGAAAATTTGTATAAAACATCTCAAAAAATTAGTAAAATTAAAAAAAAAAAATAGTTGCACACTGCAAAATTACTACGCATAGTTTTTGTTCCTACAAAAATATTTTAACGGAACTTTTTGACCAATTTCCGTATTACATAAGCTAGCTCTTAAAACAATTCTTCCAGTTAACAACTGTCTTTTTCAGCGTATTTATTGAAGATGTTACTATAAAACTATCAATTCTGTTATTTTTATACGCAGTAGTTTTTTTTTTTTTTTAACGGTAACCTAGACATACGTCCTGTCACAAAAAATTCGTTTACAGCGGTGACAGCGTTCGTTTCTATTTTTTAGAAGAGGGTGATTCCTATTTTGATATTTTAAATTATTTTAAAAGGTTTTTTATGAAATTTCTTCAAATTGGTGGCAATCGGAGTACATTTATTTTGGCTGAGATAAGAGAAATTACTGCGTTTATTTATCTTTATTGATGTCATTTTCTCAGTACAATTTAAAATAACTTTAAAAAAAAATGAACAGAAATGAACAGCGGCCAACAGCGGAAGAAAAAGGAACAGCGGCCAACAGTTTTAAAATACACGCATTTTTCCTCTCGAATCTGTCATATTTCAATATTTATTTCATTTCTCATGATACCCACTTTCAAACGCTATGCGAAATGCGTCAGTGAGCAAACATTACGGCATATTCATAAGGGAACGATCATTTTCTTTGAGAAAACTTAATATTTAATGACGAATGCGTCTTAATACTTAATATTCCATGACGAATGCGTCTAAAAGAGATACATTTCTGGAATATTTACTCGCCGGTAAAGAGTTTAGAACCTCAATTCAAGAGTGCGAATGTTCACTGTGGCATACATAATAACACGTTTGAGAGATCAAACTAATGCTCTGACGAAAAGCGCCCTCACGCGGAAAACCAGAGCGCCCTCAAACGTGCAAAACTGTAGATGGTAAGAACCAGGCACGTAGACAGAAATCTTTGAGGAACCTCATTATCAGGAAAATCATGACTTATAGCCTATCCAATTGTTGGAGTATCATAGTTCAGATTTATTCTAACAGAGCGAAAATATGCCGGGACCAGGATTCGAACCTGGGTACTTCGGCTTGCTGTGCCAACGTTCTCCCAACTGAACTATTCCAACGATATCCTGGCTGGCATATTTCACTCTTATTTGTTGGACAAGGCTACGAACTGCAGCGCTAATTTCATTCATCCGAACTATAACTATAGGAATTTACATGATGAATCTGAAATAGCACGGAAACTCCTGTATACCATGTACAGACCTGCCAAGTCTCCGTCTTTTTGTATACCAGTAATTTAGTACAGAAAATGTAGTTTTATTTAAGTGGAGTATTTTGCGATTTGAACAGAGTAAATTATCTTCAATAGGTAAATCATATCCATAAGTGCTAACCTCTCATTAATATTCTGTAATATGCGGGTTAATTTGACCAAGGTTTAACACGTTTCGCACCAGAATTTTTTTTTTGAGAAATGAAATTAAATAAATTCCACGTAGAAACCTGAAATTGAATAAATAAAGATTCATCCAATAATTTTTTTGGTTTGAAACATTGTTAAACTGGGTCAAATTAACCCGCTTATTACGGAATATTAATGAGAGGTTTGCACCTATGCATATCCAACAAATAAGGGTGAAATATGCCAGCCAGGATATCTTTGGGATAGCTCAGTAGGGAGAGGGTTGGCACGGCAAGCCAAAATACCCAGGTTCGAGTCCGGGCCCCGGCATATTTTTGCTGTGTTGGGAAAAAAAATCTCAACTATGATACTCCAACCATTGGGTATGACTTACCTAGTTGAATATACTTTCCTCTGTTCATTATGAGTCATGACTTATTTTAATCTTATAGCCTTTAAATGTCAATGTTCGATCACGATGATTCAGACCCTAACAACCCCCCCCCCCCCCCCACACACACACACATATCTCGTTAGGATTGCCTTTCCGACCCTGCATTGCTATGTGAGTCCGAGTTGTCAAGGTGTGCCCCACCCATCCCAGAAGTTTGTTCCTGCAGATTTGAATTACTCTTTACTTTGGTTATATGTCTGTGAATTATAATATCTTTGAAACACTATTCTAGAGCGTACGAAAAAATATTTATTTTACAAACTATTTCTTTCTAATAGTGTTTTTTTTTTTTTTTCATTTCCCCCGTTTCCACATAAGGAAGTAATAGCTTTTACTCAAATAAAAAGCATTCTACTTTGACAAATACAATTGTTTTGTGATTACGACAAAAGTCCGGATCTTCTTTTCTTTTTTCTTTGTTCTTTATAGTGAGCTGGAAGATACCTATTTTCCCATATGTAGCAGGGACATTAAATTCTTATTTAAACATTTGTTCGTAATCTTTTCATATATATATATATATATATTATATATATATATATATATATATCAGTTTCTTGAATTTTTAAAAATTCTTTCCGCATAAAAAGAAATGTTAAAAAACATGTAATTAACAATATAATAAATTATAACACCTTGTAATAATATATTTCTTTTAAATGCTAAAAGGTATCAATTAACAACATAACACACAGTAAAATAACTTTTATTAGGCTGTTTGACATGTTTCGGCTCACTCTGAGCCATTTTCAAAAACAAATGAGAATATTCCATAATTGCACGGTTTTTGAAGTTATTATTTAAAATGCTATCATTTATTTTTAATGTACTTTTAAAAAATTACGCACGTTATCTTTTATTTTCACTTGGTTGTTTATATCTATAACTATGGAGTGACTCGAGCCACAATTTCGGTAAGTTAAAAGATGTTGTATCGTTACATACTGTATTTTTGCGTGTTAGTATCTCTATGGTTTCTCTTAAGTTAGGTATAATAGAAAAACCACAGCCATGGCAAGATTATATCAAGAAGAAACCATCCAAATAAATTTCAATGAAAGTAAAATAATTTTTCCCTCCAGTCTATACTATCTATCTATAATAAGACAAACCATAGAGATACTAACACGCAAAAATACAATATGTAACGCTGCAGCATCTTTTAACTTTACCAAATTGTCCCAGAAAACAGCCATTCGATTGGAAATTCTGTCTTATTTTATGTTTTAAAACATTAACTTAGGGGTTGTCTCCATGCTGAAATTGTACCAAACTCTGTAATTTTCTATTCGAACGCATAAGTTTCACATCATACTTGACGTTTTTGGCAAAGTTTACCCTTAAGATAGCAAATTAAAAGTCTTTCAGTCGAGTAGTTTAAGAATTATGAATGTTTAAAGTTTGCAGTTCCTAATGTTAAATTCATTTCTAAACGTTGTGAAACTGATTATAATGGGGAGTAGCTTTTAAGCATAAGTTGAAAACTACTTGACGGAATTGAGCTGTATCTTTAGATTTGATTTTTCCAAGATTCTAGAAATCGATTTATGTTTTAAAAAATTCTTTGATTATATTTCATAATTTTTTTCGAAAATTTATATTTTCTAAAATTATTTTTTCAATGAAATATTAAATGTAACCTATAATTTTTTTTAATTGAAATCGATTACGGAAAGCTTCAAATATGCAAATCCAAAATTACAACTCATTCCGCTATGTAGTTTTTAAGTTATATTTAAAAAACTACCAGCATTGCAATCTATTTTGCAAAGATTACAAACGAATTTAATAATGGAAGTTCCAAAATTTAAACCTTCTTAATTCATAAATTGCTTGAACTAATGAATATCCGTTTGGTATCATAAGGAAAATTTTACTGAAAACAAAAACATATATATAGTGTTAAATTTAGGTGTTGGTAGTGAAAATTTTAAATTTTGGTGCAATTTTAATATATGATAACGATGATAACGTGAAAAAGAACCTCTAAGTTTGTTTGTATAACAAAAAATACATTTTACCCAGTCTAATGGTCATTTTGACAATTTACAGATTAAAATGGTTGGGGTGTTTTAGCTTTAACCAACTGTACTAAAATTTTATGTATTATTTACTATATTATAAGTTTTATGTATTCTAAAATAGTGGTATGGCATAGAACAGGGCGTCCGAGGGGGGGGGGGGACTGACGTGGGAGCTTAAATTTTAGAGGCGCCAAAAATGTTTCGCCAAAATCTATAGCTTAATAATCTACTTTAGCAACTAAAAAATGGATTAAATATTTTGAGCCACGGACGCTTAAAACTAACTCTGCGCATTTCAGTAAAATTAGTATGTAGTTTACGGTTACTATCTTTGAAATCTGTGAGTGATCAAGTAATAAAATAGACAATTTATAAATATATCTGAGAATTAATGGATATAATTAAAAAACAAATAATATGCATTTGATCACGTGACAGTTAGTCTAATTTTTATATTATTATTTAATTGAAAAATATATCAATCTTTTTGAACTGTTCTCTCAGTCAGAAGAGACACTCTGTCTTATTCTTACGCATTTTAAAATTAGAAATTCGCTTTTTTTCAGCTTTAATATATTACCGAGAATAGCGTATTTATTTATTTTTTCGAGTCCTTTGTTAACATTTTAATTGCACAGCAGTTGGAAAAGAACAGGCATTTTGACTTTAAGAAGATTTATCTAAGCTTCAAAAAATTGAGAATGAAATTAACGATAAAATTAAAAAAGTTATTTTACATTAGAATTAAATAAAAACGAATTATTTTACTTTGACTAAAAGGAATGGATAAAAAAAAAGGTCTAATGAATAATGAATTTTATTTTTCATTATTACTCAAATGAGAATGACATCATAAATGAATCCGTGTACTTGTATATGTTATTTAGTTAAGTATTTTAATTAAGAAAAAATAATGTGTATTTTTCCTTTAAAATTTACAAGAGCTAATGAATGATTGGTAGAGAGGAGATGAATAATTCATCGCATATGCATATTTTTTCTTCAAAGTGGCTATAAATATACAAAACAGATGGGTAAAGGCTCAATTTTCCCCATGGGATTATTTTGTTTCATTTTTACTTTCTTCTATCTTTACAAGAAGAAAGTATTGGATTCATGAAAATTTTCGACTTCTGGTTTTCGGACAGATTTATACGTTTTAGAAGGTCCTGAACACGATTTGACCATTTTAAGAAAATGTCTGTCTATGAGTGTGTGACTCTGTCTGTCTGTCTGTATGTGACAGACATTTTGTGGGCGCTCTATCTCAGGAACTAATGCACAAAATTTAATAAAACTTTATATTCAGTTAGTCCCTGATATAAATTGGTGCTGGTTAGTTTTTGGTGAAAATCGCCCCACAGGTGGCCCGACAGATGCATTTTTCGCGATTTCGGCAATTCTCTATCTTAAGAATTACTGCAGTTATTTTCATCAAACTTCAGGTTCATTGAGACCTTGACATAAACATATGCTGCTTACGTTTTGGTGTAAATAGTCCAACAGGTGACACTGCTATGCTACTTTTTTCATCATTATCACGATAACTATATCTAAATAACTAATGCACGGATTTTCATCAAACTTCAGATTCAGTTAGACGTTGACATAAGTTGTTGTTGATTAGGCTTTGGTCTAAATATCCCAACAGGTGGCGCTGCTTTGCTACATTTGGCAGGATTTACACGATTTTACCTAGAGTCATATCTCAAGAACTAATGCACGGAATTTAATAAAACTTTAGAATCAGTTAGACCTTGATATAAATTGGTGCTGATTTCTTTTTAGTATATGCAAAATTTGTCTGAGATAGACGAAAGTTTTGGGATTGGCACATCGGACTAGTAATTGCATGTTCTGATTCTTTTGATAAAACATACTATCTGAATTTATCGATTTTGAAAATTATCTTTTCTAAATGCTCTTAAAATTTGTTACACAAGATCCAAAATATTAGTTACTATAATTAATTTTATTTCAACAGAATGATTAATTTAGTTTTTTATTAAAACCAATCTTAATACCATGCTAGTTTTCAAATGTAGCAATATTTCAGTAATGACGTCAATATTATATAAAAATCAAGCACGTTTTATGGTCGCTTCATGTAGATAAAGATTCAGTTGAGTAAAAAGAAATGCTGAAATGTATGACAATTTGCTAATATACCTATGTTTCAGATTTTGTGTATCATATTTAAACAATCGTCAGTCAAAATTCAATCATACAAGTAGTAAATATATATTCAAAATTTCATACAAAATTATTAAAACACATTATTAAAAGAAGTGAAAAAAATATTTATCCAACTGGGACCAGAAAATTTGACTTATCCACCAATCTCTTTATCTCCTCAAATTATATTAGCTAAACTATAAAATTGTATACAAAAATCTCTCGTAATTTCATTTAGCCAAGCAAAATCTTTTTCTTTAAAAGGCTAATGTTATTCAACATATATATATTTTTAAACTAAGCTTTTTGGTTACTTCAAAGATGACAATTAGCGTTTTAGAAACACAATCTTAGAATTTTAAAACTACTTTAATTTTCACATAATAAAGAAACAAAACAAAAAATAGCCTTCAATTAATTTATGAAATTTTATTTTTCAAATAATGTATGTTAAGCATATTTTAATAAATAATTTATGAATTCGTACCAAGTTACAACAAGCATTACAACCGAGAGTTAGAAAATAGGGAAATTTCATATGTGAAAGAACGTGAAGAACTTCACATATAATCGATACTTTATTACATCTATCCAATACTATTTGCTTGCATTAACGGATCTTAAATGCTTACATCCATTTTTCATACTTATATTCATTTTATAAACTTTAATATTCATTAATACAATGCAACATACATACAATGGCATGCAATGCTTACACTAGATATAATGACCTATTTCTTCTTCTAGTTAAAGACTAACGAAGAATGTTTTATAATCCTAATACACACGAAACAATAGTTTAATTCCTGTGATCGAGGAGCATTTTTCATAAATGAAACGGGAATCGTTCAACGATTGGAAACATTAAGCATATTTGTCATATAAAAAAATACTATTTTAAAAAATACATCTAACAGCAATACGCAATTATGCAAATACTAGCAGACACGCCCAGTGTTGCCCGGGATATTAACCTTAAATATACCTAAAATTATATGAATATAAACTTATATTATAAAGAAGTAACGTTTGAGTGTTTTTTTGTAGGGGGTAACCTTTGGAACAGCCGAGTCGATATCAAAAATAATGGTGGCACAATGCTGGTGATCGTTTCTACTCCAACATAGGCAATATTTTATGCCGCTACACCACATCCAAGGTGATGCAGGGACATAAAACATTTTAAAATTGCGATTTCTGTTATATTGTTGGGGATAGAAACTGTAAATTTATTGTGGTGGTTACTTTTAAGATGTAATTATTCGATATGAACGGTTTAAAAAAATAGTAATTTTTAAAAGGGTAAAATGAGCGGAAAACTTTCTTAAAACGTTCTAAATTGTGATTTATTTATACGTTTTAGGGCTAGGAAGTTCAAATTTGGCATCGTTGTTACTTTTAAGACGTAAATGCTTGCATAGAAGAGTTTCTAAAAATTTCAAAATGTAAAAGGAGCAGGAACAAAAAGTCCTAAAATTTCGTCTTTTGTGACACATTAGGGGCTGAAAACTTGCAAATTTGCATGGTAGTTACTTTTAAGAAGTAATTTCTTTCCAAAGGACTGTTTCTAACGAAATTGAAATTTATAAGGTTGAAATGACCGGAAAATGTTCTAAAAACGTTCTATATTACGATTAATTTTTAAATGTTAAGACAAGAATTTTGAAATTTCACATGGTTGTTACTTGTAAGATGTAAATACTCACAACTGAAAAATCTATAAAATGGAACTAAAAAAATTCTAAAATTGTGATTTCTGTGATACTGATTTGACTAAAAACTTAAAATTTTGCGTGATGGTTACTTTTAAGATGTAAGACTAAGAACAGTTTTTTTAAAAAGTTAAAAAGGTGAAATAAGTGGAAAACGCTCTAAAAATGTTCTAATTAATACGGCTAGAAACTTGAAATGCGTAATAAAACTAGACCCCCCCACCCCCCCCCAAAAAAAAAACTATTGAAAGACCTCCAATTTAAAGGCAACACAATGCGTTGCTACGCATCTAATATACAAACGATGTTATAATATAATGTAATACAAATATAATTATAATATACAAACGAACCTAGTGTTAGGGTTCCCACTACCTTCGAAAAGAATTCATTCCAGGCTGACAAATATGTAAAAAAAAAAAGAGAGCGTGATCACGGCCGGGTCTTCCGAGAAAGATTAAGCGTGGACCGTCCACAATTTAATGAGAGAAAATCGCTCCGAGACAGGCCCGGGCTTGTGTAAATTTTTACGGAACACAACAACAAATTTCTTGCACTTTAGGATTAGAGATCCTGTCCATCTCTATAGCAACCGTTTGGAGAATGCTCCCAATACCCACCAGTCCCGAAGTTCTCTATTAAATTACATCCACTCGTTATTACTTTCTTTATTTTTTTTTTACAAAACAACCTTTTCATATTACTTTAAAAACGTTTTTTTTAAATGTTTCCGCAATTTTTTGTCTATATGGTAATTTCAAATATAAGATTGGATGTCAAGGATTTAAAATGGAAATGGTTTAATAAAAATTAAATCTCTCATTTTTGGCGGAAACTTTATTTCTTTTTTTACAAAATTGAAAAAAAGTACAAATTCCTATACCATCTTAGGATACGCTTACTGAAAAGAGATTCAAATTTAAAATATTGGGCTAAAGATGGAAAATGAATTGCATTTACTATCGAAGGAAATTGCCAAAAAACGCAACAAAACTGTGAAAATCGGATAAAAATTAAATTAAAACAAGAACGAAAAATAAGGCGTCAAGCATAGATTACGTAACATTTTCCAACATTTACAAAATAATTTTACAAATATGTAGCGTTTAATAAGGTGAAAGGCATAGCGCATTTAAAAACACAATTTCAGGAATTACCAACATTATTCGAAAAAATACCAGACTTATTTTGTGCAGCTTTATATATGATCTATAGATTTGTATATATACTATATAGAATGCTTAATTTTAGTTCAGCTAGGAAATGCGTAGCACAGTTTAAAATTCCTCCTCCAGAATTTTACTCGAGAACTTTTGTGCTGTCCTGTATAGGATCTATAGAATTTATATACATGAAGTAATAGACAAAAAATGAGTTAAATTTAGAAACCCGTTCAGCAACTGAAAACGCACTTGCAGCAATTTTTGTTAGTACAGACAGTAACGAATTCTTTTGTGTGTCTCTATAAACGAACGATGCATGTTGTACACACAATCTATAATAAGACTCTTGTAATGCACCTGAGGGATATATATCAATTTTAATGTTTCAAACAGTGAAACATTATTAAAATAAACCACAAACGATTTTCCCCCATAGACCGTTATGTAACAGAATTGCTTTGAGTGACCCTGAAAAGGAACTGTAAGTGCTGTACACACCATATTCTATAATAAGCATCTTGTAGTGCACCTCAGTGATATATATCAATTTCACTATGTTTGAAATTGTGTAACATCAGTAAAATAAGCCAAAAATGATATTTCCCATAGACCGTAATGTAAAGGAATTCTTTTGAGTGTCATTAAAAAAAAAACTATAAGTGCTATACACACTTCATTTTCAATACCGAAGATGCCATAGTAAACCTCAATAACATAAGGTAAAGCCATGAGAGATGGCGCAGTCGAAGTGATTGAGCACAAACAAGGTCGGGGGAAAGAGTAGAGGGGGCGAGCAGCAACTCCAGGTAGTTGTACAACAGCAGTAGTGGAGTGTCAACTTGAATGTGCACGTTGATTGTTTCGAGCATCTAGGATAAAGCATTGCCATTTTGTTTTGTTTTCCCAACATAAGTGCTTGAATTTTCTTAACTATTCGTCAGAATTTCTATGGACTGTCAGTAATACAAAATATTTTAACCTTAAACGATTTCGCATAAGCTACTAATCTAGACTAACAGTGCGAACATCAATGCTTCGTTTTAGGTGCGGCCATGTTTAAATAAAAAGCCGCGTAATCTATCCTACCGAAATTGGAGAGTTTGCGCATCTGCTACTTAGGAGAAATGCCGCATTGTTCCCATTAGTTGCCACGCCAGGAGAGATTACGCAGCTTGTTGGTAAATTTTCAAAAATTGCAAATTACATGTAAAACATATGAATGAATCAATTTTGAAATATTTCTTGAATAATACTTAGTACTTATCGAAACCTGGAATTTACCCTTTAAATATTGAACTGACTCGCGAACACGCATATTTGCTAGGGCTGTGATCAAGGCATTAATCAAAGTGTTTCTGAAACCGTTCAGTTACAATCGGAATCCACAGATCGCCAATCTGTTTCCACAACAGTACTCATAACAACCACTGAAACCCAAACTTCTTTTCCAGGACCATCTTCACATTCCCTTGCAGCAGCTACATGCATTTGTCAACCATCAACTGCGGAGTCTAATGTTACTCTCAGAAATACACCTTCGAAAGTTTTATAAAAGCCTTCCAAAACCTTCTTTCCTGTTTCTGATTCTTTAGACATTAGGTTAAAATTTTCACTCCTAATACATCAACCCAATCCAAGTAGTTTAATGCCATCCAAATAAAAAAGAAAACAAAGTGCAACAAATGTTACTGATCCACAAAATATACATGAAAAAGACTTAAGTAGGAAGCAGCTACAAAATAAAGAAACAAAAAGCAAACAGCTGAAGATAAGATGCTTCCAGAAAAAGTGGGATAAAAAAACTGAATGAAAGAAACTAAGGGTTATGAGGATGGGTGCACTGAATGTCTGGGAATGTATAAGGAGACAACTTCGACCAGTGACTGTTAATGTATTACTTGTGGCAGGTGGTTGCACGAATGCTGCAATATTTACAACCATAAATGCATCAATTGTGGACAACGACAACTTCGGTCAGCAAACAAGAAAACATTGCAAATGAGGAAATAATAATGGACTAATTTTAAGTTAAACGTGTTATCAAGTAACTTAATGTTATTTGTAATCTTATCTGAGTTTGCTTTTTCTCATTCTTTAGTCATTTGGTTGAAATATTCACCCCTAATACAATAAAATTTATTCACAAAAACCTTACAACAATGTTATTTAAGTATAATTGTTATTATTAATAATTTAATTGCAGTTATTACACTGGCAAGACAAATTAAAGGAACAACTATATAAACGCATAGAACTTGAATAATTTTGCAGATAAGAACATGAAACTTGCACAAGACCTTTATTTTGTCATGCCTGAGATATATTCAAAATGCAGAACTGCCTACTTCTGCAAAAAAATAAATGTATGATGCATGAGGGGATAAAGAAATTGTACTGTTACAACATTTTAGAGACACACAGGAAAAATCAATAAGGTATGTGGTCACACCTGACCGAAATGCAAGTTTTACAGTGATTTTCCATACTGTGGATTAGATTATCCCGAAATGCTTGTGATAACAAAGTGTATTCAAGATGAATAGCGCTTTGAAATATCTGGAGAGTGCTGGTTGGGGGTTTCTGAGATGAAAGTCAGCGTCCTAGTGCATCTCACACATGTTCTATCGAATTTAAATCCGGGGAATATGCAGGTCACTCCATTCGGTGGATTCCTTCACCCTCAAGATAAGCAGTCTCTAGTGCAGCACGATAAGGACGCGCATCATCATCCATTAGGAGAACGTTATTACCGATTGCACCCCTGAAGAACTTGACATGAGGATCAAGAACTTCATTTCTGTATATTTCAGCATTCACAGTTGCACTGGTAAAATTGTGTAGGTCAGTGCGGACATTCAAAATTATGTCCGCCCACACCATGAATCCAGGACCTTTATATCGTTGCCTTTCACCGATGTTTGCAGCCTTATTGCGTTTGCTTTTTTCGTTCCATATGGTAACACGTCTGGGATCATTCTCCAAACAATATCGGGATTCATCGGTAAAGAGAACTTGTCTCCAGTCCGTGGTACTCCAATGACGATGATCTTTGCACCATTTTAATAAAGCGCATTTGACTGCCGGAGTTAGTGGAATACAAATCATGGGTTTCCTTGCATACAGCCGTCTTTTATTAAGCCTGTCACTCACAGCAAATCTGGATAGTCGAGTTCCTGTTGCTGCAACGAACTTCCTTGCAATCTGAACTGACGTCAGTTGCCTGTTTTTTTTTAGCAATCTTTGTCAAATAACGGTCCCGAGAGTCTGTTCTGGCACGTTTTCGAGTTTGCCTTAGTTGCCTCTCTACATTACCAATGTCTTTAAACCGTTTCCAGATGCTTGACAAGGCGCTTTTGGCTATTTTTACGTCTTTACAGACCCCTTTCAGTGTCTGTTCTGTTTCCATTCTCCTAATCTCATGCCATTTCTCACCATAAGTCAAATATCTTCTAGACGACATGTTACACCTACTACAAGCGAAACCTTTATGTAACTACGCGTACAATCCTTAAAATTAGACTTCAAATCATCTAGGTACACTCCTTTTCAAACGTGCCGAAAGAACAGGCTCAAAAATTTGCATATTTTTCTGTAGCAAAGGTTAATCCCATTGGACAACGTGATAACGTTGAAATTGAGTTACCAACCAATCACCTTTCATTGAAGTTCCTGTAATAGAACTAACATAAAGCACCTTTTTATGGTTGTTCCCTTAATTTTTCTCACCAGTGTATTAATAACAATCTTACCTACCCATGTGCGCAATCACACCGACACTGTAAGGATAGATTTTTTTAGTTTTATTACAGCTGTTCTAGTAAATTACAGCATGGCAGCAAAATCGCAATGGAAATGCATAAAAAATGAAATCAAAATTATTGATGGATAGTTTAGCAAAAACTTAATATTTAGATTTTTTATTATTATTCTGTTGAATTGTGGGCAAACTCTCCTAGCTTTACCTTACATCAATTGCATGACAATCCGTTTATATTCACACGAGTTAGAGGACAGGCGATGTCTACAGACAAACCAAATTCATAAACAATTTGCAACTATGTTGAAAACTGTTAAAAATGCAATAAAACATGTGAGTATTAGGTGTATTATGAACTGTCTTCTTCTATGAGGAGACAGACAAACCGAATTCATAAACACTTTTCAACTACGTTGAAAAGTGTTAAAAATGCAATAAGCATGTGAGTATTAGGTGTATTGAGACCTGTCTTCTTCTATGAGGCCCGAATTTACAGACATCTATGTGCGATAAATTTCCGTAGACATCGTGCACAGACAGATACGCACACACGGACAGACAAACAGTTCATTTTAATAATATAGATTCTGGTTCTGATATTTTGACATAAAATATTAACTTGAAATTCTGTAGGTGAAAAAAAATTTTATTAAGTCAGTTTTTCTTTTAATATTGAAAAAATATTTATCCAAGAATACTGTAATTTTAATATTGTTTATTTTAATTCAGTAATTTCTAAGTAGAAATTTGTTTGATGCTGCATAGACATTTAAAAAAGATACTGAAAGTTAAATGAGTACATAATAATAAATTTAAAGAAAGCTTAACAATGAGCTTCGTATTTTATAACAGATACAAAATTTCAAAAATGCATGCATAAGTTTACGGTAAATTTTTATTAAATAATAATAAAAAAAACTTAAATATGCTTTGAAGGTAATTTCAATTTTCAAAGTTATTAGTTTCGCATCGAATGTTGTTGAAAATATATATTTGCATCAACAAAATCTTTAATAATATAACTGATTTTATTTCTGTATATAATATTTAAAATAAGATTCATGGATTTTACATACAAATTGATAGTATTTTTAATAACATCTATTAAATAGATGAAATAAAAATTGTTGGTATTAAAAAATGAGAACTCTGAATTTAAATATTAAAAAGGATTTCGTTACACTAAATAATTTATATATTGAAAGCTTATTAAGGAATAACATTCAAGTAAGTATAGAAACAAACAATATAATTTTAAGCATCATTCTTAAAACTTTCTTTTAATATTAAAACTAAGCAAGTGGATAACTGTGATCTAAGATCACACAAAGGGTTTCGTTTAATTTTCCTTTCAAAACACTTTATCCTTACTTTAAAAAATCCAAATAAATCTCATTTTCAATATATATATATATATATATATATAATTTAACATATTGCAATAACCATTGGTAAAATGTTCTGAAAGCTTTAAAAAAAAGAAAAAAAATACCTTACTTTTGTGTTATAGCGTCCACCACAGTTATGATCATGCCAAAGTTGCAGTTATGATTTCGCCAAGATCATCGCAAAGCTTATACAGGGTGCAATATGTTATCAATCGCTGACCTTTAATTTCTCAACCGTTGGTGGTGGACATATAGTTCCAGTTACAAAAACATTTAAAATGAGGTAAATATTCATATTGTGGCAGTGTTTAAAGTAAAAACTAAATTTTATAAAAATTACGAAATCTAACTTTTTATGCGGTCCCCCAATCAAAATAATTACATTTAGTAAAAGTTCACACATATAATAACAGATATAACACAAAAAGTTTTACTTCTGTACTACAAAAATTAACACAGTTATTAAATTTCAAACTTTGGGAATTTTGCACATGATTTTGTCTTTCATTGAGGGATCAGTTAAAAAATGAATTAAAGTAATTCGAGATCGAAATCAGGGAGCAATGTCCTTTTTACGGCGAAACCACTTTTAGTCGGTATCGTCAAATCGGGGTATCACCAAAGAGTGTTATTTCATCTAAAAATTTGAGCTAACTTTTAGGAGTCGAACAACACTCAAAAGTCAAATTATGTAGCATCGACACCCGGAAAATAAAACATACTCAATAAGAACTAGATAAATGGCAGCGGGATGCAAACGTCCAGCTGAGCTATAATGAGAATGAAAATCGGGATAATGCCAATTACAATAGTACCGCAGCGCCTTACGTTCGGGATAAAACACGAGCCATCTAGCAGTGGACATGCTAGTCCGCACTGAGATCGTGATGGCAGGCTACACATACACGCAATATGCCGAAATGATATTTATTTAAGGTGAATGTCAAAGGAATGCCTGAGAGGCTGCGAGGGTTTATTCAGAACGTTTCCCTAGGGATCGACATCCAACGCATGAAACTATAACTGATGCATTGCATCCTCTTAGAGAGACCGGCTCTGATGCACTACGACCCAGAACAACTAGACGGACAAGGTGTAATGTTCGAGTGACACCGGAGGAGGTGCTGGCATTCACGCTTTAAAATCCACATCTGAGTACAAAGAAATAAGGGAGCATGTGAATGCACGCGTCAGCATGTCTGGCGTTTGTTACATGCACATGGTGCGCATCCATACTATCCGACACTGGTGCAAACATTGATGAAAACGTTGATTAAATTTTGTCGGTTCTCTAACTTTTATGTATAGGGCTACAAAGTGCACCAGGTCTCGATTCTATGTGAGACCTGCACCAAAAGTGGTTCCGTTGTAAGATCTATGTTTCTGGTAAGTGTGTTTATTTCCTTGTTAGATTAGAGTGAATACATATAGGACTTCCATAAACATTATTTGGCGATTCATCACTTGCGGCCGACTATCGTAAAATATCTTAAAATGAACTTATTAATTTATAAGTAAGTTCTATAAATATTAAAATGTTTATTATTATAGAAAACACACCTGCGCACATATTTTTTTTTAATTCTTGCATATCAGGAAGTGGGTGAAAAATTTGTTACAAAATTTCATCTTTACGCGTGCAAAAAAACCATTTAAATACAATATTGTAAAAATGGCTATTGCGGGCAGCTCTACAAATAAATAGCTTTCAGTTCAAAAATATTTATTAAAATTGGTTCCACAATCACATAAGATCACTAATTATAATTAAAATATAGATAAAATGCTTAAGTGATGCAAAGAGGAACACAAAAGTCTTATACTGTATATCTATAGAACCTTTTAGTGATCGACATATGTTTCAGCGCTCATATACGGCGCCATTTTCAAGATATATAACGATAAAAAAAAACATTCTCGCAAATGTTTGAAAATAAACTTGAAAACATAAATCACGAGATCATATATGTAAAATAGCAGGTGCTTGAAATAGTCAACTGTAAACGTGAAAATTAATATTTCCTTATTGCTTTTATAAAACTGAAAAGTACCTCGTGCCAAAATTTAAGTAATTCAAATGAGGCGGCTTCATTGCAAATGTTCACGTTACGCATATATATTTCTATTGATTCACGGATAATAGATGGGAAATAAAGCCTTGATGGATAAATTATTTTACTATTTTTAAAATAATTATTTTAAGTCTCGGTTCTATATAGACTTGCCAGTGCTGTAGTACTTCTGTCATATTTGATATGTGTCATATGCTATTTTAATCTTTTTTTAAACTTTCTTGTGGTCGTTTCTATATAATATTGTAATGTTCCATCTACTCTGGTCAACAGGATTTTATAAACACCTGATAGTTGGTATAGTTCTATTGGGTCTGCTTTGTTACAAACTACGTTTTTTAATTTTATGGATGGTTTCGCGATAAGACATATGTTAAATTTGCTAAGTTTATATTTCAATCTTTAAAGAACTCAGGAAAATATTGTAAAGTAGATAATTTTTACTTTTGTTTATTGAAGTTTTACTTCTCCTTCTTCTCCATGCTCGTAATTAATTTATTAATAGTGCTTTCTTTATATCCGTTGTCTCTTCCTATTTCGGGTATTTTATTTATTTCACTGGTTAACTGATCTTGAGTACAAACTGTAAAGGCTCTCTTAATAAAATCCCTAAATGCCGAAACTTTGTATGAAAAAGGTGCTTGAGCATTATGTGGGATAATGAATTGATTGGCTATTGGTTTTCTATATACAGTACTTTCTATGCCATAGCGGGTTTTGATTAATAGCAAAAAGTAAGGAAGTGTGTCATTCTGTTCCACTTCTAAAGTGAATTTAATCTTATAATCCAGGATATTGATTTGAGTAAGGAAGTTATCAAGTAAGGTATTCGCATGTTGCCATATAATGACAACATCGTCTACGTATCTAAGCCATGTATGGGGGATAAAATCTAATTTATGAAATATATCAGTTTCTAAAGGTCGCAATATATATTGTGCTAAAAGTACAAATATAGGTGAACTATTATTTTGTTTATAAATTTTATTATCGAGTGTAAAATAGTTATTATTCACTATAAGATTAAGTGCGCTTTTTAATGTTGTTTTTGTATTTTCATTTATGTTCCCTATGCAGTCAATGTAGTTATTTATTATTGTGGTAACACGTTGAGTGTCAATGGGTGGATATAAAGAGATGACATCTAGACTAGCTAATAAATATCTCTCCGGTAACTGGATGTTATTCAAACATTGAATGAATTCATTTGTTGAACTAATTACATAATCTTAAGATATTTTTCAATAAAATCACAAACGCTTTTTCTATGTAATACGTGTGGCCAGAGCATTTTGTTACAATCGGCTTTACGGCATCTTTGCCTTATGATCTTTATGTCTACCCACAATTGTTGGAATTAAAGCCAATTTATTAACTCTGACAATAACTTTCATATATTCCGGCCAATTACCTTTATTGACAATTTCAGTAACTTTGTTGTTAATTATGTTAGGCGGGTTCTTCTTGACTTCTACGCAGTCCATATTATTAATACATTCAAGCATCTTGTTTTTATAGTCAATAGTATTTAATATAGCTAATTTATTGGATTAATCTCTCGGAATTAAGAAAATTTCTGGATCAAGTTTCAAATTCTTCAGGGTATTTAATTCATCTTTTGATAGAACTGTAGGCTGTTTTATTAATTTGTTAAGTTCATGATACATAATGCGACGAATTTTCTTCTTTATTATCACTATGTGAAGTTTGTAGATTTGTTTCAAGTTCTGTAATAGCAGATTTTAAATTAGGTTTTGTAGGAAATATATATTTAGATCCATGCTTTAATACCTTTAATTCTTCTTCATTTAATATCCTGTTAGATAAGTTCAGAAATTCAACTGGTTTGCAAATACGTTTAACATGTTTACTTTGAGTGTTGCACAGTTTTTGAATTTTACGACTTTGTGTTGCTGCATTATGGTGTTTTTTCCCATATCTATGCTTTTCCAGATTGTGGATTAAAAATCAAACTATATGGTGGAGTTGATGATGCAAAATCAGAATACAAATCATAAGTTCATTTTTGTAGACTGTTTATATAGGCATATTTCTTCCTAATACATAATGTCAAGCATTTATGTTCAAATTGTCTATTAAGACTATTAAAGTTCAAATCCTCAAATTTATTTCTGTTCTTCAAAATTGATGGAATAACATTCAAATTACGGCAGGATATAAGGAAATCAAAGTTCAACAGTTCCGGATCAATACTCAGTCTTTCATGTTTAAAACGCGAAAATACTTATTATCAAATCCATTATACATTTTCAATCCAGCATCGATGAAATGTTACATAATCACATAGTAAGATCCCTAATTATAATTAAAATATAGATAAAATGCTTAATTAATGCAAAGAGGAACACAAAAGGCTTATAAAAACCTTTTAATGATTGACATATTTTTGTTTATCGTTATATATCTTGAAAATTGCGCCGCATATGAGCGCTGAAACATATGTCGATCATTAAAAGGTTTTTATAAGCCTTATGTGTTCCTCTTTGCATTAATTAAGCATTTTATCTATATTTTAATTAAAATTGGTTCATAAGAAAGCTCAAGGTAGATGACGAAAGAAACAAGTTGGTGCTTTCAATATAGATAGATTGTTAATTCATAAAATTTTTAATTCATCATTATCTATTCAAATAGTGTTTTGATATGAATTTTTGTACTACAATAAGTTTAGAAATTGCACATAGAGTTTACATTATAACTTTGACATTTACTTACCAGGCCACATATCGAACATTCAAAATCAGGATACGTTATTACACCAGTCTTACTATAATTGTCGTAAATTACAATGAATTTGTTAACGCTGTTTCCGAGAAATCTTGTCCATTTCATTGTCAGATTAGAGTGCATACATTAGAAACTTCCATCGCCTCCGGCTCGCTGCGCTTCATTTAAACTTAGGTTAATAGTAATGTATATTAAAATTTACAGATATAAATTAATATAAAAACATCTGTAGACAGGTTGTGACGTGTCCGTCTGCCAAGTACTAAAAAGTTAGCCATAACACTATAAATAACAACAAAAACTGTTTATTTGAAATTAATAAGAATATAGGTTTGTAGTGCAGAGGGCGGAAACTAACTGTGATAATTAAATTTCGACTCCGCTAGCTCTCAAATAATCTGAATGAACTTTACTAAATTTAAAACTTTACTTATATAAAGAAAATGACTGCTTTAGTCGTACTTAAGAAGACAACCACGTACAAATTCAATAATGGCGCTGAAAACACCAGGATCAATATATTTTTTCAAAATACATCAAATGTCACTAAATGGCTGAAATACCGTGAATTCCAAAAATTATTTTTTTAAGTACTTAATCAACTTCTATAACAAAAAGTACACTGTAGGATACAGAAACTACTTTTATTTTTTAATCTTCTTCAGCCGTCACAATGAAATGGCACGAGGCTTGAATCACGTTGAAAAACTGCCTAATTGAACAAACAGGGATGAGACTCGGATAATCGCCCATTTCACCATTCACTCCCGTATTTATACTCCCTTTTTGACCACAGTAAGCTAATTAACATATGGCCACACAAAAATAACGGTGAATATCAGATTCAGGTAGGAACAATCATAGTTGCGAAAGTCAAAGAAATGACAGATAGGTGGCACTTTCATGCAGAAGTTTTAGATGTTGGACAACATGTTCACAAACTAGTCTACTTTCATAAATTAGTAACCAGAACTGCCATAAGGTATTTATTAGTAGCAGAAAATACTGAATAATAAAGATCTATACGTGAAAAAATCAATACGCAAAAACAAATTGTAAATAATGTAAATTAAAAGGCTTAATACATCTTCTATCTTCACATTCGATAACTAATTAATTCTCATTCCTGTACAATTATTTCATCTCTGATTTGTTTAATTACTCAGCTCTTACTTCTCACAAAATTAAAAGGATTTTTCACTTTTATTAAGCATGTGATTAGAATAAAATCCATATCCTGACCGTACATTTTTTTACGTATTAATTGTAAATATTATTAATCAAAGCATTGTCAATGGAGTCTAAGCATTGCTTCAACATTTTAATTCGCGACATATAATCATAATTAAACATTTATTTTAATATTTTAAATGAATTTATCTAGCGGAGATAGAATCATTTAAATTTATAAATTTAATTTTAGATTAAGCGTTCAGCGGGCGCGTTAAAAAAAAATTAACCAGGTGGCGCGCGAAGTGCTTTTTACTTTTTACTTAGTGTTTCATTTTGTTGCGGCGCGGCGGGACGTTGCAATTGCATGATATTCCCTAAATCTATAAAAAAAGCTAAGTTAGATAAATAACTATACATATAAATAGCAAAATTTGCATTTTTATAATATTTACATGCAGAATAAAATATCCATCTAAATACACTACTGGCCATCCAAAATGCTAGACCATGAAGGAATGCAACTAGCAGAATGATATTTATTGGACAAATACATTATAATGGGAAGGACAGGTGATTACATTTTCAGAAAATTAGGAGATATATATCCTAAGAAAACACTACCAAAAGCACCCACCTCTGGCCACAATAACTGCATTTATCTGCCTAACCATAGAGTCGAACAGAGATTGGATTTCATGTACGGATACATCAGTCCATGCAGCTTCAACACTATGCCACAGTTCATCAACCGTAGTGATGGGGACCAAGCGCTCAGAAGCCATTGAGAGGACATTTTCAATTGGTGAGAAATCAGGAGAACGTGCCGGCGAGGGCAACAGTCGAACATGTTCTGTATCAAGGAAGGTCAGGATAGTACGACCAACATTCCATCGTGCATTGTCCTGCTAAACCGTAGAGTTGCGGAGGCATCGAAGATAAGGCAGAACCATGGGCCGTAACACATCAGAAATGTAATGGCTGCTGTTGAAATTGCCGGCAATGCGAACAAGAGGTTACCGAGATGTGTATCCAATGACTCTTCATACCGTCACTCCAGGTGATATGACAGTATGACGATTCGAATGCCAGCTGGCAATGTGCATTTTCCACGATGCCGCCAAGCATGAATGCTGGCATCATGATGCTGTATATGACGCAGGAATGGCGTCTCAACATCCATGTTTGGCGGCATCGTGGAAAACGAGCATTGGCAGCTTGCATTCGAATCGTCATATCACCTGGAGTGACGGTATGACGTGTCATTGGATACACGTCTCGGTAACCTCTTGTTCGCATTACCGGCAATTTCAACAGCAGCCGTTGCATTTCTGATGTGTTACGGCCCATGGTTCTGCCTTATCTTCGATGCCTCCGCAACTCTACGGTTTAGCAGGCCAATGCACGACCGCATGTTGGTCGTAATATCCTGACTTTCCTTGATACAAAACATGTTCGACTGTTGCCCTGGCCAGCACGTTCTCCTGATTTCTCACCAATTGAAAATGTCCTGTCAATGGCTTCTGAGCGACTGCCCCCCCCCCACCATTCGCCCGTCACTGCGGTTGATGAACTGTGGCGTAGTGTTGAAGCTGCATGGACTGATGTACCCGTACATGACATCCAATCTCTATTCGACTCCATGGTTAGGCAGATAAATGCTGTTATTGTGGCCAGAGATGGGTGCTGTAGGTAGTGTTTTCTCAGGATCTACATCTCCTAATTTTCTGAAAATGTAATCACCTGTCCTTCCCATTATAATGTATTTGTCCAATAAATATCATTCTGTTATTTGCATTCCTTCATAATGTAGCATTTTGGATGTCCAGTAGTGTATAATAAAACAAAGTGTAAGGACTCCGGTTCAAACACATCCATCTAACCAACAATGTAGGTTTGCTATAATGTAAGGTGTTGGTACATTGTTAATACATGTGCATTGTTGGTTGGATGGCTGTGTCATTCATTTTTTAGATAAAAAATTTTTAAAAACTTCTATTGTTGCAGAAAAAAAGATAAATAATGAAACATATTTAGACACGCGGCTTTTTGGACGTCTTTTATTTGCAAGATAAATTTCGCTAAAAATATTTATGCACGTGTAATTTTTTTTATAAGCGAATAAAAATTCATACTTATTGTGAGGTTACGAGAATATTATCCATTGGGTTTATATCATCTTTAGGCCTACTGATGCCATTTTGCTTCATTGCAATTAAATAGAAAAAAATATTTTTATTTGAATGCATGTTGGTTAAGTATAAAAGTATGTACATAATGTACTCGCGAAAAGTTTGCCCAGCTGAAAATATCATTATGCTTAGCTTGAAATTTATTTTATATTGAAACAAGAACGAAAAATCATGCGTCAAGCGTAGATTATGTAACACTTTCCAACGCTTCCAAAATAATTTTACAAATCATACCGTTTAATAAGCTAAAAGATAACATCTAAATAAACAGTTTGGAAAAAGCATAACATATTTTAAAACATAATTTCAGGAATTTCCAACATATACAATATGTGGAAAAATATCCGAATAATTTTATTCATCCCTGTATAGGATCTATAGATTTGTATATATACCACATACTGCATAGGATGCTAAATTTTAGTTCAGTTATGAAACCCGTAGCACAGTTTAAAATACTCCGTCTGGAGTTTCTGTCAATAAACGGAAATGTGTTCGCGAACTTTTGTGCTTCCCTGTATAGGATCTACAGAATTTATACACACCACGTAATAGACAACAAGAACAAAAAATCATGCGTCAAGCATAGATTATGTAACACTTTCCAACGCTTCCAAAATAATTTTAAAAATCATACCATTTAATAAGCTAAAAGATGACATCTAAATAAACAATTTGGAAAACGCATAATATATTTAAAAACATAATTTCAGGAATTTCCAACATATACAATATTCAGAAAAATATCCGAATATTTTTATTCAGCCCTGTATAGGATCTATAGATCTGTATATATACTACATAGGATGCTAAATTTTAGTTCAGTTAGGAAACGCGTAGCACAGTTTAAAATTCTCCGTCTGGAGTTTCTGTCACTAAACGGAAATGTGTCCGCGAACTTTTGTGCTTCCCTGTATAGGATCTACAGAATTTATACACATCACGTAATAGACAAAAAGAGAGTTAAAATTAAAATCGTGTTCAGTAACTTAAAACGCACTTCCAGGAATTATTGTTAACAGACAATTGAGAATTCTTTTGTGTGTCCCTGTAAATGAAGGATGACTGCTATACACACAATATTCTGTTGTAAGCCTCTTGTAATGCACCTTAGTGAAATATATAAATTTCAATGCGTTTAAAATAGTGAAACATTATTTAAATAAACCGCAGACGATTTTTCTCCATAGATGTAATGTAACGGAATTCTTTTGACTGTCCCTGTAAAGTAACTATAAGTTCTATGCACACCCTATTCCATATTAAGCTTCGTCTAATGCACCTTAGTGATATATATAAATTTCAATGCGTTTAAAATAGTGAAACATTATTTAAATAAGCCGCAAATGATTTTTCCCCATAGACCGCAATGTAACGGAATTATTTTGAGTGTCCCTGTAAAAAAACTATAAGTGCTACACACTTCCGTTAAAATAGGGAACATGCTATAGATAACGACAATGACATATAAAAATTGCAGAGCAATCCGAGCATATTTACGGGAGTTAGAGCACGGACAGACGGCCAGACGGCAGACGGCCATACGGCCAGACGGCAGACGGCCATACGGCCAGACGGCCAGACAAACCGAAGTCATAAACACTTTTCAACTAGGTTGGAAAGTGTTAAGAAGAGAGTTAAAATTAAAATCGCGTTCAGTAACTTAAAATGCACTTCCAGGAATTATTGTTAACAGACAGTAGAGAATTCTTTTGTGTGTCCCTGTAAATGAAGGATGACTGCTATACACACAATATTCTGTAGTAAGCCTCTTGTAATGCACTTTAGTAATATATATAAATTTCAATGCGTTTAAAATAGTGAAACGTTATTTAAATAAACCGCAGACGATTTTTCTCAGTAGACGTAATGTAACGGAATTCTTTTGACCGTCCCTGTAAAGTAACTATAAGTGCTATGCACACCCTATTCCATATTAAACTTCTTCTGATGCACCTTAGTGATACATATAAATTTCAATGCGTTTTAAATAGTGAAACATTATTTAAATAAATCGCAAATGATTTTTCCCCATAGACCGCAATGTAACGGAATTCTTTTGAGTGTCTTTGTAAAAAAACTATAAGTGCTACACCCTACCGTTCAAATAGGGAATATGCTATTAATAACGACAATAGCATATAGAAATACCAGAGCAATCCGAGTATATTTACGGGAGTTAGAGCACGACCAGCCGGCCAGACGGCAGACCGCAGACGGCCGTGCTTCCGTACAAACCGAAGTCATAAACACTTTTCGACTAGGTTGGAAAGTGTTAAAAAGGGGGAGAAAAATTGATATAATTGAGTAAACATGATGTAATTTTCCTGTTTATCATTCCTTAGTTATAAAGATTATAGATTTGAATGGGAGCTTTTAGTAATTAATTGAACTTGATTGTATACCTTGATTAGATGTTAACGACAGCTTTAAGAAATAAATTAGAGGTTAGATGAATTAATTTTTTAATAAAAAATTCAGAAAAAACGCTTTCAGGAAAATTAAAATACTTAAAAGTAATGTTACGGTAAACAAAAATTTCTAAATAATAATTTTTTTGGAGTTAGATTAAATAATTTAAGGCTGTTGGTTTATATGAATTATTTTTGTAGGTTTATTAAAAGTTCATTTAACATCAAAATCAAAACACATAGGGCGAAATGCAATTTTCACCTTGATTTATTCATAAAACCTTTTAACTCGGGAGAAGTCGCGCATACCCAGATAATGAATGGTTTTTACATTGTCACCAATAAATACAATTAATAATAGTCACCTTATTCAGACTGAGACAATTGTTACAAATTCTATAATAATGTAAATTGTAGATTACTTTTCGAAAAATAGTGGTGACAATTGTAAAAACCGTACGCAACCTGGGGTATGTCATACCCCGTCCGACTGTTCCCGGGTGAACATCATTTTGTGCCTTTTAAATTGTCTTGTCATCTATTAAGTAAACAATTGGATCTGTCGGGTCTCATAATGGAATTTTGCTCATTTAACAGTTCATCATTAGCGACAAAGATCTATTTCTTTCATTGTGGATTTCTCTGACACACAAACTAAAATCCAATTGTAATTTTTAGAAATGTATAACGATAATGACAACGAACCGTGAAATCGCTTTCCCTTTTATCGCTCTTACATCACTTCTAAATGCAGTACAATTTCAATTGTTACATCATCGAATAGAAAAAATTTCGAATGAAATTTATGTGAGAACTGCCGCTCAAATTATCGACTTCGTATTAACTTTCAAGCATGAATTAATTTTTTAAAAATTTATCTCAAAAATGACCATCTTTATGCTTCAATAATGTAAAGTAGCCACTATACTATATGAATTTTCAATTGGCTTCTCAATGTCAGTTTCCCGGTAATTATCGTGAATCGCTAACTATGGTAATTAATAATTTAGCTGACTAACCGCTCTTTTTTCCCACACTACTTGAGGTGAGTAGAAAGCTTCTTCCTTTGCTCAATTACAGCAGTGGGAACAACGGGACCAGGGGCTCGCGTCTTCTAGTGCTATGACAACCATGAGAAGAAATGGGAGAACGGATGTCCTTGAGAATCCAATAGAAATTACATATAGTATAGCAAAGTTATCAAAATTGGAAAATTATTTTTCTAACCAATATAAAAAGTTTAAAAAAGATAAATCACAAAATCATATTCTGTTACAAAAAATAATCTAGTTTTATCTTTATATTTTCAGAAATTTGTTTCATGCCAAAAAATACTTTTACAATCCAGTACTGTTTAGCTCATAGGCTATCAAAGCCTGAGAGCTAATGTGCCCGCAGGTTCTTTATGTACGTATGTATGTACATATGCATATGCATAACGTGATAACTTCTGATAGAAATATCAGATTTGCTTCAAATTTTGTATGTAGATTCATTCTGATAAGGCGCTTCCCTGATTAGTTTTGGGGGTTCATTGGTTAAGTATAAACGGGGGAACGGGGGACTATCCCCCCTTAATTTAGATAAATGGGTTTCCCATGTAGAATTATCCGATTTGCTTAAAATGTTGTATATAGGTTCATTGTGATAAAGCGCTTACCTGTTTTTTTGTGGGTTCATTGGTTAAGTATAAAGGGGGGGACGGGGGAGCTAATCCCCCCCTCTTAATTTAGCTAAATGGGTTTATTTTTAAATAAGTGTATAATATATAATTAGTGTGAATAGCTTTGTGAGTTCAATGTCATCAGTTTAACTGGGCACTTTTCTATTTTTTTTGTTTTTACCTTATTGCATATTCTATTTTAATCCATTTTGTGATATCTGTGTAAATATATAATATTTATCTTCAAGTTCATTTTTCTGGAACATCGTATAATATATATTGAGTGGCTTCATATTTTTCTAGTTTTGACCAAAAATTCTGTAAAATAATTTTCGTCCAAAAATGTAAAATAAAAAAATTAATTCAGCGTAAAACATATCAATTACACTATTACAGATATAAATCTTTAAAACGTGAATTAATAAATTAATATATCTACTTACTACAGCGATCACGTGACTCAAATTTATCAAAGATCCACAAAACACCATTTCAAATCGGCGAAACCGATTTTAATCCGAAAAGAAAACTTTAGTTGTGGACTAGAAATGATCTTCAGAGAGAGTTTCAGAGCAGTATTTACGAATAGTTTACGAAATATTAATCCTGTCATAAAAATTGCGCACGTGCCTGCTATGGGGTTGTTAAAAATATATGTAGCCAATATACAGGGTGAATCTAAACTCTTGGGCAAAATTTTAAGGGGTGATAGTACACATCAAAACAACCAATATTAAATAGGAAGCTAAGGGTCCCAAACATCTTCCGAAGGGGATAGGAGCCATTAAAGTTTAGGTTCCAAAATTTCAAACAATTATAAAAAACGGTCGATTCTTTTGTGGTTCTCGCTAAAATTATTCTTTATGTCAGTATTTTCTTAAAAATAAATTTTAAAGAAAAAGTTTAAAAAATGTCGACAGAGGGCGCTTTAGACTTTGGAGTAATGAATAACTATTTTTTACCGTTATTTTTTGTATCAGATTAAATGCTTTCAAAATCTTAGACTTAAACTTAAATTTTTAGCACAAACTCTGAATCGTTGGGAGTGGTTAAGTAGCGCAAACTGAACTGTGTTCAGGAGTTGAAATTTGAATCCTCCCCCTGAACACAGTTCAGTTACTTCCGATATTGGTGTCGTAGACCAGGCAGAAACTACTACCCCCTACACGTAAAATAAATGATAGAGGGATGACAAACTTAAATAACAAATTTATTTTAAAAATAAATTTTAAAGATAAAGTTCAAAAATGCCGATAGAGGGCGTAGGGACTTTGGAGTATTGAACAACTATTTTTTACCGTCGACTCCAACGAAGACCTGGTTGCGAGGATTGCCGTCGTAGCAGGCGATATCCGGGAGATGCCAAGGGAATTCACTAATGTTCGCAACTCCCTCCGCCGGCTGCGTGAGGCCTGCATCGTTGCTGGTGGGATCTAGCAGTTTTTGTGATTCCTCACGAACACCATGAGTGTACCATTTTCTACGTGTCAACCTTCATTCATATTGCGCACTACATGCATACATCAAATTGTTTCTTTTTATTTTTCGCGGAGAAATTGCTCATGTCTGTTATGCATAAATTTTCTATTAATTTTGTCATTACTCTATCATATATTTTACGTGTAGGGGGTAGTAGTTTCTGCCTTGAATAATTTTAACACAATTATTCAAATTGGTAAAGAAATCATATGAGTTGTAATTTTCCAACTGCACGAAAAATGGCCGGGCCAGGATTCGAATCTGAGATCTCTTGGCTGAAGTTGCAATGCTCTACCAACTAAGCTATCCCGGCATAAACTGGATAAATAATACCCTCCAGATTCAACAGGGATAGCTCAGTTGGTAGAGCATGGCAGCTTCAAGAGATTCCAGGTTTGAATCCTGGCCCGGACATTTTTCGTCCAGTTGGAAAATTACAACTCATATTGTTTCTGTCTCGTCTACGACACCAAGATCGGGAATAACTGAACTGTGTTCAGGAGTGGGGGGAGGAGGGAGCTGTTTCAAATTTCAACTCCTGAATGCAGTTCAGTTTGCGCTACTTAATCACTCCTAACGATTCAGATTTTGAGCTCAAAATTTAAGTTTAAGTCTAAGCTTTTGAAAGCATTTAATGAGATACAAAAAATAGTTTTTTGTTACTCCAAAGTCTAAAGCGCCCTCTATCGGCATTTTTTGAACTTTTTCTTTAAAAATTATTTTTAAGAAAATACTGGCATAAGGAATAGTTTTAGTGAAAACCGCAAACGAATCGACAAATTTTTCCGTTTTTTATAATCATTTGAAATTTTGGACCCTAAACTTTAATGGCGCCTATCTCCTTCGGAAGACATTTGGGACCCTTAGTTTCCTATTTAATATTGTTTGTCTTTATGTGTACTATCACCCCTTAAAATTTTGTCCAAGAGTTTAGATTCACCCTGTATATGTATAATAGTCGATACAGCCTAATAAAATATTTACCCTAAAAAAAATTACAAACGAAATCTTTATACATGCAAGAAAAGGGCTTAGAGCATCTTCTACTTCAGATTCAAGGAATTCTCATTTATATATTAATGTTCTAACTATAAGTATATTAGTTTAACCACTCGGCTTGTGAATAAAAGCTTTTAGTGAGGCTTTTAGTGAAGCTTTTAGAGAATCTTTGTGACTAAAAGATTAAAAAAATAAAACCAAATTTTCATTCCTTACTATTGCTGTAACTCTGAAATAATTGGTTTAATTACTCAGCACCATGCTTCACAGAAAATTAAAGCTTTTTTCAGTTTAACTAAGCACAGCAGAAGAATAAAATCAACATCTTGAGCACACATCCTTTTAGTAGCTAATTGAAGTATTTGTTGATTAATCCATTATTAATGAAATCTACATATTGCTTCTACATTTTTATTCACAATACCCGACCATTAATTAAAGTGATTCATCCATGTTTTACTTGCGTTATTGATCTTAAGTGATTCTGTTACATATGACCTCATAAGACTCAAATAAAGAAAATTAATTTAAAAAAAGATATGTTCCATGCTTTTTATAATATAATAATTTAAATTTACTTTGTGCCGAGTTTTTCTGTCTCAGTTCAATTTTGTCTTGAAGACATTACAATAATGTCGCTTTTAATTAAAAATAAAGTACAGTAGCCCCTCGTTACAGCGACCATTCGAATACATCACCTTTTTTGTGTTTTAACACACAAAAAAATTACATTTTTAAGTAACTATATGGAAGATTTGATTTTAAAAGTATCTCTATTAATTATCTTAATAACATTTTAATATGCTTACAAAGTAACATTTTGGATACAAATATGCGTAATTTTCATGACAGTTATAATCTTTTTTTAACGGTTATTATTTTAACTGCCTTCCTTTACATCGTACTTTTGTATGTATCTCGCTTTGTTTTTGTCTCCTGCCATGCTCAATATAACGAGGGTTTACTATTTTAATTTGACAGTCGAAGAAAAAATTCAGTGGCTAAGACTTGGTCATTTAAACTTAACCTCACAGTTATATCAATGTAACCTGAAAGAAGAAAAGTTACTATCAAATACCTAACATGAATTACAAGAGAAATATTTTTCACACCAATAGCTACCCGCTAATAATTTAAATACAATGCTTCAGATCAGTAATTTCAAAATAACTAGAGGAAAACTGCAAATTCCACTTATTGCAATAGGTTTAACACAAAACAAAAAAGTCAATAAATATCTAAACTAACGAAGCTTCGTAAATCTCAGCTTTAATTAATGTTTTGTCTTACCACTGACGATTGGTCAAACTAAGCAAATAAATAATTCACACGTCCACAAACTGTCTTTCTAACGCTGAAACGACTCTAAAGCACAACAACTGGACTTCTAAAGTTTTGTGAAGTTCGTTGCAGTGCCTCTCTCTCTTAACAGCGAACACTTCACATTTTAAAACAAACAACTACGTTCAGTATTAATTAACATAAATTTGTTAAATACAAACGACAGTCCAATTCAACTGAGCACATTCACATTTTGTAAAAATTAGAGACAGAGTTAAAAGTATCCACATTCATGCAAACGACTGAGCTGACAACACAACAACAACGCATTTCGAAACCGAGTGCTTTTATATAAATAAATGGGCCAGGTCGGTACAATTTTGCCACAATTTTGGTTATACTATATAACAATTTTATGAACTTGAATACTTTCATTAATCACTGTTTCAAACATATAGGGGAGATGGGGGATGAATGGGACATTTTCACAAAAATGTTTAAGTTATTATCAATATTATATATCACATTTCATACATTACGTGTTTGACTACATCTTATGCACAATATTTATTCAAGATTATTATTATACAGAATTATATTATGAAATTAAAAAACGATTCTTCTATGTCCCAATCATCCCCACAGCAGGAATCAATGGGACATAAATATTTTCCTCCCTTTATTCAATGTTAAGGAATAAAAGCTGAAAAAAATGCCTCCTGGGCAAAAACTGAGATATTGTAAATTGTAATATAATCTCCAGAATTATTTGTTAGCCAATCATATTGGACTCATCTCAGCTTTACCTTAAAAGGCCCATAAACGAAAGCATTCAATGGCTGAAGACGATAACTACAATGAGGATGAAATGTTAAAAGAATAATTATCATAAATTATTAATTTATCAAACTATATAATATTATTTAGCTAATAAATATATTTTTCAGCATCTTCTAGGAGACAATCCCACTCATCCCATTTGAAATGTCCCAATCATCCCCATGATGCATATATTCAATTGTCAGCCATTTTGTCTCAAAAATTATTTTGTCACAATGGTTAATATTCATTCATTTTAATTACCAATATTGAGCCTTGAAATAAAAAACTACAACATATCTTAATTGTTTATATTGCATAAGATATTTAAGTAACTTCAAATGAAAAAAAGTTACTTTTAAGCAGAGTTTTCAGGAAATGATAATTTGAAGGAAACTGAAAACAGCCATGTGCTCTTGCTTTTGGTTCTGAAACACACTATGGTAGTGAAATCTGTGAGGATAGGAAGCAACTAAAAAAAAACGTTTATTGCCTGAAATATTGAGAACGTCCCATTCATCCCCTATCTCCCCTATTCATAAACGTGAAAATATACAAAAATAGAGGCAGATAGAGAGATGCATATTAAAAATATATGTGTCTAGATTGTTTCAAAACAATATGTACGACCTTAAAGTACTGGTAGAACTCTCTGAAATAAACCAGATAAAAAAAAGCGAGGCCAAAAATGAATCGGTAATAAGATCAGGGAACATTCACCACGCGCTCGCGATTCAGTTGCGCACACCGACCGCTTCTCTTGTGTCCACGAACCCTTTGTAAATGTATATGTAGAAGTATACACATAGCAGTAAACAAAACATTTGTTACAATTCTTTTCATTTCCAAAAATAAATATTTGGGAATAAATATTGCAGTTAACATTTTGCTTTTAATACTGAAACGCACTACATAAGCAATCATAATGATAGCGCACACATAAATAAAGTTTGTTTGAGGATATAGGGTGCGGCCACGGAGATAAATTAAAAATTCACATGCCCTCATAACAGTAAAAATACAATGTAATCATAATAATGTTTATATCATCTGAGTAAAAATACAAGTAACCCCCTTCTATAGAGTTTATTTATAATTGTGGAAAAACGGACCTTCTGTTTCAAGTACTATTTTATTGGGTCAATTATACCAGATAGACCTTTCATAATAGTATATATATAATTGTTTTCAAATAAAGATGCAAATTATTATCACACAGTTTTTTTATTAGATTATTTAAAGGCGAAAGTGGCAATGGACGGGACGAGGTTTAATTTTCATATAAGAGCTCCTTCTCTCATAGTTTGTTTCAAAAACTACTTCACAAACCAAATTAACAGTATACTTTAGCCATGCGACAATAATCGCAAAATAATATTAAGCTGGTGGAGACGTTCTTTGCATTTCAGTATTTTTGAATTATTCTTTTTCTGCATGGGATGTCTGAGTACGATGTCTAACATAATAAGTTTGTACTCTTTTATGTTGGTTGCAGTTTCATTCGGAAAACACTCTTAATTTCGAAAAACGTTTGGTTGGTTGTTTCAAAATAAAAAGTGTCCTCAGAAATAAACTTTAACCAAAATCGAAAAAGTACAAAGTTATCATGTTACATATCGACCTCAGCTATCTTATTCAATAAATCCTTGAAAAATGTTAATAAACAAACGATAAATTTGTACAGAGATCCTCGATTGATTTAACATTAGCTAGCAAATGTCGTCACTTGACTCGCTACTGCGCGAGAAAATTCTGTAATTGGAAAGCATATTTCAAAATTTGCACAAAAATTCTTAATACGGCATATTTAAGTTTTATTATATGTGAAAAAAGCATTGATTACATTTTAAGTAAATATACATGATGGAAATATGAATTACATATAATTGGAAAATAAGTTCCAGACGGTGGAGGTGAGCTTCTGGGTAATTAAATATATTGTGGCTTCCTTAGTGGCTACTATAAATTTGTGCTATAATTTTTTAGTGAACAATTTCTTGGTACCCTTAAAAAAATTCCGCCATAGAAAATCGCCATACCCGTACAATACGCCACCGTTTCCAGAAAATTCTGAAATTTTCGAAACGACATACAAAATATTTTTGGTTTTTGATGTTTCTTTTTCACAATCAGTAATTTTTAAGGAATCCATGTACTTTTATAAAAATCTCTTATTGCTGAAATCATAGATTGTTCTAGACATTTTTTGACACAAATACCTCTTTTGGACAATTAGGCCAAGTATAGATGTGGAGTCTCTCGATTCTATTTTGCGTTTTGTAGGAAGTATATCTTAACAACAGTTCTTTTCACAAAACTCTCTAATAAACTGGCATTATTTGAAATACAACAAACTCAGACAGAACAAATTTCATAGAGGGGTGTCTTCTTTGGGAGTTCATTGACTGCCAAAGCTTGATGATAAAATCAACAAGGGGAGACATCTTCTGGGAATACTGAATGTTGCAGTTTTTTATTCGTTAACATGCAGTGGAATAATGATGCCAGAGTTGCTGTTTTCATTTTATCCAAATCAGTCCCATTTCCTTTTATAACCTTTAGGTAGTAGTTTTGGACACCCAAAATTATACCTTTTTTATTAAATTACCACTTTATTTCCACCTAAAGTGATTTTGCAATTTTTGTACACCTTTATTTTATTTCGATTCATGTTCCGAGCCTTTTTACAATAGAATTGAAGTATTCATCTTTTGCAATTGATGTATCATCTCTAAATACTGCATTTGTTTTCAGATACTGAATGATATTCGAAACTTCATCAGATAGCATTGTCCTATATCTAAATTTATAATGTTTAAAAGACCGCTTCCAAATTTTTAAGCCAAAATGTATTTCTATACTGTTGGAAGACCCAGAAAAGTTTTTTGACATTGGAAAGTGCAATGCATACCAGATATCATATTCTGCACTAGCTTTACGCAGATGTAAAGCATTTGTGACACCACACTCGGGTCAGTTTTTACTTATAATTCCAAAGTCAATAACCAGTCCTGTCAAAACATCAATAACAACCACAATGTCATAGATAGATGATTTAATGATGAAAGTTGTTCATGTTTATTTTATGTAAATAAAAGGATTGACTTTCATACATGTTTTCTTTTTTCCTAGCCATCTCCCTCGCACTTTTAAAACCAGAATGCTCCAAGAGTTATTATTGAATTAAATACTGAGTATTTGACTTAAGCTAATGACTTTTGAACGAAGTTTTTTAAGAATATCATATTATGTTAGAAACATAATATATCTAAAACCATAAGTATGATTAAATGTGTATTCTCTTAATAAATTTAATATAAGGTTAAACCAATACTTAAAAACAAATAACGTAATCAAATTTAACATCCAAATAACACTAGACAATGTATTTTAAATCTGTAGAAATTCGTTTTCTGTAGTATACCTAACTTAAGTTAATTAATTTTAAATTGAATTTAGAGTGCAATATATATATATAAGTGTACAACATATTTATAAAAATGGAATTCAACATCCAAATAATGCTAAACCGCCTATCTTAAATTTGTAGGAATTTATTTTTATCCGACTCTTGTTGTATATCCAAATTAATTTAATTAATTTTAAATTGAATACCGTGTATAATATAAAGCTAATCTGCTAATAAAAAGAAACAAAATTAATGAAATTTGACATCTGAATAATACGAAACCCTGTATCTTAAATTTGCACGAATTTATTTTCATCTGTCTCTTGTAGTGCATCTAAGATTATTTAACGAATTTTAAATTGAATATCTTCTAACTGTTCCTTTGACTTGATTTCTAAATAAACCGAAGTACTTCTGTCGTCATCGTGAAGCTGTTCTTGATTTGACTACTTTCAAAGTAAGTAGGCAAATATTTCATCGTTTGAAGATCACTCGAATTAATACTATTTGTGAAGCGTTCAGCAGAATAGTAATTCAGAATAAATATTTGACCTGACATTCAATATTTGAATATCATTTAGTATTCAAATACCTGCTTGATTATATTTCTTTAAATGTCACTTAATATAAAATATATTTATTTTTAACTGATTTCAAAGAAAGGATCTTATGCAATTTGTTTGATTTGTATGCCCCGGCAGATATTTTGAACATATCCTTTGATTTAGATTTTTTTAATGATTAATCATGGTGCTGAAGCTATATAAATTTCGCCAAGTTCCAATAATCACTACTTGTCTGCCTGTTGCTTTTCTTGTCTTTAATTGATTTCCCTACGCTTTATTGTTTTATATAAATAAGACAATCGTCAGAAATAATTTTAATTGTACACCATACTACTTAATGTTTGAAAAATATAATCGTTATATATTATTATTATTATTATTATTAACACTGACACATTATATATATATTAAATATGATCATCTACTACCAAAAATCGATAAAATTAAACCTATTTTTGGTAGATTTCGTAAGAAATACTACCTATTACATTCTCCCCTAAGGTGGAATTTTTGAAAAAAAATTTCAGATCTACACCGATCCTGACTCCCAGAACCCAATACCAGCCCCAGTTCAAAACTTTATCTATCTATCTATCTATCTATCTATGTCACTTTTTTATGGACACGATAACTGCAATAATTCTGCACAAATCTTTTCCAAACTGATACATAAAATCAAGGGGCATATAATCTCGGTCAAGTTCGTTAACGGGCAAAATCGGACCAATGGGGGGAAATGGGGGGGGGGATTTTTGTGAAAACAGAAAAAAAACATAATTTCTTAATTATGATACGTATCGAATCCGTTTAAAGTTATTCTTACTTCTAGGAAAAGGGCCGAAAATGTATGTATGGCAGATTTTTGATATCATTAAAAATGGCCCCAAGAGGGGGAAAAAGGGGGGTTTTAGAAGAAAAAATTCATAACTTCGTCAATTCAAAAGATGTCAAATCCGCTTAAATTTATTATAAATCCTCTTAATATTATCTAAAACTTTCATATTGACAAGTTTTTTATAGGACCAACCGTTATAGCAAAAAAAATTAAAAACAAAAACAAAATCCCTGCTGGCTCCGCCTGCAAACAAGTTAGGTTTCGAAGTGGACGGTTCCAACTGTCGCATCACGGCTGAAAGGTCATTTCTTCCGCAATTTCCAATAAACAGGCGCCCCACGATCTGCGTCTTCGAAATCTACCTATGCCTGTAGGCCGAGCCGTCAGAGATTTTTTTTTTCTTATAAAGGTATTTTTAAATTGAAATCAATTGCCTTCATTAAATATTTTCATCAACATTTAAAAAAAATGTTTTATTTTCAAAATTAAATTACGTATTATTAATGTAAACAAGTATATAATAAACGTTTAGAATCTCTGTCATTTATTAAAGCTAATAACAGTAGAATTGTTCATTTAAATAAAACACTTAATGCCACGGACCTTACGATGTACCAGTTTTAATTAGAAATGACGTGAGTACTAATACCACAGAATGAGATGAAAATGACGTCGTGGGAGTGGATTCTACTATTGTATCTAATTAATTCTCTAAATAGTTAAAACGAAAATTTTAAGCTCTTAATAATGGTAATTGATTTTTCGGCGGTGTAAAACATATTGAATTTCAAAGAATTTTTTGGATGCTAGCATAGAAAATAATTTTCAAAAACTTACCGTATTAAAGTTATTTTGTCGTCTTGCGTGTATGAAGCGTCAATATATTTAGGTGTAAAAGCTGTTTGGGCTGTTGTATAATAGGGGCTATAATACAGGATGTCCATAAATGATTGTTGGAGTTCCCTTTCCTCATAATTTGTTATTAGGAACATGACTAAAAATATTATTGTATATTCGAAAAGTGCAATTTAAAAAGTGTTTTAGTTGCAACTTAAAACTTTGTTAATCAAATAACGTTAATCATAAAATAATAAGTAATATTCTATCAAATTTATCTAGAAATTATAAATGAATTGTGTATATTTATCTATCTAACTCTGCGATCATAATCCATAAATAAATTACGATAAAATTGATAAAATTTTAATATTAATTATTAACCTCTTTAATAAAAAGCTACGCGTTGCTGACGACTGGTATTTTCGCTAATCGTTGCCACAGATTAATCTCGGAAAATGAAACATTCGAAGTTACTGAAAAAATTAATAGCTCGAAAAGTATTTGTCAGAAAATTGTTAGACAAACTGAGTTAGAAAGGTAAAAAAATGTATTTTTCTTGATATAAATTTCAAATCTAATGATTATGCCGTTTTTCAAATATTGAAGTTAAAAAATTACCAAATTCCACAATGGAGTATCATAGCGAAACCTTCACGCGTAAAAAGAAAATGATAACGGCAATGTGGTCCTGACGTATACACTGGGTATAGCCCGAGTCACAAATTATAGTAGCCTTATTATTCTGTTAAAATATAAAAGTGAAGTATGATGTCACGAGCGCATGTTTTTTATTTAATTCTCGACAAATACTAGATGCGCCATTTCTATTTATCTAATATAAAAACATGTTGCTTAATTAATGCATTACTTATGCATTTACTTATTCTTTAAATGTTACGTGAACGAAGTCACGGGTAACAGCTAGTTTGATTATAATCGTTCTTTGATTAACATTTTGAGACATTTGATGATTTGTTTAACATTTGTAGACGTTTGGGTTGAAAATTTAGATTATGTAACTGTGTTTGTGTTTTTAAAAACTTTTTGAGTTGTGCATTACGAATATTTAATAATATTTTTCGTCATGTCCTTAATAAAATGTTATAAGGTAAGTAAACGACGGCAATAATTTATAGTATCATCGACTTAAATTCATAAAATAATGCAAATTCAAAATAATCTGGCCCCACCAGTGGCTGAGAGGTTGTGCTCTCAAAGCTGGTAGACGGGAGGTGCTGGGTTCGATCCCAATCGCGCCCGTCGGCCTAATCGCTCGGAGTTTTCGTGGTTTTCTTTCGAGCCGTGGATTTTCTCCATGCGTAAATACGGATTAGGTTCCCTTAGAAAGACCCCCACAAAGGGCACACCCCCGGGCCTATATCCCTAGTGTCGATAATTGGCCGTCAATAATCAACCCAACCCAACCCTCAAAATAATCTGAAGCAAGTTTCTAATCAAATTTACTTTGTAAATTTGTTATAAATTTATAATGTATAAAAAAATTTAATTAACAAAATTTTCAAGAATTTTTTTTTCAAATTATTGCATTTTTTGAATTTTTTTTTCAGTAAAAAAAATTATTTCTGATATTATACAATTTTCCTTTTACACTCATTATATTTCTATAAATTCTAAAAATTTTGAAATCGAGAAACAAGAAATAAAATGTTTAAAAATATATCTCCAGTTCATTGAATCTATTAACAGCAAAATTGAAAAACAAATTAGCAGCCCTTGATGCTGCATGTCTTTATTCCAATTTTAATTAGAAATATCATGAATACCAATACCACCGAATTCTATGTAAATTAAAAGATTGTAAACAGATCCTACTGATATATCTAATTTATTGTCCAAATACTTGAAAGGTATGTTTTAAGCACGTAATCATGGTAATTGATTTATAGCGTTAAACAATATGTTAAATTACAGAAATTCAATTTGCAGAAGAGCGTTGAGTGCTAATTTGGATATTAGAATTCACAAATTTCCCATATGAAGGATAATTTGCATTCTACAATTTAAGAGACATTAAAATATTTAAGCATAGAAAGTTTCATGTATATAATTTGAGCTTTATGTAAATCAACCGATTATAATTTAGTCAAAAACCTAACTGGATTGAAACTAACTGTCACACATAATTTTTGGTGGTAGTTTAGTTTACAATTTATTACATATTAAAATATTAAAACTAAATTTAGAAAAATATCTATTTTAAATTTTTCTATTTAAAGAAATATTTATTGAAAAAATTGACGTTTTTTATAATTCTTCAAATTCTAATGCATGTGAAGAAGAGGTAAGTTTATACCATTTTTATTAATTTTTAATTCATAATTGTGTCTATATATATATATATATATGTATATGTATATATATTAAACAAAATTGTTTTTTATACTTTCTGCCAGCCATACGAAAATTTTCTTTGATAATAAATCCAATAGTAACACATGTTTCCCATTCCTATTTGTATAATCACGTAAGGAATGAGCTGGGAAAAAAATTGTCATCGTATGAAACAAGAACGAAAAATTATGCGTCAAGCATAGATTATGTAACACTTTCCAACTCTTCCAAAATAATTTTACAAATCATTACCGTTTAACAAAGTGAAAGATAATATCTAAGTAAACAATTTAGAAAACGCATAACATATTTAAAAACCTAATTTCAGGAATTACTAACAATATTCGTTAAAATATCCGAATTCTTTTGTGCAGCCCTGTATAGGATCTATAGATTTGTATACATGTTACATTGAACGCTAAATTTTAGTTCAGATAGGAAACGCTTAGCACAGTTTAAAATTTCCTTTTTGGAATTTCCCTCAATTAACGTAAATGTACTCCAGAACTTTTGTGCTGACCTGTATATGATTTATAGAATTTATACCCACTAAGTAATAGGAAAAAAATTAGTTAAATTTTAAAACGCGTTCAGCAACTGAAAAAGCACTTCCAGTAATTATTGTTAACAGACAGTAACAAATTCTTTTGTGTGTCCCTGTAAATGATCAATAAATGCTATACTCTAAATATACTATACGTAGCCTCTTTTAATATACTTCAATCACATATTTAAATTTCAATTTGTTTGAAATATTTAAACATTCTTAAAATAAACCGCAAACGATTTTTCTCCATATACCGTAATGCAACGGAATTCTTTTGAGTGCCCCTGTAAAACAAATTTAAGTGCTATACACACCCTATTCTATAGTAAGCCTCTTGTAGTGCACCTCAATGATCTATATCAATTTCAATATGTTTGAAATTATACAACATCATTAAAATAAACCGCAAACGATTTTTTCCACATAGACCGTAATGTAACGGCATTCTTTTGAGTATCCCTGTAAAAAAAACTTTAAGAGCTACACACTTCATATTCAATACAGAAAATACCAAAGTAAACCTCAATAACATATATAAATTGCATGACTATACATATATATTTACGCGAGTTACAGCTCGGACAGGCAGACAGACTGACAAACCGAATTCATAAACATTTTTCTACTATATTGGAAAGTGTTAAAAATGACTGGTACCGATTAATTAGTAATAACGACTACTAATTAATGCTACATTTATATTTTGGTTAGTGAGTCGTCTAAATAGAGGAATTTTAACAAAGCTTAACCATTTCAATACTAACACTAATTTTTGACATCATATTTGTACGCTTCAGTAAATGTTACTTTCGGGTACCAAACGGGAAGAAATTCGGTCAAGAAGAAAACATATTTCAACGTGGATAGTTTTTAAAGCAGAACTCAAAAATTTCTTAGCGTCATATTCTGTAATTTTCAATTCGTCTATTTGAAGCTTTTCGAAATTGATTTATGTTAAAAAAATTCACAGTTCAAACTTTATTTTTTTTAATGAATTTCAAAACGATATATTTTTTGAAAAGTTTTTTTTTAGAAATAATTATGAATTGTAATTTCAAATATGCAAACCCAAAATTACAGCTCATTCCACTAAGTAATGTTTTAGTTATGCTTAAAACATTATCCGCATTGTAATCTGTTTTGTAACAATTAAAAATGACTTTAAGATTAGGAGTTCATGTCTAAATGAGCATAAATGAATATTTATTACATGATAGCTTACGATTTAAGAGATAGTAACAGTAACTGACAAACCAATTTTGATGCAGTACACCACGTAAGTTTTAAGAACCCGGGTCTCAAAACATTGCATCCTTTCCTTAGTGATAAAGTAGTTTCTTAGGCTATAGATTTTCATGCAACATTTTTTGGCACCTCTAAACTTTAAGCGCACGCGTCAGTCTCCCCTTCGGACTCACTGCGATACGCCCCTGTTTTAGTGTACATATAAACGTGGATTATAGTAGAGTCTGCCAAAACAAAACACCCAATACATTTTAATCTCCAAATTGTCACCGAAAGACAAAAAATAAACATTAGGGAATAATGTTATTTTAGTAAAACAAATAAGCTTAGGGTGTCATTTCATATTATCATCGTCATCATATATAGAAATTGTACAAAAATGTGAAATTTTCAATTCGAACACGTAATTTTGACATCATATTTGGCCTTGCAATAAAATTTACCGTAGGATGCCAAACAGGAACCCATTCAAGTTAAAAAATTATGAAGGTTTAAAATTTGGCTAGTTGGTTGGTTGGTTTTATGACGGTCGAATATCTACACGAGAGATATAAGCCCTAAGGGAGAGTGCCCTCCGTGGGAGTCTTTCTAAGGGGTCCTAACCCGTATTTACGACAAGCTTTGAAGCAAACCACGGAAGGCCTTGCAATAAAATTTACCCTAGGATGCCAAACAGGAAGCCATTCAAGTTTAAAAATTATGAAGGTTTAAAATTTGGTTAGTTGGTTGCTTAGTTTTATGACGGCCGATTATCTACACGAGAAATATAAGCCCTAGGGGAGAGTGCTCTCCGTGGGGGTCTTTCTAAGTGGTCCTAACCCGTATTTACGGCAAGGTTTGATGAAAACCACGGAAAACTCCGAACGGTTAGGTCAACGAGCACGAGCGATGTTTGAACCCAGCACTTCCCGTCTACCAGCTTTGAGAGCATAACCTCTCAACCACTGGTGGGGTTGTTTAAAATTTGGAACTTTTAATGTTAATTTCAATTGCAATCGTTGCAATACAGATTGCAGTGTCGATAGCGTTTAAACATAACTCAAGAACTACGTCGTGGAATTAGCTGTAATTTTCGACTCGAATATTTGAAGCTTTTCAAAATCGATTTCTGCTAAAACAATTTATAGATTACAGTTGCTATTTTTTTTCGAAAAATAATTTTAAAAAATATTTTTTTTTCCAAAAAAATATGAAATGTAACTTAACTATTTTTTGCAGAGAAATCGATGTTTAGGAGCTTCAAATATTGAAATCCAAAATAACAGCTCTTTCCGCGAAATAGTAATTGAGTTAGTATGCTTAAAATGTATCTACATTGCAATTTCTTTTGTAACGATATAAAAATGACTTTAGGAGTTCCAAATATTGAACCTGCAGAATTCCTGCAATACTTGACCGAATGAAATCTTGTTTGGTATCCAAAGGTAACAGTTACCGAAGAGTAAAATTTTACGTCAAAATTAATATGTATCAGTACTAATCGATTGATACCAATCACGTTTTTATATGATGATTTAGTAATGGTCATTTTTGTCCACCATTGTCCCAAACTCGCATTATGAATTTTGTAAAAAATATCAGTAAAAATAATATCAATACAATACAATAATATCAATAACACTTATATATGTTAAGGTCAATATGATTAATCCGGTCATTATTAATAATAGCCGGTTATTATTAATAATGACCGAATTAATCATATTGATCGTAACATATACACACACACACATATATATATATATATATGTGTGTGTGTGTGTGTTGACAATTTTGATACAATAACAATACCAATAATACAATAATACAATATCAATAATATAATAATACAATAACAATAATACAATAACAATAATATAATAATACAATAACAATAATACAATAATACAATACAATAATATAAATAACACATATATATACATATGTGCGCGCGCGGGTGTGTAAGTGTGTCTGTGTGTTAAAGATTTCGCCACACATTTTTAAGAAATAATTTCATATTTCCTGCAAAAAAATATTTTGTTTGAAATTATAATCGATTTTTATTTTTTGGCACAAGTTTATTTTTGTCTGAGATAACTAAGGATATGACAAATTTTTAAAACAAGTTTTGAAACACCTGAACTAGTTCTTTTTGAAGTGTGTAGCACTAAAATTTCACAGAAAAGAAAAAAAAAATTGGTGTAAGCTTGTATATTATAGCTACAGATTATCAATGATTGATTAAGATGAACAAGACTGATAGTTCCTTTAAGGATTTAAAGGGATTCAAACATACTTGTTAAAACAACAATTGATTAATCATTCCTTTTGTTGAAACCTTTATAAATTTCGCGAATCTTAAAAAGCAATCATTCTAAAAGAGAATAATGTGTAAGTTTTTTTCCAGCTGTTCCTCTTACATAAAAACCGTTTACGAGAAATATCTGTTATTTCCGATGAATTGATAGTATGTACGATAAAATGGTAATAAAAAATTGGAACTTGTACGCCAAACGTTACACACGTACTGTTACTATTTCAGTGAAATGAATTATATAGTCTGTTATTATGATATGATTAATTTCCGTAATAAAATAAGTACATTTTAAGTGAGCAACATTTTATCTTTTGTTGACATTTACTGAAAATTCCATAGGAAAACTTAAGCTTTGAAAATTTTATAACATATTTAGACTCTTTTTCCATTTAATATCTGTTTCTCCGGAAACATCTATCCAAAAAACTGTCGGTCGATTATAGGATTGCTATAATTAAACAAATTTAGTATACAAATTCGGATTTCAAATTCAGTAATATGGAAATAATATGACTCCATCTTAAACAGGACGTAATCATCATGGCAACCTAGAATTATTACTTATCATGAGATATCATTGAATTAATTGCATAGATAGGATTGAATAGAATAAATAATGTGACTATAACTTGGTCATAGAGGTTGTAAAATACCATATACGCCATATATGACAATAACATCATACATGATGTAAGATAACTTGGCGATATATCTCGGTCGCTTGACGATTAATCCTCGGAAGCTGCTATAACAAGGAAGTACTGGTTTTTAAAAAATTCAAATTACTTAAAAAAAATTAATAATAACTTTTTAAATTTTGATTCGATTTTCATAAAAGTTGAAATGACTCGACAAAATCTGCGACGATTATATATATTAAATTTGAAACCATTCAGTTGGGTAGTTTTTGTGCTGTTATATGCGTTACAGACAGACGGACAGACGGAAATACCAGATCACCACTATAGGTACTACGTATTTATATAATTACGAACGCATCTAAAAAGACTTGATCTAGCGTGATACTACAGACGCATTTGGTATGTTTTAACATTTTGGTATTTTACAAATAGGAGATACACGATACATTTTTCTTCATACTCGCGCTTTTAATTTAATTTTAATATATTGCTTTTAGGTGCGTTCGTAATTATATAAATACGTACCTATAGCCGTCACCTGGTCTGTCCGTCTGTCGGCATATAACAACACAAATCTACCCAACCGAATGGTTTGAAATTTCATATATATAATCGATGCAGAATTTGGTCGAGTCATTTCAAATTTTATGAAAATCGACTCAAAACTTAAAAAGATATTAATAAAAGTTTTTTTCAGTCTATTAAATTCTATAATACCTAATTAATTTAATGATATCCCATGATAGACAATGATTCTATGTTGCCAGGGTGATTACGTCCTATTTAAGATGGAATCATTATTTTCGTATTACTGAATTTAAAAACCGAATTTGTGTATAAAATTTATTTAATTATACAATCATATAATCTACCAACAGTTTTTTGGATGGATGTTTCCGGAGAAATATATATTAAATGGAAAACAATTTCTAAATAGGGATTTCAAGTTCTGAAATTCTCAAAGCTAGGCTTATGTTTCCTATTAAAAATTTTTAGGAAATGTCAACAAATGATAAATTATTGCCAACTTAAAATGTACTTATTTTATTACGGAAAGGAATCATATCATAATAACAGACATTATAATTAATTTCATTGAAACTAGTTATAGTACGAACGCACCTCATTTGTTATGTTTGACGTACAATTTCTAACTTGTTATTACTTTTTGCAGCTTAAAATACCTTTAACTTAGATTTTTAACTTGTTTTACTCTTGTTTTGAAAATAAATATTTCCGTATCTTCATAATTTAAACCAAAATTTCAATTAACTAAACATATTACATCTGAATCAGGATTTTAATATTAAAAAGACATTTAAAATCAGACGTTTCATAAAACTAAAAACAATGCATTGATATCACATAATAAAATCAACTGCAGTAGACGTTTCAAGCTCTCTACAAACTCCTCATCAGTACAGTATAACTGTCAATTGAAAACCGAAGATGTTTTTTACACATGCTCGCGTTCAAAATATTCATTTAAAGTATTAATTCGCGAAGGAGTATACGTTATACATATGTGATCTTACTGTGACGAAATTCATCTTGGCAATTTAATATTTTTACTGCATTTTTTGAATGTGAACATGTGAAAACAACAGCATTAGTTTTCGATTGACAGTTCTACTGTATTGATCAGGAGCTAGTATAGAGCTTGAAACGTCTACGGTATTTGATTTTATTATGTTATATAAATGCGGTTTTTTTTGTTTTATTAAATGTCAGATTGTAAAAGTATTTTCGATTTTAATACAAAATTTCATTTATCAGCAAATTATAGAATAAATTATATATATATATATATATTTAGAATTATTAACGTATTTGAATCAAAATATATTTTTACATGTTGCAAGTCATCATTTTGAAAATAACTTTCAAAAATGCAAATAGCTATTGTAATATAATTTCAACGCTGGGTCACCTTAACAACCCTTGAAACTACACGTGAAACACGTTATATAAACATTCCGATTATTGACAATTTTACAACGTTCAAATTCAAAACTCATTGCTTTTTGGGATATTCGACAGCGACTATATGGTATATGTTTAAAATAGGTGGATTGAACTTCGTGCCGTTATATTAAAATAAATGATCAGCGTAAAAATAGCACAAATAAAAAAAATAGAAAAATAGAAAACAGCTGTTTTGGAGCCTCTAAAGCTCCATCATCACCATTCTTTATTGGTCGCGTGCGGAGACGCAATCATATTTACATGGCTTAAACTTTTAAAATCAGTTTTTATTCTTTTTAAATTTGGCTCTGATGATTTTAATATATGAACCAAATGACTTTAAAGAAATACATTGCTAATCACGCTGAATGGTAGAACATATTTTATTTCTTTATTTCATACACCATCTTTAATACCGATGTTATTTTGACCACCTTTTTTATCCGTAGCTTAGTGAATTCTTACGAGATCAAATGTCTTCTTGTAATAGCTACAGATTATATTTGTTTAAATTAATGCTTTTTTGTCCAGAATTAATGAAAAGTTTTTAGAATGAAGCATTTTAAGTAAAAATTAAAAAAAAAAATACTCATATTTTCTTTCCTAAAAATTTATACTAAATTCGTTATTTTGCATGTGTTCTCATACAAAAATAATTTGCCGCTTTCGATCTCCAAGAGCCATAAATGCAAAACGACTGAACAAAAAAAATGAGTGAATAATTACGTCATTTAAAAGCAATTTTAATAGTTTTATGCAGTTTTATTATAAATGCATTATAATTGTATTATAATTGCAGTTTTATAATTGTAAATTTGCGTTATTAACGTCATTTTTCACCGATGGAAGTATTCTGCCGTTCCCTGTTTAAGATCCTAGATGTTTGAAAGGTTTGAAAGGATTGGCTCAAAATAAAAAATAAAAATAAATTAATGAAAAGAATATTTAAGTACTTATTTTAATTCTTTGAAATATACAATTTATGAAATATACAATATTATTTCTTTTACAGTAGTTGAACTATATCAGGTGGTAAAAGTCATATTGTATACATCACATTTTTTTTAATTTTCGAAATCAGTGATTTTAATAAAAATATTGTTATATTCCAAAGCAATAGAGTATCTTTTGGTGCTATATGCAGGACATTTTATGTTACTATAACTTATATTGTTCTCTTAATTAAGAGTTTAAAATTACTTAACAAGTTCTAACGCACATAGAGTCATCGTTGAAAATGTATGTCTTACAACACAATGAATTTAACAGTCTGATACATATATTTAATATTTAAAATTTATTTTACCATAAAATATAACATGTCAAATCTTTATTACGTAACTTACTATTTAAACATTTTAGTCATTTGTCATGCATACCAGCACTTAAGATAGAAAATTTTAAAGTTAGGTTTAAATTGTTTATTTTAAAGTTTCGTATTTATAACAGAGTTTCTAAATAACCTTATAACAGCTTCCTAAAATTATATAAATTTTTTTCAACATTTTATAATTATTTTATAATTTATGCTTTTTACATAAACAAATAATTTACCATCGAATGTTTTTCGATATAAACACATTAATAATTAATCATAAATTTAAGGAAATCTTTTAGTGGATAAATAATTCAATTGTACGTCCATAAAATTACATAGTTGGCAAGTAATGAAATTTCACCTAACCTCTTTCTAAATAAAGTTAATAAAATCTTCAGGCACGCCGTGCTAAAGAGCAGTTTTATCTTTTAGATTAAATATATTGCTTAGAATGATGTTTACATTAACATTATTAATCAAATTTTGGGAACGTTAAATCACGTATATTTTTTTTATACTGTATAATTACAGATTTCATTCTTATTGCTATTACTAAAATTAAAATCAAATTAAATAAAAACATATTTATGTTTACACCCATTTAAAAATTCTAAATAATGGATTATTTTAGAATTTATTGCCGCATATGTTAGGTTATGTTAACTTAGTTTAATATTATGCTAGTGAATATTTATAGTTTCTCGATTTATGTTATTTAATAACTTAAAGCAGTATAAATTGCGATAATCTTGAACTGCGAACAATACTACCAAATTCATTGCTATCATAAATTTAAGGTGTAAAATGATAATAAAATATTCTGACAAATAAGTCATTTAAGACACAAAACAAATACAGAAACACAAATTAAGGCGTAATACCCATTTGACTAGTTCGAAATTCTGATATACAACTTAAAGTGCTCTTTGCTAAAAAAATATATATATATATTTTATTAGTTAGGCATCAAAATCGAAAATGAAAGAACAATTTTAGAACTATAGATGTAGAACACGCCGTAACAAAACGTTCAGGTGCGACTTTTTTCTTTTTTTTTTCTTTTTTTTAATCTGTAGACACTCTAGCTCCGCCAATACGTATATACGTATGAGTATCGTTGATAACTAGCTTTTCTGTGTAACTTTAAGTAACGCACTTTTTGTTTGAAAATCTACATTTTAGTTCGAATTGATCCGATTTTATTAAAAATGCATATTTTAAAAATGGTTACGCAGTTCGTTAGCTTTTGAAGTAGAAATAATAATTTTTTGTCACATCGATTTAGGTTAAGTGTATGAGTGTATAGCTTAACCAAATACTAATTAGAAACCATATTTAGAATAGTTTTTTCGGAAACCCCCCTTTTTCTGGATAACTATATCTCTTATCATTTACAGTACTTTATAAAAATATGTTTTTGTTACATTATTTAAATTTTCTTTCATCATATTTTAATTTAGTTTTAAAAATGTTTTTGTTGCAATAAGAAAACTATGATTTTCAGAAAAAAATATAGATTTGATTTAAGGTTAACAATAAATATTCTCAATAAAGTCTCAGAAAGAGCCCAGTGTTTTAGTGAAAAAAAATTTGTATATATTTTTTAACGCCTGTGATGCTTACGGGAGAGATAATTAAATTATTACGAGTAAATAATTTTCAATTTTTATTTTGAACTTTCATTTAACCCGTTCGGCTCCAAATTTTTTTTTCAGTTTTTTGAAAATATTACTTTAAAGATAATAATATTAAAAGTAGCTATCCAAATCACAAAAATTAAAGTTTACTGAAATTTAATGATTATGTCATTTACTAAAATCTGACAAAAATAATTATTTTGAATAGTATTCATGTGGCAATAGACTAATGAAAAAATTTTGAAGATGGAGAAATGTCGCATTACATCAGTATTAAACAAGCATAACATTTTTCTAGTATTTTATATATCTCATCACAAATTATGCATTTGGAGAAATAGCCCCAATTTTAAATTTAAAGAGTGAAACTTACGTTTGATATAAAAGAATTGTCAATGGTGCAAAGAGATTTAAGCAAACTTTCATTATTATTATTATTATTACTAAATGCCAAGACGAAAAAGAAGACATAATAATAAATGTATAGACATATACTATTATTACTACTGACAGATAAAAACGAAAATAATTGTTAAGATCAAATACTCAATGAAAAGACATGTTCTATTAATAGTACGCCAGACTTGAAAGGGTTAATAGACTTTATATTGTTACACGAAGTTTTAAAAGGTTTTAATTAATAAAATTGTTATATAAATAAATTATTCCTTAAGATAAAAGCGTTCTTTCACAAATGCAGACAGGTAAAAATTGATGAAGACCAATTTAACTTAAGGCGTCGGTTTGAAATAAAAAAGGATCATTTTATTTATTTTAATCATAGTGATTCACAACACTTCTGCCTGAAAGTCATTTGACACCATAATATCCTAAAGGTAATCTTCGACTTACTTAATAGCAAAATTTCTGTCATTAAACTTTTCTGTGTAAAAATATTGGTATCTTACTAGCCCGCGACCAGCGGTTGTGCACCCCTTTAATTAATGTCATCACATCATGTTATAACCATTTTTCATTTATTTTAGTCCTTTAATTACATTTTAGCGCTGAAACATAGCGCTTTTACATTTTACTATTTTAACTATGTTTTAAAAATTTTAGTATTATATTGAAGGAATGAACTGTATTCTTCGATTGATTAAAATTATTTGTAAAAAAAACTATACTTATTCTATGGTAAGTTTTTATTAAATATAATTTTTATTAATATTTCGATGTACATCTTTTCAGGTATTGTGAAAAAAATTATGAAGTACTACTTAAAAAATAATGAATAGCTGCAGACAAGTGCACTAGTTTCAAAGATTTGTTGTAAAAATTAAAATTTATCAGATTGAAAAGCTGCAAAACTTTCATAAAGACTATGACGGATTTTATTATTCAGTAATAATTTTCTTCCCATATTGCTTAAAATGTGACCAACATATTTTTTGTATTTGGATAATACATTTCTTATGAGATCTACTATGAGTTGTATCAACATTGCAGGTGCATTTTCTAATCTTCCTTTGAATTTTATATGTAAGTAGAATTTTAATACGCATCTAAAACTAAACACGATGAAAATCGTATACGTTATCCAGCCATTTAATTTTTGAACGAATGTAACTAAAGTTAAAAATATGGTATCTAAACTTATGTAACTGAGTATGGGCTAAATACAGCACTCCCAGAGCCACTAGTGACGAATTATAGAACTTAGCAAACACATCTTAAGAATGGCAAGAGATATGAAAAAATTTCCAAAACAAATAATGATGGCACTACAAAGAATATGAATTTACTTTTCACTTTTCTGAACAGCATACCACCAACAGAGTGAAAAATGTGTCCAGACCGGGGATTGAACCGGTCTTGGTATAGCGCACCAAGTGCTTTACCATTTAAGCCATCTGGACGACATTCAGTCTGACATTTTTCACTTACATACGGTGGCAATGCTGAAAAATTTGCTGCACAAGATGGAATGTCATATATGATAACACTAATCAGTGGCGTAAATGAGACGAATAAGTTCCCAGCATCGGCTAAACAGCGTACAATCAACAGAGTGAAAATGTGTCCAGAATAAACAGCATACAACCAACAGAGTGAAAAGAAAAATCACATCGTTTGTAATGTCATTTAAAGATTTATGGCGAAGTTTCAGTCCTGCTGAAAATTTAATTGGAAATTCAAATAAAGATGTTCAACATTTTCGATTTTACAAGAAATAACGATCTATGCGCATAAATAGCTTAATCCTAGCAGGAAACATTTAACTGCAATGATCAAATTTAGACTCAGAAAATTCTCAAATAAACTAAATGCAAAGTAACTAACTTTAAAACTCAACTTACGCAAAGAAAATGCCTGCATCGTATTCCAAGAATAGTGCTACGTCAAAGATCTTTATCACTGAAAACACTGCAGTCAGTAGTACTTCAAAATACATGTTTCTAACTAACTGGAATCCCGTTGCCTCTGAAATTCACTTTATTTAAGTACGCATATTAAAATCTTATCAAATAGCAAATTTATCCGGTGTCAAACGTTAGTGTCTCATAACACGTGGCATCAGTGCAAATTCTAAGTGAGAAACTCCAATCTAAATTTCATTGAAAAGCATGACTCGACCCAATTCGCTGGTTTCAAAATCAACTAGCTTATTTATACTTGCCAGCTGACTACAGTAATCAAATTAGCATATAACCGCATAAAATAACCATGTAGACCAGATTCACGGAAACACATTCATACATGTGAAAGTCTCAGAAACGAAAAATATGTGGCACTTTGACTCACACTTTTTAGATGTCGGACAACACGTTCACAAACTACGCTACCCGTATAAGTGAGTATCCCGACACTGCTAATAAGCCTTTTACTGGAAATTATAACACGTAACATATTTATTACTTACTGTTTTATGATTTTGTTTATCTCTCATGCATATCAGCATTTAAGATAGTAAATTTAAAAGCTAAGTTTTAAAGCTTCATTTCTAGAACAGTTTCTAAATAGCCGTATAAGAGTTTCTATAAAGTTATATTATTATTATTTAATATTTTATAAAGACTAATACGCTATTTCCATAAACAGAAAATTTTACATGGAATGTTTTTCGATATAAACACGTTAAAAATTAACCATCAATTTAAAGAAATCTTTTAGTGAACAAATAATTCAACTCGTCCATCGAAAGTCCATAAAATTACATAGTTACATAGAGTAAATACATAAAATTACATAGAGTGAATAAAATCTCTTGGCATGACGTGTTAAAAAGTTATTTTATCCATTAGATTAAACAGAATGCTCTCTATTTAATTTTTGCATTAACATTATTAATCACATTTTGGAAACAGTAACTCACTTGCAGTTTTTTGACGCTAAATAATTAAAGATATTCATTCTTATTGTTTTTATTAAGAGTAAAATCAAACTAAATAGTAACATATTTATTTTTAAATGCAGTTAAAAATTATAAATAAGTGTTTATTTTAGAAATTCATGCCTCACTTTAAGTTTTAGATTATATCAACTTATTTTAATGTTATGCTAACAAATATTAATAGTTTCTCGATTCATGTTATTTAATAGCTTAAAATAATATAAATAGAGATAATCTTTTACTGCGAACAGTACTACCAAATTCATTGTTTTCATATGTTTAAGATTTTTGGGTTTTTATCTCTGTATATTAAAATAATACTATTTTTTGAAATTTTACGATTTTCAGCTTCATAGTAGGTATTCAGCTATAAGTACACAAAATTTCAAGTCTGTAAGCTATATAGTTTCTGAGAACCGGCTATGTGACGGACAGGCAACGTAACTCTGAATAAAACTTACAGACTTGAAAAAAAGCAGAAGTAACTGACCGAAAAACACAGGCATCACTGCTAGAGTGGGCCGAAAAAAACTTTTTTTTGGTTTTCCATTCGCTATACCCCGGAAAACTTGCCTCCAGGATAGTTTAGTAAAATGCAAAAACAAAATAAAATTTTAAGTTTGGCGGTAGCGCATCGGCCCTAAAATTTGAGAAAATATACGATTTTTATAATTGTTTTGCGGTGGGCGAAAAAAAAATTTTTTTTTTGATTCGTTATACCACGAAACTTCTACTTCTAGGGTAGCTTAGTAAAATGCAACAGTAAAATAAATAGATTTTTACGTCTGGTGGTAGCACATCAGACCTAAATTTTGAGAAAATATACATTTTTTATCATTTTTCTAATAAATGGAAATAAATCAAATAACTTCTATAACAAGTACACATCGACATATTTTAGTATAACACAGTATAGGAAAGATAAATAAATGAAAAAAAAATAATGCACTTTACAATTTATTAATAGCGTATTACGTTTAAAAAAACATTAAATCAAATTTGACAAATTTCCATTGAAATCAAAAAACATTTTCTGATTCTGTAAATATTCAGTTTGTAAAGACATACAGTCCTTTACTTGTCTTTACTTTCTTTTGGTAGTTTGAAGTAAGATTTGCTTGAAAAACAAGGCACTAATAATCTTGAGATAAGTGTAATTCTTATAAAACCATCTCTGAAATTGGAGCCGACGACTTTTGTGACGCTTTGGTTAATCCTCTCGGGTGGAAAAGTGTTCCAAGTAGATTTGCAAAAATCCAGTTTATTCTCCAATAGACCCCGGTTTATTCCCTGGTTTATTCCCAAAAAATCACGTTTATTCCCAAAATTTTTTGGGTTTATTCCCAGGTTTAAACCGGGGTTTTGCTAGCCTTTGCAACTCTAGTGCTGAGTCACGTACAAATAAATATGCAAGAGAGCTACCTGATTTTATAGCAGAACTTTTGTCCTGCAGGTACAGCTGATCTTTGCTTAAAATTTGCCTGTCAATTTCTGGAATCTCACACTTAACAATGTAAACATTTACCACTGGGAGTTTCTCACATTTACTTAGCTGTTTGCCATTTGGACCACAAAATGATTTTGGCACAGTCGTTCCACCATCTAAAGTTTGAAACAAATGCCGGAATGGCAATTCATTGAAATGTAAGAGACACACACCCCACTGTATTGGTCTTTTAACCTGTTCTTCAAATGTGCATTTAAGACCGTTTTCCACCCCGTATTAGTAACTGTGCCATCAGATCCAATTACCTCCAGTTCATGAAGTGAAAATTTAACTTCTGTGAAATAAGAAAGAATGCTACTTACAATGTTTTGGGCAGATCCAGAAGAAGGTGAAACATGACCAATATACACAGATCAGCAGTACATTCTTAACGTAAGTTTTACTATAAAATCAGGCAGCTGTTTTGAAGATTTATCTGTTCGAGAGCCTGGCACGCTTTCCCACTAAAAGTGGGTGACATCGGCGAACAGAGTTCTCCGATTGTATTTAAGTATTGAAAACCCAACAGGCGAAAATAAGATCTTAGTTTCTTTGTCCTAAAGTCATATATACGGGTAGGGTTTCATATAAAATAATGTAAATACATCACAAATGGACCAGAACGTCTATTTGAAGTTATAAACTCTTCAAGATTCCTGCCCGAAAACTTGCTGAAAGTCATTCACACAGTAATTAAGAGAAACGCATGTTTTGCCCATCCAGAAAACTTGTTTTTGTGTATGATTGCAAATAAAAGGGATTACAAGAGAATTAGGTTTCAGAAGAATTATAAAGGCTAGAAACTTAGCTTCTGAAAGAATGTCAATCAGTAGTTTTAAACCACCCAAAATCAATTTCCTAGCTACAGAATACATCAAAATGATTCACTGGAACATTAATACACTTTCACCACCACATTTGCTTGGAAGAATCACCGATCAAGAGATTTCGTCTAAGGTACAAACGGGTAGAACAGTGGTTTAGTGGAACTTTGACCAATTGCCATGTCACACCCAAGCAGTAGAACGATGCGTGGAGCTCATAACCGGAAAGTCACAAAAGTCATCGGCTCCAATTCCGGAGATGGTTTTATAAGAACTACACTTATCTCAAGATCATTAGTCCCTTGTTTTACAAGCAAATCTTATTTCAAACTACCAAAAGAAAGTGATATAATACACATACAAGAATATGATTTGTGTTATTCTCAAAAATGTTACTTTAAGCACACGTTACTAGTTATAAGCCGACAAGGACAAAGGAAAATTAATTTCTTTGATTTGGATTTTTTCACTTACATTTACCAGCATGTGTGAATGGAAAAATTCATGACGTCACACGATGCGTTGCTAAACGCTACAGCTGAATTTGGACACTCACAAATAGTTGCACAAAACACATTTCGCAAAAATGAAGCAATTTACGATCATGTGACTAGAAGATTGACCCTTTTTTATGATGTAGCGTTTAAAATAGCGTCAGTGTCCGCTACAACTACTGATTTTTTTTAGCGTTACTCGCTGCATTAAGTTTTACAGAATGTAGCGCGATATATTACAAACTACCAGAGAAAGAGGGGACCACTATAGTTTCTCTACTTGAAGCACGCTACTTCCGACCGCTGTTATGGATAAGCGATTGGGGCCATTTTATGGCAAATGAAGCAATTTACGATCATGTGACTAGAAGATTGACACTTTTTATGGCGTAGCGTTTAAAATAGCGTCAGTGTCCGCTACAACTACTGATTTTTTTCATAGTGTTAGTCGCTGCATTAAGTTTTACAGAATGTAGCACGATACATTACAAACTAACAGAAAAAGCGGAGACTACCATAGTTTCTCTACTTGAAGCGCGCTACTTCAGACTGCTGTTATGGACAAGTTATTGGGACCATTTTATGTTATCCAATATAGATTTATTTCACTTTACTGCGCTAGAGGGATTGTTAAGACTAGGAACCAAGTTTGTAGAACATAGATGACGCCGAGTCACCTCTATTGGGGTTAAAAAAAAATACATAATCCCGCCGGTAAGCGCGACAGAGAGCGAGGTGGTGAACAATAGATATATGAATATATTAATATAACGAAAAAAATGTTTGTAGGTAAAAAGACAATAGCACAAAATAATATCATTGCCGGATAATACAAAGCTCCGACCCAACAAATGTTAGTGAATAAGGAGGAACTCGAGTTCCTGGCTTGGTGATGGATTAAGGTAGAAAGGTCACATGGAAAGATGTTGGGGAAATATAGGAAAAAGTAATCTCTGATAATTGATTTTCAAAAGTGACAGATAATAAACTTTCATAGTGCAATCTTTTTACGAAAATGAGGTTGACCTAATTTCAAGAAGGAAGTTAAACTTCTATGTAACATCTGAGTGTTTTTCCTAACACGTAAATGAATGAAGGATGGAAAGTACTTATACGTACAAATGAAGTGTTTTGACATTACGTCATTAAAATCCAATCAAAGGCTTTAAAAGTGACTTCACAAAAGGAACTGAAAAAACTCATTTTTATTTCTAAGAGACTTTAACTTCTGATTTCTGCGATGAAGACGAAAAAATTTAATTTGTTCTTCCTTAATTTTTTAAAGATATTTCCTGATGTTTAAATTTTAACTGTAACTGATTAAGATTAACAATTTTAATTAAAATCTTTAAAAGAAAGTACTGTGGGATTATTTATTAATTTAATAATAATATTTATACACTTACCATTACTAGATAAGCTATTCTACAGCTATGATTAAAAATAAAAGTGCCAAAGACTCAACAATGGATTTAATACATATAAATAAATACTTCTTGGATATACACGCACACTAATATGACAACTAATAATCTATAATGGATTAACTTATCTGGATACCTGGCTTCTGGGATGTGCTGAATTCTCTATTCCGTATGCTGAAAATAAAGGTAAGCTAATTTTCTTACCTATATTCCTTTAAAATTGTATATTTACCCTAATTGCTTTAGAGCACGCTATTATACTACTGCATTACCTAACAAAAGATAAAGATGTTTTTAAGCTTTGAGACCAAAGTCGGAAGCGATGAAATATTAGAGGAACTTTCATTGCCATATATCTACAGGATGCAATTTGACAATCCGATTTTTCTGAGAGCCCATTATCACAAAACGTAACTACTTACTTAACAACCTCAGTTAAACACATAACTCACTTAAACAGCCTGTGTCAGTGAGATGCGAGGTTCATTTGTCATGATAGTGAAAATACAATTTTAGTGATGGAGTTTAGTAGTGCTTTTTAATTTCCATTTTGAACTTTGGGTTATTCTTGCTCACATTGTTCTATCAAAGTATTTTTTCATGATTATTTTGAATTCTTTAAATTTATAAGAAAAATGTATTTAATTATAAAATGCTATCGGGAAAGTTTATTTCCTATTTCAGTATTTCATGACATCTTGAAATTTCAAGCACAATATTTTACGATATAATTGTCGCAATAACATTAAATAAAGAATAAGTAGAAAAATCGTCATCATATTCTCATATTGAATTTATTAAGGGCATCGTTATTATTGCATTCCTTAATCACTGTTCGTGCGGTATTCTTTAATTTACTGTTGTTTTAATTACCGAATTCCAAAGCGTTATGTTTCTAACATAATTAACTTACACCATTTGTAAAAAGAAAGTTATTGCTCCCAAGAATTCAGTAAGACACATTACTCTCGATTGTATTGTAATAGGAATTTACAATTTTATAAGAAGTATTAGGAAAAAATATTACATTTTGAAAGCATCATAAAATAATTATTTCCTTTTTTAATTTTCAAAATGTATTGACATTTGAAATTAACCTAGTATACTTTAAGAAAACTATATCCTAACTAAAATATATAAAATATATGTAATATTACTTTATTTTAGTATAAATCGCTAAATCAACTATAGAATTAGAGTTTTGAAATTTTAAACTGGATATACTTTTAGATGTGCGTTATCATAATTCTTATCTTAAACTAAAACAAATTTGAAATACGCATATTAGGTATCATGTAACTTCTTACAGACGATGACGACTAGAAAAAATAAATATTTGTTTTCATGTATTTTTGAAAGGTAACCTGATCGAGATTGGTAGTCAGAATAGACATTCCACTTTGAATTTTAACCCAGTAAACGTTAAACCGTATTTTTCATTTTATTATTTTTAATTCAAAAGTCAATGTAATAAAATTTTAAAATCCACGTTCATTTTCTTCAGTGCATAAAAGAAAGTTATAATGTGATGTATTCAAATACAGGGTGTCCCAAAAAGAAGTACCTATTTTTAAAAATGAATAAGAAACAAACGAATAGGGTTATTGAATAAATTCTTGCAGGAAACGGTTGTGTGAAGTCTGGAATTTTGTTTAGAGTACTTTATTATGTTAGTTAAAATTCTTACCGACAGATGGCGCTGCGGCTACTGCATTCATCAGCAATAGTTGAAAATTAAATGACAATATTTTCAATATGTCCTCAATTCATCACAATAACATGCCGGAGTCTTAGAATGAACTTTCACTGACCACGTCTGCTTCTGTCTGGTCTTCACGCATGCTCCGTTTGTTCATATAGCCACCAAAATGTGCTGTAGCGCCATCTGTCGGTCAGATTTTGAACTATCATAATAACGTGTTCTAAACAAAATTCCAGACTTCACACATCCGTTTCCTGCAAGAATTTTTTTAATAACTCTATTCGTTTGTTTCTTATTCATTTTAAAAAATAGGTACTCCTTTTTGCGACACCCTGTATATACAGCGGATTTTAAACACGGTAAAACTTTATTATAACCAACACATGGATGACTTCATAAGTAATAATGAATAATAATGAATCTGATCAGTAGTTATTCAAAACCAGGAACTAATGTAAAAAAGAAAAAAAAACGGGAGAATTGGATTGACTGGTGCATTACCAACCATTTCTAGAGATTGGACCAGTTTCTAACACTTGAATGAAGTGTTACTGGTGTGAACCTCCCACTCAAAGAAAATCTCACAAAAATAAATTGAGTTACAATGTCTGTGACAATATACACCAGCTCTACATTTTGTGTAAGTATTTATGATCTAAGTTATTGTGTCGCAAATGTCACTAATTTCAATCAGCAGAAAAGAACATCACAAAAGACCAAATATTTAGAATGACGGTGAGTAGATATTAGTTCTATACATTGGCCAGTTTCTAATACCAAAGGAAAGTGTTAATGATGGCAACTACTGCAAAGGAACCTCACTAAAATCGAAAGATTTAGTTTGACTTTGTGCCAATTTTTATATCTAAGAAAAGTGTTATGGAAATTATTATCAAAGAATTCAAAAATATTCATAAACTTAGAATGAACTACACAGTATCTACATGAGAAACAAACAAGTGGATTTTTCACTGCTAAACTGAGCGTTAAGCCGACAGAGTGAAACATGTCCCAAGCCGGAAATCGAACTCGGGACACTAGAATAGTGCTTTGAGTCTCTACGACTGAGCTACAAGGAACGATATCCCAACTTGGCATCTTTCACTCTTATATATATATATATATATATATATATATATATATATATATATATATATATGTCGGATAGAATTAAGAGTGTGAGATGCCGAGTTGGGATATTGTTCCTTGTATAGCACTTATATAGAGCTCTGTGGTAGAGCCTCAGAGCGGTGTTCTGGGGTCCCCGGTTCGATTCCCGGCTTGGGACATTTTTCAATCTGTCGGCTTAACGCTCAGTTTAGCAATAAAATATCTATTTGTTTGTTACTCATTAGTTTCGGGCTAATTTTACACCTGGAAAATTTATTGAAAAATTACTTAGAATTTAAATGCAGTATCTACATTTTCAACACTATCCATCCGTTTCGCCCATTGTGCCATTTCTATAAACGTGTCATTTATGCAAACCTTCATGAAAGAACTTCAAAAATGTCTATATGTTTTGAATGGCTCTCCTAAAATCTGAGAAATCTACACATAGTTTCAGTACCTGTGTCACTAATGCTAGCGAAAAATTAATTTTACTAAAATTATAAAATATACTTTATAATATTTTCAATGATTTCCACACTTACCATTATAAACATTTTATTTCACAATATTTAGTGGATTCTAAAAGCATTTTTCAAATCTTATCAATAAAGTTAAATTTCTACGCAAAAATATTTCTTCTGTGTATTTCACATAACGAATGCTGCAATGAATATAACAGAAAAAGAATGTATTGACGTTTATGTCTTGACTTATTATGTCTGAATAAATCGATTGTCACGTTGTTATGCAATAGAATATCACTTTGAGAGACATACGTAAAATAGGAGTAATTACCCAATCAACATCACTACGGAAAAACATAAAATATGTTTATTGTATCATACTAAAACAAGTTGTTATCAGTCACACATTAGCTGCTTGAGTTATTGTATTAGAAAGGCAATTACTTATAGTTTTTGACGTTTAAACTGTCTTTAATGTAATTTATACACGTATCTCTAAATATATATATATATATAAATATTTTAAAATAAATACAGACTAAAATGATAAATGATATTTGCACACGTTTATAAATGATTTCGTTTAAAATGTGTAATGTGGAAAATGGATTAATACGAGATTATAGATATACTTTTAAGAATGATATTTTTTAAGTATGAATGGTTGGTTAGTTACATGATTAATGTTTTATGTATGCCTGATTACTTACGAATATTTGAGCATGTTATGTACTTTTTTATAATGTAGTTGTTGGTGTTTTTTAAAAAAACGACTAACTTTAAGTTTTTACTTTTGAGTAGATTTTTGTAATATTAATTTTAACCATTCCAAAAATGCACATTCTGAAATAAATGAATTTTAAATTTTAAATTTTAAATCTTCTTTAAACAAGCACAGATAGTACAACATAAATATGTGTTATGACATTTAATATCATTACTGTATTTACATGCAGTTAACGTCATTTTCTTCTATAAACTAGAGTATATTTTAAGGTAAAAAAAATGACGTTTTTAAGATTTGTGTGTCTTGGAAATTTTAAAAATTTAAATTTTATTTAATAGGTGTTATCCTCATTAACTATTTTAAAAACTTCAATAAAAACTTTAATTCAATAAATCCAACGGCACGTTTTTCTTATCTACTTGTACAATTTATAGTATTTCCCAAAATAATGTTTATTTTAATAAATAATGATTCACAGAATTTATATTCGATATAGAAAACAAAACCAAATTTTTAAAAATAGCATAATTTAAGGAAGTTTGTTCCGTCTTGTTTATTTGACATTCTTTTAAAATCAGTTCTTAAAATTCGATTGATGTTAGAAATGCTGCGATTTAATAAACTTTTGTGCTATTCAGATATTTTGTTACAGCTCTAAAAGTAGCAACCGCCGGCGTAAAAAGGCTTTCAAACTTTTTCTATGTGTAATTTTTTCCTATTTTTAGAGACACTGCATATCCTATTACTCTACATTCAACAGATATTCGTTTTTCCTCTCTCTCATTAAAGTAGGAATCCTATTAACAGAGTTCCCTCGTCGATTTTTTTGCCCTTGCATTTACTTGGAATTTGTTACGTCAAAAAATTTTTTAAATGAGAAAAGCAATACATACGGTTAAATTCCAAAAATAGAGTAAGATATTGTAATATAAATATGAAATATATTTAGAATGATTAAAGGTCTCTGCCACCTACGCGGTATAATCGCCAACCCATTTTTTGACAACACAAACACTAAAAACATGCTAATGTCATCAACTCTATCATGATTATTAAGATTGAATTATAATTAAACGACCAATGGCGATCTGCTGTAATCGGATTTCAATTCATTTCCCTTTGGCTGAGGGATTTTAAGGCCGAAACAACTGCTGTCGAATCAGCTACCAACTAAGTTCTTGATTCATTAAATAAGATCAAATAAACATTTAAAACCAACTTGTGTAAAATGGCTAAGTAAACAATGTCGCTGTATCGGGGAATTTCATAACGATGCTATAAGAAAATTGGGTACTTCTACGTTATCCCGTCGAACACTTTCCGTAAAAAACTGTCGCCAAAAGTGCATGACCGTGGCGTCATATTCAATGGACATCAGATGCGTTACACGTGTTTGCTATGTCATCGAGGTATTTTTAACTGGACGTTTATCAGTATTTTTTATGATATTTTACCAATTAATTAGTTATTTCGTTCATTTACACTCTAAAATTGGGAGGAGTGAGAAGTTGACTATTTGGAAGAGTGAGAGGCATTTTCACTCTTTTTGGAGTGAATTTTATAAAAATGCACTCCTTAAAGAGTGGAATTTTCCACTCCCTAGAAAGGAGTGAAATATGTCACTCCGTTGTCGAGAGTGACTGTCTCACTCAATTGACAAGAGTGAAATATTTCACTCCGTTGAAGAGTGAAAGCCTGGCATTATCTAATTTTGTCCATATTTATTTATTGAGAGAAACGAAATTATAATTTTTTCTTTTTCTTTGTAGGTAGATTTCGTAAGAAATACTACCTATTACATTCTCCCGTATGAGGGAATTTCTGAAATTTTTTGCAGATCTACGCCGATCATGATCCCTAGAACCCCAAACCACCCCCCAATTCAAAACTTTATCTATCTATCTATCTATCTATCTGTCTATATAGCTATATCATTTTTTATGGACACGATAACTTCAATAATTCTGCACAAATATCTTCCAAACTGATACATATAATCAAGGGACATAAAATCTCGGTCAAGTTCGTTAATGGGCAAAATCGAAATGGGGGGGGGAGGGGTTGTGAAAACAGAAAATAAAACCCATAACTTCTTAATTATGATACGTATCAAATCCGTTTACAGTTATTATTACTTCTAGGAAAAGGGTCGAAAATTTATGTATGACAGATTTTTGATATCATTAAAAAATAGCCTCAAGGGGGAGGGGGGAGGAATGGAGTTTAAGAAGAAAAAAAATTCATCACTTCGTCAATTCACAAGATATCCATCCGCTTCTTGGAAAACATGAAAAATAAATAAATTGAATGCAATAAAATGAATGAAATGAAAATAAAATTTAATATAACAAAGCATACCTTTTATTATACACGTGAAATACCACTGCTTTGACCGTCGATGGAGTCTTTTTTTTTTTTCTTTTAAACATTTCAATATCAATTTTGCTTTTTAACCATAAATATAAAATAAAACTATGTGGAGAATTGATATTTTATCTTTTTTGTACTACTATTTATTTTTTTAATCATTGTTCAGCACTATATAATGCGGTTATTTTATTTTTGCGGCAACACTAATTTGAGGAAAAATCTTCACTGCAAATGGAGGCGTCTTAGATTCAGACACTTATGTATCTGAAAATATAATTCAGACACCTAAGTGTCTGAATCTGGAATACTTTTCTATCCACACAATAATATAACTTTATAGAAGAAATAATTTGATTAGACCATAAGATATGTGTCAAAACTGTACAATTTTGCTTATCAAGTCTTGAAAAATAAAATTGTGTATTAAAGGAATTAAAGAATTGCTTTTCACAAAAGTATAAAGTTTTACAAATTTTACTTGCACTAGTTGGCGCACTCGGGGAATGCAGAGATGAGCGTAATATAAATAGTAATATATATATCTTGAAATACTAATTATGCATGATCGCCGGCAAAAAGAAATGTAGGGAGGGGCCATTACAGAGACCCTGATTTCAGACAGGTGTGCCTGTGGTCGACAGCTTAGTCCGCTTTTTAAAATGCAGGTTATGATCATGAAAAAGGCTAGCTGAGAGTTTTTTGTCCGAACGCGCCGTGCAACACAACATTTAAACGTATCAACCTTAAAAGCAATACAAAAATTAAATTAAAAAATAGTATTAAATATCCCAAAATAGGTTTCTAACAACAATTTTAAAAATAAAAAACTGAAACGCTTTTTTAATTGTCGGGGGACCCTGGCCTCTTGAACCCCTTGTTTAAGATAAATCTGAAATGTTTAAATGGAAACAGAATTAAAAATGTTTTCTACGAGGAATTCAGAGGGGTTCCCTTGACGAAATGGTCTTAGATCTTTTTTTCTGTTAGTGAGAAATTATTCTATAATCACTTGAAATAATTTATATTTATATATTATATATATATTCAGACATAAAGAAAATTTTATTAATTTTATTTCAAAATCTACGAAGGGGTAATTGTCTTCATATCTCCACTCCCTACCCACGATTATGTTAAAAGAAGGTATCAACTAGACATCCCCCCCCCCCCAATAGTAGCGAATACGTCGCATTTTTCGTTTATTTACTTCAATTTTGGTGGACATCGACCTATTTTAACGCCTTCGTGAAGGCTATTGTTCGAATTAAAGTATCCTAGTAAAATTAATTTAAACGAGATTTAAAGCAAAAATCTGGTGTAAGAATTGCTTTTAAATTTATAAAATTCGATAAATTGAAAGTGTGACAAAAAAATCTTGTCATATTTTCCCTGTGTCTGAAGAAAAGCATAAAGAGTTTCTATTTATTTCTAAAGCGTTTCAATTGCAGCTGATAAAAAGGTTTTAATGATAAGCTCCTCTGTAGTAAAGCGAGACTCGAGGTGAGTCAGAAAACGACTGCTTCATTAATAGCGCGGGAAATAAATGCTGACGTAATATTTTTCTTTTGTGAATATGCATGTTTCAAAGGCCGTGTATAGAAGTATATGGTCATAGTATATGACATAGTATATGGCCATGTATAGCTAGTGGTGTATTAGTATTTAAACAAACTGATCTTGTTAATATTGTGAAAATTATGATAAAATTTCTTCTTTTGTATGTGTGCTGTGATTTTTACAATTTAGAAGCAGTAATGGTTGTGTTGAGTGCTTGAAAGTGAAATATTAGATTATCAAGTGGATATATACAAAATTCTGTGGATATGTACAGAATTTTTTTCGATATTTTTTGTGCATTATTTATCAAGGAATAGAGTTTGCCTAAAAATGGCGAAAGTATATGGTCATAGTATATGACATAGTATATGACCATGTATAGCTAGTGGTGTATTAGTATTTAAACAAACTGATCTTGTTAATATTGTGAAAATTATGATAAAATTTCTTCAGTTTTTGTATCTGTGCTGTGATTTTTACAATTTAGAAGCAGTAATGGTTGTGTTGAGTGCTTGAAAGTGAAATATTAGATTATCAAGTGGATATATACAAAATTCTGTGGATATGTACAGATTTTTTTTCGATATTTTTTGTGCATTATTTATCAAGGAATAGAGTTTGCCTAAAAATGGCGAATATTTTTTTTTTTTTTTTAAAGCGTTTAATCGCTATATTGTGAATATATATAGTGCTTCCAATAAATTTTATTAGCTGTTACATATTATTGTGGATAGTACTTTAAAGGTAAGTTGTTCCATTTGCGAAGAACGAAAATGACAATTTTCGAGCACAACTTGTTTTGGAAAAAAAATAACGTTCTTGCATACGTAGTATTATTTATTTTCTGTTTAAATTATTTTTATTAGAATAATTTGCATTTTTCATATTTGCATCGTTTTTATTAAACAATAAATATTTTTTGTGTTAAAAGATTTGTGTTCTTATTTCTGATGATTTTTAATAAAAACATATTTTCAATATCAATAATTTCCTTAATACATTTTTTAGACCTTCATTTTATAGATACAATTTTTAATATATAATCTGATTAATATCTTGAATCATAGTGTTGCTTTTTTCTCCTCATGTATTCACTTCCAAATTAGTTCATATAAAATTTTTGCGAAAAAGACACTTTTTGCAGAATATGTAATAATCATGCTAATGTTGAAATAATCATTTTAATAATTGCATTCTTCATTTAAATTGCCATTAAACCTAATTATACTTTTACAGATATAATTTGATTTTATGTAGAATAAATTAATATAGAAATCATTATTTATTTTTGCTTTGCTGCTTAAAATTTTTAGTTTAGGTTATGCAAAACTTGTGAAAATGGAAATTAATATTAATATATTATTTTTATTCTTTTTGGTAAAAAAGTGTTTGAAAATTTAAAATAGAAATTAGAAAAAAAGCTAGAATTTTATATGTTTACTTATATAACTATGTTTTGCACTTAAAACTGCTGTAAATTTTTTCATATAAGTTTGTTTACATGCATTTACATGAAAAATACAAAAGCGACAATTAGGCATTGTAAGATGTATATTAAAAACAAAAGACGCTTTGAAACTAGAAGTAATTTTCCCTGCAAGTCGTTAAAAAAGACTACTTATTTACTTTTAAATGATAGCTAAACATCTCTTGTGATTATCATCCGACGTATATTAATGAAAAATTGCTCATATAGCAATATGAAAAAAAAAATCTAATTTTTATATGATATTGCACTATTAAGTTCTTTCCTCTTAATTTTCAGTTACTTTGTATTATTGATATAATTTAACATATGAATTTTCATTTTTACTGACACCGTTGCATTTAATGCAGAGTATATTATCAAAGTAAATGTTTATATATTAACAAATTTAACTTTTTGTATAAGAAATGTTATAAACCATTTTTTTGGGTTCAAATAGGGGATACAGAACATCAAAAAGGAAAAAAAAAACCTGAAAGTATCAGAGTGAAGTTATGACTTTCTGAATATTTTATAAATAATGTGTTTTTCCAATGGGAAATAATCCCTCCTATAGCTATAGTACTATATTCACCTGCAGGACGATACTATTTTTTTAAGTAATCTGCATAAAATTTGTTTGAAAATACAAAAATTACTTTGATAAATATCCTGTATTCCATCTCAATAACACATTTAAATTTCGAGACACGGGGCCAGCTTGAAAAATTGCTCATATAGCAATATGAAAAAAAAATCTAATTTTTATATGCTATTGCACAATAAAGTTCTTTCCTTTTAATTTTCAGTTACTTTGTATTATTTATATAATTTAACATATGAATTTTCATTTTTACTGACACCGTTGCATTTAATACAGAGTATATTATCAAAGTAAATGTTTATATATTAACAAATTTAACTTTTTGTATAAGAAATGTTATAAACCATTTTTTTTTTGTTCAAATGGGGGATACAGAGCATCAAAAAGGAAAAAAAATCCTGAGAGTATCAGAGTGAAGTTATGACTTTCTGAATATTTTATAAAGAATGTGTTTTTCCAATTGGAAATAATCCCTCCTATAGCTATAGTACTATATTCACCTGCAGGACGGTACTATTTTTTTAAGTAATCTGCATAACATTTGTTTGAAAATACAAAAATTACTTTGATAAATATCCTGTATTCCATCTCAATAACATATTTAAATTTCGAGACTTGAAAATACCCTACAAATGAAGAATAAGATTATACGTGGGTGAAGAATATGTGAAGAATAAAAATCTATGTTATTAATCCAATATGTGCTCTAAAAATATTTAAAAAATCATGTTGAATAATATCACGAGTAAAAAAAAATGAAAATAATATGAAAAAAAAAAGGTCGATGAATATGTATAAAATCTATTGTCAGCATCATGATACAGACAAACACATTTTTAGGGGTTTTAATTTTTATAATAAAATTTGAGATCTAAAGATACAACTTCTTAACCCCTTCAGGGGCAAAGTACTCTTGTAGCTAAAATATTGAAATGATTGATTGACACCAGGATTCATGAACGAATTTATTTTAAAATAAGTAAAAGCCTTTTTCTCATGTACCTTAAATTCAAAATTTGATTATAAAATTCTGGTGTCATTGTGGCATTTTGGGATTAAAATTAAGTGGTATATATAATATACCGGTGCCCTTCAAGGAGTTAAAACACAGTTGTAATCTAATATTCTAAGACATCTAATGTCAGTTATACCTACTGATTGGTAACATTGGTGATATTTAATACTTTAAAAAGGTAAGATATAATTATTCTTGTGTTTTTTGCTCTGTGTATTTCATATGATTAATATATTTTTAATTTTACAGTTAAATTAAAAAAAAAAATACTGTGAGATTAATAGAAAAAAAAAATGTTTTTAGAATTTTATCCCTTTAGAGTATTTTTTTAAATATATATGTGGGTGAAAAAAAACCAGAATAATAATAATTAATGTAATTGGATTTCAAAAAAAATTAAATCGGATTTTTATTATTTTTTTATATACATGAAAATATTTGACCATAAAGCAGGTCTGGGTTTGTTCCAGAAGCAGAATCTGATCAAAGCATGGTCAAAGTGGGTTGTAACCCTGCCCCATCCGATTATTTTAGGACCCAAATTTGGTATGCGATTTTTGTAAAGCTGATATAAGCTTTACAAAAATTGCATACCAAATTTGGCTCCCTAAAAAAATGGAAGGGAACTGGGTCATAGCCTACTTTGCCCATGCTTTAATCAGATTCTGCTTTTGGAACAAACCGTGACTTGCTTTATGGTCAAATATTTCCCCACTTATTGAGGCTACAGTGTGGCTAAACATGGCTGCTTTTCACGCTTAAAAAAAAAAAAAAAATACAGAGATCTAAAGATTTAAAATTTGAGTTACACATGAAAAAAATAAAAAATAAAATAACGTACATCACAGGAATTATTAAAATACTAAATACAACTTAATGGGTATTTGAAAAAGAAAGAAATAATATTAACTGATTAAGATTTTGGTTAATTACTTGTCCTTATGGGCATTTTAAAATTATCATATCTTTATAAGGCATGCAATGAAAGCAAGCACAATAGTGATAAGCTTGGAATAAAATATTTTAGTTTATTTCTGTCAGTAATCTAATTTAATTCATTATCTAACTCTAATGGAATTTTTCCATTAGAGTTCAATTACTGTAACAAACCATGAATTAAATAAATATTGCCAATAAAGTATTTTATTCCAATCTTTACCACGCTTGTGTCTATTTTCATTGCATGCTCTAAAATATATGATTCTTTTAAAATGCCCATAAAGGAAACATAAAAAAATAATAATTCACTCCATAAAAAGTGAACATTCACTCCTATGAAAGAGTGGCTATTCACTCCTGTCAGGAGTGAGAAATCCACTCCTTTTGCAAGAGTGAATAGTCACTCCTATGAAAGAGTGGATAGCCACTCCTATGAAAGAGTGACTATTCACTCCTATCAGGGTGAAAAAACCCACTCTTTTTGGAAGAGTGAATAGTCACTCCTCTGAAAGAGTGAGTATCCACTCCTGTTTAGAGTGAATATTCACTTCTCGGGAGTGAGTATTCACTCTTTCAGAGAGTGAACAATTTCACTTTTGCCTAGAGTGAATAGTCACTCTAAAGAGGTTGGGCAAATTTTGACTCTGCGATAGAGTGAATATCCACTCCTCCGGAGTGAATAGTCACTCTTTCTTATTTAGAGTGTAAGTAATACTTATGACCGTAAACGTGCCGCCATCATATGAAAAGAAAGAAAAAGCGCTAAAAATGTTGCTATGCATAGTTACGCCCCAGCAAACACAGAGCTGACACATTGATACAAGAAAGATACCTATCATCAAATACTAGAGGTGCTATACCGATAACAGCAAATCTTAACAGAACTGTTTCGATTTTGTCAACTTTTCTGGTATCTTTAGCGATACGTGGACTGGTTATCGATATGCCACCAAAAATCTGACACAACGACGGCCACCGGCGATATATCCGATACGTATTCGATACAAATATGCTTGAATTCCGATTTGACCGACACAAGAACGTAAACAAAATGACACCAATTTGGTATTGCTTATATCTAATTGTTATCACTTTGCCTTTTATTTTCGACGTATATGCGATGAATATCGTTCTTGTACCTTATATTCGACGTATATTTATGATCAATATCGATTTTGTGACAATTTATCGACATTTATACGCATGTCGGCGAATATTTTTGATTTAATTAATATTGAACAGTAAAGAATTGAATTTCATAGTATTGAAAACTAAAAAAATTTCTTAACTTATAAAAGCAAGTTTATTTATAGTAGCTTATTCTCCTCTACTGTTATATAAAGGAATAAATGGAAAATACGCAAGTTAATTTATCCTAGTTCTATAAATAAAAATAAACTTTTATTGTCAAAAGCTAACTGAAGATTTTTTTTTTCTTTTCACATTTTGCAGTTAACTGAACAGGTGTGTGGAAAAAGGATAACATTCTAAAAACAAAAAATGAAATGAAATAGTTTCATTAATAAATAAAATTAATCAGTTTTTTACTTTGAAATGCACGTTTTTTTTTTTTTTTTTTGCGTTTCCTTAACTTTTACATCAGCTCTAATGTTATGCTTTTTCCACTCAAATGCTCAATTTATCATTTTATGGTGTACTTAACTTCAATTCTTTAACTAAATACAGATTCCAAGTTTTGTTTTTTCGAATTCTTTTATCATTTTATTTAAATTTTTTATATAAATGTCTTTATTCATTTAAAATTTTTTTCATTGCCACGTTCTTTTGTTCTTGTTCTGTGCAATGAACTAGAAATTTGAAAATTTGCTAAAAATGGCAAATTTTGACAAAGTACTAATTTTATATTCAAAAATCTATTTTTCAATATGATTCAAAATAAAAAAAATTACGACAGATACTTCCACTTTCATAGCACAACTACATTATGTGCAAATCAATGTAAATTTCTTTAGACATTTAAGAAAGACATTAAGAAAAACATTTCTTAAGAATATCTGTAAAATTTCCAAGTAACCTAATTTACCGCAAACTAAAATTAGTGAAATCAAAGTTCTTCTAAAAATGCATTTAAAGTTTTCAGACCCCCTCCCCCCCCCCCCCCAAAAAAAAAAAAAGTGATTTTATTCCGTTATTGTCATTCATCGCTCCTAGTTGACAGAAATTTTTTTTTTTTCCTTTTTTAAGGTTTTAAGGCAAATCAAATTTCAAGCTATTCAGAAAAAATATTTAATGCTTTGATTTATTATTATTATTATATATTTTGCTGTCATCTAAAAACATTTTTTTTAAATTATTTCTGTATAAAATCTAATAAAGAATTAAAAAAAAAAAAAAATTAAACATGGCTATATTTTTACAGCTTGTTCCAAGATTTTAATATTGAGCATTTTTTCTTTTATCACTTTATTACAAAATGGCAGCCAATTAAGTGGGAATTTGAAAAAAAAAAACAATTTTTTCAAAATATAACCCTTGTTACCTGAAAAAACACACACATAATCAGCGGAATATGGAGCATTTTATTACATATTAATGGTTTAACATAAAAAAAAAAAAAAAAAAAAAAATTATGTAGATCATTCTAAAATCTATTACAAGAAAATCTATAAGTTTATGTTTTGCCAGAATTCTGTAATTGTTAATTTAAATTATTTTAAAACTAAATAAGCACTCCTTAGGTATTTTATTATTATAAATGGTGCAGAAAAAGAGAACAAAACAAAAAAATTGACTTTAGTGAAATATTTGATGCAGTACTAGGGTGGATTTTTATTAAGAAACATTTCACTGTGGGTTTTTTTTAAGAGGACAACACAATAAATGATAAAACTCCCTTTTACCTTTCTAGCCGGTCTTTTCTATTTACAAGTTTACTGTAAAAAAACTGACATATTTCTCGCATCACTAGTATTAAATGAACATACCACCATTTTTTTTTAAAGAAAAATTTCTACATTTAGTTATGCGTTTAAAATGCAATAAACAGTTAAATTAAACATTTTATTTATCTTTGATAAAAGTTGATACTTTGAACAAACTATGCAAAATGTGATGTTTGCTTAATTATCCACTAGACGCTAAATTTTTCTAAAATTATAATGGCAGACTTCCTAACATTACTGTAATCTGTTGCTCAATATTGTAAATTATAATATAAAACATATAATTTGTTTCTAATGTCACTTGGTGACAGCCTATGTGACAAGTTTCGCTTTTGCCCCCAATAAAGATAGCTAATTTACAAAAAACCTAATATTAATATCATTAAAGTAATCTCAGAATATCTCAAATGTTACTAAGACATTGGCGAAAAAACTTATTAGGTTATATATCTTGATTTGAGTTTTTGATATAACTTTCAAACTGATATCTCAGAAGTTTACAAATGTGGCTTATCTCTTTCTTGCCCTGACCACCTCAATTATCTTCAGTAAACTAAGTTTTTTTTTTTCAATATTTTTATTCAAAAGATTATGAAATGATTTGTAAAAGTAATAAACTATTTCTTTTTCAGTTACTTACATCTTGTCATAACAATGTTCAACTGTATCTTGCATCTTGTTGGCTAGTGAAGTAAATCATTGTCTGATAAAAAATTTCTGTTAATTCTCCCACACCTGTCCGTGTATGTTATTTATATTTCATTTATGTTTCACATGAATAACTCGATCACATTCATCATAAAATGTACTATAGTCATCACTATAGTAATATCTCTGTTGCTTCACATTTCGACCTTAAGAACACTGAAAAGCTGCTCCAAAACAAAATGCACAGTAACAAATTAGTAATAATTGAAGATTTGAAAATATTTATGCCAAAAATAAAATTTGTTTCTCAAAAATGGCATTGTTTACATACTTAACAATACTTTAAAAAATTTAAATTTGTCGTCAAACTGCAATAATATTGGTTGTACTTTCATTTTTATTTTTTAGATTAGCTTCACTGATAAACTACCTTACAATTTATTTTTAATTAAACAGGAAAAGCTATTCTCAAGTCAAGGCTATTTATAAAAACTGACTTTTTTAGTTTGTGCAGATAATTTAAAACTGTTGATATACTTAAAAGAAACATGAGATAAATTTTATAAAGTATTTTATGTTTTTAGCTTAAGTATAATAAACTTTGAAAGATTCTTTTTTGACTTCATCCTCTGCAATGATATAAAAAAATTTAAAAAAATCCAACTTTGGAACAAATTTTATTTAACTCCGTACAAATATTGATATTTCAAAACCTTTGAAATTGTATGTAATGAAAATTTTGATATTAAGATTTTGAAAAAAAAAATGACAATACAAATACATGGTAATTTATTTATTTATTAAAATCAGAATTTTTTGATACATTAGGTTGTTTTTTTTCGACAGCCCAACTCTCTATCTGTTGCATATCGCAGCCACATGGGTATCCAGCTTTAATGTCACTAACAGCAGCATCTTCAAACAGTTGGTCGTGTCTCACTGAAGCTAGAAAATATTTAAGAATACAATATTAGTACATTATTTGCATATAAATTAACAAAACAAATTAGTTTTGGTAAGATAGGGTTTAAATAAAATTTTATTTCGGACAGCTATAGCTAAAATCTGAGATTTTTGTTTTACCGTGACTGACTGCCAAAAATTACTATTTTTATTGACAAAAATGATTGACAAATTTCATAATATATTTCGATGACCGACTGACAAAATAAGATTTTTTTCCACAATTGCCGAAATATGCATTTTTTTTTTTTTTTTTTTTTTTTTTTTTTTTACAGAGAATGACTGCCAAAATTTGCAATTTTTAATAACGAACAATCGACACATTTTCTTGATGCATTTCAATGACCAACTAACGAAATCAGCGATATTTTTAAGCCATAAGTGACTGAAAAATAAGATTTTAATCAATGAACAATCGACACATTTGATGATATATTTCAATGACAGATTGACAAAATCGGTAATATTTGCAGAGACTGATTGAAGAAATTCATGATATTTCACCACGACTAACTGAAGGAATTTGTGATTTTTTGCTTGACTGAAGAAATTGGTAATTTTTTGCAGAGACAGAAGAAATTTGCAATTATATGTTATGGCTGACTGACAAAATCAAAATATTTTTTTTTTCACAGCGAGTGACTGCTGAAATTTGAGATTTTTTTTATCAACCAATGGTCGACAAATTTTGAGATTCATTTCAGGGATTGATTTATGAGACTGAAAAAAATAGATTTTTTTTTTTTCTTACACAGATGAATGACAAAAAACTATATTTCGAAAAGTGAATGCCGAAATTTACGATTTTTATCAACTGATCGACAAATTTCCCGATATATTACAATGACTGATTGACAAAATCAACAATTTTTTAATGCAATTGACTGGAGAATTTTTTTTTCTTTTTTTAACCACTTCATAGACTAAGATCACGTTTTTTATCAGCCATCGATTAACAAAATTGGCAACTTTTTCAATGACCGATAGACGAAATTCACATTTTTTCTTCTGAGATACATTGACGAAAATCAAGATTTATTTTCAATCTATGGATGAAATTCACAATTATTTTTCGCAATCAAATGATGAAGTTTCCAATATTGCCACAGACTTAACAAATTTACTTTTTTTTCTTCGTAGGATTGACGAAATTCATGCAATCACATGCGGATTGTAGAACTTTGCGGCTCATAGCTAAATAAAAAATAATTGTGAGGGTAGAGGGCTGAAAAAAATAGGAACTTGTTAAAATTTATAGGAAATATAGAAGCACTGCAAGGCCTGAGCATACATAACACTTTCAGAGGTAAAGTAATTCTACTAATTACATGCTGAAATGAGATGATTCCTTAAGAGATTTTGCATATGAAGATGAATCTCCTTTCTCTTCACATTTCAGTGCTACAGGGAGGACAGTTAACTCATTAATTAGTGAAAAAGTATCATCAGATGCAATAGCTTTTTGGGCATGCCTGCCAATAAACTTGCTCAGCTAGAAATTCTCAAATGATTTACTAATTTTTTAATTTCATATCCCACAAACCCGAAAAATTCCACTATCGAAATCTAAAGAAGAAAACAAAACCAAAATTTCACTATTTCGGGTTTGTGGACTTGAAAAGGGGAAAGTAGAGTAATAAGGTTTCCCAGAGCAGAAAAAAATTTGATGGAAAGGAAAAATAAAATAAAATAAAGATGAAAATTTTACTAGTTCGGAAATAATTAGTTTTCATCTACAAAGTACACCAGGCAGTATATTGAGAACTGGTTTAATTTCACTTCAAACTGTCTAACAAAAAAAAAGCCGGAGTCTGAGTCTGCTTGTTTTTTTCAGTTTGATTTTTTTTTTTCTGTGATGGATTGGCAATTTTGGTGATATTTTGCTTGACTGATTGCATGGTTTCTTGCAAGAGTGACAAGATTCACGATATTCCTTGCATTTGACTGGAAATTTTCATGATTTATCTCCCCCCCCCCCGGCACAACAGGTTGAAAATTTTCACGACTTTCTTCCCGCGACCAATTGAGAAATTTTGCAATATTTTTCAGTGATGAACCGGTGAATTTTGCAATCCACCTCCTCCCAGCAGTCAACTTATATTCCAAGTTTCATCGATATCTGTCAACCAGAGTAACTTTAATTATAATAACCCTGTATATAACATTTATGCACAATCATACAGTGCATAAATATTTCCTATTCTTGCAGCAACTATTCCATTCGGATATAAATTAATATCAAACAGTATTTACCGATAGATTTGTTTACTTAACCCTAAAATAACACACTCTCAATATTTAATTGTATTGAGTCTTGTTAAGAGTTAATTACATTGAGTTGTCTAATTTCATAACTTAGAAAATTACAGAAAAACCACTTTAAATAATAAATCTATACAAGGCTTGAATTTCAGGGTCGGATGATGGGATTCATGCCCAAAATTTTGAAATCCCACCCAAAAGAATGTTGAGGGCGGGAGGCTCCGGCCTAAAAAAGAATTACCATTTTCCGAAGAAATTTGTTTTTTGAAGCGATGATGAAGTCCCGCAACTGACTGACAAATATTTTCTCATGCCTGATCAACAAATTTTGCAGGGATTTTCCAACGACAGATTGACAAATTTTGCGATATTTTCCGCGACTGATCAGTGATTTGCATGCTTTCTTTCTCCAACATGACTTAAAAATTATGATTTTTTTTCCTAGTGTTCAACTGAAAATATTTGTCATTTTCCCCCCCTCGAGCCACTGAACAAATGAGCGATTGACAATTTTGCAATATTTACCAGAAACCGACCAACAACATTTATGATTTTTTCGCTGAGATAGATTGAAGAAATTCACAATTTTCTCCCACAACTGATTGGTGAATTTCACGGTTTTTTCTGACTGATAGATTGACAAAATTTTAAAAAAATTTCTCTGCATCCGAATGATAATTTATGGGATTTTTTTTCACAAACGGCTCATGAATTGAGATATTTTTACGCATCCAATTGACAAATTTTGCGATTTTTTTTTTCATGATGGATGGGCATTTTTTGTGATATTTTGCTTGACTGATGATTCACAATTTTCCTTGTGTTCGACTAAAAATTTGTGATTTATTTCCCCCGCAACCAGTCGAAAATTTTCACGACTTTCCTCCCACGTCCATTTGACGAATTTTGTGATATTTTCCCGTGACCGATTATCGAACGGTGTGTTTTTTTCTCGCAACAGAGGCAAGTAGTTAAAAACTCTTCCAGCAACAGATCGATGAAATATATAATTTTTTCCATGAAACCAATCAACGAATTTTGTGTTTTTTTCCCCACATCTGATCAAGAAATTTTGCAATTTTTTTTCCTTATCCTATTGACATACCGACAACCTACAGAGTATTTCACGATTTTCTTTTTCTGTTACCGAAAAAGGAAATAACCGAAAGGGCAGTAAGGTCCACCGTGCTCTGCGCCCAACCAAATTTGCCTAGTCAGCACTAAGCAGAAATGAGATTAGAACTGTAAAGAACTTGTGGTGCATATGGATTTTCTTTCCCTGAACTCCAAGGAAACATTTAAAAACAACAAACTAGTTGATCCTTGCAATTTACAGAAATTAGGACTTGACAATTTAAAGTAGTTCTCAAATTCCCTGCTCAACAATGCTAAATTTTCTGACTCATTTTTAAACATAAAAGGTACCTAATTGGCAGGCCTGACTATTAAAGCAATTTGGAATCAAATAGCGTTTTTTGATAAATAAATTACTTATCAACTTGTAAGCAAATCTTGTTATGTGACGATATTTATTTCCCTGTCTTGTGCGTCAGAATTAGGTTCAAAAAGCCAACATTGACTTTTTTCTGAAAAATCTTCAGCCTTTACCAAAAAATGGAAAATGACTTTTGAATGCATAGTTTCTGAATAAAAACACCTGGCAATTTCATGTATTTGCAAACAAAAATAAATTTAGAAATGTGTCAGAAAGTAGTTCTTTTGGATTTGAGAATAACATTAAAGTCAACAAACATTTCTCATATAACAGAAAAAATGAATTGACTGTTTCCCTTTCAAACTTTGCACATTGGTTAAAATTTCAATGCATATAGAACCTAAGAAAATACCAGGCATTCAGGTTTTACCTATATTTCATTAAGGATATAATAAAACAATTTTATTGAGAAATTGATATTGATGCCATCACCCCGAATATGTATTTTTCATGCAAGTGGTTAAAAATAAAGACACATCAGATTTTGTAAAGTTTCTGAAATTTTTTTAAAGAGAACATAAGTTTCCAATATTTTCCAAAGTTATAAAAGTTGCTCGTGCTGGCCTGTCACAAGTGTACCTTGTGAAAGACTTTTCTCCAGTGTAAAAAATCGAATAAAATCAGAAATTCATTTAGCAACCCAATAGTTAAAAGGTCCATAACACTGGTGAATGTTGAAAAATATAGATTGTTGTGTATATATAGAGCTCGACTTTCTTCCTTTTTTAAAAATATAAATCAGGGCTTGAATTTTAGGGCGGGATTGCGGGATTCTCGCCGCAAATTTGGAAATCCCGTCCAAAAAATTTCACCATTTTTGGAAAAATTTGCATTATTTAATTTACCTGCAACCGAACGATAAATTTCGTGATTTTTTCCCCCCGCAACCGATCGACGAACTGTGCGTTTTTTCTGCGACTGATCGACGAACTTTGCGGTTTTTTCCGTGACAGATCGACGAACTTTTCGGTTTTTCCGCGACAGATTGATGAACGTTGCGTTCTTTAAGCGACTGATCTACGAACTTTGCATTTTTCCCGTGACTGATTGATGAACTTAGGTTTTTTAACCGACTGATTGATGAACTTTTCGTTTTTTAAGCAACTGGTCGACGAACTTTTCGTTTTTTCAGCGACAGATCCACGAACTTTGTGTTTTTTTAATGATAGATCGACAAACTTTGCGTCTTTTCCGCGACAGATCGACGAACTTTTCGTTTTTTCTGCGACTGATCGACGAATGTTGCGTTCTTTAAGCGACTGATCGACAAACTTTTCATTTTTTAAGCGACTGGTCGACGAATTTTTCATTTTTTAAATGACTGATCGACGAACTTTGTGTTTTTTCACGACTGATCGACGAACTTTTCTTTTTTTCCGCGACAGATCAACGAACTGTTCGTTTTTTCTGCGACTGATCGACGAACGTTGCGTTCTTTAAGCGACTTATCGACAAACTTAAGGTTTTTTAAGCGACTGATCGATGAACTTTGCATTTTTCCCGTGACTGATCGATGAACTTAAGGTTTTTTAACCGACTGATCGATGAACTTAAGGTTTTTTAACCGACTGATCGATGAACTTAAGGTTTTTTAACCGACTGATCGATGAACTTAAGGTTTTTTAACCGACTGATCGATGAACTTAAGGTTTTTTAACCGACTGATCGATGAACTTAAGGTTTTTTAACAGACTGATCGATGAACTTAAGGTTTTTTAACCGACTGATCGATGAACTTAAGGTTTTTTAACCGACTGATCGATGAACTTAAGGTTTTTTAACCGACTGATCGATGAACTTAAGGTTTTTTAACCGACTGATCGATGAACTTAAGGTTTTTTAACCGACTGATCGATGAACTTAAGGTTTTTTAACAGACTGATCGATGAACTTAAGGTTTTTTAACAGACTGATCGATGAACTTAAGGTTTTTTAACAGACTGATCGATGAACTTAAGGTTTTTTAACAGACTGATCGATGAACTTAAGGTTTTTTAACAGACTGATCGATGAACTTAAGGTTTTTTAACAGACTGATCGATGAACTTAAGGTTTTTTAACAGACTGATCGATGAACTTAAGGTTTTTTAACAGACTGATCGATGAACTTAAGGTTTTTTAACAGACAGATCGATGAACTTAAGGTTTTTTAACAGACTGATCGATGAACTTAAGGTTTTTTAACAGACTGATCGATGAACTTAAGGTTTTTTAACCGACTGATTGATGAACTTAAGGTTTTTTAACAGACTGATCGATGAACTTTTCATTTTTTAAGCGACTGGTCGACGAACTTTTCATTTTTTAAATGACTGATTGACGAACTTTTCATTTTTTAAATGACTGATTGACGAACTTTTCATTTTTTAAATGACTGATCGACGAACTTTTCTTTTTTTCCGCGACAGATTGACGAACATTGGATATTTTAAGCGACTGATTGACGAACTTTTCATTTTTTAAATGACTGATCGACAAACTTTGTGTTTTTTCACGACTGATCGACGAACTTTTCTTTTTTTCCGCGACAGATTGACGAACATTGGATTTTTTAAGCGACTGATCGACGAACTTTGCATTTTTTTAGCAACAGATTGACGAACTTTGCATTTTTTTCCCGCGATCGATCGGCGAAATTTGCATTTTTTCTGCGGTCTATCGACAAAATTCATGTTTTTTCTGCGATTGACCGATGAACTGTGCATTTTTTCGCGATCAATCGATGAAATTTGCGTTTTTCTGCTATCGATTGGCAAAATTTGCGTTTTTTCTGCAATCGATTGGCGAAATTTGCGTTTTTTTCTGCGATCTGTAGACAAAATTCTTGTTTTTTCCACGATCGATTGATGAAATTTGTGTAATTTCTCTCTTTTTTATCTTTCAACAGATTGACAGTTTGTAAATTTTTTTTACCTGTGTCTGACTGAGAAATTTAGATTTTCTTCTCTACGTTCGACTGTTGGATTTCACAATTGATCCCCACGATCGACTAATAAATTTCACAATATTTTCCCGCGACTGACTGACGAATTTCGCAATACTTTCTGATGAACTTCATGTTTTTTTCCTTGACTGAATGACGAACTTTGCGAATTTTTCCGTAACCGATTGGTGAATTATTCGGTTTCTTCTGGTCAGACTTGTATAATATAGACGCACACGTGCACGGAAAAATTTCTGCAAAATTGAAGACAATTTTTTTTTTTTTTTTAAATACTAAAAAACTTAAGATTCCCTTTTTATACAAATAATCCCTTTTTGTGCAAAAATATTTACTGTGTGCGCACAATTCAAAATTTAAAGATGCAAAACATTGTTGTGGCATTACAGACGCTTGCTAAGAGGTCAAAATATTAAGGATTGAGTTGTTTCTAAATGCATTGACAAAACAACTGATAAGAATTCAGCTCTTCCTATCATGGATTCTTAGCTTTATTATTATTTTTAACCAAAATAATTATTTTTTAATTAATATTAATTAATTTTAAATGGCAATTATTTTAAACTACTGTTTTTAATTTATATCGTCAAAATAATATAACACGTAATTTTATTAAACATTAAATTAATTTGCAGAAAGTTTTTGATTCAATATTTATGTGCGCAGAAAGTTTAAGGTTTTATACAAGTCTGCTTCTGGTGACAGATTGATGAAATTCACTATTTTTTTTTCTCGCGCCTCACTGAAAATTTTCAAGTTTTTTTCCACAAATGACTGACGAATTTCATGTTATTTTCTTGCGACCGATTAACAAACTTCGCCATTTTTTTCCACGACTGATCGACAAATTTAGCGATTTTTTTTTCTATGAACATAGACAAGGACTTCTAATAAAATAAGCCTTTTGAATAAGAAGATCGTTTCTCGAAAAATATTTCAAATACAATGTCTGTGTAGAACAGTTGTATTAGTTCATCTACCTCTTCAAATCGTCTGCTTGACAGCCATCGTCTGGTAGGTATAATAGATTTATTCTATGGTATTTATCCGCATTCTTGTTTGTAGGTGGCGTTACCTTAGCACAGTTGTACACTGGCTGCCATGTAGTCCCAAAGTCGCAAATCGATATTAACACTATTTCGTTAGAAATCCTTCTCTATTTCTGTTTATGCTTAAGACGAATTTCATTCCCTTAACCAATTGACTAAATTCACAATTTTTTCTAACGACAAATAGACGTATTTAAAAAATAATAATTCCTGCGACCGAAAAGAGGGAAAAGAACAAAAAAGGGCAGTAAGAGCCACCAGTCACTGCACATTGTTAAATTGGCCTACAGTCAGCACTAAAAAATGAGATTAGAAGAGCTGCAAAGATCTTATTACTTTTACTCCTTGAGGTAAAGGAGTAAACCTTTTTAACCCTTGTGAAAGAGTAAAAGTGTACCTTGTAAAAGAGGCTTCAGCACCCCTCAATCAAATAAAATCTAAATTCAGAAATTTATTTAACAACCTAATTGTTAAGGGTCCCTAACACATTTAATGGAACTTGAAAAGTACACTGCATATATAAAACTTAGCTTTCTTCCCTTTTTTATAATAAAAATAAACATTTTACATAATCATTCTCAGTTGACTTAATTTTTTCAATGGTATTTTGTCATGTCTGCATTAATGTAATTCTTTAAATAGCACGTAAAATAATAGTGGGGTTTAAAGATTTTTTTTTCTTTTCACTCCCAAATATTACAACTCCCCACCATTTAAAAATGTTGGTAGGGAGATTCCCCCCTCCTTGGAAAAATTGAATTTCAAGCCCTGTAAATAATAAACAGTTTGTATATAATTATTCTGAGTTCTCGATTTCAATTTTTTAAAAGCTTTTTGTCATGACTGTATTAAAGCAATTCTTCAAATAGCATATAAAATAGTGAGATAGATTATTAACAGTTAAACTCCCCTCCATTTTTAAATGTTGGAAGGGAGACCCCTCCTAGGAAAATTTGAACTTCAAGCCCTGTCTATAGGTAAAGCAATTCGAAATAAAAAACCTGGCATTAAAATATGAAGACATAATGAGTAAATAGACAAATGATTCTAGAAACCAAATTAAATCCTTTGGTGGATTAGTACTTTATTTTAGCAGCAAGTGTCAAAGGGAAAAAAATATACGACTTTTGACCATATAGACAAGACACTGTAGCTGAGGTTTGTTGTTCATTAAAACAAAACCAGGCACATATCAACCCCAATCATAAATAAAAGAAAACTAGATGGAACCCACCAAAATTTGACGGCAAACAACTTGATAGTACCATTAAAAGAAAAAGAAAAGCACCCAGTTAAACTGATGGCACTGAGCTCAAAGGCTATTTCTATATTAAGGGGGATGGATTTAGCCCCTTATTCTCCCTTTATAACAATGAACCTCTACACAAAATCTGAAGCAAATCGGATAATTCTGCATGAAAAACCAATTTATCTAAATTAAGAGGAGGGGAGGGTTAACCCCATTCCCTCTTTTAAACTTTTCCAATGAACCCCCAAAACTAATCAGGGAATCTCCTTACCACAATGAGCCTATATACAAAATTTGAAGAAAATCCGATAATTCTGCATGAAAAATCCATTTATCTAAACTAAGGGGGGGGATTACCCCCCCCCCTCTTTATACTTAACCAATGAATCCCCAAAACTAATCAGGGAAGCACCTTATCACAATGAACCTATATACAAAATTTGGAACAAATCTGATAGTTATACATGAAAAACCCATTTATCTAAATTAAGGGGGATTAGCCCCTATCCCCCCCTCCTTTATACTTAACCAATGAACCCCCAAAGCTAATCAGGAAAGTGCCTTTTCACAATGAACCTATAAACAAAATTTGAAGCAAAACAGTTATTTCTAACAAGAGTTTGCATACATACAAAACCAGCGGGCATAATATTAGCTCTCAGGAATTGATAGCCTGTGAGCTAAAAATTATGAATGACCAATGGGCACATTATGTTAATTGAAAGGACACTTCTCATTGGAATTATCATTTGTCAGTTCTGAGGAATGAGGATTTCAACTCTAAACCATTAATAAGTATTAAATCCTAAATTTCTGTGAGAGCATTTCAAGGGAGGGTATAGGAGAAAATTAACACTCGCCAATCAGCAAGTAATACTGCAAATTTGGTGACTGACTTTATTGCCACCATTGGTCAAACTTAATAGTCACACTCGCCAATTGCGATGATTGAATGAAAAAAGATTTTTTCCCTGCTGTCGCTCGACAAATTTTGAAACTATTTGGCGAATTTCACGATTTTTTTCCCTAAATTATTTGACGGATTGTGATTTTTTTGTTCTCTAAGACATTCGACGATATTCGAAAAAATTTTACCTCAAAACCAGTTGATGATTTTGCGATTTTCCACTATCAATCAATGAATTTTGTGATTTTTCCGCTATCGAATGACGAATTTCGCGATTTATCGACTACCGATTAGCGAATTTCATGATTTTTTCCATGAATGAACAAATTGCGCACTTTCTTTCCGCTGCCGTTCGTCCAATTTTGCAATTCTGTTCCGCGATTGTAAGACAAATTTAACAATTTTTTTCCCAAGATCATTTGACGAATTTTGCGATCCCCCCTCCCCTCCCGAACCAATTTGACAAATTTTTTCACGACAGTTAGACAAAATTAATTTTTTTCCTGCAATGCCTGATTTCTTTCCCGAGACCATTTGACGAATTTTGCTGTTTATTCCACAATCATTTGACAAATTTTGCAATTTTTTTTTTATCAAGTATTTGTAAATTTGTTATTGGCCACTGCTGAAAAACACTGGCAAGTAAAAAAATTCATGTACTGGCCAGTGGCCAGTGAGTAAAAAAGTTAATTTTTACCTATAAGGGAGGATGGGGGAGGGGGAGCACCACCCTCTGGATTCACTAGCACACATTATCAAGGTAAGCTGAAATCGTGCTGTACTTTCAAGAATCTCATAATAATCCGATTAAAATAACTTCACCTTTTGAATATTCCACTTATGGAAATGTGCCATTCTGGGACGATCTTGAATGGAATTACATATTGCAATTTGAAAACACAATACAATACAATATGCAATTGCTGCATCTGTTTTTTTACATTTATTTAGAACTTACAACATATGAGGGGGGGAGGGGGGAAAGAGACACAGAATAGGAAAAAGCCTAATATTTTGAAAAAAGAGGACCATGCGAAAGAAAATATGCGCCCGGTGCAAAGTTTCAGTCCCCACCCCACCCCAAACATATTCCTAAAATTTATCAAGTGCAGAAACAGAAATAAATTCCCTTGAATAAATATTTTGCGTTTTATGAAACTAAATAACATAAGAGAAAATAAGAAGATATTGCACTTATTTATTAAAGAAATCATGTTTTGCAAAAAAAAAAAAAAAAAAAAAAAAAAAAAAAAAAAAAAAATCACCATGAGAAATTTCCAGACAATGATCGACTGCCAAAAAATTAATAAATAAAATTATAGTTGTTAGTATGAATTTTTGCACCCTCCCTCCCAATTTCTGCACCTGGGGCGAAGGTCCACTTCGCCCCCCTCTATGCACAACCCTGAGAGGACGCAAAGAAGCTACTGGGAAATACGGCAGGGCGCTTTTACTATGTTTAAAAAAGACAGGGTGCATCGGCAGTTTAAACGAAAAGGGCAAGGCGCAGTGCCCTTTGAAAACATCAAATGGGAACACTAGTAAAAATATATATGTATGTGTGTATTGATGCAAGAACTTGTTTAATGTATTTTGAAATTCGCAGGATACATATATTTCACTGGCATCCGGCTAACCAAAAAGTACCTATAAAACAACATTTTAAACATATTTTTCTTTTTTTTAACTTAGCAAAATTTATGATCAACTAATTGAAAACAGACATAATTTGCTTTTTACACTCACAAAAAACATAGTAATCAGTTTAAGAAAATTTTATGTTTGATACAACAAAATAATTTGTTTTTATTGAGAAACTTCAACATAAATATGGTCTGCTTAGCTTAACAATACGAAAACCAGAGAAAATTATTTGTAATGAAACTGCAAGTTTATCTTAATTAGATAGGTTAACTTTCACAGCAGCTTTTATAAGTAAATATTGTCCAACATAATTATTGATTCTACATTTACAAATTCAGCTTGGTAAAGTTTGGGGGAGGGGAGCTAAAAAAGCCACTATAAGAGCAAAAATTCTTTATCTACAGAATGACATAGCCAATAACAGTTAAAAAATTCCTTTGCACTTGTTTTAACTGAAAATATCAAAAATATTATATGCAATATTTTGAAAATAAATATTGGATATATATCAAGATATATATCCCTGAACCCTGACAAAAATAGAAACTTACATTATATAAAATACCAAAATCTATTAAAAATCATTTAGAATGTAAAATTTTATCTTTAAAAAGCATGAATTATCATTAAAAACATGCATTAACAAATAACAACAATAAAATAATTCATCAAAAAAGAATTAGGCAAGTTTTATTAAAAATATTATCATGCTGCAGTTTACCATATCCTCTATAAATAGGTTTCAAGAAAGTATTTGTGTATTTTATTAAGAATTTATAGATTAAAGTCTATCCAACTCTGCTAAATAATTCCTTTAATGATATTTTATTAAAATTATGTTTTTGAAGTGACTATTATAACCATATTTAAAACCAGTTTATACCGCCACATTTAAAAAACTTACCAACCCTGATTTAAGCATATATGAGGCATTTCATGTTTTAATTGCATTAAAAATCTGATTAAAAACAAAAAGTCCAGAAAACCAAAACTTTTAATTAAAAAAAATATATACATACACAAAAAATTTATATTCATTGTTACATAATCAAAACAAGATCCTTACTCATTAACCGCTTAACATAAAAAAAAAATAATAATATCACCAAACGATAATGCCCAATAAACAACCGGGGGGGGGAGGGGGTCAATAACTAATTGAAAAACACACAATTTGCTTTTTACACTTAAAAAAAAAAAATCTATTAAGATTTAGTAATCAAGAACTAAATTGAAAAGACAATTTGCTTTTTACACTTAAAAAACTATTAAGATTTAGTAATCAAGTTAAGAAAATTGTATGTTTTATAAAACAAAATTTGTTTTCATTGAAAAATTTGAACATAAATATAGCAAACTTGATCTGCTTAACTGATCAAAACAAAAACCAGAGAAAATTATTTCTAATGAAGCTGTAAGTTTATCTAAATTAGATGCAAGTTTATTTTTCAGTAGCTCTTTATTTTTAAGTAAATATTGTCCGACATAATTATTGATTCTACATTTAAAAATTCAGCTTCAAACAAAGCTTGGTAAAGTTTGAGGGGGGGGGGGGGGAGTAAAAAAGCCACTGTAATAGCAAAAAATCTTCATCTATAGAACGACATAGCCAATAACAGTTAAAAAATTCCTTTACACATCAAATATGTGAAAATATCAAACTTCATAATGTTTTGAAAATAAATAGATATATATCACCGAGCCCTGACAAAAATAGAAACTTACCATTATATAAAATCCCAAAATCTATTAAAATCATTTAGAATTTGTAAAATTTTATCTTTAGTAGTTTAAATAATTGTTCAATGGATCGTTAGTTATTTGGAATTCAAAGGATGCCAATTAAAACTAGATTTGTCAAGTTATATGAATTTATGGTACTTTTCGGTTAGCCGGGCACCAGTGATATATGTACAAGTACATATATAAATATACATGTATATACATACATACATACATACATACATATATATATATGTGCATGTAGATAAATACATAAGTGTGTATACATACATGTATAATATATCACTGGCACTCGGCTAACTGAAAAGTACCAAATTTATTAACACATTCCGTGCCGCACTAGTTTTTTATTAAAATTTGTGCTTCATACTAACATTTTATTAAAAATAATGATCAGAATATTGATAAAACTGAAAAAAGAAAAAAAAAATCTTCTTTAGCTTAGGAATTATAAAAGGTACATACCAACAGCAGAAAACGAACAAAATCTATGTAATCAAATATCGATATAAAACAGAAAAACAAAAATATAACTCATTGTTAAGTTCAAGAAAACTTCTACTTTTCAAGTAAAATATCATTAATAATTCAAACATTTATTTTTATGAAGAAAAAAATTACCTGAAAAATGGTTTGTTTTTGCACCATCAGCAGGGAATGGGTTAACTGTTCATCTAAAAAGCATAAATTATGACATTAAAAACATGAATTATCATCAAAAACATCCATTAACAATAAAATAATTCATGAAAAAAGAATTAGGCAAGTTTTATTTAAAAAATTATGCTACAGTCTACCATATCCTCTACCAATAGGTTTCAAGAATGTACTTGTGCTGTTTTATTTTGAAGTTATAGATTAAAGTCTATCCAACTCTGCTAAATAATTCCTTTAATATTTTATTAAAATTAGGTTTTTGACATGACTGTTTTAACCACATTTTAAACCAGTTAATACTGTCACATGTAAAAAAAACTTGTCAACCTTGATTTGAGCATATATGAGGCATTTCATGTTTTTATTCCATTAAAAATCTGATTAAAAACAAAAAGGTCTAGAAAACCAAAACTTTTAATTAAAAAGGCACTTTTTGGTTAACCGGTCACCAGTGATATATATATATACATGTAACACACACACATCTATACACATATCTACATATATATACACATATATTTATACACATATGTATACATACATACGTATAAATATATATATATATACACATATATCACTGGTGCCCGGCTAACTGAAAAGTACCTTAAAAAATATATATACCTACACAAAAAGTTGATATTCATTGTGTTAAATAATCAAAATAGAATCCTTCCCCATTAACTGCTTAGCATGAAAAAAAATATATATATCACCAAACAACGCCTAATAAACAACTGGAAAAATATTCTAAATTTTTAAGTACAGTAAAACCTTTGATAGCGGTCATTACTGGCAGCACGATAAAGTGACCATACTTCGGAGGTTGCCAACCCTCAGACCGCCAAGTATAAGGGTAAAATTAAACTAATTTTATTACTATGTTAAAATTTTTATTCATTACATGAAATTAATTAAAAGCGGCTATTTATATAAAAAAAATGTTATTACATTTTGGTTAAGTACTATTTAAAAATTAAATTAGCTGTTCAGTTAAATTAAAAGATTTTAAGCACTATGAACATTTCTGAAATTGCACTTTTAGTGATGTTTACATTGTGATGTCCATTACTAGAAATCGACTAATTAAGCATTCCAGTAATGGGCATGGGTCCTAAAACCTTAAAAATAAATACAATTTTCTAAATGATCATTAATATATAAAATTCAAAGTTTTATATTATCAAAACAAAAACACACAATTTTTTTCAATTAAAAAAAAAAGATATAAATTCAAGCCAGCTCTTAGCATGTTAATATATATTTTCATTCAAAAACAATGCAACTGTGAAACATTTTCTGCTTCAGATTGGTTCGATTAAAAGCGTCAACAGTAACAGATTATAAATAAAACATGCAAGATATATATATAAAAAAAAAGATACAAGTTAAATTTTTATTGGTTATTTTTTTTTTATGAACCAACTTTTCAACTTTATAAGATGTCCATTACTGGCACATCTACCCTATATTGCATCTTGCTGACTGGTAAAAACAGTTCTTTGGCTGGTAAACAACTAAAAAAAATCCTCCACCCCTGCACACAAGAAAAAAAAAAAAAAAGTTATCTCCTTTTCTTTTTTTTTTTTTTCATTTTCGATTAACTGATTAAATAATACTTATTAATCAGAGAAAGAAACATTAATTAAGTGATTTGAAAGCCAATAGTAAAAAAGTATACATCATTTTATTTCAACATTTAACGCACATTCTATACATAACCCTAACAATTTGTTTATATACACTCCGGCATAATGTAACCTGCATGAGATGACTTAAATACATAATTCATTTTAAAAAAAAGAAAAGTTACACAAAATTTTATAATAAAGAGTCAAAATATTAGAAAAATAACTTACTTTCAGTGAGATATTCGTCAAAGTCGCATCCCTGCATTCTTTCTCCGTGCCTGCAACTAACAAACACAACAACAAAATCGCCGCCATTGAAGCCGCTGGTGTGTGTTGCCACTACGGTTTAGATAAACTTCCAGACGAGAATGATAGTATAAAGGTGGTCTATGGATAGGTGTTCAAAAATTATCATATCCATGTTGTCAAATGGGAATTTGAGATGGACAAAGTATCGGCGCGACGAAGCGTTATCCTTTTAAGTATAGCTAATGGATACCTAGAATTTTACACGAATTTTGTGCTGCGTAAGATTATCGCCATTCTTTTACAGTACAGACACCACTTATTTGATAAAGCTTTATTATGCCATGAAAAATATATCAGAATGTTACATGAAAATGGATGTATCTGACAATAATGATATTTCTTATATCAATTCGTGACGTTTCTGACAATTCTGTGTTTGCTGGGGCACAACAGATCCGTTTCAACTGACGTCATAAAATTTATCCACAGCCGAGGGGGATGATTAAGTAAAATATTGGAAATAAATAAATATTGAAGAATATTCTCTCTTTTCATTAATGTATTATAAATTTTATTTATTAAAGTTACTAATAGCTTAAACTTTAGTGAGAATTGTTTTTCTAATTTCTGTTTTTTTTTTCGATTCCAAAGGCAACATTCTTCCATTTGTTTTTTGGGCGTTAGAGTTTTGCGATATTTTTTTGAATGGAAAGTTGTCAGCGGTATAATGGAGAAGTACCGAAAATTGTTTTCAATAAGAAGTTTTAAATGTATCGTTTCCAATATGACGTAATTTTCACAAAAATTTTATTCCCATTATTAAACGTAACAATATAGTTCATAATGGACATTCTCTGTTCATTATGACCTAATTGCATGGTATACAGAAGTCCGTGCTGTTTCAAGATTCATCATGTAAATGCTATAGTTATAGCTCGGATGAATAAAATTAACGCTGCAGTTCTCAGCCTTGTCCAACAAATAAGAATGAGATATGCCAGACCAGGATATCGTCGGCATAGCTTAGTAGGGAGAGCGTTGGTACGGCAAACCAAAGTACCCAGGTTCGAGTCCTGGTCCCGGCATATTTTCACTCTCTTGGGAAAAATCTCAACTGTGATACTCCAACCATTGAATGTAACAATATAGTTTTTAATTGAAGGGAAATCTTATTATTTACACTGTTTTAAAATTTGCAACAATAGGTAAAATATTGTGTTGAAATAAATTACTTTCCCGTGTAAATATATTTTTTAATTGAAACTGTTTGGAAATATTGTTATTTGAGCATTTTAAATATGTCGTAAGTTTCCCCCGTTAAGGGTTTGAACGCGTAATAATTTATTTGTTATTTTATTAAGTTTTATTCCTCTTTTTAATAATCATGCGCATTTACATTTTTTGTGACGTAATTTTCTTCATTTACTGCTTTTAACACGTGATCATTTTATTATTATTTTAAAATTTCATTTCGGTTTTTTATAGTCACATGTAAATTCATTTTTTAATTGAAAGGGTATCTTATTATGTGCGCCATTATACAAATTAGATACAATTTAAGAAATGGACTTTTTCAAAATATCAATTTAATCTCAATTAAAATGATGAAATTTTGAATAAAAAAATTTTCAAAACCCTCAAAACATTTGTCAAATAAAAAAAATAATTCAATTCTGCACACCGCAAGTTTACCAAGTATATCCTTTCAAAATATTATTAAATGTTTATGCATATGCATCTTAGTGCTTATGTATCTTTTAGTTTCATCTTCCGCGACCAGGAGAAAACTCTATTCCAAACAAACCACAGGCACCGTATAAAAGGCGGGCTGCGCACGCGCTGCAAAGTTCTTTAGTTCCACCTTCCACCGCCAGGGGGCGCTATATTTGTTCTATACGAACATCCGACACGGGTATTCATTATATTAAGGGAGTTGAAGAACCATTCGGTGGAAATCGGGCCCAGAAAATAATGTGCCTTCTGGCGGTGGAAGGTGGAATAAAATCTGTAACGCGATCGAAAATCAAGTCTAATTATTCAAACCACGTTGGGATCGTTTTGTTCCTATAAATTTGTTTAAGTAGATTATTTTGACCGAATTTAATATTAAATATCTCCTTAAATAATTTTTTAATTCAAAAACTGTATGCTTCAGCGTGTTTATCGAACAACTCTTTATAAAACGTACCATTTTTCACATTTTTGTATACAATGGTTTTCTGAATATTAGTCCAGGAAGACCTCAAGGCACAAAAATTTCGTTGAGAGCGGTGGTGGTGGCGGTTACTTTTTTTTAATACAGAGAGATACGATGTTTTTTATTCAAACGTCGGAAATTAACAAAATAATGCCTGCAATATTTGCTTTTCATTCATTCATTCATTGTCAATAACAAATATGGTCGTCGGTATGTGTTACGTGTAGACATTCCTCTGCGTGATTAAAAAAAAAATTAATTAATGACAAATAATTTTACTTAAGGAATGTTTTAGAATAACAGCATCTTAAAAGAATGAAATTAAGATGAGAAATAAATAAAAATTTGGACTTTAATAAAAAATTTTATTAAACATTACAATTTAGACTAGATTTTCCGTTTTTTTTTTAAATTTACTATACATATTGCAAAGTGCTGATAGTTATTTAATTTCTACTTTTAAGTATGCTCCTACTTTTAATATATATTTGTGTGTGTGGGAGGGGGTATGTGGGTGGTTTGCGTAAGGAGATTTATGTATGAACGAATTGTTTCTTATTAATATATAAAGCAGAGTTCCACAATGTTTGGTCACGAGGGAAATTAAGGTTGTATATTATGTAATAGTCTCAGACGACTTTATTACATTTGTTTGAAAACTCGTTATTAAACTACATTTTATGAATAATATAACACATAATTCTTACAATTTTGTTATATGAAAAATGTAGGCTTTCCTTAAATCTGTAAAGCAAAAAGCATATAAATTTTAATGCGAGCCGGAAACTATGGGATTAGTTTTAAACGACAAACATTTTCCCCTGTTGGAATGTTTTAAGGAAAAATTAAATAAAGACAAATTTTACCTTGAATATGTTTTAGGTTAGACGTTCAGTGACAAATTTGGAAATTACTTGCATTTGATTTTACTTCATTACTATAATTAAAATTTTGCTATTTATACAAATTAAATTTAGCAAGAATTTCTCCTTTCATAAATTATATTTAATTATGTTTTATGGATTTCTGTTAGGTAAAAATGTGTTGCATTTCAATACGCAATATAAGACATCTTCCAAATATGTGTTGAATTAACTAAAACTGCTAATAATTAACTGAAGAAATTTGGTAAAGAAGTATAAAGTAATTTTTCCATTATGTTGTTTTCATAGTTTTTACTTATTCCGAAAATAATTTTACTTATTCGTTTCAGAAATATTTGCTTTCAGCATTTAATTTTTTATTTAGACCTTAAACAAAATTATATGTCCATTTGTCTATTTTACTGAGGTAATCGTTCAAGAATGTAGACTAAGAGTATTTCAGAACTTTAATAACGGCGATTGTTTAAAAATCGGCGATCCAAAAGTTATATGTTCACACAGATCTTTTAAAAAATCTACATTAATCTTGCTGTTTCAAGTATTTTTTATTTATTGTGATGGAAATACAAAGTGATATAGAAACTGAAATTGTTAGATGTTGAAAATGTAAAATATATTTCTACGTAATTTTTTATGAAGTTATTTATCTATATTTTTAAACTTTTGTTTTCCTTTAAAGTTGTAGCAGATTGATTTAGTTCTATTTTTACAGCATATAAAATTTAAAAAATATTTTTAGGACCTAACCGATCATTCTCCAACTCACTAAAACATTGGCGGCCATCACCCACTAGTGAATGAACGCATTTGGTAAATAGTGAATCTGAAGTAAAACTAAAGATGTAAACCGTACCACAATGGATAAAATTGACAGTGAAAACCAAATCGAAACCAAGCCGAAACAAGATCAAATCCTAGCCGGACGGTCAGATGGAACGACGCAGTGGGAGCAACCAAGGATTCAACCGCTGGCCGGCAACGTCTAGTGGTGGTCCGCCACAAGAGTCTTCCACAAGCACAAGTCTCAATGGTCGACTACGACGATAGCAACCAACGACCACACTGAAAAACAGATACTGCTTTATCTGAGGACTATGAGAAGATAATCCGAATTTTCGTTACACACAAGGGAAAACAATTCAAAACCCTCCAGAAACACGTCGTGAAGATGGGTTCGGAATACTCGTATAGCGATCAAAAAGAAGCATCAGCGCACTCTCCTTAGGGAGACTCCCTATCACCTTCCACACTCAAGATCGGGAACATAGATAAGTATAAAAAAAAACAAATGTGGTTACCACGCAAGCGCACGTCGAAACGACGCGACGGATCTGAAATACTCATGTAGTACCAAGCAAGACACAGCGTCACCCCGTTCCTGGGGGACTCTGCTCCAAATCATCTTCCACACCTAAGTGGTCGGATCAGTAACACACAGAAAAATTGGCGGTCTCCTCTCTGACCACGTAACGAGTGACTACGTTAGAAAAGGTTTCCCCTCAACCCAATTTTGCTAAACATTGCCCAGAATCCCTGTCCAGTTACGAAAGCAGATTCACCTGAAGGCTCAGCTACCCGACATCTTCACCAGAAGATGGAGCAAGGGAGTTCCATCAAGCGAGACGCTACTTCCGGTAGGTTCCTTCCACCTCGTAGTCGGTACGAAAGCACAACGTGCAGAGCAGGTTATCGATCGTATTCTCGGCTGAAGAGGCCGAGTAGGGACCACTCAGAAGGATTCCGATCGGCAGACACCTACCATCACAGTAGCCGGTTCGACGACAGCCTAGATATTCAACTCTAACGTAACAGTGGGACCAATTGAGTAACAGCAGGAGACAGGGAGGAAGAACAAGGAAAATCTCATCAACTAGTTACTGCGATCGACCAAAATATGAACTTCACTAATCCCGGAGACCACTTCGGTGTCAAGTTTAGTCAGTGCCGAATGCAGCGGGGAACCGATCCGGAGGTTCGTTCGGTTCTATGTTTTCCGTTTTCGAGTTTCATATTGATTCGAGACCCCGATGTAAATTTGGGGCCCGCTAACAGGCGAAACCAGCTACTAAATCATTATTTTTTCGTCCAAAGTACACGTGCTATCACACTTCTTGAGCATTTTTTAGGGCGTGGCAACAGAAATAATAAAAATTGCGTGAGAAAATTTAACAAAAACTAGATGGAACCCGTCAAAACTTGACGCAAAAAAATACTATAACAATATCAGTAAAATAAGCTTCTTTATTATTTATGAAGCGGTGCGTATAAAACAGTCTTTCAAATATTTTATTTAATATTTTTCCCCAGTCAAATACAGTACTATTTCCGATGCAAACTCCAAACAAACAATCAGTAAATAAATGTGCAATGCAAATCAGTTTGACATTACCACCATATTCCCCACGGCAAGAAAAAAAATTCATGGACCTATGAAGTATATACAAATAGTATATCCCTACGTTCATATCATAATCAATAAATAACAGAACATAGTAAATAAAGCACACATCTACCCCCCCCCCTGTGATAATGCAACCGAAAGAGCTCCTATGCGCATGTGCATTGCATCTGCCCAAAAGCACCGTCGAAATTCGACGTTAAAAAAGTTTAAAATGATTAAATTAAAAGTTTTAAAATGTCTTCTTTAATCATTGTTCGTTTCAAATCCATATCTTCTGAAACACATCCATTGTTTTAAGCTAATCAATTTTTATGCAAAGATTAAGAAGTTTTTTACAGTAATAAATCTATCTGCAGATGAGGGAGATTTTTAATGTTTTCAAGTGTAATTTATTTGTATAGTTTCTTCGGTTCCTTGACATAATCAGGATGATTATCCCTTTTCCATCACAGTCGGGGATATTTTTCCTCTTATACTGTTGGCAAATGTAAAAAAATAAAAAAAATGCAATTCCTAGCATATCCTGATATCTGATGGAACATATTCATCAACGAATTCAACTTATCAATTTTATGTTCTTTTTTTTTTTCCTGACAGATTTTTGTTTAGCGCCAAAATGTTCTATCTTATGGATAATCTGACCTTATGATTCATCACTTTTTTTTTTATCATTATTCACTTTTTATGATGGTTAGGGAAATCTATTTTCAATTGTGGCAACTTTCCCAGGGGCTATTTTACATTATTGAAGTAAACTGGTGGTCATTGATAAGATAGAATTGAAAAAATTTTCATGCTTGAAAATTATTTAAAAAGTCATTAAATTAATCGGCAGTTTTCAAATAAATTTCAATCGGAAGCTAATTTTTTTTCTAATTGATGATGTAAGAATTGAAATTGTAAAGATTAGTAGAAAAGAGAAATTTGTAATATTTCGAAGGGATGTAAGCGCGATGAAAGCTAAAGCGATAGCGCCTTTGTTGTCACAACTGTTGTACATTTCTAAAAATTGCCACTGTATTTTGGCTGGCGTTCAAAAGTGGAAAAACATTTTTTGACATCGAAAGAGAAATTCACAGTGAAAGAAATAGAACTTTGCGCTAATAAGGAACTGTTAAATGAACTTATAATAAATCTACCAAAATAATTCCTATGAAATATTAGTCTTACATTGTTTATTCTAGCTAAAAATACAATAATTATTTCAAAAAAAATTTCTACCATAACATTATTTTTAATAACTTTAAATTTCCTGAAATCCTTTACTTTTGTGATTTTTTTATTAAAAAAGGAAAGCTTCTATCCTATAATTTAAAAAAAAAAAGCAATTGGTAACATGTAATCAAGGTATGCAATCAAAATGAAGAAATCAATGACGGCTCCAATTCTAATCTTTATAATTATGAATGCAAAAATCAGTAAAATTATGTCATGTTAACACAATCATATGCATTTTTCTCTTTAGTTTTATCAATGTTAAAATGCACTTCAAGTTAAGCATAACGTCATTTTCACCGGCGCAAACTTTTCACACGTACTTCATATACCTTACATTAATGCTTAAACACCATGCATACAAATATAAATATATTTTGTATTTAATTGTAATGAAAAAATGGCATCAACAAAGTTATAATGCATAATGATAAAATAAACCCAATGGACAAAATTCCCATGACGTCACAATAAATATTAATTTTTATTCGCTTATAAAACACGCGGATAAGTATTTTTACCGAAATTTAACTTGCAAATTAACAAATTCGGCCTTAAAACTGCGTGCTTTTAATATTTATTATTTCTCTTTTATTCAACCACAGAGTTTAGAAAATAAACTCTGTGCTTCGGAACAGTAGGCGTTATCCGATTATGACGTCATTAGCAGACGTAAAAGTTTAATTGAAAATTACGGTTAATTAATTAAATTTTCGAACAAACGAATGCACGATAGCAAATCTGTGTCCAAATATCTTTCATTTAAAAAAAGAATGATGTAATTTGATGCAGTAGTTTGTTCTCACGGATTGTCGAAAGAAATCGCTTAGCGTTTTAAATATATAGATTAATTTTTAAAAAGATGTTGTTTTGTATATAGGATGTTGAACAAAATATGTAAAGAGAGGTTTGAGTAGTTTTTAAAGTGGCAAGTAATTTTACTCTTGTTTAAAATGTATGTATATAAAGTTTCGTGCAAATCGGTCAAAAATTGTAGATTTGTATAAGGAACGCAGTCTGACTTTTATATATACATACATATACGTAGTTAAGATTATGTGGGAAAATCAGGAAATGAGCATTTCTGTAGCAAATAATATTAAAAACAAAATAAATCTCTGCTAGATCCTTCGTACAAGATATTCCAGTTTGTTTATCCCAAAATTCGTTTTTGTAATGAGGATGTTCCACCTTAAATGTCGCCCCCAATAAAAACTCCTGTCTACCAAAATCGATTTCTGGAAGGTCCAGAATGAACATCGAAGCTAGAATATGTTACAATTTCAAGAATACGTGAAATCCCGTATGGCAAACATGGCGATTTACAGGACGATCGAATAATAACATAGAACATAATAGAGTTAAGATAATATGGGCCTGTTCGCAAATAAAAAGAAGAGCGCCTTCCAAATATAGTTTTTAGAATGGATCCCGAAACGGAGATGAAGGCAGGGTGGACCAAGAATGACTTGGAAATATTCTATTGAAGGCTTATAAGTTAGGTTATATTATTGCCATGGGCAGGGAGAAATAGAAAAGAGCTCTTTAAATTGCTTTTATTGGTCAAGAAAACGCACTTTTTAATGGAAATTCCTAAGGATGATGATAAAAAAATATATTCTCTTTCTTTTTACTTGAAATTATCGTAGATTAATTTCGTTTATTAGCTGTATTTTTGTTTTGCGTTATTAAATAAATTTAAAGATTCATATATTCCTTCCATATGTTTTTACTTTCTTCTATCTTTACAAGAAGAAAGTATTGGATTCATGAAAATTTTCGACTTCTGGTTTTCGGACATATTTATACGTTTTAGAAGATTCTGAACACGATGTGCCTGTTTTTAGAAAATGTCTGTCTGTGAGTCTATCTGTCTGTCTGTCTGTATGTGACACAAATTTTTTGAGCGCTGTATCTCAAGAACTAATGCACGAAATTTAATAAAACTTTATATTCAGTTAGTCCCTAATATAAATGAGTGCTGATTAGATTTTGGTGAAAATCGCCCAACAGATGGCGCTGCTATGCTGCATTTTTCGGAATTTCCGCAATAGCTCTATCTCAAGAACTAATGCACTCATTTCCATCAAACTTCCGATTCAGTTAGACCTTGACATAAATAGATGCTAATTACGATTTTGGTGCAGATATCCCTACAGGTGGCGCTGCTAAACCACTTTTCTCATGATTTTTACGAAAGCTATATCTCAAGACATGCACGAAATTTCATCAAACGTCAGAATCTGTTAAACAATGACATAAATAGACGCTGCTTACGTTTTGGTGTAAATAGCCCAAAAGGTGGCCCTGCTCTGCTACTTTTTTCATTATTAACACGATAACTATATCTCCAGAACTAATGCACGGATTTTCATCAAACTTCAGATTCAGTTAGACGTTGACATAAGTTGTTATTGATTATGTTTTGATCTAAATCTCCCAAAAAGTGGCGCTGTTATGCAGCATTTTGCAGGATTTACACGATTTTAGCAATAGTCCTATATCAAGAACTAATAAACGGAATTTAATAAAACTTGAGTTTCAGTTAGACCTTGCTATAAATTGGTGCTGATTCTTTTTAGTGTATGTGAAACCTGTGTGAGATAGAAGAAAGTTTTGGGATTCACACATCCGACTAGTTTTAATTATCATAAGTTTAGTGTACCTCGAGACTTTCATAATGGATTCAAGTGTGACGTGAGATAAAACTAGTCGTTGGGGGCCACCGTAATACTTACCCATCATGTATATGTATAATGTAAAATATTAAAATAAAAATGTGTAAACTACTTATAAAATGCATTGCAATTCAAATAAAATCATGGCTTGATGACGTCATAAAAAGGCTCAATTACTGAATTGCTTGAAAGAGGTTTTTCCTTATAACTCCAAAAATAATACTCCTATTAACTAGCGGTTTATTGTATCTGATTAAGCGTCAAATTTCCAATTAAAATATATATTTGAAGTGAAATTTGGATGAAATACAGGGTCATGAAAAATCGAAGAGTGTGGGAAATAGGATTACAAATATCTCGGCAACTAATTATCCGATCGACTTCATGTTTTATCCAAAATTTGTTTTTTATTGTCTTTTATATTTACTCCTTAAAATAAACAATTTCGAAAATTTTTATATACCTTTCATCAGAACGAATATTTCGAGAGTCCGAAAAAAAATGTTCCGGTTAATCGAGGTTATTGAAATGAAATAGGCTTCTTCCCATTATTACATACTAAGTACATACCAAATTGCAAGTTTCTATCTCAATTTGTTCGGGAGATAGAGCGTTTACAGACACACACACAGACACACAGACACACAGACGGGCGGCAAATTTTTTTTATCTAAAAATATGTTTTTCGGAATCTCCAGTGTCTGAAACGTGTAAATCCGTCAAAAAATTTTTTTCGATTTTCAAAACGATTACAAGACTTATGATGGGTAAGTAAAAGGATGAGAAACACTGCACTAAGCATTCTTCTAGGATATGAGATGTGAAATTGGATTCAAGAAAGGGTAAATATTAGATGCGGTACAATATAAAAACAGATAAATATTTCTTAATCTAGAAGAATATAATATACAATAACCTCTTGTGATTAGAAAACTCACAAACTAATATATTTGTGATATTTAAAGAATCATTTATAAAAATAAGTTTATTTTGCTGCCCCATTATTTTCGGAAACTTTTCCAACTTGTTTTTATGGTGTATTAATTAGTTTTGTCAACAGGGAATATAGGATTTTTGGATGCTATCAATTCTCAAGTACACTTTTACTTTTAATGAAGCATGTTTTATAGAAGAATATGATAAATTGACAGCATTAACATTAAGATTAAAATTAATATTATTTTGTTATTCTTGCTTGTATAAATCAAGTTCTGCAGCTAAAAATATTTATTTGAAAATCGATAGAATTATAAAAACCGACATTCCGGTTAGAGAAAACTGATCAATGTACTATAAAAACTACTCGGGAGCGTTTCTGAAAATCAGTTGCAGAAAAACAAATTGTTTTTATAAATGATTCTTTGAAGCTCGAAAGTATATTGATTGAGGATATTTCTAAATATAAGAACATTTTTCGGAACCTTGTGTAAATTAGAAGGGGTTATTGTATATTTTCGTAAAGAATCACTTGTTTAAGAATCATTTATCCATTTTGTAATGTACTTTATAGAAAAGTGTTTAACATAATGAATTTTAGACATTTATGCTATAGTGCAGGTAACTATAGGTTTTAACCAATGGAATTCAAATAGATACCTGAATTGTGCTTTAGCTGATATGCCTTCAAATGATTAAACTTTCATAAAAATATCACTGTTTTCTAATTTATCTTATATTCTTGTACATTTAAAATTTTTATACACTTTTAATCAGGAATAATTATTTATTATAATATAACACAATTTAAAAATCACATTAAGAAATGCTACGTTTCTGTTAAGATGCGATTGAGTTAATTTTGTTTTTGGGAATATACTATACGCCAAACAAATTTTACTACCTGCATATAGCCAGATAAACATACTTTTTTAAACCGTTGTTATTTCTGTGATTAATCAAATCTTTTACAATCACGATTAATGATTAAAATGATTTATTTTGAGTTGTTTGGTTTAAAGGTCTGTACGGACCGAAATTTCCAGCTCCGGCTCGAACAAAATCTTTATTGGCTCGGCCCGATCCCGTATAAAATGTAAATTTTCGGTCCGAGCTCGACCGTTAAGAAATCTAAACAAGTTGGAAATTGTACATCAAACGTGACAAACGAGGTGCGTTCGTACTATAGATAGTTACATAAATATTCAGATCTTGATGATTTTTAATTCTGTGAAATGAATTATATCGCTGCAGATTAATTTTTGTCATAAAATAGGTATCTCAGACGCTTGACGATTAAATCTCGGAAGCTGCTATAACAAAAAAGAACCAATTTTTAAAAAAAATCAAATTTCTTAATAAATATTTTTATTAATATCTTCTGAAGTTTTGATTCGATTTTCAATAAATTTGAAATGTCTCGACAAAATTCTGCAAAAATAATATATCTTAAATTTCAAACCCTTCGGTTGGGTAGTTTTTGCGTTGTTATATACGGACGGACGGACGGACAGACAGACAGACGGACGGACGGATAGAGAGATAGACGGACGGACCAGACGACGACAATAGATGCTACGTATTTATATAATTACGAACACACCTAAAAATCGTCATGAGTCTAGCCTGGCCCAACTCAATATCTACAGTACATGCCGATATTTCTGAATCAACACACACACACACACACACTATCCTACAATTAAAGTTCTTAAAAAGCACACTTACTTATACATAGATTTTACGTCAGATTATATGTCAACAATTCATGAAATACGGAATATCAATAATATTAATGATCACTTATACTCTATCGTACACAGGTACCAATTTAAGAAATTGATATAGATGATTGTATTCAAATGAAGATTCAGTAAAAAAAATCAGTGTACGTAGTTTAGAATGAAAGTATAAAGATGGTTAAGGAAAATCATGATCATAAACCTGTTACGGTTTCGTTACCTTTTGCGGTCAGCGTAGTACTTCTCCTATCCTTGAGACCTTGGTATTTGCTGTCACCACCGGTATTAGCTGATACCGGACACGTTGTGAAAAGAAGTTCTCACTTAAATAATGAACTAATAATTTATTGATTAAATTAGCATGAAAAGAATGTTACAATGATAGTCCTTATTGGTCCATATATGTTATTAGTACTTGCCGTATGCGAATGTCGAATGACAATCTCCCTGATCGCACGTTTTACACTGTTTCGTTACGCTCCCCTCTTATACACCGTTCCGTCTACGCTATATTTCATCCACTCCGGACCAACTGTCCGATGCACGTTCTCTCGCCAGTCTGCCCGTCTACGCAGCCGCTCTTTTTCTCAAGACACTCAGTTCCTACGCTTTCCACTGCTCGCTGGGCTCTGCGATACTATAATCTCCTCTACTCGCTGGGCTCTGCAGTACAACCCTGTCCTCTGCACGCTGGGATCTGCTCGTCTACGCCGCTACTCTCTCCCAGGACACTCTGTTCTTACACTTTCCACTGCTTGCTGGCGACTGACTCGTGTCACACACTTCACGCCACTCTCCAGATCAATGGGGCCTGTCGTTCTTCCTTCACGGGTTTTTCCACACTTGTAGAAACATTTCTCTGGAACATTCCCCTTTTCTATTATCTTCTGAACCCAGTTCGCTAGAAATCCAGTGCTCATTGTATCCACATTCCAAAACCGGATTAGTTACTTTCACAATGATCTCGAGAAAATCCCCCAAATATCTGAGCGGATCAGGGAAATTCCATTGTCAATCACACACGGAAGTTTACAAAAAAAAAGAAAATATATATAAGAATACAGTAATATATAATAATGATTAAATATAATTAATTTAATTAATTAGAAATATACAACATAGGTTCTGTTAAAGTCAGAAACCTGACAAAACCTCTACAAAAAAAGTATATTTATAAAATGTTTCTCTGTAATTTATTAAACTAATTTTCTTAAGATTTCATTAGACAATTGTACAACAACAATATTATTTTTTACAATTATAAATTAATAAATGAAATGCAAATCCAGCCCCGGATCAGGTCGGAAAAAAAAGAAATCTGACCCGGTTCGGCTGGTGTCTAATGAAAGAAATTAAGTTCCGGAACCGGCCCAAGTCTAATAAAAGAAACTGCGCCCGGGAGGGTCTCGGATTTTGGACCAGACCCTGGAACGTGGATACGTACCTGTAGGTTGATTGCCAGCAAAGTCTATTTGTATATAACTTATAACACACACGCTGTTAAAAAAAACGATTATCCATACAAAAATATTGTTTAAGAAATTGGCTTATTCTTGTTAATTAATAAGATATGTAAATCTCGTCTCTCATTGGCTGATCCCTTAATCATTTCAGAGAATTCTAAAAGCATACAAAAAATATCAGTTGAGATTGACAAAAAAGTATAATATTAAGAAAATAAATGCTAAGATTAATCTATCTTCCAGGATATGGAGTGTGGATTTTGATTCAAGAAAGGAGAAATATTAGATCGCTGACTTTATGGACATCATAATGGAAGCAATTTAACTAATGCATACTGGATATTTATGTTAGAGTGTAGATAAATATAGATTTGGACTAATGCATATCATATAGCTAAATTAATTAGTCTAGGTAGCATAAATTAACATTAAGAACTTTAAATATAAAATTAATATTGTAATTTATTGTGAAATTTTATATAGTTTATTTTTTGTGCACTTTAACAAATTAATATTCATTACGATCAGGGGCAAATTGAGTAGTTTTTGGAAACCGGGCACACCTTCATTACTATTTCCGAATAATAAATTTCACCTTATTTATGGAAGAAATTCTGCGTTTAAATTAGGCGATAATTACTATTTGCAGATCCTTCCTGATGCCTGTGTTTTATTTGTCCATACCTTAATATGGCCCTGATTTTGATTATGAATAATTTCGGAAATAAGTTATTAAATTCTTCCGTGTTTTTATAAAAAGTCAGTGTTTTTACAAAAAGTCTTAAAAATAATTATTTATATAAAATGGTGTAAATATTAAAATAACGTATTGAATGTAGAATACAGTAATATTATAACTTCTTGACAAGTTAGAATCGTGTATATAGTCTGTATGTCGTATTTCGCATCAATTTAAAACGAAAATGACAGTCTGGGTGAAATTATAAGCGAAGAATTTGTTCAAATTGCTTTAAATTATTTTACTGTACATTCTAGTTTTTTTTTTCTTTTTTTTTTAATTTTAATGTTAGGAAAAGAACAGGGGAAAAACAGATTTTTTTCTTTTAAGCATTGTAAACTATTTTTCTCTAAACCCATTACTTTTTAAGCGACTTATAAGTTATACAATTATTTTGTATATATATATATATGTATTTGTATATATTAAGAAACTTAATATAATAACTATTTCCCGTCTAATATAATTTACAACCCTAGTTTGTGTAATTCTTCTACGCCTTCAAAATATTTCAATCATTCATTTGATCTTACTTCCAAATATATGTGATTGGGTACATTAATATTTTATTTCTCCTTTTAAAATCCTACTTCAAAAGAACAATTCACGTATTAATAGTTCTTTTCTTTCAAAGCCAGTCTATTAGTTTGAAAGTCTTTTCATTTTTAATTAAACGCCGATATGAATTCTACTACAATTCTTTCTTCAGCAAACCTCATTTTATTGCCCTTTGTCATAACAAAACAATGTTTCACAATTTTTTGTGATACTATTGTGATTAAACAAATGCTTTCATATATGACTATTATTAACAAAGGACTAACGTGAAAACTAGATAAACAGAAGTATTCATCGAACATGAGCAGAAACATTTATTTGAATTATTTGGGCCCCATTTCAAACTAGTCTAAAAAAATATAATATTTTTATGAATTTTAAATTTTAAAAAAATTCTTCCCTCTTAAATGTCATTGTTCTACAAACTAGGACTTCCCTCAAAGGGATTAGTCTGAGTGATATTGCTGAGAACCTAGGGTTAACAATTACAATATAAAGAAAAAGAGCAAATTAAATGATAGAATTACAAAATATCATATATAAATTCATATACACTGTTAAAAAAATAGAAAAGAAGCACCGTTCATCAGATGTGTTGTCATAATTTTTTTTTTAACATGGGGCAAAGAATCTCATTTTCTTAAGCGTGTATTGCGCAAAACTTGAAAAAAAAAAAAAAAAAAAAAAACGCCGGATCTTTTAAAACGCCAAGCTTTTTAAAGTTACGTAATTGGATTTGCAGCCAATAGATTATTCTATCAAGCGTGGATTAACGCAAATTTAATTTCACTGTTGCACCTTTTTTTGTGTGTGAATTAAAAAATTTTCTTCCTTGATTATATATCTATTATTTGTATAACTGTTTATAGAAACTCTTACACTTCAAACCACATTGATAGCATGCTTTGCTACAAACCAGATTGCAAAACTATAGTCTAAATTACTATTAAAGCATACAAAAAATCTTTCGGTGACGTCTGTAAAATAACTTTTATACATTAAATCTCCATATCGGCAAAATTGAAAAATTATATTTATTTCAAAGTTAAACTTAACAGATACTGCTTGATTATTCTGTAGGAGGCTCTGCCCCCTGCGCCTTTACTGCGCCAATCCGCAGACTTTTCTTTTGCCTGTCTGTCTGTCTCCCCACAATCTGTCTGTTTCCCTATCCGTTCTTCTGCCCGTCTCTCTAACCGATTGTCTATCTCTCTACACGTCTCGCTACCTGTCTCTATATTTCTCTACCGGTCTCTCTACCCGGCAATCTATTTTCTAACAGTCTGTCTATCCGTCTAACTACTTGTATGTCTAGCCGTGTCTCTATCCACTTCGCTACCCATTTGTCTATCTGTCTCACAACTTGTCTATCTGTCTCTCTCTACCCGTCTGGCTATACGCCTCTCTACCCATCTTCTTACCCATCTCCGTACCCACCTACTATCTCTCTACCCGTCTCACTATCCGTCTGTTTTTGTATTCGACTCGCTACCAATCTCATTACCCGTCAGTCAACTCGTCTCTGTACTCATCTCTCTACTCGTCTCTTTATCTACCACGCTACGCGTCTCGCAACATTTCTCGCTACATTCCTGACTACCGGTGTCTCTACCCGTCTCGTGACCCATCTCGCTACCCCTCTGTCAACCCTCTTTTTACCTTTGTCTCTAGCCGTCTGTCTATTCGTTTCGCTACCCGTCAGCCTACCTATGTCCCTACTCGTCTCTAGCCGTCTGTCTACCCGTTTGTTTACTACTCTTACTAATCTCTAATACTTTTCAAACAGAAAAAATTCCAGATTAACTTTCCATTTTTATTAAATTGAAATATATTTCATTGTGCTGAATATTAGTGCTTGCACATTTTTTTGCTCCATGTACTCCATGAACTTTTCAATTCCGATTGTCTACGAAAATTTCCCACCGGTGAAAATGACGTACGCACAAACTTTAGTGACGTATGTACTTTAATTGTGCTTTTTTATCTATTTTTTTAATATAACTTCCAAACGGTTTGACACTTATTCTTGGTAATAAATAGACGTCGTTGTCACCTTTATATGTACCTGCTGTAAAAATTTGAACGAAATCCGTTAAATATTTTTTGAGTTATGCTTGACGAAAGGTTTTAATATCCATCGTAGCTATATATGGGGCAAAGTAATACTGCGCTGTGTATGAGTCTTCGTTGAACTCAGACAATTATTGAATTAATCTCTACGGACTCCCATCAAAACATATTTTTACGTTATAATATCTATCACTATAAATTATATAATACAGAGAAAATACAGAGATACTTAGATGGCAAAAATTGAGTTTGATTCATTTTCTTGAGAGAAAGATTTGTTTTCTATTATGATAATTATTATAGGTAACAAGTTGGTAATTGTACGTCAAACGTGACAAATGAGGTGAGTTCGTACTATGGCTAGTTATATAAATATTCAGATCTTGATGATTTTTAATTCTGTGAAATGAATTATATCGTCTGCAGATTAATTTCTGTCATAAAAAAATATCTCGGTCACTTGACGATTAACACCTCGGAAGCTCCTATAACAAAAAAGCACCGATTAAAAATAAAAAAAATTACATTTCTTAATAAATGTTTTTATTAATATTTTTTAAAGTTTTGATTCGATTTTCATAAAATTTGAAATGTCTCGACAAAATTCTGCAAAGATAATATATCTTAAATTTCAAACGAATCGGTTGGGTAGTTTTTGCGTTGTTATATGCGGACGGACGGACAGACAGAGGGACGGATAGACGGACAAACAGACGGACAGGCAGAGGGACGGACGGACGGACCAGACGACGACAATAGGTGCTACGTATTTATATAATTACGAACGTACTTAAAAAGAGGGAAATCTCGAGTTTCACGTAGTTTGATCATCCATGTGAGATCTGACGATCCAGTTAAACATCATTGACCTCCAAGGTCTTCGGACCTCTCAGTGTGTGATTTCTTCTTGTGGGTGTTTATAAAAGACTACGTTTATGTGCCTCTTCTTTCAGCTACATTAGCTGAACTGAAGACGCGTATAACAGCAGCCGTGGAAGCAGTGGATGCTCGCAAAAATTTGGGACGGATTTGGCTACCCTACAGATATATGCCATTCATCCTAAGGAGGACCTATAGAGCATCTTTAATGTAGTTTGTAAAAAAAACGTTATGATTAGACTATTAATATAAAATTAATCGTAGGTATTTATGTTCGATATTTTTCACAATATACGCATTCCAAATCGAGTGAGTCTTTTTGAAACATCATGTATATTATGCACAGGCATATTTAATATTATTAATTAATTAATTAATTACAGTAGGGAAATCAATAGCAAAACTTTCTCTCTTTTCATTTTTTAAATACATAAAATAATGTACAAATAAAATTAATTAACATTTTTTAAAATGTTTAAAACGTATCTGCTTCAGTTCATAAAGAATTGTAATTCTCAATTATTTTCTATTATAAAATTATGTTGATTAACAAAAAAAATTATTAAATGTTTTATTTGAATAAAGCCAGTTAATCATTTTTGTTTCTTTTCAATGCATTTAAAATCATGCATAATGAATAAATTAACGCGCTATTCATTTTTGAAAGCTTTCAATAAAAATGTATATTTTTAAATATATAAAAATATTTTATCCTGACAATACATTGCATTTTTCGGAGTACGAAGATTGTAATGTGTGACAAATATGTATGCAGTATCGACAACATTTGTAGAAAAATGTAAAAGAATTTTAGGTACATAGTGTCGGAGCCATGATCCAGATAACATTAATTGCAATAATCCTTATCTGAAACTATTTGGTTATTGCTCAGTTACTGTGTAGTATGCATTGTAGGTTATTTAATATGTATTATATGTATTGCAATTTTGATTTATTGTAAGTATGTTTCTTGATATTTCTAATGTGAATTAATGTCTAAAGTGTACATATATATGCATTGTGAGGTGTACAGCATTGTAAGATGTACGTTGAAAGATGTAACCATCTAGGATAAATGTAAGGTGTATATATCAAAATATAACTATATTTGTAAGGATGTATATAACTATGGAATTAATGTATTAAATTATTAATGTAAATTATTTTAAATTAATGTTGTAAAATTTGTTTAGCAAAATTTATGTAAACTTGTAAGGTGTAAAAACTTGCAATATGTATGCATGTATGTATGTATGAATGTATGTATGTAAGGATGTATGCAAATGTGAAAAGTGAATGTAATGCATTGAGTTTTTAATACGGGTTAATTTCAGTTTTTTAATTATTTACCATTAATAGTGGTGTTTCTTCTTGACACGAATAATATGTAATTACTAAATTTTATAACATATAGCTAAAATATAAATCTAGATAGAAAAATGCATTCATGAAACAGGAATAGAAATTTTTATTCGTGTTACTTCGGCCTCATTTCAAACTAGTCTATTCGAACTGTAATAGAAGTCATTTCAGATATATTACAACCAATCAATCATTATACCATTCTTAGGTGATTTGATCTCTTTTCGCTTCTTTAATTAACACGAATAAGAATAGAAAAGGAAATACTTCATTTTTTATATAAAATAAGGGCACTCCTATCAGCCAGAAAAATGTCTTCAAAGGAAAATAAATAAATTTAAAAAATATTAAAGCAATTTTTTTATGTTTGATCATTTATAAATTAATTTTTTGTAAGTTCTATAGAATGTTTTGATGGATTGAAAAATATTAAGTTTCTTTAATAAGATAAAAGTTGTCGGGTAGTAATGCATCGTTACGTTTTACTTAATAAAAAATTTAAACGATACAACAAATTATTTTATACATCATTTCTTATTTTATATTTCTATTAAAAGATTATCTAAGGTACTTCAGAAAAAATTCTTAAGGCTGTCCTCAAATTGAATCTGGCTACTTTATGACATTTATTTAAATTTAATTTTGTTCAAAAACGCACAAAATGGGCAGGTGCTCTTATCAAGGAGCTTTGTAATCGAAAGACGTTTTTCATTTTTTTTCTTTACAGCTTTTCGAAAATACTGTCAATTTTTTTAAACCAAATTTCTGGACGTGACAGCGAGAGACAGGGGAAAAATCCGTTGTCACGTGTCTAGAATCGTTTTTAACTTGATAAGTAATTTATTTATAAAAAAAAAAATGGAAAACTCAGTTCAATTCCAAATCGCTTCCATAGTCAAACCTGCCAATGTTATCCATTTGCGTTAAAAATTGAGTCTAAAATTGTGTCATAAAGTTTGGCGTTGTTGAGCTGTTCAGTTAAGAACCATCTTAATCTAAACGAACACATTAAATCTCCAATTAATGACAGAGATGACATTTTTGTTCTGCCTTAACAAACTTTGGCTATAAATTTCCAGTTAGAGTAGCACGAGTAACACTGACACATTCTCTTTAGGTTTACATATTTTATTGAAGCTTCATATTTGTTTATTTTACTGCATATGTCACTTTAGGTTATTGTAGAAAACAAATTTTTAATATTACGTAAAGAGTTACTGACAGAAAAATTCATACATATTCCGATTATGAGATTGAAGAATAAAATAGATAGATATAAACTATTGGTTTTTTTCTTCAAAGACTCAAAATGACGCAATTTAGTTTGACAATTAACATAAAAATTAATCTTCCCAATCGGTAATAAGTCATGGTGAGAACAAAAGCATAGATGCCCATTTGGCGATTGAACATTTCAATTAAAACGAAAACATAAATTACCCTAGAAAATTGTTTTTGAAAATCATAAAACTCTCTAAATTAAATTAAAGTTTTGAAACAAAATTTATTTGAAATGATATTGTTTGATCGATATGATGATAAAAAGATTGACATGTGCGATATTTTGAAGCGAAGATATGTGCAATCAAAGTGACAGTGAAAGTTATTTTGTGAATTCCAGTGTTTTTTAAGGCTAGAAATAGCGACGGATGAACGCGTATTCTGTTTTATAATACACACTTCATATGAATAATTCAATAAACCATTTTATTTCGCAAGTTGCCTTTGTGTTTTTTAATTTTCTAGACAAGTTTCTTTTGCTGCAAGTTTTATCGTTTTGTAATACTGAAAATGACATAAATGACGGAACTATAAATGCGTTTATAGAGCTAAAATCTCAAATGAATACATCAGTATGAGAAAAGATAATTTAAAATTTGATAGGGTTTTTAATATTTATTTTTTATATTGAATATTGAAATATATTAAATTTATATTTGATTCGTAACTCCAATAGAGTGTTTTTATGAGTGTTTACATTAGATTTTTCCGTATATTTATCAGGTTTTTTAAAGTTTTAAATAAATGTTATTTAAAAATAGATCAAAAGTTTTAATTATGTCCTTTATACACAAGTCAACATAAAAAAAAAAAAAAAAAAAAAAAAATTCTTACCAAAATATTTGTTTCTATTATTTATAATGATAGAAAGTTTTACAAGACTTATTTTAAAAGTAAATGTTTTAAGTTAACCTTAAATGTCAGGATTACTGTCAATTTAAAATCGGCTTAAAATAGTCTAAAGTAAATTTCTGTCAAAAAATTTATTTTAAGATAACTAAAGATTAAAAAAAAAAAGAAACCCTTACCTAATTGTGTTTTAAATATTTTGCCGACATTCCCTGATTAATTCTTTAAAGTTTGTTTCAATAATCTGTAGTAAAACAAATCTTAAAAAAAGGTCATGCACGAAAACATTTCAGTAAATTAATAAATACAATTTTGGGGTAATCGGATCCATGTCATTTAAAACATTTCAAGTGATATATATTTTTTTTTCAATGTTGGAGAAAAATTACTTTTAATTTATTTTTATTAAATATAGGTATCCAAACAACAAAAGTTAACGTTAAGTGAAATTTATCAAATAACATTTACCGAACTCTGCAAGTATAGTTATTTTGCGCGCTATCTATATGCCAATAGGCTAAGGAATAATTTTTAAAGGTGTTAGAAAAATGTCGTATTACAACAAAATTAAACAAACATAACAACTTTCTAGTATTTTTATGTTTTATTACAAAATATTCGTTTGGAAAAGTAGCCCCCTTTTAAGATTTCAATACTGAAATATATATTTAAAGTTAAAAAGTCCTTCCGGCCTGTACCGGGAGAAAAGGTAGCTTTCATAGTCCATGTTTTTAAAAATTCAACTCATTTTACTCAAATATCCGAAGCTAAAATGCTTGAAACCCGATTATAGAATATTAAATCCCGGATTTCGGTAATGCTGAATATAAATGCGAATTTCAGCATGAGAGTTACAGCATAACGAAAATTAGATTGTTTCAGAATGTCAGTCACGCAATTTTAAACTGCCATATCTCTGCCATTTTAGGTAACTTTCAACACAAAAAAGTATAAAGCTACCTATTGCAGCCGTTCGGAGGAAAGCAATTCCGGAAAATTTCGGTATATTTTCACCGATCATGACCCCCAGACCGCAAAACTACCCTCCGTTCAAATGTTGATATATATATATATATATATATATATATATATATATATATATAACTATAAATGAAACATTACCATAACACCAACTAAAACAATGAAATAATGATTAAGTATGTAATAATTAGTTGTCAATAAAAGTATTCCCCAACACACTGAATATGGATACAATAACTTATTTAAAATAATAAGAAATTAAATTAAAAATTGAAAAAATGGAATTAAATGAATGAAATGAAATGAAATTTGTGGAATTTAGACAGAATTATCAAGTCCCAAATGCCTAAATACCACAAATAAAATGAAATGAGAGGTTTCATCATCATATTAGCCATACATTGCTAAAGAATATGATTTTGGGACTACCTGCTCATAAACATTGAATCAAACCTGTGAAAAAATAAAAAAATAAATACAATATTAAAAAGGAAAGAAACCATACCTATAATATACAGAGAAAACATGAAATAGAGTAAGAAAGTATATAATCCATTTTGATCAAAAAAGATACCTGTGCACTACATGAACCACACAAGAACACAGCCAAAACTAGGGAATGAATTGCAAAAAATCATTACATGTTGCCAAATTTAGAATTAGAAAATGATTTACTGTGTTGCCAGAAAAGATTTTAGAATAATATGAATATAATTGTAAAGCAACAGGAACATTAGTGCTGCCATCTATATTGGTAAAAAGTGAATATACACTGAATAAAAAGAGTAATGGATGAAAACTAATGTTTAAAAATTAAACCAAATTACTATCTGAAATGATAACAATTAGTTAAATAATAAATAAATGAAATTAATTAATAAATAGAATATCTAATTACATTAAAGAAATGGATGTATTTATGAATAATTCTATGTTAAAAATAAGATGTAAGAAGGAAAAATTAATAATTAAAGCAACATAAAAATATGTACCATGAAAGGACATCAACTATTAAATAGCTGTGCCAAAAATGCAACATCACATAAATTAAATCAAAATAAAATAAATATTTGAATTAAGATACAAAGGATTTAAAATTAATATTAATTAATTATTGAAATGAATTAGTAACATATAATGTTTCTTCATACAAAGTTAAAAAATTATATACACTTAATATAAGAGGTAAGGGTAGGACGTTTAATAAAAATTAAAACATATTATATTAACACTTTAGAAAAGTATACATTATATTAGAAGTTAATATCATATTGTCCACCGTAGGAATTAATCCAAATGCATTAGATCAAAAACATTCTTAATATTAATGAATATAAATTAATTTAAATTAATTAAATAATGAATATGTAAGTACAACTAAATTAATATACATTAAAAATATCACATCACAATCCATTATAACATGTGTAATATCAAACAGTTGTGTAAATCAATTTTTTTTTATAAATTAACCATGCGTTTTTTAGCTCACAGGCTATCAAAGCCTGAGAGCTTATGTGCCCGCCGGTTCTGTATGTACGTACGTATGTATGTACGTAACGCGATAACTCTTGATAGAACTAACCGTTTTACTTTGAATTTTGTTTATAGGTTCCTTGTGATAAGGCGCTTCCCTGATTAATTTTGGAGGTTCATTCGTTAAGCATAAAGGGGGGGAAATGGGGGGCTAACCCCCCATAATTTAGATAAATAGGTTTTTCATGCAGAATTATCCCATTTTCTTCAAATTTTGTATAAAGGTTCATTTTGATAATGCGCTTCTGTCAATAGTTTTGGGGGTTCATTGGATATGTATAAAGGGGGAAAGGGGGTATAACCCCCCCCCCCTAATTTAGATAAATGAGTTTTTATGCAGAATTATTCGATTTTCTTCAAATTTTGTATATAGGTTCATTGTGATAATGCGCTTCTCTGAAGAGTTTTGGGGGTTCATTGGTTAAGTATAAAGGGGGAAAAGGGGGCTAATCCCCCCTTAATTTAGATAAATGGGTTTTTCATGCAGAATTATCCGATTTTCTTCAAATTTTGTATACAGGTTAATGGTGATAAAGCGTTTTCTTGATTGGTTTTGGGGATTCATTGTTTAAGTACAAAGGGGGGTAACGGAGGGCTGCGTCCCTTAATTTAGATAACTGCGATTTTCATGCAGAATTATGCGATTTTCTTAAAATTTTGTATATAGGTTCATTGTGATAAGGCGCTTTCCTGATTAGTTTAGGGGGTTCTTTTGTTAAGCATAAAGAGGGTAAAGGGGGGGGGGCTTATCCTCCCCCCTTAATTTAGATGAATGTGTTTTTCATGGAGAATTATCCGATTTTCTTCAAATTTTGTATATAGGCTCATTGTGGTAAGGAGCTTCCCTGGTTAGTCTTGGGGTTCATTGGTTAAGTATAAAAGGGGATACGGGTGGTAATCCCCCTTAATTTAGATAAATCGGTTTTTCATGCAGAATTATCCGATTTGCTTCGAATTTAGTATATATGTTCATTGTAATAAAGGGCTTCCCTGATTAGGTTTGGGGGTTCAATTGTTAACTATAAGGGAATGGGGGAACGGGAGGATGATCCCCCCTTAATATATTGTCGATTTCTTTATTTTTCGAGGGGCTTATTTCAAATTCTTTGAAATAAGTGTATAATATACAATTAGTGTGAATAGCCTGTGAGCTCAATGCCCTCAGTTTAACTGGGCAGTTTTCTTTTTTATTCCATACAACTCTCCGCCACACACCTCCTCAATCCAACATCTACCCACCCAGCCGTCCTGTTATAATTTTTTTTTTTTACTATTTTAAGATTATATGAGTTTTTTATACATTTTTTAACGCATGTGTTAATTTGGTTGCAAAGATCATTTAAGAACTAACTATATATTAAGGAATATGTGAATTTATTTGGAAAACCATGCTGTAATGCATCATAAATAAGTTTTTTAATGTTGTTGTTAATTAGTTCAGAAGAACATAAACTTTTATTATATACTAGCTAACCCGCCCGGCGTTGCCCGGGCCCGAGATAATTACAATCTTAGAGAAAGGCGTTAACCCCCTCCCTCCCCAAACCCGCAAATATAATGAATAATTTGTTCAAGAGAACCACCGTCACCTACATTAACGCGATCATTAAAAAAAGAATTACATTTTTCTGATAATTAGAACATAACGAAGACGCTACGCTAAAAGAGCCGGCAGATGACACCCCCTTCCCGACCTCAATTTCAAATCTATATCCTAATTAGTTACCTAAATTTTTGTTCATTAGTAAAATTTCGCAATTATTTCCTTTCATTTTCGCAAACTAAATGAGAGGGATCGGCCAGAGAAACAGATCTCTTTGTAGTTCAGTTTTTAATGAAAGCAGATCTCTGTCCGAAACTTTCTCGGATCATTTTCAATGGCGCTGGCAGATTTTTGCATAAATTAAAAAAAAATACCGACCGAATTTTTCAAAAATCACATGGTCAGATGCAGAATATTTTTTTACATATGCTCAGAAATTTTAAAATTGATATCTCAATTAGTTTTCTTAAAATTCGCTAATTAGTAATATAATTTCGAATTTGTTCATTTCCGCTCGCAAATCCAACGCGCCAGTTCGTTTCATTCGCCATTTTGTTTTAAAAGATGACATTTTAGAAGCGATGGTTAATGAGAATCTAATTAATATCTAGGCTAATTATCAAAATATTAAAATTCTGAGGCTCAGGTGCACATGGCCAGACCTTGGACTATCCACACCTAAATTTCCAGACTTCTAGGTGGGCTAGATTTTGCTAGCCATCGCCAACAGACAGACACACACACACACAGAGCAAAACTTTTTTTTATTAGTATAGATATCCATATATATATATATATATATATACATATATATATATATATATATGATCTATGTCATACGATAACGCTCGTATTGATGAAGCAATTTAGATGAAACTAATTGTGTGTATTAAGCTCACCAATGTCACGACCGAGTTCTTTGGCCAGCTTGGTCCGCCATTTTGTGTCAAGATGGCGGCCGCTTAAAGATAAATATAATAAAATAAATCTACAAAAAGGTTTAAAATTCAAATGTATTTTTCGCTTAAGTGTTAGGCCTTGATATAAGGATTCCGGAGCATTTTTTGTTTTACCTCTACCTTAAAAAATGGCTGAGATAGAGTAGTTTGAAATTCTAGGGTGGCTGACATTTTGAAACAAGACAGCACATTACAAAAAAAACAAAGGATTAATTTATGAGTTTTAGTGAATGCGATTTCGCGCAAATTATTTTCTTTCATTGTTGTAATAATTTTCCTAATCTGAAACATAAAACTATGTATTCATATCCGTAAGCGCCAAATTCTCGCCAAACTTGTCGACATTTGCCGAAATATCGCCAAATTTGGCGGACAAAATAAGTCTTCAGAAATGATGCCAACTTGGCTATAGCTCAATAATTTGGCGAATTTCTTATTCAAATTCAGTATTAACGAATCTTTTGTAAACGGTTTCTTTGCATTTTAGCTTGCTGTTTTCGAGTAACATTAGCTAAAATTTTAAAACGAAGATATAGGAAAGCTACCTTTTCCTCCCGGTACAGGCCGGAAGGACTTTTTTTAGATAAAGTCAAAACAAAATATGTTCCGGAATCCTTGTATCACGATCTAAAACTTAACTGAAACAACTTTTTCAATTTATAATTTTCTATTCATTTTTTTGATTAAAAAAATTTTAAAATTAACTTTTCGCCATTTTGAAATAAGATGGCGCATGAAGATGACCAACGAACTCAGCCTTGGTATGTTCTGTACACATGATCAGTCACATTCATATCTGTTCATAAGTACGAGAGTTACAAAATAACAAATATCAGTTTGTTTCAAAATCTCAGCCACCCTAGAATTTCAAACTGCCATATCTCCGCCATTTTTTAAGATATAGCAAAAACAAAAAATGTTCTGGAATCCTTGTATCACGTTCTAACCCTTTTTGGAAACAATTTTTTCAATTTATTATTTTTGCACACCTTTTGTACATTGAATTTAAAAACATAATAAAAATTTGTGACTGGCCGCCATTTTGAAAAAAGATGGCGGATGAAGCTGGTGATCAAACTCGGTCGAGACTTTGGAATGTCCTATGCATTTACTCAGTCACAACCAAATCTCTGCATAAATAAAAGAGTTACAGCATGACAAATGTCAGACAGACAGACAGACAGACTGATAGATAGTTAGATATATATATATATATATAATCCAGCAAAAACATGATTTTGTGGTGACAATTAAACAATTAGTGGCAGTGGGTTTCGGCCAGAGCGGCGAAACCCACTGCCACTAATTGTTAATTTTTGTTCGGATGCTTGGCTGCCTTTGAATTTACCCACTGCTGATGAGGCCGCAACTTGTTTCAGTTTCTGTTTATTTTTACATATATTTTCTAGTGTGTTTTCTTGTGTTATCTTGTTTCTGGTGAGGGGGGTGGTGCTAGTTCAGACCAAAATCATGTTTTTGCTGGATTATATTTGAATTTGTGTGTTTTAATATGCAGTTTCTGGCGCTGTTCACACGAATATAGAGATGTTTTGTTTATGGTGTGATGGTTACTGCTTATATATATATATATATATATATATATATATATATATATATATAATTATAATATCTATGAATTTCAAAAAACATATCAAGTTCTATTCTACTTAAATCTCCAAAGAGATAATCAATGATACTGTGTATACAGAATACCACATAGCTAATAATTAACATGTGCAAACATAATATTACCATAGCTGATGCTTCAATGGTAATTGGCCAAATTTTACTCATACCAAAAGAATATTGAAAAAAGAAATAGAGAGAAAGGGGAAAAAAAAAATTATAAATTGGAGTTGCAATTAAGTAAACACAAATGGATTAACAAATTAAATATGAACCATACACAATGGAAAATTGGACCACATGAGAATTAAATATGACTTGGACATGGAAAAACACATGCACATGTACTCATCAGCCTGGATGCACCCACATGTGTTTTAAATAATAATTCAGTGTTTCATAATTCTACTGGCATAATGCTAAGATCAGTAGAATCATCCAGGTACACTGAATTATTACCAGACAACAATTGGAAATATTAAAATTTGGAAATATTTAAATAGGAAATAAAAAACCATTAAGAAAATACAATATATTTCACTCATTATTAGTTACATACTCACTTCATTAGATTTATTTATATAAATAAACTTTAAAAAACAATACTAACTTGTAGTTTTACTTAAAATTCAAATAAAATATAATACTACTATATGAATAAATCTACACAGAATTAATTCAACTTGCACAGCATTTCAGATATTCTTAACAAGAATATATTATGTAAAAGAGATATTATTTTAATTCAAATTATATTTGCTGCCAGCTGTGTTAATCCACTGATATTATAGACATTTATTAAATAATTAATGTTTTATTTTTACTACTACTTAAATATATATTAGACTTGTTTTTAAATAATTAATGTTTAATTTATACTACATTGTAAATATATTTTATATTTATAGATTAATTTAAATATCTAATTAAATAATTCATAAACAATTCAAAATATCTCAAAATTTATAATGTTGATAATTAATAGTATTACTACTGTTTTTCAATCAAATTAATGCAATGCAGTAATTAAAATACTTGTTAATTTTAATTATTCATAGACAAAAATAAAAACTATATATATTTATTTTTATATATATTGCAAATAGATATATATATATGAGTTATAATCACCAATGTTATCATTGTATAATTTAATTTGTTATTGTATAAGTAAATTTATAAATTTATGAAAACTGCACATCAATAATACCTTAAACAGAGGTGATCGGCAACGCACAATCACAACTATACAAAGTATAAATAATGTTCAATCAAATATTAAATTTCCTAATATGTTATAATTGTAATTATGTATGTTATATTTGTAATTTTCTACATAAAGTGTATATAATGTTCAAACAAATATTAAATATTAAATTTCCTAATATGTTATAATTGTAATAATGTATGTTATAATTATTATTTTCTATATCTTTTGTTATATGTTATCGCACACTAAAACAATAATTTATTACATACCATGTTTATATTTAAATTATATAATAAATGTTATTTAAAAGAGTTGATGATTGAATTTATCATAAAAATAGGATATCCATATATTTTTGCTTGATCTCGAATATATCTAATATTTTTGTTTTTATTTATATCTGAGCATAAGTATTTTATACGATGTAGATAATTGATAATTATATTTTTATAAACAGATTTATGTAAACATGAAGCATAATTGGTAAAAATATTTACTTTAAATGGGAAATCAAATCTCTTATCATAAATATCAAAAATTAATTTATAATTATTAGTAATATTAATTTTTAAGTCAAGAAAGTTTATATTATTATTAATTAAATCATTTTCGCTTAATTTAAGCTGAGTAGGATAAAAATTGAGTGGTGATGTGCAATTTTTTTCATTGAAATAAAATATGATAATGTCATCAATATAGCGATAAAATACATAATCATTGTTCGGACTTATATTTCTTTCATAATAATATAAGTAAAGGTCAGAGAGAATACTAGATGCGGTTCCGCCCTGCGGAATTCCCTGGCATTGTTTATAGATAATATTGTCATATATAATGTAATTATTATGCAATGTAAAATTTAGTAAAGTTTTAAAAAAATTTACTGAAATATGTTCTTTTAATTTTAATTGAGATTTAAATTCTTTAAATAATATACACATTGTTTTATGTAAGTCTTTTATATCAATGTTATTAAATAAATCATTAAAATCCAATGTTTTTATGAATTTTACCGGATTGATATTATGTATTTTATTAATGAGTTGAAAACTATTTTTTAGGCAATGTTGGTTATTATGTTTTAGCGTTATATCATATATCTGCTTTAAAATATTAAGTAGTAAATTGCTTGCATTTTTATTATATGTGTTACAACCGATGGTAACAGTGCGAAATTTAATAGGATTTTTATGAAATTTTGGAATTATAACAAGATAAGGATAATTAAAATTATTACATTTGATTTTTAGTAATTTGTGATAATTTAATAATTTTCTGTTATTTATTTCAATATTTAATTTAGTTTTATTAAAAATATTACTTGTGTTGATTGCATTGTGAATTAACACTTTATAGTATTCTTTACAAATGATAGCATAATTATTTGGAGATTTATCTACATAAGTAATTATAAATTTGTTTTGTAATTCTGATATATGTTTATTTATGTTTTTAAAAGCTGCATGTGTAATATGATGATAATTTTTTATAATTTCATTTTTTAATTTATCAATTACAGAAAATCTCCATTCACTGAAATATTCGATTGGTTTATTGTAATCAACAGCAATTTTATATATAAACAAATCAATATCTTGAATAAACTGCAATATTATGGATTTGATATTACACTTATATGGAAGACGAAATTTTGTGCCATTATGCATTAAGTTTTGTAAAATAGTTTGTTCTACAATATTAAGATCACCAGTAATGATATGACCATGTGTTGTATTTATATACTTTTGATATTTTGGGTCATTACAATAACATGGGTAATTCTTTGAAGAGACCAAATTTTTTGCAAAAGAATTGTAATTAAAAATTTTACGTCCAAGTGTGCGATTATATTTATATGTCTTGTGAATGGTAAAATTTTTTATTGGAAAATTATTATTAATGTTGTTTATTATATTGTGTAAATTTATATTATTAAATACATGATTGGAAAAATTTATAATTAATTGTGTATTATTAGTTTTATATTTAGGTTTATTAGAAAGACTTGTATTTAATAGGTTTGCTCTATAATGTAGAATATCATAAAAGATATCACAAAAATGTGGAGAATATTGATTCTTTTTAAATACCTTGAAATATTGGTTTATATATTTCTTTTTTATACTAAAAACATGTTTTCTTATAGCAAGCCAACAATAATCATTACAAAATTGTGCCTCAAGATTATCAAGCTCCTGTTGAATCACAATATCATCAGTGAATTTTTTGTTATTATGTTTACCTCTACCAGATCTAGAAGTTTTTTTTAAGTTTATATATATGTATGTAGAAACAAATTTTAATTTTGTCGCCGTTAGCCTCGGAGACCGCTGACCAGGCCCCTACCTACCGGGATTCGACCCAGTTTGACGGGTTTGAGTACCTGGAGAGTGGGGCGAAATTCGCCTGATCGCCGCATGGGGCGATCCACAATGAAAAGTACTCAGGACGGCTGACCAATAAAGTCCGGATTTTACGGGGTTGATCACTCCTAGGTTTTAGTATTCTGAGATCTCTTGCCGCACGCCACATACTCGTCATGATATTTGGAATGGGGCTGGACAATTTAGTGCCGAAACTTTGGTACTCAACTTAGCTTGAAAAAGGGGGGAGAATTTTGAAGGAAGACAATTAAAACCACTGAAATTAAAAAAAAATTATTTTATTTTATTTTATTTTATTTTTTTACTATTTTTTTTTTGCCAATAGCTAAGTTGTACCAGCAAGGAAACTTTTAGGGCCGAATAGCAAGACAGACAAAAACGCTGCGGGGGCTGACGGGACTGCGCCTTTCTACCGTACCCCACCTGGTAAAAACTGGCTCCGTGGGCTGCCCCATTGGAGCTAGTGTGGACAGGATAGCTTGTGATAGCACAGGATAGCTTGTGTGGACAATGTCCATTTGCACCTAATAAAGAGGCGAACAGTAAAAAAAAAACACTGCTGCTAAAAAAAGCAATGTGTTACCATTTGGGGCCGGCCATTGGCCCGTCCCAACCGGCAGCACGAGGAACTGCAAGGGGAACCTGGACGAGAAGAATGTTAGTAACATTTTAAACTGAACTTATTCTGATTTATACTTTAACTACCTTATTGAAATTAATTTACTTTTATTGTGCTAATTGACTTGGCTACCCATCCATTGGGCCCATGAAATGTTGTTAAATAATTAACAATTTGCATTTTAAAATAAGTTCTTTTGTCGTTAACTGGCTAAACCATAGGCCCAACGGGTTGTTGTTGTTGTTGTTGGTTTGGCCCAAGGGCCCGGTTTTGCAGCTTTTTATTTCTATATAGCTGACATGATCCATGTAACTGTGAAACTAGTCTCCTAATTTTGAACCAAATCCAGATTTGAGACCTGCATCTGGATTAGCACCCACAGAGGTAACTCTTATATAGCACTTGGAGGACATTAGAGCCACGAACAGATTTAACGTGCACCAGATCCCATTAACGTACACGGTACCACAGCAGAGGCAGACGAGAGAGGTTGTACCCTGCCAAACACTGACCTCGGTCGATGCTGCTTGGCTTTCGGTGATCTTTTCCGGTTTTTCTTCTTCTTCTTCTTCGTCTATCTTCTTTCACTTTTTTTCAGTTGTCGCCGTTAGCCTCATCAAATCTATAATTCTGTTTATTTCCCATTATTCTCAATTATTTTCTCGTTCTAGTATTTAGATTGTCAAAATCCCGGATAGCTAAAAATTCTTTATTCTAAATTCATTCTCTTAAAAAAAATGGCGCTAGATGCTGTTCAGTTAAAATTACACACTGTTTATTCCATTAAAATAACGCATCCTAAAATTTAATTCTTTTAAAATATCACTTTCCCGTCTAAATATTTTAATTCTTTCGAAAAAACAACCTATATATTTTTATTTGTATTTCCCTATGTTTTCTGGCAAAAAAGCATTATTTTTCAAAATATAAAAGCTAATCTCAGTTTCAATGTAAAATTTTTATCTTGGCATTCTGCCCACACTCAGTAAAACCTACGTATTTTTTTTTCTTATTTGTTCGAAAGAATCAGGTTTTTTCCGGAACAATCCTAGAATACCATTCCTGCGCTTTTTCAGTCTGATGTTTAATCTCCTTCAAATCATAGCGCCCAGAAATTGAGATCGGTAATGCTGATTGGACGAAAGACTGTTTTGACGGCTCTGTATTCGTGAGCGTTGGAGAAGGGTTATACACTGGTTTTCGCGCCTTGAGCGCAGATTTTCCTGGGAGCATGATGAAAGCGGAGGTCCGGCGCGCGGCTCGCGACCATGGGATAAAATTCCCGTTGCCGCCGATAGAATCTACGACGCTGCCTAGTAACATCTTGTGTCTTCTTCGAGTATTTAATTTAATTCACGAAAGCTCTCTTGGTACTGAAAGTCATTCCGCATGGAATTATCACGTGAACTAGTAAAAGCATAGCCTCCGAATTTTTCCGGATTTTAATAAAATGTGGTTCGGAATCAATTGCCTTATTATTTTCCTTCAGTCAGCACACCATGAATTGGAAATATCGGCGCGACGACTGCAAATTCCTAGGAGGAAACCTCTGGCCTTTATAGTGTGATTTACAAAAAATACGGTGAACCAGTGAAAACATCACACATATATATATATATATGGAGATATATATAAATATATATATGTATAAATATATATATATGGAGATATATATAAATATATATATGTATAAATATATATATATGGAGATATATATAAATATATATATATGTATAAATATATATATATGGAGATATATGTCAAAATCACATCTAGCAAAATATAGTTTATTCCAAATTCATTCTCTTAAAAAAAAATTGCGCTGATAGATGCTCTATTAAAATTACGCACTTTTATTTCTTTAAATAAAATGCATCCTAGAATTTAATTCTTCTAAAAAACACCAACCTCCCAGCTAAAAATATTTTACTCTTTTGAAATAAGAACCTATGAATTTCTTTTCTTTATTTTTTATTTCCCTACGATTCCTGACAAAATATTACTTCTCAAATTATGAAAGACTTTAGTCTCAATGAAAAAATTATTTTGGCATATTGCCATACTTGATAAAACATATGTATTTCTTTTCTCTTTGATCTTATTTATTCGAAGGAATTAGATTTCGAGTTTGTTCTAGAACATTGGTTTGGCGCGCTTTTTTCCAGCTTACGATATTATTACTTCTATATTAACGTGCCGAAGGAATTAAGCCGTGAGCGTTGATTGGTCGAGAGACTTCTTAGTAAAAATGTATTCTGGAGCGCTCAGAAAATGATATACGGCGTTTTCCCGTGTTTTGGGGCAGAAGGTTCCGGGATTCGGCGGTGTATGCGGCCCCGACATGCCTGCCTGATCATAGAATGTTTTCCTTGGCCGCCGGTAAATTCGAAAAACAACTGTCTTCTGTTTTAAGATCCAAGATGTCTTCTTATATTTAAAATTTAATCATCAAGTAATGCCACGATATTAAAATTAGCAAGTATGGAGTGAGATTCAAATAGAGTAAAGCCTAATCGATTCATCTTTGACTTTTAGAATAAAAGTAAAAAAGGAAATGGACTGCTTCTTATCTGCCTTCTTTTACATACACATGAAATAAGACTCGGTGCTCGACTGAAAATTTCCTGAGGTGGACACCAGTGCCTGGAGTATGAATCAAGTGAAATCGTGACATATATATACAAATATATATATGTATAAATATATATATATGGATATATATATATATATATATATATATATATATATATATATATATATATATATGGATATACAGGGTAAGACAAAATGAATATAGCGATTACAAAGGGCTATAACTATTTAATGAAAAAAAAATTATAGATAAACTTAACACAGAATGTAGACGGAACTTCAAAATTTTGCATACATGCGCCATAGATGTTCTATGTGACTTCCCTTAGTCACATGGACAACATCTAGGCGGTAGTCCATTTCACGCCATACATTCTGAAGCATTTGTTCAGTCACCGACGCAAGCGCATTACAAATGCGTACTTTGAGTTCTTCAATTGTTTTGGGCATGGGAGGCACATAACCCCATAGATCGGTCGAAGTGGAGATGTCGACGATGTCTTCTGCTCTTGGTGACCGAGATCTCCGGACTTGACACCCTGCGATTTTTCCTATGGGCTTATGTGAAAGAGACGGTGTATGTGCCTCCCATGCCCAAAACAATTGGAGAACTTAAAGTACGCATTTGTAATGCGCTTGCGTCGGTGACTGAACAAATGCTTCAGAATGTATGGCGTGAAATGGACAACCGCCTAGATGTTTCCCGTGTGACCAAGAGAAGTCACTTAGAACATCTATGACGTATGTATAGAAAATTTTGAAGTTCCGTCTACATTCTGTGTTAATCTTATCGACAAATTCTTTTCCATTAAATAGTTATAGCCGCTTGTAATCGCTATATTCATTTTGACTTACCCTGTATATATGGATATATATATATATCATCATTTGAAAGGAGGGTGGTTTTGGGATCTGGGGGTCATAATCGGTGAAAATATACCACAATATTTTGAAATTGCTTTACTCCGAACGGCTGCAATAGGTAGCTTTTTGTATTGAAAGCTACCTAAAAATCTCCAACGTTGTAAAAAGAATTAAGAAAACATTTGTTATTAACATTATTAATTTATAACTAAATGCTGACACAAAAAAGAAGTCATAAGTGCATAGTCATTAGTCATTTGAAGAGCTTGGATTATGGAGTTAAAGAAACTAAATATCTATCTACAAATTTGCGAAACTGAAAGAGTCATTTGATTGTTTTCATTATGAAAGCAATAGAACGTTTATTCTAAAGTGCATGGAATTATTCTGAAATATTAAAATTATTGTATTCGATTTATTCTAGAAGTATTGAACCCCATAATCGTCGCGCCCGAAAAGTGTAGGCTACTTTTAAAAAATATTCAGATTTCTTTATTACCACCAGTTTAAGTAGAAATATTCGCCTTATTTAATGGGCAGATAAAATAATATTATAATAAAGCCAAATAAAATATTTTATATTATAATAAAGCCAAATATAATATTTTAAAAAACTGGTGGAATCAAAAAATCTAAATAAAACACGCGTAGCCAACGCTGACCGTGAATGTCTCGAGCACGACGATTAACGGGTTAAATTATTTTACAACTGTTAGTTTTTAAAAGGTGTATACAAAATACTTTTTTAATGGCAAAAATTATCAAAATAATTGAATTTTTCTACGGATAACAATAGCGTCTTAAAACATTGTTTTCCTCTTTTTTTTAATAAGGGGAATTAACATTTTTTTAAATTTTTATTTTAACAAATTTATTGAATGTATAGACATGCTTGAGGTAAAATATGGTAAAATAATTGGTTTATCCCTTGATATTATACGCAATAGAATGAGCAAAATGCTCTCTTTCATAATTCATAAAACTAAAGCGTCTGCAATATCAGCAATATGGGAAATTATTGGAATATTCTGAAATGCCAAAAAAATATATATTATATGAAATTAGTGAAAGAGTGAAAGTTTCCGTAAGTTCTGGAATACATAATAAAATTTCTTTGTATTTTTATCTTGTTATTTATTTATTTAATTTTTATAATATACAAGATACACAATAAAATTTATCTGTATTTTTATTTATTTATTTATTTATTTATTTATTTTGTAATATACGAAATACGAAAAATATGGGATTTGAAAAGAGTTTCTTCTGTGCAGATTTTAATATGTCTTGCGTCTTTGACATTTGATGTACATCTTGATAACTTACGGCTCATGGACCAAAATACATTTCATGAAAAGAACATAAGCCTGAGGTTGGTGTTCTGGAAAGTCTACATAATTGGTCCATTTGCACCATTTATTAAGAGACAACGTAATTACATTTGCACTAATTGTGTAGTCTCTGTGCGTTCTTTTTAAGTAAAACTAATAAAAGCGTCTACGGAATAAGCAATTTTTCTGATTGGAAGTATTAGTACAAAAAAGTAATTATCAAAGTGAATGCATGCTTCTTCTTAAGTTCGACTAATTGACTGAAACAATTAATACAAATAATTAAAATTTATTTATACATGAGATATCTTGAAGTTGTAAAAGAAATATTGGTATTAAAATTAATAATGACTAGCAAACACATCATAAGGTCTAAGCGTTTCATACGTCATATTTTTAGATTAAATGAAAGTCAATATTTATCTTTCATGAACCTCTTAATAACGCAAAAAATTTATTAGTTTCTTGAATATTAAATGTAACCACGTGATCACGGTATTATTTTAATGTGAAACAAAATTTACCTTGCATAAACGTCTTCCTGTTATATATAGGATACGGATATAGGATATATAATCACATATGAACAAATATTTTTCTAATAGTCATTACTTTAAACATTTGTTGTGTCAGAATGATTAACATCAAATTCGCAAAGGCATGTGCTTGCATTTTTCAAAGATTTAACAATACTTAAAATAAAATAATTTAAAATCACAAAGATTAGTAGCAACTAAAAAGTAGAATACCATATTTTAAATATATATATATATATATATATATATATATATATATATATATATATATATATATATATACATATATATATATATATTATTCAACATAACGAATTCTGCTTTTCTAAATAAAACATTTTTACTTTGCCGATATAGAGAACTTAACATTTTTATCTATTTATTTATTTTTAAAAACGTAAAACAAATGTGTAGAAGCAGAGGATTTCGCTTCAAGATCAATGCACGAGATCAATGCAAAGATCAATTCACGTTAACTAACCAAGGGGTCTATTCAATTTTGATGTAATCGCTACAGGACATACATGAATAGCTGCAAATTCTCAGAGTCAATAGTACTATATTTGGAGAACCTGATGTGCTTCTATAAAGTTAACTATTTCACAGTTCCTCAAAATATAACCAAATCACCAAGTTTGCCATCTTACAGCTCACGCTACAAAAAAAAATGTTATATTGAAAATATATGATCTAACACAATCGTTTGTGCTTTAAAGCACAAACACAGTGTTGTGGATTATATATCCATACTGCCATCACCACTTAGCCTCAAACAAGTCATTATAACATGTTACGATGTATTTGTCTCGTTACTTTAACAAACTGTACGAGTAACTACGAATAAATTACTTTGAAAGTTTGCCACTTTAAAAATTAATTACCTATGTACATAAAACAGAGCTACTGAAAGAATTGCCTGCCTACTTAAATATTTGTTAATTTATTCATCTTTGTAAATCTCCTCAAAAATGAAATTCATGCATTCAACCCTATTTTCTGATACCTATATCACAAAAGGAATACTTTCGATTTGAATACCGTTAGTCTTATTGGAATGTTCAGATCCAATTTGTCAAGAAAACATCTGCCTCATTGTAGCGCTCTTTATTGTACGGTGCAAAAAAAGCAAGGTTCAATATACGTGTTTGTGTGACAGTCGAAAGCAAATACGGACGCAAAGTACAGTCGAGATACTCAAATATGTGTTGAACGAATAAAGTTACAATTGTGAAACACGTGTTAAAACGACTGTATACAATTATAAGAGAGAGACAAAAGTGCTCCCTCTAACGAAATATGGAGATTATTGAGCCTTTTTCATAAATTATGAGAGATTAGCGAAACAATTTAAATTAGAAAAGTGTAGAGCGTTTTCGATTCAAAATTAAATGACGTCTTACGTGTAAAACAAACTTCATAAAATGCTCTGAAATATTAATTTTTCGATAACAAATCATCGTTCTTAAATACGTCACTAATCGCTTATAAAAACAATGTATTATAAGCCAAATGTCTATTTGCTAATAACAATTACACATGCATACATGGTAAAATTTATTTCAATAAAGTATGCACTGCACAATGCATCCATCATCGGCAGGAATACACATAAATTAACAGGCATTTGCTGCCAATGGTGAATAATGCAATGCATACTTAACTTGAAGTTCTTATTAAAATAAATTGTACCTTGCTTGAAGTATGCTTTATAATGCTAACTTCTACAATAGATAAGTGACGTGTTGAAGACGATGACTGGTTATTATATAATTAACATTTCACGCTTGTAATATTGTTTTTACATGTAAGACATCATTTCACACTAAATCGAGGACGATATACACTTTCGTAATTGACATGTTTTTGCTGTCTCTCCCTATTTTCGAGAAATAGTCGATAACTTCTAAAGTTCCTCATTACGTCCGCTGCAATCAATCTCATATGATAGCACATAATCGTTTCACTGTGGATAGACACTTTTTCCACAATTATAGCTTTATTAGTTCAAGAGATATTTGAGTATACCCAGTTTTTAATTTGCACCCTATTTGATCAAACGTATCCGGACACGTTTAATTTTTGATGTTTTGTCCAATATGTAGAAAAGTATTTTATGAATAGTTCTCGAAATTTTGGAATGATAAGAACATATATATCATACCAAATTTTTTATTTGCACCCTATCTAGTCAAAAGTATCCGAACACTTTAAATTTTTGAAATTTCCAAAATCTAGAAAAATATTTTATGAATAGTTCTCGCACTTTTGGGATGTAAAAAAAGATGTTTGTATCATAATTTTCATTTAAGATTTAGTAGATTTGTGGATTAACTAAAGCAAATTTACTGAAACGATTAATGTACTCGATCACCCTGCTTGAAAAAAAAGTTCGAAATGATCTGTACCTGTAGCACTTTACTAAATGGATCCCGTGGAACATTTCATTTTGTAAGATTAGCACATATTATGTTCACGGAGCTTTAAAAATTTCTTCAAAAACATCAAGAAATTTCGGCAAGTTTTTTTATTTATGGCATATTTAACACACATCCTGTAAAATAGTCAGTAATAAATCTTGTCAGTAGAAACAATATACATCAACTAGAATACAAATATGTTAAATTTTTGTTGTAATACGAGCATTTGTATGAAATAACTTTTAACTATGCATGTGCGAACGATAAAATTTTTTTGCATAGTTCAGTTTTCAAATATATAGAGTAACGTATCTGAAAAAGTCAGTGGAATAACGCGATCATTCCGAAATATATCGGCGATTCTTTGACATTCATAAAAAGATTCCGTTTCCAATATTTTACTCCAATATAGTAAATTTGTCCTCTGAATTATTTGAATTTTTTGGGAAATATTGCATGACTTTTAACGTTTTCTAGCATTTCTCGTTCTTTTATATATTTGTAAAAAAATCTGATTTCAATCTTTCAACCCATTATGGAGGATTTTCTTCTCTGCGATTTTTGAATTTTTCCTGAATGTTGTATGCGATTTTTAACTTTTTTGTTTTCAGGTTTCGTGAAACTTTTCGCCATTACGGAAAGAGCTCTCCTATAAATTTCGCCATTGCCTTGCTTAAATTGAAGTTATAAGATTGACAAATCAGTTCCCATAGCAATATGAAAGGCGATGCTATAAATTTTATTTTAATCTGAGTTGAAATAAAAAACCACTAAGTATTCGTTTGATTCGACATCGCAGCGGGGGTAGCGCCAATGGGTGTACGCTCCTGAGAGCGGAGGGGTACTCAACCCGAGGTTCGTTTAATTCGAGACTCGTTTGAAAAAAAAAACGACTAGCGAAGCGGGAACAACTCTGCTAGTTTAAAATATTTATCAATAATCAATTATGTAAAAGTGTTTTTTAATTTTATAATTATTTATTGACATGTTTTCTTTAATATCCTATACATTACATCAGTGTCCCGATAATAAGATGTTATCATTTTGTAAAGAGGTGTTTACTGAAAAAATATCTGCACATATGATATTTTAAATAAAATTATTATGATTCGAAATCGTAATGTAAATTTTACGGGCAATAATACTATTATACTGTGAAAAACTGTATATTCTACGTGTAAATTTGTAGATCTAAATTAGTATACACAGCACTCGCGAATATATTTCTATGATAAACAAAATACTGTTTACTTTATCATCGTGGCGACTTTAAATATACACATATATTAAATGAAAACAGTAATGTATTCAATTTTTTTATTGATTAGAGGCAAATTTTAAATTTTGCATTATCGGCTACATCTTAGGTTTTATATTTGTTCTTTTTTAAAACAAAACTATACTATGCTCCGTTAGCATTATAATTATGTAATGCAGTTCAGTCAATTTTAACGATCTCCATGATTTGTGCATCATTTAAAATTTTCATAAGAAATTGTACGTCCTAATAATTCATTTGGTTGTTATTAGTTTTATCTACCATTCTACGCCTTAATTTCTTTTATACTAATGTGCCTTTGTGGTACATATAGAATTATTTTATTCTATTTTCATTTCACAACTTTCCAAAGAATGATTTACAACTGGAATGATATCTGATCGACTATTACATATGCTCTCTTTAAAAATAAAAAGACAAAACTCTCTTAGCGAGACAACTGAAGCGTAAAAATGAGTAAAGTTTGATGGATTGATACAATCTTTTATTATATTTTTATCCTAAAGGATGTAATAGAGGATTTACACGTGTCTCTTCTTCATTTATTTTGGTGCACTTCTGCTGATTTATTGCATCGTGTTCAAAGACGTGTTAATTATTCTTTAAATACTGGTGATTAATTACGATTATTACATTATAAAGTGTCTATTTGTACACATTTTAGACGTATTTCTATATACATCTTTCATCATATGTAAAACCAACTGCGCCAGGAACATCTTAATGTAAGTTTATTTGAACCTAATTCTAAAATGCTTATCTAATTTTTTATAATAATCAAATAATTTTTAATTGATTATATACACTTAAGTTTTGTCTGTCTGGACAACCTATCTCCCATCTTCTGCAAATAAATTCATGTATCTGCAACAAATTTTGCTTTCGACAAAATGAAGATAGGATACAAACATTGCGAACTAAAGTGAACACAACTTGTATTACAGTGAACATAAACATTTTGCATAATTTATCTGAGTTGTTGATTAGAAGCAAGAGTTCAAGTTAAAGACTTTACAAAAAGTATTTGAACACCATAGTTTTTATATAATTCTTTTTTTTCTGTTGTTTGAAATTTTCAATGACGGTTATACAGTATATTAACGCAGTTAAGTGTCTGTTATTTGAAACAGAAGCATTTGACAAAGTTGTTCCACAATCCACAGCTGTTTGTACCATTCTGCTATGATTTTACAACCAGAAAATTTACAGGTACTTAATACACGCTTCAATACTCCAACTTATCTTACAGTTATTGTGTTACTAGAACAGAAATTAGTATACACTTCTTTATTTATATTGAAATGAAACAGTGCGTTTAGTTACCGAATTCTCTTTTAGAAGTAAAGTTCTACTCTTACAAAAATTTAGCGATTTCATTTTATACTTTTGGATGTTCATCCGGATATATTTTTCGTTCGAATTGTAGCCACATTTGAAGTTAATACTTACTTCCAACAAAGGATGTTATAAATACGTTTGTGCATATATATATATTAATTTGAAGAAATACAGAATTAAAATTTTTATACGGCCCCTGTGCAAAATCATTTCCCAATAAATAAAATGTGCCCAATACACTAATAAGGTCATGTACAAAATCTCAATCAATTTTATCATAAAAAGTAGCAGAGGTATGTTTAAACAAACTTGGTAAAGGATTAATCATTTCGATACTTTTGTATCAATAAATAGCTACCACAATTATTATTTATTTATGCAATCATTGTTTTTTCCACAATTTATGTACGACCCATGAAACGCGATCATCCGACATGATTTTTCCTCTTTGCAAATTCATATCCAGGCACCGAAAAGTGGTTTAAATCAGCATTTATGTAGTTTCATATCTGTAATCTCAGTACAAATTTGTGTCAAGTGCCATCCGATAGATGTCGAGAAGTATTTGTTACAGAAGCCGTGAATAACGGAGTCTAACAGCGCTGCCCCTGTTTGTCTATTTACACCAAAACTTTAGCAGCGCTTATAATTACAAGATCTAGATGAATATGACGTTTGAGAAACTTCCGTCTCATAGCTACGAAGATATAGCTGTCATGGAAATCGGGTAAAAATGCAGAATAGCAGCTCCACCTGTACACTGTACGAATATATGACAAAACCACAAACTAAAAAATATACAATAACCTCTTCCGAGTTCTCCACGATTCCAAAAGCGTTCTCTATCAGATTCAGATTCAGATTCAACCAAGCAGGGTGGCCTACCATACGGCTTAAGCTCTACAAGCCTTGCTTGGCAAGTTTATTTAAAAAAAAAAAAAAATACAGATGAGGCCAATAGGCCATTAGGCTTTTACTGAGGGAATGGAATTATTTACACTACTGTGTTTCCGCTATTTTTGTGGTCAATGATGAGGGTTATTCTTCTTCATCATCGTCTGAGGGCAGGACATTTCCTAGAAGGTGTGCTGGAGGCATTTGAAAGAGTTGCTGATTGTGTTCTAGGAGATGGACACAGTCTATTATTTTTTGTTGTAGATTTGGTGTATGGAGGACGTGGTGGAACCAAACTGAGGTCCTCAGTAATGCCGGTTTCCTTATGTGATATGCTGACGTTAGCGGGCAGTTGAGTGTGTAGTGGGTGGCATCTCCTCTTTTTCCACATGTGCAGAATGGAGATGGGGCTTTATTGAAGAGAGAGAGATATGATGGGAACGGGCCGTGGTTGGTTATGTACAGGTAGATGTTTCGGTGTGGGACCAGGAAGTCCTCGGTGACTTTTGGACAGAGGCTGTAGGCTTTTCGTCCCCTGTGCTCCGCTGTCCATTGGTCTTGCCATTTAGATGTGTAAGCGAAACCACAAAAAAACAACACGTTTTCAAGATTTGAAAATGCATTACATAAAAAAAGATAAAAAAAAAACAGTTTCTTTTGCTGCCACTGATTTTTAGAAACGTTTCTAAGTAGTTTTTTTTTTTGGAAACGAGCAGGTTGATAATACGAAATATACTGGGAATATTATGCCTCCACGACAAGAAGTATTGCGCTGCCTACTTCTATATCTATCAAATATCTCTCCTTACCTGTATTTTCTTACAGTGTAGAGCGATATGCTTTCAAACCTAATTAGAAAATTTGGTCAAGGTGTAACAGAATATGAAGTTTGACGCAGATTTAGTGCATTATTTCTTGAGATACAGCTGCCAAAAAATCTGCGTCATATATAGACTAAGAGACAAACATACAGAAAGACATATTCCAAAAATAGTCAAATTGCGTTCAGGACATTCCTAGCAAGTCCATCAATAAACGGAAGTCGAAAATTTTCGCGAATCTAATACTTTCTTCTTATGTATGTGACGTTTCCGCTGAATCGCTTTATTTTCCGTAAATTAACGCAAGGACAGAGGTCTCCTCTCAGGAAGTTCTGCAGTCGTACGCGGATTATTATAAGTCGTTCGGTGCTTATTGAAAAAAAAATAGGCAGTCAAGTCCACTTCATAATTTATTAGGATCCAGGGAAAACTTGGCTATGCTTTTACTTAGCTCTCATGGTAATTCCATGCAGAATGACATTAAATACCAAGAGAGGCTTCGTTAATTAAATTAAATATTCGAAGAAGACACAAGATATTAATAGGCAGCGTCGTAGATTGTATCGGCGGCTACGGGGATTTTATTCCATGCTCGCGAGCACGCGCCGGACCTCCGCTTATATCATGATCCCTGGAACAATCTGCGATCAAGGCGGGAAAACTAACATATAACCCTTCTCCAACGCTCAAGAATACAGAGCCGTCAAAACAGACTTTCGACCAATAGTATAACGGAAAACCACGGAACTCTATTTCCTAGGCGCTGTGATTTGAAGGAAATTAAAACTTCCGACTGAAAAAGCGCGGGAACGATATTCTAGGCTTGATCCAGGAAAAAAACCTAATTCTTTCGAACGAACAAAAAAGAATACGTAGGTTTTACTGGGTCTTGGCAGAATGCCAAGATAAAATTTTACATTGAAACTGAGATTAGCTTTTATATTTTGAGAAAAGAATATTTTTTTGCCAGAAAACATAGGGAAATAAAAAAAAATATATATATATATATAGGTTGTTTTTCGAGAGAATTAAAATATTTAGCTGCGAAAGTGATATTTTAAAAGAATTAAATTTTAGGATGCGTGATTTTAATGGAATAAAAAGTGTGTAATTTTAAGAGAACAGCATCTAGCGCCATTTTTTTAAGAGAATGAATTTAGAATAAAGAATTTTTAGCTATGCGGGATTTTGACAATCTAAATTCTTGAACGAGAAAATAATTTAGAATAATGGGAAATAAACAGAATTATAGAATTGATGAGGCCAACAGCGACAAAATTAAACTTTGTTTCATGTATATAGATGAAAGTAAAAATTGTATTACTTATAGGTGGGATAATGGAATGCTATTCGCATACAGTCTGCAGTTTTGGTTGCCAATTCATTTTTGTCAATTTTCGGAGTTTCGTGTTCAAATATTGAGTAAAATGTAAATAAAAAATAATAATGAAACTTCATGTTTTCCTTAAAATACTTACTGGCTTTTTTTTCACATTAATCAAGATCATTTATTACTTTAGACAGCACATAATAATGAAGTTTACAGCATTTTATGCAGCTGAATAAAGATAGTCGTCTTTCTAAAGAGCACAAATTAACTTCCATCTTTTCTATGAAAAATAGGCATTTCTACATCAAACGAAATTCTAATGTATCTTTCAAGAATAATATTCATTAACAAACTAACTGCTCTGAAACAAAATTGTAATAATATACAATTTAATGAATGAAACCAAAAATCATTCAAAAAAGGTAGAAATATATTTTATATACTATATTGAACATTTTCTATGAAAATTTACTTTTTTACAATAACAGAACTATAAAATAAATGTAGACATGTTTCTCACATGAATACTAGAGAAATATTTTAATTAAATTAGTTGAAGTTCTTTTGAAATAGCAATATCTTTTCAGACTTCGTTGTAAATTTTGGATATTTAATGTGTATTAAAATGTTTCTGGAACTAGTAAATTGAATTCATTTGAATTGGTAGTCAATTGAATGTATTTTAAATTCAAAACAAATGAATAAAATATTGTTGAGACATTGGTTTATGTTAAATGTAATATATTTTGTATCTCTAACAACTCACCGAAGCATCTTCGTTGTTCCTGGAACATAATAAAATTTTTCCAATTTTAAGCTAAACATTTCTACTTTATCTTTATTTTTATGAAATAAAGCATTAGTTTAGTCAAAATCTACAACTTCTTGTTTTTGAGCGTTTTAAAGAATTTAAGGTATTTCGAATGCAACATTATTATTTTGGGGTAGTTGTTTGTTCTGTCTGCTTGACGTTTTGTGTGTTAAACCAATTTTGTAGACCCTGTAACTCATATAGTAATAAACGGAATTCAATAAAATTTATTTTTAGTTTATTCTGACATAATTTTACGTTCAAGTGGAACTGTTATTTCTGCTTTTTTTACGATTTGCTAGACAGCCATTCATAGGAATTTCCAGAACTGCACCAAACTTAATATGTAAAATACTTATTTTACAATTTGTGATGAACCGTATAACTATACCTTAGTTTCTATTGGATAGAAATGAAAAAAAATATATTTTGGCAGTTATTAATTGGAAAAAAATGTATGATCAAATATAGAATTTGTATATCCAACAGTGGCAGTGCTGGGCTTTACTGTTAAATTAAAAGAAATGCATTATAAGAGATGTGAGGCAAAGGTTGCCCTAATTAAGCTTTGGGGATTTTTAATAATTTTCTGGTTAGGTACGTGGGACTGAATTTATTTATTTATATATTTATTTATTTATGTATTTATATATTTTTTTCTTTTTTTTGATGATGTTACACTTATCTCTAATACATATTAAGCAAACTTTTCTTTGTAAAATAAAATTTAATTATTTCATAATACAATTTCAAAATTATAGCTTGTGGGCAACCTTTGGCGCACAGCGCTCAAAGGTAGCTCATGTATTGAAATCACTTTAAAAATGTGATAAAATACTCGGCAAACTTTTTTTTACTTCTAGAAGAGTATTACAATGTTCAATTAAAAGTAAGTAATTAATTACAAGGAAAAATTACAATAAATGTTTTTCAAATTATAAATTTGTAATCCGATTGCGTGCAGAAAGCGCAGATGAAATTTTCGATTTTGTCTTGTTTATTAATCCCCTAACATTCTTCATGCACATATTGCAGGCATTGATTACACAATTGCATGTCCACTATTTTGTCTTTCTAGCATAAATTGCAAAAACAGCTTACTTTTGGATGGCAACCACTTGTGTCAACATGGAAGTATCAGTTTGTCTGAGAGTCTCTACAGGATTGGTTTTTGACTTTCTTATTATATTGCTTACTATTATGCTCTGATTATTCTTCCTTTCTTTTGATATCTTTTGAGTTTTTTTCTTAATCTTCTGTCACGAAAAGACTTTGAATCAATTTTTATGCATGGTAGTTCAGGGCTTTTCTTCTGGAATTTACTGACTTCTTTGGGGGGATCTCTGGTGTTAACAATAAATGGTAATAAGTTTTTAAAATATTTAAGTAGAAATTTTGAAATTTATCCTTAATACATTAATTTCCATATCTGTTCCCCAACGTTACCCATGTGTTCTCTAGATGGACCGGGTGGACCGCCTTGGGAACATGGATATGGTCGCCATTTACACGACATAAAACTATTAATTTGATAATTTTTACGGTTTCGTTCGTCTCACGAAACCCTATTACTCCCGCTTCGTTGTCTGTCCGTCACAGAGCCATTCTCAGAAACTATATAACTTACAGGTATGAACATTTGTGTAGTTATTAATTTGTGTATTAAATAGCTACTATGAAGCTCAAAATATTAAAATTTGAAAATTTGTATTATTTTAATAAATAAAGATAAAAAACCAAAATTCTAACAGCCTTTTCCTATTAAATTGAAACATTTTTCGTTATAGCAGTTGCCAACAATTAAAAATCCACAATAAAATTCTTTCTACAATAATTAATTTTTTATTGAAAGATTCCCAGCTAAAAATTAACTGCAGTTTTTTTACAGAAGTGAAGCGTTTTTGAAGCTTTTCTACAGTCAACTGTAGATTTTCTGTAGTGCAATCTCAACTGTAAAAATACTTCAGTTATTTTGTAGCTAATGTGAAGTAGTTTTGCAGTAATTATTTCAAAAATATTCTGAGCTATTATCTGCAAAAATACTGTAGTTTATGTGAAATCATTTTACAACCATCAATTAAAAAAATAATGAGACTTTACATTTGTAGTAAAACTGCAGTAAATTTGAAGTATTTTTACAGTTATTAATTCAGAAGTATATTTTCTGATGTATCTGCAGTATAACTGTAGTTACTGTGAGGTAATTTTACAGAACTTAGTTTATAGAAAGCTTGTGTTATATTTTCTGTAGTTTATCTGCAGTTTTAAAAGTGATGTTAAAGCTTTTCAGTTTTTGTTTTTGTTGCATGACTCACTATTTACTTTATTAATAATAATTATTACTGTTTTCAAGACTTTTATTTTAAGGTCCTAATTTGAGCACCTGCAAAATCCTCCCCTCCCCCTTTTTTAAAGTGAAACAAAAAAAATATTCAAAGATATTAATCATTAAAATTCAAAACAAAATTACATATAAAAAACAATCAATGTTGTTTATCGTAAAAATATTAGACCTAACCAGGGACCGACTTACAGATTTCGGGGGCCCAGGGCAAAAACATGATAGCGGCCCCCTATAACATTTTAAGTGCAAAACTAATGCATTAAAACCATATCGTATATTATGCAAATTTACTAATTCATACAGTATTACATCATTATCTTGCGCATTAATTTAAAAAATGAAAGTGCTATGAGCCATAGACATATTATAATTCATATAATAAAATTTAATTAAAACTTTTAATTATATAAAATAATTAAATATATACACATTTAATCATTTTAAACTTAATTGTACAAAGAAAATAAACTAGTACGCAAATTAATTCAACTTTACATTTACAAAGCAACAACTAATTTTCTTCTTTTATTCAAAAATTATTAACTATTAAAATTTAATTAAAATTATTTTACAAGCTATAACAATATAAACCTGTCTCTTCGCAAAAAAAAAAAAAAGTATATATATTAAGAAAACAGGAAAAAAATACTAATTCGCAAATTAATTAACATTTTTTTTTAATTACGCATTAATATAAAAATTAACAACAACAACTATTTTTCTTATTTTATTTAAAAGTTATTAATTATTAAGATTAAATTAAAATTATTTCACAAGCTATAAAAATATAAACAGTTACCTTCACAATAAATTATTAATAACCTTATCAATAGTAACTTCACAAAATTACTATTAATAAAACAGTGTCCGTCACAAAATTCTCTTAATAAAATACGTCTCTTCACAAAACCTATTTTTATAATAACATACTATTTTTTTTAATTTTCATTTTCAAAATTACTATTTTTTTTTCAAGTTAAAATATATAACAACATATAATATATATGTATATCCTAAATTAATTCTGTATATAAATAAATATCCGCTAAGGGTTGGGTTGATTTATGACGGCCAATTATCAACACGAGGAATATAGGCTCTGGGGGGAGTGCCCTCCGTGGGGGTCTTTCTAAGGGATCCTAACCCGTATTTACGCAAGGTTCGAAGAAAACCACGGAAAACTACGAACGGTTAGGTCGACGAGCGCGACAGGGGTTTGAACCCAGCACCTTCCGTCTACCAGCTTCGAGAGCAGACCCTCTCAGCCACTGGTGGGGCAAATATCCGCTAAGATATTTATTCCACACCTTTAAATAATAAATTAATTTCGAAGTACACACGCACAGAGCATTTAAAAATATTCACCTCAAAATCTCATCTTTCACGCCGTCAAATAACCTACCAACGAAAGAAATTCCTGCTTATCTCCCCTTTTGACCCTATACAATCAAACCTTTCATAAAACCCACTGGCTCAGTAAGTAAAGCGGTCGACTTCCAACCGTATCACCCTCAGTTCGAATCAGATCTCAGCAGGTGGGGAGAAAATATTCTTTTAAAATATTTACAAATAATTACGCGAAGATGACACATAGATGGCGCCACTAAAAAAAAAGAAAGAAAAGCAAAATAATTTTTTTACAAAATAACCACAGTTTATAAACTGTAGTTATTTTGCAGTTGTATCAACTTAAAAAAAACTGCAGTGATTTATACCAAATCACCATAGAATTCCAACTTCAGTTTCACTGCAGTTCATTTTTAGCTGGGTTTCCACGTGAAAAATGAAAAATTTTACCAATTGAAAATAAAATTCATATGACGTCATAATGGTAATAAAACGGAAATTTTCAAAGATTTCTTGATAATACAAGGAGTATGAGTATGTGTATGTACAGAAAGCAGATTAATATCACGTCATTAAAGAATTAAAAAGAAAATTAATCTGACGTCATATTGGAAGTTTAACGGATTTTTCAAATGTTTGAGAATAATACAAAGCGAGTATCAATATGAGTAATAGAAAATAGTAAATATGAGTTTGAGGAACGTATTAAATCATGATAAAAACCCGATTTTGGAAATATTCGCATATTTTAACATTTTGAAGGTATACAACCTGTTTAATTTGAAATTAATTTTTTTGTAAGCATTTAGTCCACATGACAGATATTATTATGACAGAGTATAATAGCGCGCTTCGCCCGCTATCGGGCCTCTTCAGATATTCTAAAAAACGGAGTTTGTTATAAAGAGTACATATGTTTTCAATTATCGGGGGTGAAACGTTTTCCGTAATTAATGCATTTATTTTTCTTCTGATGTTACGTGAACGACGTCACGGGTAACAGCTAGTAAAATATTAAATAACTAATCTTCCGTAATCTGTCTGCAAGGATAGCTTCAAACATGGGCGTTTGCTAGCAACAATTTAGTTTAAAATCAATGTAGATACCTTTAAAGAACTGTCACAAAAAGTCTCACTTTCTAAAATACGCAATTTGGTAGTAGGACCTGGATTACAGAGGATTAATAGGTTTAAATATCTAATTTACATAAACTATTTTTTTATAAATATCGCATTTAGTCCACATGACAGATATTATTATTATGACACAGTATAATAGCGTGCTTCGCCCACTATCGGGCCGGTTCAGATATTTAAAAAAAACGAGAAAAATCGACCGGTAATTTTTTACTTTATACAAAACATGACTTTTTTTTTTTTTTTTTTTTTTTGAAAAATGAAATTTATTTGGATTTATTAAAGAAAGGATAAAGTGTTTTGGAAGGAATATTAAACGAAACCCTTTGTGCTATCTTCGATCACACTTACCCACTTGTTTTAGAATTGAAGTAAATGTGGTTAAAGCAAAAGAAATGAGATTTCAGAAAACGTATCATAACTCAAAGTTCTATGAAGTTAAATACGTGTAAATTAAAATATATTTTTACCTTTAAATTAGAACGAATACTCAAAACTGAAATCACAGCAGAGAATGTCGTACGATCAACGTGATCTCTTCAAATTCAGTCACATGCACTGCAGATACATGATTTGCAATGCAGTAGTACCATCTTGTAGTTAAAAATAAAATCAATTCTACTTTTTTTTTTGGGGGGGGGGGGCTAACTTAGTAAACTGGCCATCTTTGACTCACCTACCTTAATTCTTATTCAAAATTGTCGGAATGTAATTGCACTATTTATTTTAATATATTTGACTAAGAGAGTTTTGTTATACCCACGTAATTCTAGTTTTCTATTTCTAAATTTTAATTTTAGTATGAGCATTAAATTCTAATCATTTCGTTTAACATAGCTTATATTATATCTAACAAATAGAACATCACCATCACTTTAGCCTTTTATCGTAAAATCCTATTTATCTTTAGCATATAAAGTTTTTAAATTCTGAAAACTTCTTGAAAGTTTTATTCCGTTAATCTACTTTCATATCAACCCGTGAGAATATCTGAAAATGTTGCTCGCCTGTTTTTTACTTTTCTATTTTCAGTTTAAGCATAGTAACTTTAAGCATTCATAGATGACTGAAATTCGAAAAAAAAATATTGTATGAAAATGAACAGCTATTTTTTATTTTATTTTTTTCATTCTGTAATATAAACATTGATAATTATTTACCAAATAAATTAAAATATGTAAAAGATTAGTATAGGGTAGTCCGACCTGTAAATAAACACTTAAGCACATTAAAAAAAATAAAGATAAATATTATTTTAATAAACAGTACCTTTTGGTGACTGACAGTGGAAATTCATGTGTTAGTATACAAGTGATTAAAAAATAATAAAAGGAAGTTTAAATTCATTTGTTTGGCGATGTTAGGGGTATCTTAATAAAAAACTATACAAAAACTAAGTAAATGAACAGTTTTTACCAGTGAATGAACAGTTTTTACCAGTGAATGAACAGGTAGCAATTTAAAAACACTTAAGTCTCATATTATGTTATTTATTTTACAGCTTGCACAATTAACTTATAACACTTTTTTACTGTATTACGTTTTTTTTTAACCCAGCAGGATAATTAACCAGTGGGGAGTGTTTCAAACCTTATTCTATTAAATTATTTACTAGTTGTTCATTCACTGGGGTCTGTTCACTTACTGGTCGGACTACGCTACATTTCGAAATGTTTTCTATGATTTACCAATGCCGAAAAATATATAATTAAATTATACTGTCCGATAGCGTTTCAGTACTTTCATAAACCGTATTATAAATATATATATTTGGTATATTTTCAATATTGCAATACATTAGTGTATTTAAGATTATGAATAAATATAAAATTATAAATAAATAAACATGTTGCTTGTAAGTTAATTTTTACTTAAAATATTTCTGCTAATCTTGTATAATATTAGCAAAAGAAAAAAGAAAAACTATTTCACGTTTTGTGTGTTAAACCAATTTTTTAGACTCTGTTACTCATATATAGTAATAAACGGCATTCAATGAATCTTTATGTTTAGTTTACCCTGACATAATTTTAAGGTCAGGGGAGATGTTATTACCGCTTTTTTACGATTTACTCGATAGCTATTCATAGGAATTCCAGAACTGCATCAAATTTAATATGTAAAATACTAGTTTTGCAATTTATGAATAGAATTTATTTGATGAATAGTATAACTGTACTTTAGTTTCTATTGGATAGAAATGCACAAAATTATATATTTTCAATTATTAATTGAAAAAAAAATGCTACGAAAATAGTTATAATTTTAATAACTATATATTTTTAGCTCATAATAACACTTGATAATGCTATTCACATCTATGTGCATATTTTGTATATCTTCCAAATTTTAAAGTTAATTTTTTTAATGTAAACACTTTAAATTCTAGTATTCATTAATTACTTGAATAGCTAGCTAATAACATTATATCTAGCTATTATATCTAACTAATACCAAAGTCACTTTCGTCTTTTACTTTAAAATCTAATTTAGGATACATAAAGTACTTACATTCCGAATATTTTAACTCCTTGTGAGTTTTATTCCATTAATCACCTTCAATATCACTTCCATAAAAGTGAGAAAATCTAAGTCATTGAGCTCTTTTTCTTTAATTTTTGTTCATCTAGTCAATTAAAATTTTAAGTTTCTAAACATTTATGATTGCTGAAAGAGACTTGAAATTTGGTATGTACTTAGTATGTAATAATGGGAAAAAGCTTATTGAATTTCAGTAACCTGGATGATCCGGAACTATTTTTTTCGGACTCTCGAAATAATCGTTCTGATAAAAGGTATATAAAAATTTTCGAAATTGTTTATTTTAAGGAGAGTATATAAAAAACAATAAAAAAATATATAAGTTTTGCTTAAAGAATGAAGTCGATCGGATAACGAGTTACCGAGATATATGTAATTCAATTTCCACACACTTCGATTTTTCATGACTCTGTATTTCATTCCAATTTCAATTCAAAAATATATTTTAGTTGGAAATGAGACGCTTAATCCGATGTAGGAAACCGTTACTTAATATTATTATCAATTTTTGAATTAAAAGGATGTTTCTTTTACGCAATTCAGTAATAAAGCATTTAAAGTTTATGAGTCATCAATCCACGATTTTATTCGAATTTCAAAACATTTTATAAATAGTTTACACAAGTTTTATTTTCATATTTTATATTATGCATATCCAGGATGTGTAAGTATTACGGTGGCGCCCAACGACTAGTTTATTATTTTTGAAATATTGCAATACGTTAAATGTATTTAAAATTATAAATAAATAAACATATTGATTACAAGTTAATGTTTACTTACAATATTCCTGCTAATCAATATTTCTGCTAATAGTATTCGAAAAAACATTAAAAAGAAAAAATATTTGTTTTTACATGATAATGCTATTTATATCTTCATGCATTTTTTTTTTTTTTTTTTTTTGTATATCTTCCAAATTTTAAACTTAATTGTTTTAATGTAAACACTTCAAATTCTAATATTCATTCATTACTTGAATAACTAGGTAATACTATATCTAGCTAATAACGTTATATCTAGCTAATATATCTAACTATTGCTAAAGTCACTTTCGTCTTTTATCTTAAAATCTTATTTAGGATACATAAAGTACTTAAATTCCGAATATTTTAACTCCTTGTGAGTTTTATTCCATTAATCAACTTCCATATCACTTCCATAAAAGTGAGAAAATCTAAGTCATTGCGCTCTTTTTTTTTAAATTTCTGTTCATATAGCCAATTAAAAAATTAAGTTTCTAAACATTTATGATTGCTAAAAATTTTAAAAAAGAACAATACTTGATATTTTTCTTATCTATCTTAAATACAAAAACATGATATTAATGAATCAAATTCGTTTTACAATTCTTAAGAGAAAATGATATAGGTTCGAACACAATTTTTTACAAATTAGCACATTTCATATCGTATATTTCATCAAATAAACAAACAAGTATTTATTATGGAGTCACGTGATATAAAAGCTTGTAAAACATTACAGAAATAAATGCATTTTCACAATCGATTTTATCTGGAATTTTCATAACAATATATGAACGGAATTATTCTAATCATTTTTTAAAAGATGTTTTAAAAATTTTTATTTATTTTTAATGTTTAATAATATTATAATTTTCACGTTAAATTATATCTTAATGCTTATTCAGTGACAGCATAATGTGGAAAATTATTTGCTTAGTAAACATAATCTAATTTATAAATTTATAAAATATAATCATTTAATTTAAAATTTCGAAAACACTCATATAGATATTTTAATAAATGAAATAAACATTCAGCTCCATTGAATACAATTTCAAAATTAATAGCCGAAGACCCACACGTATTTTAGAGGTACTCAAACAGCAAATAGATAGAATTACGTTAGACAAAATGGACAGTACCTGATATTCTACTTATGTACTTTTACAAGGAATATTTTAGTATGTTGAACATCTTAGACTGTTTGGTTAAATAGCTAAGACGATATTCCTAAAGACACATATAGAGTAAACAGACAATTAACGTATGAATAACTAACAATCATGGATATAACCTTATCCACTTGTCAAATATAGTATAGGTAGCTTTTATAATGTAATTACAGACCAAAAAAAGTTATTGATGAATAAAGAACATAGAGGTAATTAAAAATATATTTACCATAAACACTCCAGCGCTTAAATAAAACCTGAAAATATGGAGAGTTTCTTTTTAGGTGCGTTCGTAATTGTATAAATGCGTAGCACCTATAGTCGTCGTCTGGTCCGACCGTCTGTTCATCTGTCCATCCGTCTGTCCGTCTGTCCGCATGTAACAACGCAAAAACTATTCAAGCGATTGGATTGAAATTTGATATATATAATCGTTGCAGAATTTTGTCGAGTCATTTCAAACTTTATGAAAATCGAATCAAAACATTAAAAATATTAATAAAAGTTTTCTTTGTTCTATTAAATCCTATCATACGTAATCTATATAGTAAAAGTGCAAGTCATGTGACTGAGAAAAACAAATACCGGCTAACCACATCTTTTTCCATATGCCAAACGGCCATTTTTATTGAAAATTATTTTTTCGAATAAAATTGCATAAAAGTTACATTTTTAGAAAGTTAGTTCATAAAAATTATTTGCTTGAGAGATGAGTTACATTAAAAATGTATAGATTCTGGGATAACTTCAATGAAAGTTAGGTTAACAGCCGAATATCTCAATCCATTAAAGTAAATAAACAAAAGATTCATTCATCGTCAGTCATAAAAATATTAAACCATGGAGGTCATCATTCGTAAAGCAAAATTTCCATGACGAATTTTACAGCGCTGTCTGCTTTCGAAAAAAAAAAATCTGCATCTGTAAACATGTATATAAGCTAACACATGTATATACAACATATATATATGCAAATAAGAAAAACAAAAGGCATCCTCATTTCGCTCATGGTAGACGAAATAATTTATTTCACTGAAATAATAACAATGTTTTTTTTTTTTTTTTTTTTTTTTTTTTTTTACATTGTAAAACTATTTATAGCACGAAACGAACGCACCTCATTTATCACGTTTAACGTACAATTTCCAACTTGTTTAAATTCCCTTGACATTTACATTTGAGAAGTAAAATAAAAAAACTTTTGACATACTTTGCAAATATAATATTTAAATCCCAAGAAAAAATTTTAAAGAAAGAGAAGGTTGATAATTATTGAAAGTAGGCAATTATTTTCATTACTTCTAAAGAAATAAAAAAATATATATTTTATTACTTAAATATGTTTGGATCCTTTCATGAGAAAAACAAATGAACGGAATTAATCTAGTCATTTGTTAGAGGGATTTTATATGATTTTATGTATTCAAGTCAAAGCATTAAATTGGTTAAAACGCAATGTATGTAAAGCATTTAATCCTTTTGTAAAAGAGATTTCGTGAAAGACAAATAAAACTCGATAGAATTAATTCTGCTATTACCCTTCTCAAAGTTATTTTATGCAAAACTTGATTGCATCTATTATATTACCTAATACGCAATTTTTATTAATTTTAAAGAGCTTTGTAAAATTAAATTATAATACTTTAATGCGTTTGTCTCGATAATATTGCATGCAAATTTATCTGTTTAAGTAAACATAATCTAATTTTATATTGCATAAAATATAAGTATGTGTAATTAAAATTTGGCTAACACCCATGCAGACATGTTGAAAACTGAAATACGTATTAAACTCTAAAATACTGAAAAGAAAGTATTAAGTTTATGATTTAAATTCACATTAGTTGTTTGTATTAACAGTAGGTTTGTATAATAACGAATTTCAATGGGAACTTTAAAATATTTAATAATAAATACAAACTTTGTCTTGTTTTTTGGATATATATGCAAACATCACAAAAAAGAATATGGCGAGAAAGGAAATTTATCATTTATTTATTAATTTATTAAAATTCGTAAAAGAAATTTAAACAAATTTATATTGCCCCTTTTAATACATACATGCTTTTCTACAACCAAAATTTTATAAATTAAAAAAATAATAAGAAGAAGAATGATAAATAAAAAAGAAAACAACAGAATGAAAAATACAACTTTGAAAGAAACAGAAATGTTCACCATATAGAGGAAACGATAACTACTGCAGATGCTTTACCTAATTTCAGAAAAAAGGGCAGAATACATATGCAATAATTTCACATATTTTGCTTAGAAAATTCAAGAAAATTTTAAAATTGTGACGACAGTATACTAATTTCTCTCATATGTCAGATTCATGCGTTACAACTGAATTTAAAAAATAGCCACTATATGTTAGATCAATCACATCCATTCCTTTTCTCCTTAAAAACGTATTCTCCGTACAACCAAACTCGCTATAAAGAAGTTCGATTATATAAATAGAAATGTATTTGATTATACACTGCTCAAAACAATTAAAGAATATTTGAAGTTTTATATAAAATAAAGATATAAACGAAATTTTTTTTGCCGAAAATAGAAGAAGAGAATCACAAATGCAAATTTTTCTGGTTTTCAAACTGTGGAGTATGCAAATTTTGAGTTCGACGTCAAAAAGTCGCTTCAGCGGCAGCGAATGAAATTTGACTTTCAACTGGATAAAAGAGAATGAAGACAAGGATGATCGGCATTCAGTGATTGCTTTGTTTCGATGAGTACGATGTCTCAGCGAAGTCATTTGACAGATTCAGAAGCTTGGAGAATTGTTGGTAGGTTAGAAGGGGGCCAAACTCAAGCCGGAGTAGCGCAAGCCATTGGAGTGTCACAAAGTGTCATTTCCAGGATCTGGACCCGTTTTTTGGAGAGTGGATGTGCAGGCCGAAGACCAGGGCAAGGTCGTAGACGGGCAACAACGCCCAATGAAGATCGGTATTTAGCGTTAACAGCTCGGAGACACCGAAACATGAACGCTACTCTTCTCCAACAACACCTTCGCTCGGCTACAGGCACCACGATTTCAACTCAGACTGTCCGAAACCGGCTCCATGCTGTAGGTCTGTATGCTCGCCGACCAAGGCATCGTCGCGACCGCAGGGAGTGGGCAACCGAGCATGTCAACTGGAGGAGAAATGAATGGAGCAATATTCTGTTTTCTGACGAGTCCCGTTTTTCTGTGCATCCGGATAATAGGCGTATTTTCATCTGGAGGGACCGTGGCAGTAGAAATAATCCTGCGTTCATGCACGAAAGTGTCAGATTTGGCGGTGGAGGAGTGTTGGTGTATGGTGGCATCTCCATTGACGGGCGCACTGACTTCTACATCATTCGAGATGGAGCTCTGACTGGTCGCCGATATAGGGATGAGATCCTCAGACCTATTGTAGTCCCTTACGCTGCAGCAATCGGAGATAACTTCATTTTAATGGACGATAACTGCAGGCCACATCGTGCAAACCTGGTGGAGGATTTCCTTTTCGAGGAAGGAATCGTTCGAATGGAATGACCAGCGTGTTCTCCAGACATGAATCCAATCGAGCACGTTTGGGACGCTCTAGGAAGACGAGTTTCTGGCCGCCAACAACCCCCACAAACGCTCCAAGAACTGGAAAGAGCTCTTCTGGAAGAGTGGGGCAGAATACCCCAACTCGTCATTAATAGCCTCATTGAGTCCATGCCTCAAAGGTGTTCAACGTTGCTGGCCGCCTGTGGAAACCATACCCCCTACTGAAAATGATTTTCTTTGAAGAAAACACCTTTTCTTATTCTTTTTTTCTCATATGCATAAATTGTGTTTTTTTCCTTTTGTACACAAATGCGCAATAAAATGCATTTTTTTTCTGCCAAACATGTGTAATTTATTCTCATATAACCTACTATGTCTGTCGACCATGTATCAATCAGCTAAAAAGTTTCCCAGATACAAAATCCACCTAAAACTGCAATATCCTTTAATTGTTTTGAGCAGTGTATAATACTATCTACAATATACACGAGAATAACAAGGACTGACTTAATTCTAGTTATATGACAATTATTTATTCTATGTGATTTAATTAGAATTTTTAGGTTTACTTTCATAATGTAATTTCATTAATTTTAACTAAATTTGGGTAAAATACTTCATACCCTAGTGAAAACGATTTTAAGCATTACTTAGAAAGGTATTTTATTATATCTAGCTAAAAATTTTTCTTGAAAATTTTCATTGACTCTCCGCAAAATATCTTCTAAACTATAACTCATTTACCTCAATGAAATTGTATTCAAGGGATGGGAGTCAATATACCAGGTTTTGTTGCCCCAAATAATGGTGTAAGAAACAGTTATGTTCCACTTACGTAACAAATGTATTATTGTAAATTTGAATATTAACATTTTCAAGTTTAAGCAACATTTTTACCTAATTAGCCGAATTTCTATATTTTTACAAACTTAAATTTGTTTGTAATTCTTTTAAAAAAATTAAAACTGGTTTTTGGATATTTGTTGGAATATTTTTAAACATGAGTGCAATGAGGCAATATTTTTTGTTTAACTTGAATTTTACTTTGTAAATTTGAATATTAACATTTTCAAGTTTAAGCAACATTTTTACCTAATTAGCCGAATTTCTGTTTCGTTACAAACTTAAATATGTTTGTAATTCTTTTAAAAAATTTAAAACTGGTTTTTGGATATTTGTTGGAATATTTTTAAACATGAGCGCAATGAGGCAACATTTTTTGTTTAATTATGCTGTTAAACACATCACAGAATACTACATTGTTATGGAAACTCAACATGAACAAGTCGCACCTTGTTAATTCGAAATATCAATCTGCGCATCGCCATTTGATTTATTGCGTTTAAAGTGGATTTAAAATGTGTGTTGTTTAAAGAGAGTCAGATCCGTAAATGCTAGATATGTGAAAAACCCTTACACCATTCTGTATCTGGTTAATAAATGAATTGATAACCGATGTACAATTTCAACAAGTCTTCGGAGGATTTTTTTCAATTACAATCTTGCCATACAGATTCAAAATTATATAATGCTTTGATAAAGTATGAGAACAGTTGTTCTTAATTGGCTACTTCTTGATCTTTTTGTTATTATCAATGCAATGTAGAAACCCATGTAATAAGGTATTGTTCAATCGTAACTTTTGTTTTGTGATACTTAGAGCGCGAGAGACATATCGATAATGTGAAACTTCAGAATACTATTTTCGGAAATTTTACCAGAGATCCCATCTCATCCATTTGATCAGAAAAGGACGAAAAATAGAAAAAAAGAGTCCTATAAAGATAGATTTCATATTATGTCTCCTTTTCTTTCAGAACATATAGATAAAATTAAATAAATATCTAAAAAGTCACATTTCTCCTTCTTATCTTTTCACTACACAATTATGCTTCTAAATAAAATATTTTGAACTAACTTATATGTTTCCTTATTTCTCCTGACGTTACCTCACACATACACAGGTTAACACTTTAAGCGTCAGACAGAATTTTTCATGCATGTTTAAAGATTCATAAAATATTAGTTATGAAGATTTGTAGTAACTGGTATGATGTAAACACCTGCCGTTTCACCCATGGATAAAACGGCAGGTGTTTACATCATACCAGTTACTACAAATGATGGCAAGGGAGAGAATCTGGATTACATTGGAATGACAGCGCAAAAATTCAGGATACGTATTAAAAAAAAATATTTCAGATATAAAATTTGACCGCCCCGGTACTGCAATTTCAAGATTGAATCAAAAATGTAATGTTAATATACAGTTAAATAAGACTAAGATAATTAAGAAAATGATCTGTTACTATAGTTAACCCATCCGAGAATCATTAGAGATTATATCCAGGGATAATAGTGTTTGTAAGGATGTCTTTTCATACAATATCCCCAATATTTGGATTAATTTAATAAAGGCACAGTCTGCACCAACCTACTCACCACCTACCCTGCCAGTCTCTAGGATTTTGTATTGTCTATTTTTCAACCCTGAGGACGAGCGCGATTGTGCTTCAAAGTGCTAGGTTTTAGATATTTTATATTTTGGTTTAGTTTAATGTACGTATTAAACACCTTTTTAGTAAAGATTGTGAATGGGTTAATTATGAGTTCCATTTTCAATTATGGTCCGTTCTTTCCGATGGTACTAAAGGTAGTCAAATGAGAAGTGTCCTTTTTGAGATATAAGCTTCTGAAAATAGGGTTAAATTTATGAATTTAATTTTTGAATGAATTTCAAATATGAATAAATTAATAAATACTATTTAGGAAACGAGGGGGGGACGACATTTGTAACTCTATGACATGTTTCATAGGTAATTAATTGGTAAAGTGGCAAACATTTAAAGTAATGTGTTTAGTAGTTACAGTTTGTTATAATAAAGAACAAATTCATCACGACAGGCCGTATGGCCTAGTTTCAGACGAAGTGGTGATAAATGTATTGATTTATGATTTTCAGTACTGCAATTATGCTTTTCAGAACAAAAAGGTGTACATGGGCCATGCAATATGTAAATTTTCTTGTATCATGAGCAATAAGATGACAAACTTTGTAATTTGATCGTTTCTCCTGCAACAGTGAAATAGGGTAGATTTTGACAGTTTTCATGTTCCCATCTTTGAGCTATATCTACTACATGCTGTAGCGATTACATCAAAATTAAAGGGGGTGGAGGGAAACCCGTAGGCCAGTTGACAGAGAAATACTCATATATATATATATATATATATATATATATATCTTTATATAATGAAAATCATGTCATCTGGGATAGTGTATTGATTTTTCAAATATATTGGACAAGTTCGTTGGCTAAGCATGTAGCTCTTATAGTTTGATCACACACAAAATCAAAACTTTCAAAACTGGTTATCATAATAATACTGAGTCGATTATAATTTAATTGAGTCAGTGTACTGATTTTGCAAGTATCTTGAATATGTTTGTTAAACAAGTATGTGGCTCTTGTAGTTCATTTAAAAGGACATATAAAAATTTTTGATGACATTCAAGTAATATAATATAGTTTTGAATCTTGTTCAAGCGTCGGAATTATATCATAGACTATGGGTGATTTTTTAAAACATGATTTTTACAAATGTTTAACGTTTTTAATATAATAGCCTCATATCCATTCAACTACATTTGGTAAGACAAATTTTAAATTTTCCTTCAAATTACCTTTCTCGCCTTAGAAGAGACCTTAGAAGGTGTGATACAAGTTAGTGTAATGTTTATTAAATACTAGCAAGCTACGCCCGCTGCGCTGGTCAGTTTCTACAAATGAACCTTGAAGCAAACAAAATATATCGTTTAATTTGACCTTGTATTTGAAAGCAATCTGTATATTTACCTGGAATATCCTTCCACATTACTGAAAAATGACGTGATTGCGCTATTATATTTTCTAATGTGCAGTCAAAATTTTAGCTGTTAAGAACCAACTCTTTTATTTGGTCATTTACAGTTAAGGTTTGCTAAAGAATGATAAAACTATATGCAATATACTAAAACCATCACTAAAAATTATCGAACTAACAATGCAAACTAATTAACAAAATCCATTCAGTAGAAGTTTTTATAAAGGCTAATCTTTTATAATCGGGTTCATCTGATTATAGAACTTTTCCACGTAATTCTAAGACAGAACAATATAAAATATACTAAAACCATCCTTACAAATTATCTACTTAACAATGCAAGTCGCAAAAAATATGACCAGTAAAAACTTTCAAAAAGGCTAATCTTTCGGAATCGGGTTCTCCTGACTGTATAACCTTCACACAACTGTTTGACTAAGCAGCGTAGAACAATATGTAGTACATTAAAACCATTCCTGAAATAGCATCTGACTAACAATACAATTCTCATCAAAATCCGTCCAGTAGAACTTTTTCAGAAGGCTAATCTTTCATAATCCGAATCAAATACTGAAAAAGCTAATATTTGATTTTAAAAAAATATCACCTGATTTTCGAATTTCCTCCTATAATTCTAGAACTAAGCAACGTAGAATGATATGTTATATAATAAAACTTTCACTAGAAAGTTATCTAACAGTGTAGTTTTCATCGAAATCCATTCGGCAAAATCTTTTAAAAAGGCTAATATTTCATAAACGGATTGATCTGATTATAGAACTTCCCAGAATAATTCTATAACTAAGCTACGCAGAACGGTATGTTATACAATAAAACCTTCCCTGAAAAATTATCTTATACAGTTTAAGCTCTACGAAAATCCATTCAGCAGAACTCGAGTTATAAGCAGCCGGAACGAAATTTCATATATGTAGAAGTAAATAGAAGTATATTGCCATTAATATAGTTTGCATTTGAATTTTAAAAAAGGTACTTTTCGGTTAGCCGGGCGCCAGTGATCTTACACTTGAAAAAAAGCACCTTTTGGCTTAAAATCTCTCATCAAAACTGTTTTTCTTTTCTTTCTTTTTTTTAAATAAAATTAATAACAGCTTTTTCTTTTATTAGCATCTGTATAGCCATTTCAATCCTTTCTGCATCAAAAAAAAAAAAGACACCTTTTGGCTTAAAATCAAATTGTTTAGGATCAAAAGTAAAATCAAAATCGCCCAAAACAAAAGATAAATCGCGAAATATTGTTTCGATAGCAATCTTGCCCCTTGAATAATTTTTTAAGCATTGCGAACATTCCCAATCATGTTTAAATTAAATATTTTCGTTTTATAATATTCTCTCATCAAAACTCTTTTTTATTTCTTTTTCTTTTTTTTTTAATTAATTTAACACAGTTTTTCTTTTATATTTGGAGATGTATAGCCTTTTCATTTCTTTCTGCAACAATAATGATCGCCAAAAAAATAGCAATGGTAACCTTTTCGGCCAAAATAACAAATGTAAAAAATGAAATTATTTACGACATCACATTAAAAACCTCAAAAATAACAGTATTTCTCCACTGTTTAATGGATGTTATTATACATATAAACCTTCCTCTTGAATCACTCTATCTATTAAAAAAAACCGCATCAAAATCCGTTTTGTAGTTTTAAAGATTTAAGCGTACATAGGGATATAGGGACAGAAAAAGCGACTTTGTTTTATACTATGTAGTGATGATGCACGTTCCTTTAAAAAAATTCAATCTACTTTTCCGACTGATCCGAAAGTTCTTGTTTATTAAATCTTGGTAAAAATATTTCTGGTAGAATTTCATTACCTCTCCATAAAGTTAATCTAAAAAATTGATTGAATAATTTCTACGCTTTTAAAAACTTTTATAAAATGAAAATAGTATTTAAATGTATTTATCGCTATGAGACTGTATAGACATTTATTTTCCTGTATAAAGAACAAACAAATTATAGTGAAGAGTTACCTTAACAATATTTCTGTCACTTAGTTTTAAGATTTAACGCATAATGTAATTCCAGTTATTTTAGCTAATCCAGGTGATATACTGTACCCTCAAGTGAAAATAATTGAAGCAGTGTTTAAAAAGATGTTTTATTAAATCTCGGTAAAGATATTTCTGAAATAACCCCATTGCCTCTCCACAAAGTTCTTACAATCAAATTTTGACTAAATTATTTCTGGAATTCTAAGGAGTTTTGTAAAATGAAAATATTTATTTACGGCGTTTACCTAGATGAGAAAATATACAAATTTAGTTCCTTAAATATAATCCTAAAACAATTCTGTTGAAAAGTTTTATAAAATGGCTTGTATCACGTGGTGTTATATTTTCAAAAGTAATGCAATTTTACTATTTTTAGCACATATGAGAGAGATATTTAATCCTGGAGCGAAAATGCTTTTAAGCAGTTTTTAAAACAGATTTTATTAATGTTCTGTGAAAATATTTCTCGGAGGATTTCATTGCTTTTCTATAAAGTTTCAATAAACAAATTTTGATTGAATTATTTCTTGATTTCTAAATTCTTTGTAAAATCAGAATCAAATTTCAGTGTGCTTATGTCTCGTCGATCTGATTGTATACAAATTTATTTCTATAATTTATCATATAGAAGCAATTCTGTTGAAGAAATTTCTAAACATGATTTGTTTTACTTGGTTTTAAGTTTTCCTATATAACGTAATTTCATTATTTTTAGTCACAGTGAATAAGATACTTAATTCTGAAGCGAAAATACTTTTACGCTTATAGTTTAGAAAAGTACTCTTAATACGAAGTAGTAATATTTCTGGAATATATTCATTAGTTATTCGACAAATGCCTCTGAAGGTAATTTTCATAGCATTATGTGCGGATTTCTATAGGATTTTGTAAAATAAAACAATGTTTTAATGCGTTTCAGACAATGAGTTTATATACAAAATTGTGTCCTTAAATACAGCCGGTACGCGATTTTATTGCAAAGTTTCCTAAAACTATTTTCTACGCATGCATTGCTCTTTAACTCTTCATTTTCTAATATGATCTATCAAAGAAGTGTTATTTTTTTTCTGTTTTTGTCAGTTATATATCATCTAAATAAGACAAATATATGAATTTTAAACTAGATTTACTTTGTTTTAGTACAGTCGCTCAAGAAACTAAACCAATGTTACAACCAATATTTGCATTCAATTAATAAGTGACATTTTCTAAGGTAGCTAATAAAATTTATATAGAAAAAGCTTCGTTTTAAACAATATTGAATCTTGAATTTAATAAATATTTTACGTTCAATTTTAAAATACTGATAGTTTAATATCAATATCCAGTTGTTTTAGAATATATTTTAAAACTATACAAGAGGTTTGTAACTAGGCTTAAACTATTTTCTAGTTGTTGTTCAGAGGTGAATTTACTTAAAAAGATGTTCGGAAAAATGTATTTTTGACTCAGTCAATAATTACAATATCAAATCGATGACACAAATATATATTTGAGCAACACCACAAATACACACATAATATTTTCGCGCATTTTCTTTACATCAGCAAATCAATCATAAATACGTCAGTCACATTGAACTTCATAAAATTCTAACAAAGTCGTTCGTGAACAGCAACAAAAACTATCGTCCGCGTGAGGCGCAAATCAAAACCATGGAACTACGTTCCATGATCAAAACGAGTACAATTAAAAGGAGGACCATGGAAACAGTGGTAAACGCAACAGGTGAAGCTGAGGTTCATTCAACTAAAGGAATTATTTTTAATCAATCTTTATACTCTATTTTGGACTTTTTTATACGTCAGAAATGGCAAACCTGTCACACACAAGAAGTGTTCTCTGCCAAGATAATAACTTTCCACTAAACATCAGTTTATGGGACCAATTAAATTTTAGCAATGATTGCAGAGCTAAAAGTGTCCTTAACACATACAGACTATTAAAAAAGTTATTTTTGCAGGGGTTAATGCATTATAGAACTTTTGCGTAAACACTCAGGCACGCCGTTATTACACTAAACTATTTAATATAAATGTGTGAATAATCATTCTGATTACCTTTATAAACACAAAATACATTATTTTTACATGTTTCGAAAGATTGGTTATGTAATAAATAGCCTAATTAAGTAATTGCTATCATTATTAATACACATGCTTGTACTGTTGAGATCATACATTATAAAAACATATTTAAAGTCGAAATAAGGATTCGTGAGTAATTAATTCTGTAAAAAGTAGTTTTTCTGTAAAAATTAATTCTTGATTGGTACATTCTTTCTAACTGTCATACGGTGCAGTGGTCTTCGTATGAAAATAAAAAAGAATGGACTGTCACATAATATCATGTATTTTCAGTTACTTAAAGTTATTGACGTGTTATATAACCCCTTCCTTCGAATTACGTTCAGTGTAATTCACCAGGGCTATTAATTACGGTAACAAATGCTTCTGATCTGCAAAGTAAATAATATATTGTTAGCAGTTACAACATGAATACATTTTTTTAACGTTAAAACCTGGCACTTTGTTTTGATGGTAATTAACATGACGTGATAAATTTTGGTTTGTCCGGTTCAAAACTTACAATCTGATATATATCACTAGACCAGAGGCTCATCCTGAGGCTCTTGGGCCGAAGCACTGTTCATAATAATATATTTCATTTATTTAATCGCAGCAACATCGCGATTAATAAGGATAAGGTCAATGTTTGGAAATAGCGGTTACAAGTGAACACAGACTAAACGGTTAGACGCTCTGCTTAGACTTATTGTGAATTTCGTCTGATTTTCTGAAGCTACTTTTAAAATATCTTGATTAAATAATAATAAACATGCATTCCGAAAAAAAATGACAAATGTTTCTTAATTTACGAAAATATAAAATAACCAAGAGATAAAATATTCAATAGCCTCTTCCGAGTTACCCACGATTCCGAAAAGAGGTTTTTATCATCAGAAACCAATATATTTTGCATATTTAAAGAATCATTTATAAAATCACAGTTCCTTTTGCTGCTACCGATTTTCGAAAATGTTTCCGAGTAGTTTGTGTAGTGTTTTAGTCAGTTTTCTCAAACCGGAATATTGTTTTTCTCTATGCTGTTCACTCTCAAGAAAAGATGTTTAGCTGCGTAATTGAATTTATGCATAGAACAGTAACAAACTAATAATAATTTTAAGGTTAAGTTTAATGCTGTAAAGTTATCGTATTTGTCTGTAAAACAGGTTTGTTGAGCATGAAAGTGTTTACTTGAAATTTGATAGCATCCAAAAAATTTATATTCTGGTTTAAGAAAACTAATTAATACTCTATTAAAAACCACGCGCAAAAGTTTCTGAAAAATCAGTGGCAGCTAAAGATTAATTTTTTTTATGTAAATGTTTCTTTAAATATCGAATATATATTGATTTCTGATGATGAATTCTTTTTGGAATTGTGGATAACTTGGAAGAGGTATATTTTCACTCGTAGTTATATTTTATTTTCCTAGATTAAGAAACATCTGTCTTTTTGTACAGTGTACGTTAGTCGACCCTTTTTTTGTATTTCTAAACATAACGTGTACAGACTAGTAGAAAATTTGACTGCCTAATTAAAATATTTTTCTAATAGTTTACATAAATAAAAATAGTATTTATTATTTTACATCAAACACACAAGCGTGAAAAGTTGCATCCATAATAAAAATTCAATTTTACACTGCAATATATTTTAAAAGCATTATGAGAAATGGAACACGTACGTCTGTTTAAGAGATATATAATCCGAAAATAGAATTGGGACTTGGATTTGAAAATATTTAATATCCGTTCAGTACAGTAGCGATTTAAAATTAATTAGATGATTTCGCATGTAACTCCTCTGTTTCTCCCTTGATGTCACATGACAAGTCACACATTCATAAGAAGGATAACTAAGCTTAAAATATGGTTTCAAAACATTGAATTTTAATTTTAATATTTCGAAAATTAAAATAAGAATGCGTTGGATTATAGAGAAGATATCTATGTATAAGATTACATAAAATACACTGCTCAAAACAATTAAAGGATATTGCAGTTTTAGGTGGATTTTGTATCTGGGAAACTTTTTAGCTGATTGATACATGGTCGACAGACATAGTAGGTTATATGAGAATAAATTACACATGTTTGGCAGAAAAAAATGCATTTTATTGCGCATTTGTGTACAAAAGGAAAAAAACACAATTTATGCATATGAGAAAAAAAGAATAAGAAAAGGTGTTTTCTTCAAAGAAAATCATTTTCAGTAGGGGGTATGGTTTCCACAGGCGGCCAGCAACGTTGAACACCTTTGAGGCATGGACTCAATGAGGCTATTAATGACGAGTTGGGGTATTCTGCCCCACTCTTCCAGAAGAGCTCTTTCCAGTTCTTGGAGCGTTTGTGGGGGTTGTTGGCGGCCAGAAACTCCTCTTCCTAGAGCGTCCCAAACGTGCTCGATTGGATTCATGTCTGGAGAACACGCTGGCCATTCCATTCGAACGATTCCTTCCTCGAAAAGGAAATCCTCCACCAGGTTTGCACGATGTGGGCTGCAGTTATCGTCCATTAAAATGAAGTTATCTCCGATTGTTGCAGCGTAAGGGACTACAATAGGTCTGAGGATCTCATCCCTATATCGGCGACCAGTCAGAGCTCCATCTCGAATGATGTAGAGGTCAGTGCGCCCGTCAATGGAGATGCCACCATACACCAACACTCCTCCACCGCCAAATCTGACACTTTCGTGCATGAACGCAGGATTATTCCTACTGCCACGGTCCCTCCAGATGAAAATACGCCTATTATCCGGATGCACAGAAAAACGGGACTCGTCAGAAAACAGAATATTGCTCCATTAATTTCTCCTCCAGTTGACATGCTCGGTTGCCCACTCCCTGCGGTCGCGACGATGCCTTGATGTTAATCTAACACATACCATCGGTCGGCGAGCATACAGACCTACAGCATGGAGCCGGTTTCGGACAGTCTGAGTTGAAATCGTGGTGCCTGTAGCCGAGCGAAGGTGTTGTTGGAGAAGAGTAGCGTTCATGTTTCGGTGTCTCCGAGCTGTTAACGCTAAATACCGATCTTCATTGGGCGTTGTTGCCCGTCTACGACCTTGCCCTGGTCTTCGGCCTGCACATCCACTCTCCAAAAAACGGGTCCAGATCCTGGAAATGACACTTTGTGACACTCCAATGGCTTGTGCTACTCCGGCTTGAGTTTGGCCCCCTTCTAACCTACCAACAATTCTCCAAGCTTCTGAATCTGTCAAATGACTTCGCTGAGACATCGTACTCATCGAAACAAAGCAATCACTGAATGCCGATCATCCTTGTCTTCATTCTCTTTTATCCAGTTGAAAGTCAAATTTCATTCGCTGCCGCTGAAGCGACGTTTTTGACGTCGAACTCAAAATTTGCATACTCCACAGTTTGAAAACCAGAAAAATTTGCATTTGTGATTCTCTTCTTCTATTTTCGGCAAAAAAAATTTCGTTTATATCTTTATTTTATATAAAACTTCAAATATCCTTTAATTGTTTTGAGCAGTGTAGTATATATTCTAAATAGTGTATTATTATTATCACTGTTCTGAAAATTAATGTATATAAATTTTCGCCTACAGCAGAGTATCCACGTTTTTTAAATGTTAATAGAATAGCTCATACACACAAGGAAAGCAACACAACTCCAAAAAATTCATTTTGCGTATTATTACACTAATACGCCTTAGGTGCGTCTTGCTTCAGGAAAATGTCATAAGTGTAGTTATCTGGTGAACCGCTGATTATGCTATATGCCCTTTAAACATCCCAGATGATGGATAATATGTGTGGGAGGATAAATTTACTCAATCCACTCTATATCTTTTACATCCTCATTCCTAGGGATTTTGTGCTTAACACGCCTTTACAGATACTTTATACGCTTTTACAGATGCATGCAAAGATAAGTGCTATAATTTAATGTTACCGTGCAAAAGCAAATCTTCCTTTGCCTCTCCTGTGAAATATAGTATTTTTGAGTTGTGTCACTTTCCTGCGGATGAGCGATATAAATAACAAAAAGCAGTATAAATAACGTAAATGCATTTTCTTTCAAAATACGTACATAAAATACTGTTATTGTAAATGATTCAATATCTAGGCTGTATTTGGATTTTCAATATTTGTATATTAGACGTCCTCTCTATAAATAATGATTTTGTTTTCATTGACTTCACATATACTTCGACTCATTAATCTTCTTCCTCCAGGATGTGGATATAAACAGTGTCCTTTTGGTTGATCTACGTTGGGTAGGCAAAGTAATATAAAATGCATTATTAAAACAAAAAAAATAATTTTATATGGAGTTAGTATCTACCTAGGCCCTATACCATCACGACATTACGAGATCTGTCTTGAATTTGCAATTTTCCTGTGCGCAGTACTGATTCTAAGGGTGCGCCACAGTGCACAGCGGAAGGCAATAGCTGTATGCACATGCTTGAATTTTTCTCCCCCGTTCCAGTGAGCGAGTCGTTGCCTGCTTGCCGCAGAGTGAGGTGCTGTCATAATGGATTTTGATTTCTGTCAAGATGATTGAACGAGTTGAGTAAAGGTAATGCATCAAATTCTATAAAAAGGTTGGTGATTCTCAAGCGAAACAATTCGTAAGATTCATCAGGTGTTTGGAGACGATTCTATGGGATCAACAAAAGTTAAGGAATTGTTCAACCGATTCAAAAGTGGAAACGACGGTGGAATCTAACACGATTCAAAAAGAAGCCTTCCAGAAGTGTTTTCGTTAGTGGAAGGAACGGTGGTCTAAGTGTGTGGAGACGCAAGGGGCCCTCAACTGAAGGGGATTACAGTCCCAATCCCGTCAGGTAACTTATGTATTTATTTCGGCTAAAGGTCTGATACTTTTCAGACAGACCTTGTATAATTCATGAAATATTGGAGATATTTGCTCATGGATTTTTAAAACAGTTCAATGCATTTAAAGATTGTGTTGCAGCACTCACGAAACTTCAATTTGTGCGTCTTTGATTCTCTTGAGAATATCCGGGCGATAGTTTACTTCCTGCCAAACACGAGCTAGCATATCGGACATGATGCGTTTTGTAGTTTCTGTGGTCCGTTCTTCAGCTGTGGTGTAGTCGTAAAATAACCAAAACGCTATAAACAGAAGGTATAAACCAGAGAGAATAAGCTATAGCTTTTTCTGGAAAACAGGGTACAAGGAGATTTTTTTTAATCCAGAGAATATAAGACGTATACCACCATATAGCCTGCACTAAAACCCTGGAGCATACCAATGTCAATAACAGGAGATGCAAATAAAAATGTAGATAGTGGACTACATTTATCTCAAATCTTTCATGAGTTATAACGCGTTATAATGGTAACGGCATTTTATGGTACACTCTGTATTTTAAAACCAATAATTATTCAAAATAAAAATGTATACAGAATGAACTATTAATACATTTGTTCTTGTTGATTAGGTATAAACTTTATAATCAATCTGGATTTTTTTTAATCATTAATTGTGCATTTTCTGATGGCACTGTTAAAAAAAGAAATAAAAGAAAGAGAAAAAAAAACTGAAGAAAAATATCGGAACAGAAAATATCCCTTTTGAGTAAATTTTAAAGAAAGTAAGTATGATTAAATTTATCATAGACCATTAACGCTAATAGCGCAGCGACTCGAATATGACCAAAATGTGAAATACTATGACCCAAATTCATCTCTTATTGTCAATATAGTAGTCACGTTGCGTTGAAAATTAGTAGTATTCATGTTACTGTGTAGTAGACATGTCTCCTTTTGAAAGAAGGTGCAAATGACTTAAATATTGGGAAGTGTGACTCCACAATGGATGAACTAAACCGGCGTTTTCATCCAAGTTACACCGGACGCCGATCACTGATTGAGGGAATCCATATGAGACATTTCCAATTATTTGTGTTTGAAAATTCACCTTGTGAGTTAACGATATGTTATTGACATGTTCATCGATGATTTAACAATAACTGGTTATTGCTAGTTATCGGTATTTGATTCGTTGTAAGTATTTGATTACATACATTTGAATATCTGATTTGCTGCCGATGGAAGGTTTTCATTATCTTTATGAACTTTTGATAGTAAGACTAGCTTGTCAGCGTTTACTGTGACGAAGTTTGCGTTCTGGTGACGTACTTGATATTTTCATGAAGCCTACTTCTGGTGAATTTTAAAGGAACCATGTAGATTCGTCAATAACTTTGTCTGACACGAGAAAATTATCTTCTTTACCAAGAATATGCATTAACTTGCTTTTCTGAATTTTTCTCTAAAGCAAAATCTAAAAAACTATTTAATAAATGAAAATAAATGTATGAAATCTGAACATTCGTAGAAATTTAGATTTATCAATTTAAATATGAAGAATCGTGGAAATTTTTTTTAAGTACTCCGTAATCAAGCACAGAGAGTACAGCAGAAAAATGTTTTATCTTATTATCTAATTATTAAATTTGAATGAATTTTTGCATCATTTTTACTTTCTTCTACCTATAAAAGAAGAAAGTATTGGATTCGTTAAAAATTTCGACTTCCGGTTTTCGACATTTTTATACGTTTTAGAATGTCCCGTACATGATTTGACTGTATTTAGAAACTGTCTGTCCGAGAGTCTGTGTGTCTGTCTGACTGTATGTATGTGACACATTTTATGGGCGCTCTAATTCAGGAACTACTGCGTATTTTAGGAGGATATTTCATATGGAGTTCTATCCTTATATAAACGGATGCTGATTAGATTTTGATCTAAATCCCTCAACATAGGGTGTCGCAAGAAGTTGATTTCTTTGATTTATGTGATGCTTATATCTTATTAGTTTATATGCGTAGAATTCAATAAAAGAGGAAATTTAGAATCCTGCAATACTTAGAATCCTTCAATACTTAGAATCCTCATGATAAGAATAGATAGTTGTTCAGTTTTATTTTCGGTCATCTAATAAGGGGGTTCCGAAATTTTCAAGTATGTTCAAAATATCGATACTTATATCACCAGATTTAATGTACAGAATTCAACAAGCATCCCGAATATTAGAAGACATTGTGTAAAAAACCTATTTGCTAAATCGATGCAATTTATTGTAGTATTTAAATCATTTAATTGATTTGATTTATATAGAAGAAAGTTTTGTGATGGGCACAACATACAAATGTCTAGGGTATGATTTAAGTCAAAAAAGTAATAATATGACATTTTCAGGATATATATATATATATATATATATATATATATATATATATCAAACTACATTAAAGAGCAGTACTAGCTTAATGTTAATGATAAAATATTTATTCTTCACGAAACCTGTTTGGTCGTAATAAAAAATTTTTGTCCCAATGTAAAATGTTTCTTTGTTTTAAGGCATGTTATAACTTTAGGGGAAAAAAATCGAAATTTTTTGTTTGCATATTTCTATTTTTTAAACGCTCAAAAAGTTTGTGGCAAAGCAGCTTTTTCGAAATTCGTATTGGTTCAAATGTTATACACCTTTTGGTGTTACAGTGAATAGGCTCATTTTTAGCGTATTGTGTGCGGCGCACATGTAAAAACAAAAGAATTGAGAAAGAAGAGATCCCGGAGGGTTCATTATATGGGCGTGGTATAGATTATTTTATGCAAGTTGAAAATTGCCACTGTTATCTATGTTTGTTTAAAAACGTTGTAAATCTTTAAACCTTTTTTTGTCGAAATTGTGATTTACAAATCGGTACCAGGTAAAACTCGAGATTGAATCGGCCGATTTAGTTGATATTTTCATGCTATTCTAGTATATACTATTTTGTAGTCCCTCATTGACACGTTTTTCAATATTCGAATTGTAAATATTTTTTTGTGCGATTTAAATGAAAAAATGTTTGTCTAAAATCGACAAATTGAAATTTGAACGGCCACCACTTTCTCCAGGATCGAAACATTGATAAACCCATCCAGAATTTTTTTATTTATTTTTTTTTTGTTACAGATAAGGAAATTCCACGATTCATCATGTAGCGCAGAACGCTTCAATTTTTGCACCCCCCCTGTATTAAAGGCCGCCAGAGAACCATTTTGCAACTACTTTCCAAATAAAAAATTGTTTTTAGAACTTCACAATATGCTCTTTCATTTGCAGAAAACCCCATTATTATTACTGTATAATTGCGCTCAAAAAATGGCAAAAATGTTGAGATATTTTAGATATTTTTTTTTGAAAACATGCATTAAAAGGACTGAAAGGATTGAAAGGACAAGAAAGGATTGAAATGATGAAAATTGACTGCAGTTGGATCGGGGATAATGAAGCTTTTAATTAATTTAATCAAACTATTATAAATTTTTGCATTTATTTATTTGTGTTTTATGGAAATAAAAATGTGTTATTAAAATATAAAAAAATAACCAAAGTTTTAATACTCTGTTAAATATATGCAGCTAACTGTCTTGTCATTCGCACATTTTGTTGTTGTCGTGTCAGAGAAAGTGCCATGGCACTTCTCTGAAAGAAGGGGTGCCAGAACCTCAAAAGAGGTTGGACTTCTAGAGGTGGTCTTCTAATTTTGAACCAATTTCAGATGAGAGACCTGCACCTGGATTGGCACCCCCAGAGGTATCCTTTTCAAACTTGGAGGACATTGGAGCTAAGAACAGATTTTACGTGCACCAGCTCCCATTTACGTACACGGTCCTACAGCAGCCGCAGTTGAGAGAGTTTGTCACCCTCCAAAGCATTGACCATGGTCGATGCTGCTTCACTTTCGGTGATCTTACCGGAACCGAGCTTAATCATCTGCGCCATTGCGGGACATTCGCCTGTTTTTAAAGCCTATTATTAAGCGTATTTGACCATATTATTGACTATTATGGTCAGAATAAAGTTAAATTACAGTCGTGTAATTGTTTACTGTAAAAAACTCGAATGACTGGACAGTTTTCTGCAAATTTTTAACAGTGTACTGTACACCAAAATGAATCTATCAAAACAAGTTTTGCCTCGAAGTCCAGGTTGCATATTTTTGAGTCGTCAGTTCTTTTTCATCCTGTTTATTAAGTTGTCTCTTAATTATACTAAAAACGAAAAAAAAATTGCAAACATTTTATAACACTGGAATAAAAAATAAAAATAAAATAAAATTTTATTATATTTCTTGTTGTAACTTAAACAAAAATTTGCTTGTTTGTTTATCAAGTTACTTACTTAAAGTTATTTTGTAAGGAATTTAATTTGCTTTATATATAAAAAAAAAGAAATGAAACATGTAAATTCGTTAACTTCTTCAGAATTTTTTGTGTCAAAGCCACTGATAAACAGTGGTTTGAAATAATTGAGTTTAAAATTTACCCTTCGCACGTATCACCGGTTCGCGACTCAACATTTACGGTTCGTACAACCTTAATTAAAAATTTGCATATCAACTGTATGATTCTTAAATTTTCAGATATTGAAACAAAAATAATAACAATATATATATATATATATATATATATTTCTGTCATTTAATACCTTTCAGGTCGCTTAAGAAATAGAAATTGCGATTTCAGCATATAGAAACTGAAACGTATTTTCCTTGATTCGTATTTTGATACTTTCTTACGGTAATAGCATTGATCACTTTCTTATTAACTTACTGTGAAAGAATTCTTTGACATTTATGTATTTAGTACATTCTGTGAACTTTCTTCGATGAATTACTTTCTACATTAGGGAATTACCAAGCAAAACTTTTTATGCAAGGGAAAAAAATGAAATAACTTTTTGCAAACATGAAGGACGAGAACATGATTGACGAAATAAAAATTATGCGTCTAGTATACATTATGAAACATTTTCCAACACTTTCATAATAAAAAACACTCACTGTTTAAAAGGGCAAATAAAATATATAACGAAACATTTTAAAAAAGGCATAACACATTTGAAAACCAGATTTCAGCATTTACCGTCCTTAACCAGGAAAGCATTCAAATATTTTGTGTAGCCGTCTATGTAATATATAGTCTTCTACATACATTCTACGCAGTAAACTTTAAAAAATTTAAAACTTCTGAAATCATACTTCCAGAAATTATCATCCATATTCGGCCATGTATCCGGGTCTTTGCGCGGCACTCTATATGATTTTATTTATATTCTATAAACATCTTATAATTTCTAAATATAGTTCAGCTTGAAAATGCAATATTCGATTAAAAATCCCCTTTAAGCATATCACGTTCAAACTCAGAAATGCTTACGTGTACTTCTTTTGTGAAGCATCTATGTAATCTATAGCATATATACACACCAATTAGTATGCAAAAATTCATTTAAACTTTAAAACACATCTCATAAGTTCAAGCTCTCTTTCAAAAATTATCTCTTATAATCAGTGTTTCGGCTACAGTACAGTATCTGAAATCTTTTGTGTGTCCCAGCAAATGAATGATAAATACTATGCACAACATGTAATACGCTGCAAACATTCTTTACTCATAAATCATTATGCAACCGAATACTTTTGTGTGGCCCTGTAAATGAATAATAAATACTGTTCCGTCGCGGAAGTACGGTTTTGGCTCCATCTAGTGAGCGTTGTATCACAGCTCCACCTAGGAGCATTTTGTAAAACATTTCTTTAAGCTGTGGGTCAATGAAGCACTCGCACGTATTCTAAACATCGCCCAGTTCACGCGGCGATAGAGACCACGGCCAAGACACCGCTATTTCAGAATACGCATTTGAAGATCCCTCGCAGCAGATTTCTGTAAAAACATTAGGAATGTTATGGAAGCCCCAATCGGATCATTTTTCCTTTAAAATTACTGTCATCCCTAAAGATAATTACTCCAAGAGAGAAGTATTGGCCAAAATTGCCAAAATTTATGATCCACTAGGCCTGGTTGGCCCAATTGTCACTAAAGCAAAAATTTTTATGCAACAGCTATGGGAACAAAAGCTTGATTGGAATCAACATCTGCCTTCCAACTCTCTTCGAGAATGGAACAATTTTTTGATTAAATTACAAGACATAAATAATCTTGCCATTTCTCGATATGTTCTGTAAGACAATATCGCAAAATTAGAACTTCATGGCTTCTGTGACGCATCAGGGAAAGCCTATGGAGCTGCTGTTTATTTACGATGCATCTCCATGACTGGACAGTTCAGTTCGAATCTTCTATGCAGCAAGTCTCGGGTGGCTCCCCTAAAGCCAATGACTATACCAAGATTGGAGCTCTCAGCAGCTCTACTATTGACGAAACTAGTTAAAAAACTAGTTCTGACCTTACAGTTGTTCTTTGAAAAGGTGTGGCTGTGGACTGATTCTTCCATTGTACTTTTTTGGCTCAATACTCCACCCCACAAATTAAAAACTTTCGTAGCCAACAGAGTGACTATGATTCAGACTCTTTCTGAAAATTATCTATGGAATCACGTATCCTCCAAGTCTAATCCGGCTGACGTGAGGTGCATATGCCAAAGATCTATAAATAATGACTATGGTGGTTTGGTCCAGAATTTCTTGAAAGAGAAATCACAGTTCCTAGACAGTGTCCCAATCCCACAGACATTGACTGTGTAAAAGAACTGAAACCAGATATCACTTTTATCACAATTTCTAATGAAAATGACACTTTTTGTGATCGTCTGTATAAATGTTCTCATAATATTTTAAAACTAATTAGAATATGTAGTTTCATTTTCAGGTTTCTAGGCAATGCTCGTAAATTAGAAAGGATTTCCAATCACCTGACGGCGAGCGAGCTACAACAAAGTACTCATTTTTTGGTGAACAAAGTCCAGGAGGGTAAGTTTGCAGCGGAAATAGCTGCGTTGAGGAAAGGACACACTGTTCCTTCGTCCAGTAGCTTAAAATCATTAAATCCCTTTTTGGACGAAAGTGGCTTACTTCGTGTAGGTGGCAGATTAATCAACTTCAATTTGCCCTTGGAAGCCAAACATCAATTGATTTTACCAAATGATCACGTACTCACTAAATTAATCTTTGAATTCTTCCATAAAAGGTACTTGCATATAGGTGCACAGGGATTAGTCCATCAAGTTCGCATGCAATATTGGCCCATAAAGGCTAAAAGCACAGCTAGAAAAATTGTTCATTCCTGTGTCACGTGCTTCAAGCACAATCCCAAGACACTAGATCAATTAATGGGAGATCTCCCACAACAACGTGTAACACCAAATTCAAGTTTTTTAAATTCAGGCGTCGATTTTTGTGTGTCCATTCCACATCAAATATAAGAATCAAAGAAAAGGAGTTTATTCAAAAATTTATGTGGCCATATTTATATGCATGTCTACCAAGGCAATACACTTAGAAATAGTAAGCGATTTATCGCGGCGCTTAAAAGATTCTGCGCTAGGAGAGGCAGGATAAGTACACTAACCTCAGATAATGCCACTAACTTTAAAGGTGCGTCAACAGAATTAGATAAGTTTAAGAAATCGCTGAAAACTCCCAGCGAGGAATTATCGAATTTTTTAGCCCAGGAATTCATAACATGGAAATTTATTCCCCCGCGTTCCCCTAACTTTGGTGGACTCTGGGAAGCAGGCGTTAAGTCCTTCAAACATCACTTGCTCAGGGCCGTAGGTAATAATAAAATTACTCTTGAGGACTTCGAAACTCTTATCATACAAATCGAAGGCATTCTAAATTCCCGGCCTTTATTTCCACTTTCAGATGACATAAATGAGTTTGAAGTGCTTACCCCAGGCCATTTTTTAATTGGCCGACCCATCACCAGTATTCCCGAGGCTACTGTTATGAATATCTCCGATAATAGATTAAATCATTGGCAACGCATTACTAAATATGTTCAATGCATTTGGAAACGTTGGTCTATTGATTACCTAAATCATTTGCAGCAGCGCGGTAAACGGCAGTTCACAAAAAATAACGTTAAAGTAGGATCCCTAGTGTTATTAAAGGAAGAAAATCTGCCACCATGTAAATGGGCACTGGCCCGGATTGTAGAAATAGTTCCCGGCAAAGACAATAAGGTGCGTGCAGTTAAAGTAAAAACTGCCACGAGTGAATTTTTACGGGGCATTTCAAAAATTTGTCTATTGCCAATTGGTGAAAATGTAATGTAAACAGCATTTATGTTGTATTTCAATATTATTCTTAATCAATTATATAACCAATTCACTGTATATTGTTCATTTTGCATTGTAATATTATCTGTAATGTATATTAATTATATTCTAAGTTTAAATTAATTGCTGAAATATTTCATATTTCATCCCCGGGCGGCATGTTCCATCGCGGAAGTACGGTTTTGGCTCCATCTAGTGAGCGTTGTATCACAGCTCCATCTAGGAGCATTTTGTAAAACATTTCTTTAAGCTGTGGGTCAATGAAGCACTCGCACGTATTCTAAACACCGCCCAGTTCACGCGGCGATAGTAATCATAAAAATGCAGTTCAATTTAATAATTTGTGTGTGTGAACGTCTACTGTCCTGTTATATGTTAATAATAAAAAGTTAAAAAGACAATCTCATCTCATACAGTCCATTCATAACGACCAAATTGTTTACACTCTGTACTCTACAGAAAGCATGTTTTAGTGGAAAACCGAAATTCATATCAATTTCATTATGTTTGTCATGGTGTAACATTATTAAAATACAGGCTGTTTCATAAAAGACGGGCAAAACTTTAAGAGGTGATAGTACACATCCAAACACACAACTTTCATCAAAGAATGTATGGTCGAAAATAAAACGCAAAGGTGCTGGCGCATTTGGATACTTGGTCCATGCAAAAGTTAAATCTCCATTCCTGTTGCGAGTTATTGAGAGAAAAACGCCACTAATAGCATGCAAATGTAATATGGGGAAGAAGAAGAACGCGTATGCAAAATTTTGCCTCGATTAAAACACAAAAGCCGCTAATCCTAGTGTGCAATTGTCAATCGCGGTAGGAACGTTACGGAAGATGTTGCATTTTACTAAAAATGCTGATATGCATTTTATCTACGAAACTTCAAATGGAAATGGCTCAGAAGCTTAACGATTGTGCAGAAAGCGGTTTCCTGAAAAACGGTTGCCTGACCGTAAAACATTTGAGAACTTGCACCGACAGTTGTGTGAGACGGGGTTGTTTCTCGCTTCCCTGTCGGATGCAAGTCGTGCAAAGACGGATCGAATGTAAGTTTTGGGAGAAGCCATTCTGGATATGGTGGCTGATCAGAAAGTACACGTACACAAACAGTGCCTAGGAAATTACATGTATCACATTCCACTACATGGAGAGTACTGAAAGGTGAACGTTTGCATCCTTATCATGTTCAAAGGGTCCAGAAACTGACTCAAAGGGATTATCCTCGTTGTGTGGAATTCTCCCGCTGATTTCTGTAGCAGAACGCGGTAAATTCAGATTTTGGGGGAACAGTTCGCCGATAAATGTATCTCCACACGTGAAGGTGCATTTAGCACCCACAATCGTCGTGTATGGGGTAATGTAAATCCACATGCTCCTCAACAACGATTTTCTATTAGTGTTTGGGAAGGGATAATCGGAGAACAATTACTCGGACCTTATCTTCTGTCAGAACGCCTTGACGGGAAAAATGCATCACGTTTCTTCAACATGTGCTGCCAGACATGTTGAAAGCCGATCCCCCACACATCCGGCGAGTAATGTGTTCCAGCAAGATGGAGCACCAGCCCATTATGTACGAAAGTATCAGGATATAACATTTCCCAACCAATGAATTGGACGAGGTGGTCCTTTGCTTGACCACCGCACTCGCCAGATCTGTCATCTCTTGATTTCTTTTTGTGGGGACAGATGAAGGATCTTGTGTATGATATCTCCCATTGAATCTGCAAAAAACCTCGTCGCCTGACTTTCGGCCGCTGCAGAGGAGGTGCGTGATATGCCTGTTGTTTTGTTGAAAGTTCACCAATCCTTTCTTCACCGTTGTACCGTATTTATAGACACTGCCGGTCATTTTTTGAATACTTATTGTAATAACATGTAAATAAACATGTTTTTGTCACTTAATAGTTCTTTGTGTGTTTTTGAATCGTATAAAAATATCACCTGCGGCGCCCTCTAGCATGTTTGCTTTTTTAATTCCGACCATGGATTCTTTGATGAAAGTTGTTTGTTTGGATGTGTATTATCACCTCTTAAAGTTTTGCCCATCTTTTATGAAACACCCTGTACACCGCAAACGATTTACCCCACAGACCATAATATGTCGGACTGATTTTGAGTACACCTGTAAACGAACTACACTATATTGCCAAAGATGACCGGTCACTTGCTATTTTAAACGTTTTGTTAACTATCTAGAAAAATACGTGAGGAATTAACCTAAAACTGCAGGTGTGTAAACAGTATAGTATAGGTTATATATTTCCGCAAAGATTTTTTCCCGAAACCCCATAGGGGACTGTCAACAAATTGAAAAAGAACTAATATCTGTTGGATTACCCTGTAAAAACTAATGTAGCAAAAGCATTTAAACTCGAGATTATTAATAAGTGGCTTATTGTAATATACTGTGTTCATTTTTATAACGATAGCATGTATACCCGAAGAGAAATTAAGGTTTTTATAAAAACAGTCCCAAATTTCACCAAGTTTTTTGCTTATAATTTGCAGAGTTCTTAATATAAAAAAAAGTTATTTTGAGAAATTATGTCAAACAACATTGTACATAATACTATGCAACCGGAATTTAAAAAAAAAAATTGGATGAAAAATGAGCAGGTTTACTAAAAAGTGTTTCACTGCGCATGCGCGAATGCAATCAAAATATAATATGCATACTGTATTAGCTAAGTATACAGAGCAACTTTTGTGAAAGTCTCGAAATCATAGCTTGAAAATTCTAAAAATTATCGTCGATAGAATAAGCTCGAAATCCGTTGTTCCCGAAAAGAAGCAAAAAAATGAAGGGTTGCATCAAATATCTGTTGATTAGTGCCAAGATAGCGTACACAATATTGCACGTACTACTATATTTGGATACAACCACTCATCTTTTTGCTTCCTTTTGGGAACAACGGATATTGAGCTTATTTTATCGACGATAATATTCAGAATTTTCAAACTATGATTTTGAGACTTTCACAAAAGTTGCTCTATATACTTAGCTAATACGTTATGCAGATAATATTTTAACTAATATATTTACCGTATCTGCTATCTAATGTATCAATACCAAAGGATTATTTGGTGGTTTGATAAAGTAACCCTAACACTAAAAAATGCTTTTTAACACACATTTCGTTTTTAACAAGCGGTAAATTCTAATTATGAAAAAAAAATTACTTGAAAACAAATTTCCTTCGCGAACAAGCCACCACATAGTGCATGAGCCAGGCTTCATTTTCAAAATTTTGAAATTGAATTTTGTTTTATTTTATTTAGCTCTATAATGTTAGAACTAAATTGTACCGTATTGTTTTCTAATATCGTATACTTATGCCGCATGATTCCAGGTATGTTAATCACATTAACCGTGTTAACGATGCCAGAGACTTCATTTTTAAAGAGATACAAATGGTGCCTTTTATTTTTACTTAGCATTCGTAATTATTTCGTATGTCAGGACCTCGTGAATATATTCTATATCAAAAAAATTCAGTTTTATCATTATAAATAACAGCCACATTTTTAGGCACCAAAAATAATTCTCATGGATGCATATTAGTTGCAATAGTGTGAATAGCTATCATCGTCAGCGCAAAACACTGTGATTGTTTCATATGTAAAATAATCGGTATTTTTTGTACTTTCCACGGTCGCCATCTATGCTGTTGAAACCGATCAGCATTCATATAAAATACTTTGGTGCCTAAAAATGTGATTGTTATTGATAATTATAATATTCTACAGTGTGTCTCAAAAGGTCGTTTACAAACTTAACATGCTGGTCTGTCATATCATGATGAATAAGATTTACATAGGAACTTGTGTTCGAAAATGCAAACTGCGAGCGCTAGAGGGCGATGAGCACAGGTGTGGAGGGAAGAAAGAAAGGATTTCGAAAGAGGTATTATTATGGCTTTTATTAAAGAACATGGTTTAATTTGCAGAAGATGTTCAAAATTCCTTCTATTCGCCGCAATGCATGCTTCACAACGTCGACGCATGGATTCACGGACACGTTCAAAATAGGCAGGTGTGTCGCGGACATGCGCCGCCGATTCCACGATCCTGGCGACGAGATCCATATCTGATGTTACGGTCGTCTCGCACATTATGGACTTCATGTATCCCCACAGATAGAGATACAGGGGAGTTAGGTCAGGGGATCGTGGTGGCCATGCGACTGGTCCACGTTAGCCAATCCAGTGATAAGGATATGTCCTATCGAGGTAATCTCGCACAGTGTAACTAAAATGAGCAGGCACTCCATCATGCTGAAACCAGATGTTTCGGCGTGTAGTGGCTGGAGCGTCACCCATCAGATCCGGCAAGACTCTTTCTAAGAAAATGTGATAGGTATAAAAGAGACATGCGCCGCATGCGCCCCGGTGCGGGACGCACCGCACACATTCGAGCACCGTTCCCAGGTCCTGAGAGACCTTTACTGCGCCAGTAGCTTTGTCTCGCTACGGCGCTACGGCCGGCCAGAGAGCCGCACCTCACTGCGGACCCTCTAACCTAGTACCCACAGTTCGATGACATAGGTCGCTAGGACAGTAACCCCACTCTGGGGAAACTCCCCACAGGACGAACCCGTGGCACATTGACGAAGGCCACCCGCCGACCCCGACGCCGAAAACCCCATTTGGGGAAACGGTTCTAGGTCGTCGTGCTGCCGCGACAACTTTTGCTTTCCCATAGAGGTCGAACGTTGACATGTTATGTAAACAAGCAACAAGCCTCTTCTTCCGTGAGGTTCACATATCATATACTACTACATATATATAACTACTACAAATAAATACAACTACACATACAACAATAAAAGAGCAGTCCTTCTCCAAGGGGATACCCGCGATCCAAGCGACACGGTATCCCTTGGGAGGTCACGCTCAGAAGTTACATGTAACACAACTACATATATATCACTACAAAAAGCAGTCCTTCTCCAAGGAGATACCCGCGAGGCATCGAGATCCAAGCGACACGGTATCCCTTGGGAGGTCACGCTCCCTATGTGATAGGTGTTCCCGTCGAGGTGTTGAGGTAGTAGGTAAGGGCCAATTAACATGTCACCGATAATACCAGACCAAACGTTCACGGCGAAACGTTGTTGACGTGCATGGGCACGTGTACACCTTGGGTTTCCATGCGTCCATATGTGCATGTTGTGCAGGTTCAAGACACCGTCCTGTGTAAAACAGGATTCATCCGAAAACAAAATCAACGATGGAAAATTCGACTGTGCGACCCGTTTTTGCAAATACCAGCGTGCGAATGCAACGCGTTAGGGATAATCGTCAGCGCACAATGTCTGTACTTTTTGTAAGTGGTAGGGGTGTTGCGTGTCCTCATGCAGTATGCGCATAATGCTGGAACGATATACACTGAAGACGCATTCGCTTGTTCGGAGACTTGTTTGCGGGTTCCTGTCAAATTCCCGTAGCACGGTTTCCTCTACGACAGGCGTGCGTGTAGTAGTAGTGTCTGTAGTGCGTTCTAGACCGATTTGGCTACGTACTTGGGAAGCTCCTGCTTCACGCAATCTGCGGTACAATTGTCCAAACAAAACATGACTTGACTGATGTCTGCTTCGGAAGCGCTCAAGGTACATCCGTACCGCGGCTCGTGCATTTCCATCCGTGGCGCCGTATACGTAAAGCATATTGACCAATTCTGTGTTACTAAACCGATTCATCCTTCTACTGCAACATCCTCGCCTGAAATGATTACGCTCCCCACTCTCCCGTACGCCTGCGCTAACCGCCCTCTAGCGGTCGCAGTTTGCATTTTCGAACACAAGTTCCTATGTAAATCTTGTTTATCATTATATGACAGACCAGCATGTGAAGTTTATAAACGAACTTTTGAGACACCCTGTATATGATCCAACATTTCTGATACAAGTTACTCATGTTTACCACATTGTAAATTGCATCAATATTATTAAACTAACGCAGAGTATTTTGTAACGATTCCTTAAACGAAAAATTTTGATCAATTTTTAAGTATTTAAAGCTGAATGTTTTTGAATATTTATTGGTGTTCTCCTGGCTGAGTCACAAAAATACATTTCCTTACACAAACATGAAAGTTCTTACTATTTCCTTCACATTTTTAAGACATAATAGTTATTCTGAAAGAAAATAATATAATAAATATCTAATTTACGTTTCAGTCTACTTTTTACAACTCTTTTTTCAGCGGAAAATAAAATAATACCTCTTTTATTTTATTTTACTTTTTTGAGAAAGGGTTCTCTGAGGTTGTCATAAACGATCATTGTTTCAGTTATTCTTCAATTAAGAATTGTATTTTGTAGCTTATGGATATTATTACTGTCAAAGAAGTAGAAATAGTAGTGACACAAGAAGTGGTATTGTGACATTTTAAAACTTTTTAAACTACGTAACATCTTCCTTGAACATCGTTTACTTGAGAAAATGCTGGGCTATAAATGTTTATTTTGGGTCATCACCAGTCTGCGAAAATATGAAACATCTAGAAAAAAGATTTAAGTTAAAAAATAATGTTTCTTATACAAATTATGTTAAACTATTTTAATAAAAATTATCTACCCTATATATATAAAATCCTAATGAAACGAATTTGTGAAACGATTTTATGAAACGAATTTATGAAACGATTTTATGAAACGACTGATTAAACGACTGATTATGTTTCAGGGCTATTTTTAATAAAATATTAAACGCTTGATGGTGAAATTAATACCAATTGTCCATAAAAATCTGCGGATGTCAAAACTGGTAATAGAATTTTGAAATTGGAATTAGTTTTCGAGATATTAATTTTTTTCTAATTTTAATGACATTTCTGTAATGATGGCAACTAATTACTCAGTTTTTTTGTGACAAAAAAGGGAAAAAAATTGAAAAGGATCCTGATAGGGATTATTGATTTCTTTTTATTCGTCATTTTCAAATTGAAATTGAATTTATCTTTTATTTCAATTGATAATGAAGACAAGATTGTGATTAAATTATGTTTTCAGGAAAATTTGAAAAAAAAAATCACATTTCTATCGTCAGGATTCAGTCGTCTGTCAGCATTTAATTTAATTTATAAACTGAAAATATTTTAAATAAGTTCGTCCAAATGACGTCATTTATGTAAACGCAAAAGAAAGGGGGAAAGGAAATTATTATTAAAAGGTATATGTATATACTGATTTTCTAATAATTATTTATCATACAAAATAAATTAAATATTTTGTGCATGCATGCCTGCATTTATTCGGCATCAATTGATGAGATATTTAAACAAATTTGCTATCCGCGATAATTTTACACCATGTTATGTCACTTGAATATTATCCATAAGAAAATCGGGTACTTTTCCAGTATAGGATCATTGGCGGAAAAGGAAATTTGGCAACATACTTTCTGTCAACCTATTCACTTTGTCATTTCGTATGCAGAAGTATTTTTTCAATATTTATACAATTTGTTTAGCGTAAAATGTCATTTATCCTATTCTATATATAATCAGAAGTAATTTGTATAGAAAAAAATAATAATAATATACGTATAATTAAAATACGCATATAAACAAAAAAATCGTCGAATTTGTTTCCATGGCTGTTTATGTCATTTGGCACCAAATCTCACTTTCTGATGCCCGAATTGCGCCAAGCTTTTTAAAAAAGCGTCAAGACCCCTATAATAGAAAAGCACCAAAAGTTCATTGGGTTTGTTTTCATAACTTTTGGCAACAAATCTATGTATCTTAATGAATATATCATTTTTTGAAGCTCGAATTACGCCAAACCTAAAAGCAAAGGATCCTATACTGGAAAAGTACCCGATTTTCTTGTGCACAATGTTCAAGTGACATAACATGGTGTAAAATTATCGCGGATAGCAAATTTGTTTAAATATCTCATCAATTGATGCCGAATAAATGCAGGCATGCATGCACAAAATATTTAATTAATTTTGTATGATAAATAATTATTAGAAAATTCGTATGTACATATTAATTAAAATAAATAATTTACATATTTAAAATAACATGAAAATATGCATGATGGTGCACTAAAATAGAGAGAAAATTAAAACCTGTTACTGAAAATGTCTATAACATAGTACTTTTCAATACCGTGGCTCTTAATGTTATTCACAAGCAGATGGAATTTTTTTCATCTTTAAACGCAAAGGAAGAATAGAATACAGATCGTTGTTATAAAAGTCCGAGAGGTAGCCACAATTTAAACCTAACCATTTTATACAAGCTGGTTTTCAAGGTGTAATTGATTTTACTTATCAATCCCGAAAACAGTCGTCAGTTGTCGCAACAGCTGTGTATGAGGCCATGATAATAAAAAAAATGCTCCATTAAAACGTTAAAAGCATGGCAACCCAATTACAAATTTACCAATATTTTTAAAACAAAGCACGCTGTCATGTTTTTAGAGGCCTTGAACTCTGAGCGGGGGTTGGTGAGCGTAGCTCGCAGGGGGTAGGCCCCCTAGTATTTTATAAACCGTTAATAAGAAAATATTATTTTTAATCAGAGAATAGTTCGGAGGTTATGGGAAATTGTCAGTTTATGTGTCTTTCTTATATAGTTATTCAAATCAAAATATTTCTCCATAGCTTATTAATGATGTAAAAAAATTTTCTTTTAACATTTATTTTTGTAATATAAAGGATTTTTTTTTAATATTTATTTTTGTAATATAAAGAGCGTTTCTGCTATGCTTTCCCGTTTTCAATATAAATACTACATTTTACAAAAAATTAATTAGATAATTAATGAACTAAATAATTAACTACTTTAACTAATTAAATGACTTTCCTAATGTATAAAAATGTAAATTACTTTTTCTCAAATAATTTCTTACACAATAACTTTTGAAAAAAATTACTTTTTTATTTTATTTCAAAACTATTTCCTTTTACTTAAAATCAAAGCTTTCAATAGTAGGCAATATCAAAATGGTTCATTTCACTATAAATCATTAGCAATTAATTTTCTAACAAAAAAAAAGTGAATTCAAGTTTTTTTTTAACTCATTAATTGCGTACAGTTGTTACAACCATTCATTATTAAATTTGGTAAATTCCTTTGTTTCTGTTTTACGTAACACACATTAGTTGGCGTAATTTAGCGGTTTGGAACAACAAAGTATTTTTTGAGAAAACATGTTCCGTGACCTCCGACAACGAGGTGTTGTTGCAAATTATTCATTACGACAAATTTAACAAAAAGAAAAACAAATTTTATTCACCGTTAAAAAGAATGAAAGCTGTGAGCAGTTAATCTAATTGAAGGACTTTAGGTTTAACTCAATAAGAAAATAAATTAAAAGGAGCTGAAACAAAACTTTCACTATTTTACTCAATTACAATCTATAACAAAAGGAAACATCGTACTCTCCTTGTGAGGACGGTTGGATACTATAGTAAACCAAAATTCTCGAACTAGAAAAACAATTTACTTTAGGATGATTTTAACAATACTGGAATTCTGTGAATCGTAACAATTGTTTTTATTTATGCACAAAAAAAATTCTTGCCGAATATCGCAAACTTACAGCAAACTGGATCTCAAATCTTTACCGTGAACTATTCATGATCCAAGACAATCAGGATGCAGTTTAATTACTTGCGCTTAACCAGTTCGGCCACATTCACTGCAAATCCAAATCCTCTCGCAAAAGCCTCATTCTATAAATTTATCAAACAACCAAAAGCACATAATTAACACATGTCTGTAACAAGAATGAATTAATTTTAAAAAATCAAAAAACCCGAATGCGTAAAAAGCGAACTAAAAACGGAGCTTCTGACTGTAAAATAGTCTAGGAAACATCGTCTTCCTTTTGAAAGACATATCCAATGATATGCCACTCAATATGGCGCGTAATTGTTTTTCGTCTTTACCGCCATTTTGTATTTTACGGCCGCCATTTTGAATTTATGAAAATAAAACCTAGCCTATAATCCTTCATTTTGAAAGACCTATCCAAAAATATGCCACTCAATATGGTCCGTAATTTTTTTTTTCGTCTCTACCGCCATTTTGTATTTTACAGCCGCCATTTTTAATTTATGAAAACAAAACTTAGTCTATAACCATCGGACAGTTAATACAAATCGATAGAGACCTCATTCATTAATATCCAATTAGGCGTTGGGATGTTTCGAGGGTATAAAGATATCCACATACATACCCAGATACGCGTCAAACACATAAACAGTTCTTGGGAGTCGGGTAAAAAATATAAGTGCAACGTACAAAACTTTCAACAGGAACTTCGTAGAAACATTGATAGACACTTCAAATATGCGAATGAAAAATTATAGCTGATATTGCCAGGTAGTTTTTGAGATATGCTTAAAAACTACCCGTATTGGAATCCATTTTGAAATGATTAAAAATGAATTTAACATTAGGAGTTCCAACTTTTACACATGCATGATTCCTCAACTACTTGACCGAATGACTTCTCATTTGGAATCCGAATATAAAACTTACTAAATAATTCAAATGTGAAGTCAAAATCAGGTTATAGTTTTGAAAATTTTAAAGTTTGTTACAATTTCAATATGTAGATTAACCCTGTAGCATAATTTAAGTATAGCAGTTATGTGCATATATTATTACTAATCTGTTAGTACCTGTCACGTTCATATGCGATGATTTGCGGCAGAGTTAGAACGGGGTACCTCTTTCCCCATGCATTCAGTTCTTATTTCTATGCCTTGTATTTCTATTTTAATAGGTTGTCAGCAATTTTTTTCATTCATATATTTTAGAGCTTATTTATTCTCCTGTCATTTTTAAAGTACTTGATTATAAAGAATATGCAGGAAAAATGCATATAAACTTCAATTTAAACTTCTTAAAAAACCTTCATCATTTAATATATTTGCCATAACAGATTTCTATTAAAAGTATATTTCGTCAAGCACATTTACATAAGCGTATTTTATGATATTTGTTGGAGTACATATCCAACATAGTTCAAAATTTCATTAAATCGAATATGAAATAAATCTTTGCAAAGGGTTTGAATGGGAGTCTTAGAGAAATAAAATTATCAATTTTATGTTTATGTATGTTTCTTTTGAACTCGCTTTTTTAATTCTCCAAAAAACATCGGCAAAATTTTTAAAAAGTAATTTAAAAAGTAAAATACGAATTTAAATGTATTTCAGAAGATTCTGTTTACCAGAAATTTTTGTTTTTCTCATATAAACAGATTGCATACTAATATGAGAAGTAGTTATATCTTCACATATACATTTGTCAAAAACATTTCCTATATTTTGTGGGGGTTGGAGAACTTGATCAATAACAATTTGGGGAACAAATAAGTATTTACTATTGAAAATTTTCCAACTAAGCAAAACAAGAAAGGAAAATAATGCATTAAGCATAGATTTTGAAACCCATTTCAACACTAACAGAATATTTTAACTTACCTTATTAACATAAGGTAAAAAAAGATACCTAAGTAAATATTTTAGAAAATGCAAAACCCATTGAAAACCAGATTTCAGCAATTACAGTTCATAACCAGAAAAGTACTCCAATTCTTTTGTGCAGCCCTGTATATAATCTATATATTTGTGCATACTTTATAGTATTCTACAATTTAGTTTAGTAAGTAAATATGTAGCACTGTTGAAAATTCCCCTTCAGCAGTTTCGACCAATACAAGAAAACGTATTTGAATTCTTTTGTACAGACCTGTATATTACTTTAAGATTTTTATACACACCAAATATTAAGCTACAGTTTAATTTAGGCAAAAACACGCTCAAAACTACTGAAAGCACACTTCTCAGAAATTATCATACATAGGTGGCCATTCATCCAGTCCTTTACGGTGCACTGTATATGATTTTATTTATATTGAACAGACATCTAATATATTAAAGAGAGAAGTAAAAGTATTATTTTTTTAGTGCAAATTCGATCTTACTGCGCATGCCTCAACTTTTTTTGAAGGGTCAATAACGCAGGAAATAGAAAAATCAAATGGGTTGGAGAAAGAATAGCTCGGCTGTTGGTCTTCACTGCTCACAACCCTACCCTTAGGAAATACTCCTTCTAATTATTCTTCATTCTATTTTATTCCCCCTTCCTGAAGCGAAAATCCATTCTTCCACTTGCTTTGTTTGAGAGAGGGTGAACAAAAGTGAAAGGGGGGCATGCGCTTTCACATTTTTGACGGCTGGAAAGGGAAATGGGAGGGGGAATTCTCCCCTTCTATAGAATTTGAAAAAAGGTCATTTTCTGGGGAAGAAAACCTATTTATTTTACAACCAGATAAAAATATTTCTGACGTAATTTTTACACTAGCTGTAAAATATTTATATTATATATTTTATAACCATTAAAAATTTCAAAGGGTTTGGACAACAAAAGATTTTATTTTATGTTTTCGTATGATCATCTTTTATCCCTAATTATCAGTATTTTTTATTTGGGGTTCATTTAAGGTTCATTTTAGGCCCGGGCAGCACCAGGCGGGTCAACTAGTACTAAACATATTTCACGTTCAAAATGCATTACTCGATTAAAAAAAACCTTTAAGCAATTTACGCTGAGACACAGTAATGCTTACCAATACTTTTGTGTAGCACTGTATATGTTCTATAGCATTTATACATACCGAAGAGTATGCAAAAAAATTAGTTAAATGCATACCTAACTAAATGCGCACTTGCAGTACTTATAGATAATACTTTGGAAACAGTGCTGTATCTGAAATTTTTTGGTGTATCTGCGGATGAACGATAAATGCTGTGCATATCATATTATACAACATGTATCTTGTAGTAAACCTCACTAATGTACATCAAGTGCTACACGTGCCATAGTCGATAGTAAGCATATTGTATAGCACTCCAGCGATGTATATCAATTTCACTATATTTAAAATGGTTAAAAATCATTAAAATGCACTGCAAAGGATTTTTTTCCATATACCACAGTATAACGAGATTCTTTTGATTGCCCCTGTAAAATAAGTATAAGTGCTACATACTTCATTTTGAATACCGAACACACCTTAGTAAACATCAATAATATGTATTAATTTCATGGCAAACCAAGTATATCTACGTGAGTTAGAGCACGGACAGACGGCAGACAGACAAACCGAGTTCATAAACACTTTTCAACTGTGATGGAAAGTGTTAAAAAGCACAAAACTGAATCTTCATATAGCACAAATTAATAACCATTATATTTATTTAACTACTTTCTGAAATTTGTAAGAACCAGATTTTCCAAGACATCTGTATTATTTTTTTTTCTTTATTTTCTTAATTTAGTCAATATATATTTTCTTTTTACCGATATTTTAAAACCCTAACAAATAATACAAAAACTTTTTTCGGAATGTGGTAATTCAACGAAATCAATTTAAGTGGATCCCCGAACCTAAACATTTAACAGATTTTTCGAAGAAAGCTTTGAAATAGATCATGATACCGAGCAAAAAAAAATCTTTATTTACGCTTAAAAATCTTGTTTGAAGTTTTAATTTGATAACACGGCCCTAAGGGAGGTAATTAAAATTCCAGCTTTAGCTTTATCGAATAATTTGGAGCGTAGAAATTCCTTTGGTTTAAAATAGTTTAGATTGCTGAAAAAGTTATTTTAAGTAAACACAGCTTTAAAATTATTTTTGCTTTTACTTTTGTGGAAGAATTATTTTTAAGCAATATTTCATCAGATAACAATTTGTGTGCCCAAAAACATAACATATTAAAAAATATATACCATTATTTTATTTTATTTTATTTATTTATTAAGTTCAGTCACAGTCAAAATATATTTTAGGTTTTATTTTTAATTTGAAAAATACATAAAAGTAATTTAAAATAGATGAACATAGTACATGTGATCAAGATAATAAAATGAAAGCTAACACTTTAAGTTCAGGCAGTTCAATAAAATACACAATTGAATTACATTAAAAATATGAAACTGCATATAGATTTTTCGGACAATATTCCCTTATAAACTTAACTTACAAAAAATTATTATTTTATTTTATTTCATTTACTTATTAAGTAAAAATCAAAATACGAGGGAAAGTCATTAAGGAAGTCACAAAAGATAATTAAATAATAAATTACAATGATATTCACTTCAAAACTATTTTTGTTTCTCAACATATTCACCACCGATATTTATGCACTTATATCATCGTTTTATCAGTGTCCCAACACCAGCTGCATAACATTCTTTGGGTTGCTGTCTCAGCCACATTGGGACTTCATGTTGAACCTTTTCATCATCTATGAACATCATCTTGCAACTTCTTCAACATCCACCATACAGCTTCGACTTAGCCCCAAGCTATTTTCATCTGTTTAGTCCAGTAAAAAAACCATCTTGGAAGCAAGATGATGTTCACAGATAATGAAAAGGTTCAAAATGAAGTCCTAATGTGGCTGAGATAGCAACCTAAGGAATATTATGCAGCTGCTGTTCGGGCACTGATAAAAAAGGTGATATAAGTGCATAAATATTGGTGGAGAATATGTTGAGAAATAAAAATTGTTTTGAAGTGAATAGCATTGCAAGTTATTATTTAATTACTTTTGTGACTTACTTAATGACTTTCGCTCGTATATTTTAGGTTTTTTTTAATTTGAAAAATACATAAAAGTAATTTAAGATGCATACATGGACATACTACATCTGATAGAAATAATTATATGAAAACTAACACTTTTAATTCAGACAATTTTATAAAATACACAATAAAATCACACTAAAATAAAAGAAAACTGTCCAGTTAAACTAAGGGCATTGAGCTCACAGGCTATTCACACTATTTGTATATTATACTCTTATTTCAAAGAATTTGAAATAAGAAATCAACAATAAAATCACACAGAAATCAACAATATATTAAGGGGGGAGGGTGTCATTCCCTCGTTACCCCCTCATAGTTAACTAATGAACCCCTTAAACTAATCAGGGAAGCATCTAATTACAATGAATATATATATACAAAATTTGAAGGAAATCGGATAATTCTGCATGAAAAACTCATTTATCTAAATTAAGGGGGGATTAGCACCCTCTTTCCCCCTTTATACTTAACCAATGAACCCCCAAAACTATTCAGAGAAGCGCATTATCAAAATGAACCTATATACAAAATTTGAAGAAAATGGGATAATTCTGCATGAAAAACCCATTTATTTAAATTAAGGAGGGTTAGCCCCCCCCCCCCGTTCTCCTCTTTTAAACTTAACCAATGAACCCCCAAAACTAATCAGGGAAGCGCCTTATCACAACGAACCTATAAACAAAGTTTGAAGCAAAACGGTTATTTCTATCGAGAGTTATCGCGTTACGTACATACGTACATACGTACATACATACAGAACGGGCGGGCACATTAGCTCTCAGACTTTGATAGCCTGTGAGCTAAAAATAGAGAGCATGTAGACGTATCGGACAAACACTAATCCCTCATTAGTACAATAAGAAACGTTTAAATCCTGAAAGATGAAATTAAAAACAACTTACAGAAGATACCATGTCAAAACAACTAAAAATGAGGTTAAAACCATGTACTCTGAAAGAACATGGCTTGCTCCATGTACGGGTGAACACACTAATCTTGTGTACCCAGGACTCAAGAAAAATGCGGCTTACGCATGTATTATAATTCAGTTTAATTGCAGTAGAGTTAAAAAAATCTGGGATGTGGTCTGTGTCTAGAGTGTGGACAACTATTTTAGTGTTTAAATTTCTATGAAACCTAAAAAAATGTTTAATTATATATATTTGAACACGGCTAAGTCACCCTCAGGAAATCGAAGATACACACATAGATATTGCCCAGAAACACTCGTATGTAACACTGATAAGTTTTCACCAGCGGGGAAGACAGAGCTACGCTCGGTTAAAATTATCTTGAACCGTAGTTACACCAAAATGAAACAATGTTCGAATTATCTCGAACATGGGACCTATTTCAATGGTCTTCTCGTACTCCAAAACGGTAGGATACAAAATGTAGTCAAAATCATTAGAGCAGCTTTTTAGATAAACTTTGACACACTGAAACACACACACACACAAGATTATATATGATGTGTGTAAAATTTATAAAACTATTCCCCGAATAAAAGTGATCCCCAAAATGATATTGTGCTTTTCCTAGTTGCAAAGGTTATAGAACACTGGTGTTAAAGCACATTGCAACAGACACATTTTGTATGGACCAGAATCACAATCTATAGATTCATACAAAAAATAGGATTTTCATTTTCATCCGAACCTAGGTGTCTTTCAACAATGATGAAGATATTTCAACGAAACCTGCAAAATTGTATCTTGCTTTCTGTGAGATATGTTGATATCACGAAATGTCATGTTGAAACAACACAGTGCTTTTTTTTTTTTACTAATACTGTATGTAAAGTAAAATGGATTATGAAATACGGATTGTGTAGTTTAGCATTGATTGAATTCGAATATCGGTTACATCCAGCACTTTTCATGATATTGTTATATTTCACGTAAAGCGATCTGTTAAGAATTTCATGATAATGAATTGATGATCTCGAAGCCGCCGCAATTCGTAAGACGTATTAAACGACCAATCCCGTCCGAACCCACTGGTCGATGTCTTAAACTTATTGAATTTAGCTTTTAAAAATTTCCGTGGAGATCTTTCATGATTGGGCCTACTACTGTTCCGATTGGTAACTGAGAGACTACTATTCCACGCGCTACTTTTCCGCAAAGTAGCTTTCTATCTTTGAATCTTTATTATTATTAAATTTACGAAGAAAAATCCGATTGTGGATTAGATTGAGGCACCCTGTATTACACTTTTTAATTTGTCTTAACTTAGTTAATGTATGTTTGGATGGAATTTTATAATCTAACTTTCTCTCATTTCCCGATATGCTGGGATTGTAAAAGGTATTTACACAGGTGTGTTTTCGATGGCAAAACCGCATTTTAATATTTTTAGAACTTCACTTTATGTTCAAATGAATCAACTAATTATAAGGCATTTTTTTCTGTTATCTGGGTGCAGAAATCGCCAAATATTCTTTATGGTTGCAACAGTATACGAGTTACAACATTAATATAATTAATGATCGCATCCGCTATAATATGCCGAGAGACTGTGAAACTGAAACATTATTACTTACCCATTATACGTAGTATAGGGTAAGTCTTGTAATCGTCTTGAAAATCGGAAAAAAAATTGGCAGATTTACACGTCTCAGACACGGGAGATTCCAAAAAACATGTTTTTAGAAAAAAAAATTGCCGTCCTTCTGTCTGTCTATGTGTGTGTCTGTATGTGTGTCTGTAAACGCTCTATCTCCCGAACAAATTGAGATAGAGACTTGAAATTTGGTATGTACTTAGTATGTAATAATGGGACGAAGCTTATTGAATTTCAGTAAACTCGATTATCCGGGACTATTTTTTTCGGACTCTCGAAATATTCATTCTCATAAAAGATATACAAAAATTTTCGAAATTTTTTATTTTAAGGAAGGAATATACAAGACAATAAAAAACATAATTTTTGCATCAAGTATGAAATCGATCGGATAATGAGTTGCCGAGATATTTGTAATTATATTTCCCACACTCTTCGATTTTTCATGACCCTGTATTTCATTGAAATTTCAATTCAAAGATGTATTTTTATTGGAAATGAGACGTTTAATCCGACGCAGTAAACCGTTAGATAATATAAGATCAGGTTTGGAGTTATAGATCATTTAAAGTTTATGACGTCATCAAGCCAAGATTTTATTCGAATTGCAATGCATTTTATAAATAGTTTACACATGTTTTATTTTCATATTATATTATGCATATCCATGATGGGTAAGTATTACGGTGGCCCCCCAACGATTAGTTTTTAAAAATATACTCTTTCATTACATGAAAACCGTAGTTTTGTATGCAAAAAATTGTCTGTTGTAGCGTAATCTACTACGTCTTAAAGTGTTTAACCTTGGTGTTGAGACGCCCTGTATATGAATCTATCCTGAAAATAAATATTTTAAACTTTGTATGAACGAAAAGGAAAATAAGTTTAGGAAATTTGATTTAATTCAAAATGTGTTGTCTGTATTGGAGATCTTTTGGACACATGCTTGTAATCAAAAGAAAGATGCAAAGGAATGCAGTTAGTGTTAAAATTTGTCAAATGCATTATAATACTTTGAAATTGTATTTATAATTTTAATAATTACACTATTTATTTTCTTCTGAACTGTAGCATAGTAATCCATAAATATCTGCTCATAAAACAAATTTTTATTTTAAATGAAAATCATTTGCTGTTCCTTTTTTAATCTTTTGTATGTACTTTTAAACGTGAATTAGTTGAGTTGCAATTTACAAAATTAGAAACAAAATATTTTTAAGATTGCTCATCAATTTTACGGTAAATTTAATTGCAAGATTTTTCACCTTTAATATGTGTATCGTAATTTTATTCAGATTTATTAGTGAGAAATTACTCTTTGCAATCTGATTAATATATCCCATGATATATTTAATTATGAATGAATAAAAACTTTATAACATGGAACATATTCACCATTTATTAAGTAAATAAATTTTAATACAATTGTTACTCGCAAACTTATAGCTACAAAAACTAATTTATAGTTTCTGTTTCGAGTTTCTATTAATGTAAATACATTAGGTATAAACCAAGACGTTTTGTCAAATATATGATGATAAGTTTTTTATCTGCGATCGTTCATAATGTCATTCTTTAACTTAATAAGTATGTGTACTACCTATTACAACAGACATTAATTTATTTTTAAAACATAAAAAAGAAACAGTGCACATGTCTGAAATCTTCAAAAAGCAATTTTAAAGTACACTATATCTAGTCAATATGTATAAAAGGTTTTTAAAATATTTTCATCTCTTGGTCCAAGGCATCCTCAGTTACTGATGTTCTGATTTTCCCTCGCTAGTCACTCTATAGAAAAAGTCCCTATTTTTCCTATTCCTCTAAAAATATTGCGTTATCTATTGTCAATCTTTGAACGCATCATATCATTGCATATTCACGATTATGCTGTAATTAACTCTATGGCTTGTCTTGTCTATGATGCGTAGTTTAAATTATTACAACTTGCTCATTTTTGTACATTATTGAAGTTTATTGGAGATTTAGTAATTAATCTGACTATTGCACTGGTAGATTTATTTAAGTTTATATTTCGTCTGTGTTCTGTCACTGTGTCTTCAATTTTCCTTTTTGTCATGTCTGTATATGAAACAGCTTTTCCCCGATTAACATTGAAATTAATTTTGTATATTCCTGATGTATGTTGATAATTAAATTTCTCAGCGCCTGATATCATTAATTTGAAAATTGATAGATCTGGGGTGATGGGAGTACTTATTCATTTTTTTTTATTTTAGGGAAATGCATTTCGTAAATGGGTTTGAATTGGTAAATTTAATTCTTTTTGGGTTGGTTGTATCCTATCATATCTTGACGTCGCTTTGTCGATTAACTTTTGTATTGTTTTTGTGGCGTATCCTGCATCCTTAGCTATTGTTTAAATTTTGATTATTTGTTTATCTGTGGCTAAGTCTTCCGTTGAACATAATTTAGGGACTATGAAAATATGTATAATACAAAATGAGTTGCAATAAATACATCTATTAATAGAGCTTTTGTATGTTCAACGAAAGACCTCTTACGCACAGAATTAAACAGAATTAAAACAATGTCTAATGATGCAAGATATGTCACAAAATAGTACAAAAATTAATCGACAAAACGACGTCAAGATATAATATGATACAACCAGCTCAAAAAGAAGTAAATTTTATAAATTGAATCCCATTTATAAAGGTAATTCCTCTATAATTAAAAGGAGAATTAAAAAAAAACGTTCAACACTCATTATTTATTACTTATTTAGTAATTTAAATATTTTTTGATCCCGAATAATTGGTTAATAGTCGTTCTATGACATGCTTACACCTTTCAAGAATGTCACAAGGGACACTTTTAAGGGCTTTTCGATACTAGTCCTTAATTTTTGTGACTTGAAGACCCACCCAGAGTTTCCCTGGCCCGCGATAGTAACCTTAAATATACCTAAAATTACCTTACCACTTCTAGGGATTACTTTAAGAATTTCTCCCTACGCCAATCATTTTTTTCCAAACGAAACTCTTTTCACGCGCCGAAAAATAAGAAAGCTCCAAACTGTGAGATCACGTGTGTCGTCATAGTATTGTTTTTTGGCAATAAAAGGATTACTTAGTAAACCAACGCTGGAGTTTGTTTTGTCCCTTTTCCTTGCTGCGTTTTAGAAAAAAATAGGAATGGCTTTAATTTCTGTAAAAATTATATTTAAAAAAAATCTATTTCATGCATATTTTTTAACGATTTTCAAAAATCGGTCACATACAGGGGTATAAAATATATGATTGGATACAATAAAATCTCAAAAAGATATTGGTTGATTAAAAACAAAGTTCGGATTTTTGGTGAAATAGACACTTAAAAAAAAGAAAAATTTGAAAAATCCCTATACGAATTCCAAATAAACGTTATTAGAAAGAAGACTATATATACTATATTTTTCTTAAAAATTTAATTTTGATTCCTTTTACGAGTGCGCCAAAATCGCCTGAGAACGTTAAAGATCGGGAAAATACGCGAATCGCCCGTTGAATGCAAAATAACGAAACATAAAATAATCCAAAATCTCAGACTCATGTACACTCGCACCTGTCATCGTCTATCCTTTTACATATTGGCAAACCTCTATGTGCGATAGGTTTCTGCACCCAAGAAACAAAGACGTGCAGGCACACACACAAACAAAACATTTTTTTATTAATATAATGTACAGTACGTCATATTAAGTTCAAACGCTGCCTATAACTTTAGTTCTATCCAATGCAGAAAAGAAGAACAGTACCGCTTTAATTTCTAAAGGTAACGTTCTGAAATAGCATGTGGTCTATTTTCTCATATGGGATCCTCTATATATTAAAATTGAAGTTAATTAAAAAAATTAAATAACAACACCGTAATTTTATTGCATATTCCCATTCAGCATGCCAGAAATCGCGAAAATACAAATTTGTATAAATTTTGAATGATAAGTTAATTATACATAAATTATTGAAAAATGAAAACATCAATGTCAATGTCTGAATGTGCCTTAATTAGGCATAACTCGACAAATATGAATTTTATTTATTTTTGTGTTATAGAATCTTCTCTTTTTCCCCAAACATTATATGCATGCACATTTTCTATGAATGTGTTTTGCAATATAAAATATTATTTAATAATTAAATAATTAAAAATGCATATAGAAACACATATTTTCCCTTTAAATTTTCTAATAACAAAGGAAATGCTTCAACCGCTGCTCGCATACATTGTTTCATTCCTTAATTGAAGATGTTGATGGTCGCAATGTTATTAATGAATTCCGGACATTGATTCCGTATATCTCTGTTTCGTCAAAGGTAATTTATTAAAATTTCGCAACCAAGTTGATGGAATCGTTACGTGAATATATCGACGATAAATGAATTCTATTCTGATATAAACTCGATATTATTTGTATAAGGAATATGGGAAATATATCAGATTTTCCAATATTATATATTTTTTGCTATCTTTTAACTTGAGACTCCCACAATCGTTTGACAACTTTGAATTAAAAGAAAAATGAAGGTAGTCCTTTGAAACACACAACTGCAGATATCGTCGCTACTATGTAAAACTATCGAATGTGAAAAAATGCGTTTTTCATTACTTTTAAAAATAGGTCGATCGTCACCACTAAATTTTATTAGAATTCTTCGCCTAGTAAGAATACTAATAAAATTTCTGTGAAGAACAAGGTTGCCAGTTTGGCCTTCTTATTTATTCAGAGATGCCGAATTAATACCGGAAATTTTCAAGAAAAATTTTTACTTTGAGTGATCAGAAAATGTCTTTCATTAAATAAAGCAAAAAATTCTGTTTGAAATTTCTGGTGTGAATTCGGAATTTCTGACTGAAAAAGGATGCCAAACTGGAAACCCTCCTGAAGAATACTTTATAAAATTGAGTGGTGACAATCGGCCCATTTTTAAAAGTAATGAGAAATGCATTTTTTGTCACATTCCATAGTTTGACATGGTAGAGACGATATACATAAAGTTGAAAGAATGCCCGATGAATGACTATCATCTATGTTCCCTGTCCTCATTTTCTCTCTGATCTTTTACAGATCTTAACCAATACTTCTTTCTATATGTTAACCATTAAATTTGTTCTGAATGTTTTATCAAATTTAATTCACAGATTTCAAATGCATATATAAACAGATCTTTTTGAACCTATAATTGAACGTTTTAATTAGTTGATTTTTTAACATTTACAAAAGAAAAACATGCACTGGATATATGTATATTATATACACAGAAATATACTTTATGATTCGACTAGGAACTGCTATAAAGGTATAATATTGACTTTAAAATTTTCATTGCATGAAAGTTCATGTTTTTTGTATTATTATTTAAAGAACTACATTCTAATAAATAATAAAAATGGATACGAAATCTTAAAATTTTTAAACAATTGTGTAACTGCAAATAAAGACTGCGGAAATAGCTATCGAGAAGGAGACGGAGGGGGAAGAGAGATGTAGAAACAAGGGACAACACCAAGGGATAGGGGGGTGTAGAAACAAGCCCACACAAAAATATGTTTTGGATTCCATTTTAATTGTATCTATTTTATTTAATTCTTAAAGGAATTTTCCTGAATATTAAAATCTCTACTGTACGTAATTTGATTTCTACAAGAAACCACACTTTTATATAAGTAGAGGAAAAGTGGGCGTCCGGCCCCGGGTGGAGGGCGTAGGGCATGGTGCATTGTGCAGCATCTGCCCTCAACCCTCCACCCGAAGTGCAGCACCTGCAATCAGCCCTCCACCCGAAGTGCAGCACCTGCCCTCAGCCCTCCACTCGAAGTGCAGCACCTGCCCACCGCTCGAAGTGCCCTCCACCACCTAAGATAAGGATTTCTACTATAAGATAAGGGGATTAATGTTAATTAATTTTAATTGCGGAACTTAGAAATTTTTCGAAGCAATTTTTTTTTTTTCGCGTAGAAATATCTATTACAGTACAAGGTGAATTTTAACGAATTACAAACTTAATTAATTTTAATTGGGGAACTTAGACATTTTTCGAAACAATTTTTTTTTCAACTAGAGTAGGCCATACGATATACATGTTAGAGTATATTAAGAGAGAATTTTAAAAGTCAATAATGGTTTAATTAAAAATGGTCATTAACTAATTTTAATTGGGAAACTTAGAAATTTTTCGAAGCAATTTTTTTTCAACGAGAATATGCAGTTTGAATAGCAGTAGAAGTGAATGAATAATTAAAAATATTAATTAAAAATGGTCATTAAAATATTAATTTTAATTGGAGGGGCTTAGACATTTTTCGAAGCAAATATTTTTTCAACGAGAGTAGGCTATTTGTTATACATGTTAGAGTATATTACAGGTGAATTTTAAAAGTCAATAATGATTTAATTAAAAATGGTCATTAATTAATTTTAATTGGAGAACTTAAGAAATTTTGGCGAGATTTTTTTTCCCTCAACGAGAGTACGCAGTTTGCATGTGCAGTAGAATGGTAGATGCTAGTAATTAAAAAGGGTCATTAATTAATTTTAATTCGCGGACTTCATCATTTTTGGGGCAAACAGGCGCGTTTTAATGAATTCGATATAGGTTGTGGTAAAAATATAGGGTCCCGTATGAATTATACTGTACTCAATTTAATAGCTCCCCCCCTTCCCCTCCCCCTCCCTTTTTTACCCAGAGGGGTCCTTCAATTGAAGTTAGGCTACCAATACAGATTGGTATAAAGAGAAGAATTTTAACGTATATATAAAAGTGTAAATAAACAATGTATGAAAAATCATGCGTAGCGACATAATTCATGAATCACTTTCCAACATCATTGAAATGTTATGTGAACAAAATATAATTTTACCAGCTAGTGCATAGTTAATTAAAATAGTGAACAGATCCCCTTTTTAATAAAAAGGTTACCCTTTACAAAAATCCAATTATGCATAAGGACCCTTCCTAAAATCAGATAATTTACACGTTACCCTGTTTTTTTAAATTCAAGTTAGGCTAAAATACAACTTACACATCGATATGTTCGAAATACACGGAGCCTTCGAAAGAAACCGAAAAAAGGTTAAAGATTTAAGCCCTCCTCATAAAATAATGCGATTATTTGTATCCCAGGGCCGTTCACAAAAAATAATATAACCCCATTTGAATTCCAATGCCCTTCACAAATAATATAACCCTATTTAAATCCCAGAAACCTTAACAAAATAAATTCAATACATTCATGTTACATTACGGTGATAGGAATACGAGAGAGACATTGACCTTTCATAAAAATGCAAGGTCCGCTGTTTGTGTGACGTATGTGCTGAAAAGTTATAGATATTAAACCCTGCTCATAAAATAATGCGACTATTTATATATATTTTTTTCATTCGTGTGCATCACATATAATTATAAAATTAAATTTGTTTGTTGTTGTTAAGGATAATCCAAAAACTCGTGCAATAAAACGCTTGTGAAACCGAAAATTGGATATAATCTGTGTTCTAATTGTGAAAAAGTATTAGGTTGGAAACGCATATATGACTACAATCATCTATCAGAGATGTATACAGGGGAGCTGTACATATGGAATGTAACTTGAACTATAAGCAGTGTAAAACAATTCCTGTTATATTCCATAACTCGAAAAACTATGATGGTCATCATATTATGACAAAGCTAGGAAAGTTCAAAGATCATGAAATCGACGTGATTGTCTCTTCTTCTATGAATAATTATATAACCTTTAATATCAATAAGCCAACATGTCCTATTTATAGGGCCTTCATATATTATTTTCGTTTGCACTGGTTTTGAACCCGCGAACTTCAGCTTGGACTTATTATTGATACGCTAACCATTGGGATGTCCATGCCCTGATGCTTTCTCGCTTTCTTATAAATACTATCTATTACAATCACACTTTTTTCGACTCGTGATATATCATTTGAATCGACCTATATATATATATATATATATATATATGCTGGGTTTGCTAAACTAGAGGTCTCTAAACTTTGCATATATGACTTTCATTATAACTTGATATAGAATACTACCATATTCAAACACATAATATTTATAAGGATATAGATCAATGTCGTGATTTCTTTAACTTCTCTAAGTATTCAAAGTCCCATCGTCTAAACCGCACAAGTTTTGAACCCACAAACATATAATCAGACTTGTCATTTTATAGCCAGGACGCTAATCACAGGGCTAAGTGAGCCCCCGCTTATTTTATAGTCACCACTATAACTATTGGGCTTAGTAAGCCCCAGGCTAATTTATACCCACCACGCTAACTATTGGGCTTCGTGAGCCCCTGCTTATTTTATAGTCAACATGCTAACTATTGGGCTTAGTGATCCCCAGGCTAACTTATACCCACCACGCTAACTATTGGGCCTAGTGAACCCCCGCTTATTTTATAGTCACCATGCTAAGTATTAGGCTGTGTGAGCTCCAGGCTATTTCATACCCACCACGCTTACTGGGCTTAGTGAGCCCCCGCTTATTTTATAGCTACCACGATAACCACAGGGCTATGTGAGCCCCCGCTTATTATATGGTCAACACGCTAACTACTGGGCTGATTAAGCCCCAGGTATTTTTTACCCATCACGCTAACTACTGGGCTGAGTAAGCCCCAGGTTATTTAGTCGCATGAATATGATTTCCAAGGTATATGTCCTAACTTGATTTAGACCATTGCCTATGGTAAGATAAAGCTGGGAAGTAAATTTCTAAACTATGTACATTTCCCTCGAAAACTCACTTGTATTTTATTAAATATCTGCAGAAATCAGCATAGTTTATTAAAATTATATACATTCCCATTAGTTTATGAATCTAGTAACTTGTAATATCTATATGGTAACTTGGATTATCAGTATTCCCACTTAAAAATTTCTTTTGTAGATTTAATATGATATACACTAACATGAGACTGACTAAACTTTTATCATTTTCATTTCAACTTAGTTTTAGGAAATTTATCTACATAGCTTTAAATTTTACTGTTTAGTAAGTCTATTATTTCAAAGTATTATTTTTTAGTTCTAATATTCAAAACATATTCATATCGTTTTACATAGTAGGTATTAAATTAATTTAAAGTCATATTAAATATATATATATATATATATATATATATATAGATATACAAATACTATTCTTACCTAACACGCCAGCTAGCTAAGCACCCAACCGTCTCACACCAAGACTCTGAGAAAAGTGAATGCTTGTTCCGGGCCTTATCAGCTAATATAATCACTGATGAGATTTGATCACGTGACATGTGACGTCACTGATTAAGTGATATCACGTGACCATGTGGTATCATTCAATATGTCACCAGTGACGTCAGAGATCACGTGATCAAATCTTATCAGTGATTATATTAGCTGATAAGGCCCGGAACAAGCATTCACTTTTCTCAGAGTCTTGGTGTGAGACGGTTGGGTGCTTAGCTAGCTGGCGTGTTAGGTAAGAATAGTATTTGTATATATATATATATATATATATATATATATTTAATATGACTTTAAATTAATTTAATACCTACTATGTAAAACGATATGAATATGTTTTGAATATTAGAACTAAAAAATAATACTTTGAAATAATAGACTTACTAAACAGTAAAATTTAAAGCTATGTAGATAAATTTCCTAAAACTAAGTTGAAATGAAAATGATAAAAGTTTAGTCAGTCTCATGTCAGTGTATATCATATTAAATCTACAAAAGAAATTTTTAAGTGGGAATACTGATAATCCAAGTTACCATATAGATATTACAAGTTACTAGATTCATAAACTAATGGGAATGTATATAATTTTAATAAACTATGCTGATTTCTGCAGATATTTAATAAAATACAAGTGGGTTTTCGAGGGAAATGTACATAGTTTAGAAATTTACTTCCCAGCTTTATCTTACCATAGGCAATGGTCTAAATCAAGTTAGGACATATACCTTGGAAATCATATTCATGCGACTAAATAACCTGGGGCTTACTCAGCCCAGTAGTTAGCGTGATGGGTAAAAAATACCTGGGCCTTAATCAGCCCAGTAGTTAGTGTGTTGACCATATAATAAGCGGGGGCTCACATAGCCCTATGGTTATCGTGGTAGCTATAAAATAAGCGGGGGCTCACTAAGCCCAGTAAGCGTGGTGGGTATGAAATAGCCTGGAGCTCACACAGCCTAATACTTAGCATGGTGACTATAAAATAAGCGGGGGTTCACTAGGCCCAATAGTTAGCGTGGTGGGTATAAGTTAGCCTGGGGATCACTAAGCCCAATAGTTAGCATGTTGACTATAAAATAAGCAGGGGCTCACGAAGCCCAATAGTTAGCGTGGTGGGTATAAATTAGCCTGGGGCTTACTAAGCCCAATAGTTATAGTGGTGACTATAAAATAAGCGGGGGCTCACTTAGCCCTGTGATTAGCGTCCTGGCTATAAAATGACATGTCTGATTATATGTTTGTGGGTTCAAAACTTGTGCGGTTTAGACGATGGGACTTTGAATACTTAGAGAAGTTAAAGAAATCACGACATTGATCTATATCCTTATAAATATTATGTGTTTGAATATGGTAGTATTCTATATCAAGTTATAATGAAAGTCATATATGCAAAGTTTAGAGACCTCTAGTTTAGCAAACCCAGCATATATATATATATATATATAGGTCGATTCAAATGATATATCACGAGTCGAAAAAAGTGTGATTGTAATAGATAGTATTTATAAGAACGCGAGAAAGCATCAGGGCATAGACATCCCAATGGTTAGCGTATCAATAATAAGTCCAAGCTGAAGTTCGCGGGTTCAAAACCAGTGCAAACGAAAATAATATATGAAGGCCCTATAAATAGGACATGTTGGCTTATTGATATTAAAGGTTATATAATTATTCATAGAAGAAGAGACAATCACGTCGATTTCATGATCTTTGAACTTTCCTAGCTTTGTCATAATATGATGACCATCATAGTTTTTCGAGTTATGGAATATAACAGGAATTGTTTTACACTGCTTATAGTTCAAGTTACATTCCATATGTACAGCTCCCCAGTATACATCTCTGATAGATGATTGTAGTCATATATGCGTTTCCAACCTATTACTTTTTCACAATTAGAACACAGATTATATCCAATTTTCGGTTTCACAAGCGTTTTATTGCAAGAGTTTTTGGATTATCCTTAACAACAACAAAAAAATTGAATTTTATAATTATATGTGATGCACATGAATGAAAAAAATATGCATAAATAGTCGCATAATTTTATGAGCAGGGTTTAATATCTATAACTTTTCACCACATACGTCACACAAACAGCGGACCTTGCATTTTTATGAAAGGTCAATGTCTCTCTCGTATTCCTATCACCGTAATGTAACATGAATCTATTGGATTTATTTTGTTAAGGTCTCTGGGACTTAAATAGGGTTATATTATTTGTGAAGGACGTTGAAATTCAAATAGGGTTATATTATTTTTTGTGAAGGACGCTGGGATACAAATAATCGCATTATTTTATGAGGAGGGCTTAAATCTTTAACTTTTTTCCGGTTTCTTTCGAAGGCTCCGTGTATTTCGAACATATCGATGTGTAAGTTGTACTTTTAGCCTAACTTGAATTTTAAAAAACAGGGTAACGTGTAAATTATCTGATTTTGGAAGGGTCCTTATGCATAATTGGATTTTTGTAAAGGGTAACCTTTTTATTAAAAAGGGGATCTGTTCACTATTTTAATTAACTATACACTAGCTGGTAAAATTATATTTCGTTCACATAACATTTCAATGATGTTGGAAAGTGATTCATGAATTATGTCGCTACACTTGATTTTTCATACTTGTTTATTTACACTTTTATATATACGTTAAAATTCTTCTTTTTATACCAATCTGTATTGTTAGCCTAACTTCAATTGAAGAACCCCTCTGGGTAAATAAGGGAGGGGGGGGAGCTATTAAACTGAGTATAGTATAATGCATACGGGACCCTATATTTTTTACCACAACCTATATCGAATTCATTAAAACGCGCCTGTTTGCCCCAAAAATGTTGAAGTCCGCGAATTAAAATTAATTAATGACCCTTTTTAATTACTAGCATCTACCATTCTACTGCACATGCAAACTGCGTACTCTCGTTGAGGGAAAAAATAATCTCGCCAAAATTTCTTAAGTTCTCCAATTAAAATTAATTAATGAACATTTTTAATTAAATCATTATTGACTTTTAAAATTCACCTGTAATATAATCTAACATGTATAACAAATAGCCTACTCTAGTTGAAAAAATATTTGCTTCGAAAATGTCTAAGCCCCTCCAATTAAAATTAATATTTTAATGACCATTTTTAATTAATATTTTTAATTATTCATTCACTTCTACTGCATACACTCCTATTCAAACTGCATATTCTCGTTGAAAAAAAAATTGCTTCGAAAAATTTCTAAGTTCCCCAATTAAAATTAATTAAATTTGTAATTCGTTAAAATTCACCTTGTACTGTAATAGATATTTCTACATGAAAAAAAAATTGCTTCGAAAAATTTCTAAGTTCTCCAATTAAAATTAATTAATCACCCTTTTTAATTAATATTTTTAAACTGCATACTCTCGTTTAGAAAAAAAAATTGCTTCGAAAAATTTCTAAGTTCCCCAATTAAAATTAATTAAATTTGTAATTCGTTAAAATTCACCTTGTACTGTAATAGATACTTCTACGCGAAAAAAAAAAAAATTGCTTCGAAAAATTTCTGATTTCCGCAATTAAAATTAATTAACATTAATCCCCTTATCTTATAGTAGAAATCCTTATCTTAGGTGGTGGAGGGCACTTCGAGCGGTGGGCAGGTGCTGCACTTCGAGTGGAGGGCTGAGGGCAGGTGCTGCACTTCGGGTGGAGGGCTGAGGGCAGGTGCTGCACCATGCACCATGCCCTACGCCCTCCACCCGGGGCCGGACGCCCACTTTTCCTCTACTTATATATCTCTTTTACGTTTTCTATAATAAGAATTTTGTATAACGTTTTAGAAAGAAAAAGTAAGTAACAAATCGTATGCACGTCAACTCTTACAAAGCTACAAATGCATTAAGGATTCATACAGACGAAAACCTATGAAAAGCAAGTGATATTGACGTATGTTTTTTTCGTGAACTATTTAAGCGATTTCGTTATTTTGAAATGAAATTTAATAAATTTAATAATTTTTTAATAAATAATCTTGGCAATAAATAAACTATAAAATGATCATACGGCAATAAATACAAAATTAAAAAATTATAATAAAGTGATATTTTTAATGTAAAGTGGTATTTTTTAAATTAACTTTACAGAAGAAAATATATTTTTCAAAAGAATGAAACTATTGAAACATAGGTAATAAATTGTAATGCCAAAGTAATAATAAAGAATGAAATCGATTCAGTAGTTTCCGAAAGTACGCCAATATCAGCTGCTTGCCAGAGGATTTCGAAAGTGTGACTGTCTCAATGAACATGTTTACTACATGTTGTATTTTAAAAATACCGTATATTCCGGCGTAAAACGCGAACTATTGATGCAAGAAAATAATCGAAATTTAGAAGTGCACGTTCTATTCCGGTGAAAAAAAAATTAGATGAGTAAAAAAAGATAATCACAAGAATTAAGATTTATAATTTAACAAACATGCTAATTAATTAAAAAATATAATTTTCTCTATCAGATTACGTGAAAAGTAATAGTTATTATACTTTACGAAAATATTTATTTTATTTTTTGCTACGCATCTAATGAAGATTTATTTGCATAGAAGGAGCTGCGCGTTATACGGCCAATATATACCTTGAAATATAAAAATTAAGTCTGAAAGTTATACACCGATATGTTTTATACTCCGAAATACACGGCCTTAAAGTTATTCTTGCTATGACGCATAGAAGAAAATTATTCTAGCATAAATGCTTAAAAATATTTTAAATAGATCATATTTTCTATATTTATACTGGTTTTTTTTCAAATATATATAAATATTAACTAAATATTTCAATTAGATTTATTTGATGTGTTTACCCTATGTATTAGTTATATAAGTTATCATCTATATTTTTACATATACAGGGTAAGTCAAAATGAATATAGCGATTACAAACGCTATAACTATTTAATGGAAAAGCGTTTTTCGATAAGATTAACACAGAATGTAGACGGAACTTCAAAATTTTGTATACATACGGCATAGATGTTCTATGTGACTTTCTTTGGTCACACGGATAACATCTAGGCGGTAGTCCATTTCACGCCATACAGTCTGAAGCATTTGTTCAGTCACCGACACAAACGCATTACAAATGCATACTTTGAGTACTTCAATTGTTTTGGGCATGGGATGCACGTATATCTTTCACATAACCCCATATATCGGTCGAAGTAGAGGCGACGATGTGTTCTGCTCTTGGCCACCGAGATCTCCGGATTTGACATCCTGCGATTTTTTCTATGGGGTTATGTGAAAGACAAGGTGTATGTGCGTCCCATGACCAAAATAATTGAAGAACTCAAAGTACGCATTTCTAATGCGCTTGCGTCGGTGATTGAACAAATGCTTCAGAATGTATGGCGTGAAATGGACTACCGCCTAAATGTTATCCGTGTGAGCAAGGGAAGTCACATAGAACATTTATGAGTATGTATACAAAATTTTGAAGTTTCGTCTACATTCTGTGTTAATCTTATCGATAAACTCTTTTCCATTAAATAGTTATAGCCGTTTGTAATCGCTATACTCATTTTGACTTACCCTGTATTTTATGAAACACTACAACAAAATATTCATGAAAATAACTCATCTTTTAACGAAAAGTTTATAATATATGAAATATACTTTAATTTTAGAAAATTAAAAAAAATATTCCTCTCTGCATAAACAGATAATATGTTTTACATAACGCACCCCAATTTTATTTCAATTTTAAGAAATAAAATGCATGAAACATATAACATATTTTATTTCTCATAAAAGTACAAAAACTATTACGTCAAGCATATCATGTAATGATTAGAAATATGTTATTGTAATTTACAAACAACATTTTTAAACATTCAACAAATGATTTAACTTACCACATTCCTTTTGATTACAATAAAATCTCTTCATAATTTCGATTCCGTAAGTTGAATTCTTAAAATATAAAATTACTTGCTCCAATTTTTCGGTGCTAAGTTATTTATCGAAATTGTTAAAGTTTATTTTTAAAACATTTTGCCTGCATTTTATTTAAATTTCAGCTCAGATATATCAGGAATCGATTTTAGCTGTTAAATATTTAAATGAATTTTTCAAATGAAACATTACTAATACTTGAATAACTAGTCCCAAAACTCAGAAATTTCTCACTGCTTTCATTAATATCTCAATGGCCCAAAGTCGTTGACATATTAGTTTAACGTCACTTGATATTGGATATCGTCTGTGTGTCGCTTCAAATTGATCTCTGGATTGACAGCTTCAATATATTTGTGGCTCCCTTTGGAAATGCGTTAATCACACACACCTTCAGAGCATATAGTTTTGAATAAAATCTAATATAAATACATACGGAACAGCTAAATTATTTTCTTTGTCGACTTAGATAGGTTTAGCAAAATCTAGAAAAACGTATGTAAAAATTTGAATGGTATGATATTATCCCTGTCCCTCATAAAATGTTTTTAGATTTTTCCAATAAATCTATTGATTTTTTATGTTTTGTCTTACCACTAATTTTAAATAGTAATTTTTACTTTATTTAAGCGTCCAAATTCTGTGATTATATCGGACAGTAATTAATATAAAAATTAGTGATTAAAAAAATGTAAAAATTAATAAAAACGTGATATGATTTTTTATTTATCTGAAGAAGAGCTACATATTAACTTATGATTTAGCAGGGCAAAATTAAAAAAATAATTGTCCCTATTTTTATATTTCATGGTACCGTAGGAAACAAAACAAACATTTCTGGGGACTGTAGCATTTGATAAAGATATAGAATTTAATGAAGTAAAAATGGTCTTCGAAATAAAAAGGTGCCCCGCTGGTTACCATATCTAAAACTTCATTCTTATATTCCGAACACATTGTGTTTCTAAAGTATTATAATCATGATTTGGTGTGTGTGTGAGAGAGTCAACACGATATAACTCCTAAACGGTACTTCCCACCGAACTTTCCTTTAGCGAACATGTTATAGACCACTGCCTCAAGACCTGTATATAATATCATAACAGGAACGGAAAACAATGCGCCGAGCATAGATTATGAAACACTTTCCAACACATCCAGAAAACTGTAACGCAACTTCACCGTTAAATAAGTTGAAAACAGATATGTAAATAAACAGTAGAGGAAACATATAACGCATTCAAAAGTTCAGTTTTAGCAATTACATTCCATAGTAAAAATTTAGTCGAATTATTTTGTGCAGCCCTATATATGATCTATAGATTTGGATATATGCTACATATCATGATAAAATTTAGTTCATTTAGAAAATTCATATTTAGCAATTTTCGTCAATCGACAGAAATGCACTCGAAATCTTTTGTACAACCCTGTATATTATCTAAAGACTTTTGTATACACCCTATATTAAGCTATAATTTAAATCAGGTAAAAAACGCATAAAGCAACTTAAAAATAACTTCCAGCAATCACCGACCATAGACAACAATGTACGTTGTTCTTTGCGGTAGCCCTACATATGAATATATGAAAAAAAAAGTATTCATTCGTGTATCCAGGAAAAAATAATGTATATCCACAAAGTCAGGAGGGAAGAGCATATTAGAAGATTAATATAGTTTATTAAACATATAAAGAAGTAAAAATTATTTTAAGTTTCATGATTAACCAGTTTAGTTTCAAGTGTTGAACTTTAAATATTCATTTTTACATGTTTCACTCAAGATATCCACGACAAGACTGAAAACGTTCAAGATTTTTCATATTTTAAAAAAAAACGAATGACATCCTCAATCTAAAATTGCAACATGATGTGGGCATAATATACTTATTGCTAATTATAAACATTAAATTATATCAAAATCATTATAAACAATAAATTAGATGAAAATCAATATAAGATAATAAATTACATGAAAATCATTATTATAGCATAATAAATTACATGAAAATCTTTATAGAATAATAAATTATATAACAATCATTATACACCAATAATTTATCTGCAAATCATTCTAAGATAATAATTTATATCTTTTTAGTTCAGAATGTAATTACGTCAGATTTTTCCCATTATAATCAAAAATTGCATCGTTTTCCATAAATAAACTATAAACAACTACGGTGTTGTTTCCATGTTATGCTTTATTATGATAAAAATCACATTATAAACAAATAAATGATTATAGCATACGTGAAGAACTGATATTACACCCAAACAATATATTTATTTTCCACAAACTTCTATAAGTTCACTAACTATAGTTCAATAGGCAAATGCGTAACGCAATTAAAAACTACCTTAAGCAATTCACTCCCATAGTCTCTAATACTTACAAATTCTCTTCTAATACTTACAAATTCTCTCTCTATATATATATTTTTATTTCCAATACAGCAGGCGAACAGACATTATCCTTACGCCGTATAGAGATCGTGAAAAAAAAACAGAAATATAAGTAAAAAGATAGCACCAAACACAGGAACAAAGTAAAGGGTAATTAACATGAGAACCACATAAAATCAAGAAGTTAGAATGTGTAAATAGTCTCTGGCCTCCCAGTAACGGGAGTAAATGCTTCGTGAGTGCTGAACAGTCAGAGAGGTGGTCAGCAGTCATCGCCGCACCACTGCGGCAGAGGGGGCAGGCAGGTCTATCCACTATCTGGAGACGGAAAAGATGAGCATTTAAACAATCATGCTTTGTCGCGAGACGAAAGGCAGCCACAGCACTGCTTCTTGGACAATCGGGGAGGTTAGAGATGGTATTTCTCCATGATTTTTCTTTTGTTCGTTCCTTTAGTAGTGATATATGTGATCTCTTAATTATTTGATTAACCATTGAAGAGGCAGACTTATAGTTAATTAAGTTACATGAAGCCTGATTAACGGAACAACCTTTTTTGCCAATTCATCAGCTTTTTCGTTACCGGGAATACCACAGTGTGAGGGGATCCATTGTAAGGCAATTCTCTTATGTTTTTCACGAAGAGTCTTTCTCGAAGATATTATATATATTCTCGCAAGCTTAAATTTCTATAATGCGGTATAACTCATTTTTAATATAGAATATTAAACTACATAAAGAATATTCGATACTACATCAGTACGTACTCATTTTTATTTTCACAAACACAAAAACGACCTCTTGCAGGCCGAAATAAACAGAACTCTCTCACATTAAAGAATTCGAATCTAAACTAAACAACAAAAAGTAGTGTCCTTTTCACACAGCTTAGAAAAGACTACAGAATTAAAAGGGCAATTAATATCTTTAACACACAGCTTGTAGTTTTGATAGCAAAGTTCTTACATTTCAGTACGCCTGCATTGTGTGACATCTGCCAGTATAAATTTGAATAACACTTCATCCAACATACCGCCCCTCTTAAAACCTCTGAGGGGAGGGGGGGTTCAACTATAACACTACAATTACAGCCATTACCGAAAAAACTTAAAAAAGTATATATATTAAAACATAAAATAACAAAATTTGAAACTTTAACATTCAAAATAATAATTACAATATAACAAAAATTAAGCACAAATTGACAGAATTATATATGTTGCAAAGACAAAAGAATACTAAATAAATGCACTCATAAATTAAAAAATTTCTATATATATATATATATATATATATATATATATATATATATATACTTCAACATTTACATTTACATTGTTTCTAATTATCATTTTCAAAGGGCGATACACCAAGTTTAGTTAGTGGTCTTTTAAAAATTCCTTTTTTAGTTTTAACCTTTACAACTCTCACTTTATTATCCCTTCCTGGATGTAATTCCACTGTTCTACCCAATAACCAATTACAAACTGGCAAATTGTCTTCTTTCAAGACAACCATGGTGCCTAACTTTACATTATCCTTCTCATAATACCATTTTGTTCTTTGTTGTAAAGTACTGAGATAATTATTTGACCATTTTTTCCAGATGTTTTGAATTATTTTAGTCAGTTTTTGCCAAATTTTTAATCTATTATCATTTACAGTTAACAGATTAGGTTCTGGAATAGCTGTAATAGGTCTTCCAATCAAGAAATGAGCGGGTGTTAAGGCGTCATAATCATCTGAGTCGACTGAGAGAGGATAGAGCGGACGAGAGTTTAAGATTCCTTCAATTTGGACTATTACTGTCCAAAATTCCTCATAGGTCAATTTTAGATTGCCAACTACACGTCTAAGATGGTATTTGATTTAACGCCTGCTTCCCAAAGACCACCATGATTGGGAGATCTTGGAGGAATGAAATTCCAATCTATGCCTTCATTTGACAAAAAATTACCTAAATTTTCGTTAGAATTTTCTACTCATTCCTTCAATCGTTTTAACTCAGTATTGCTCCCTGTGAAATTGGTTGCGTTGTCTGAGAAGATACTAGCACATTTCTCACGCCTGCTGATAAATCTTTTTAGGGCAGCGATAAATGCCTCGCTTGATAAATCAGTTACTAATTCTAAATGACAGGCCTTTGTAACAAGACAAATGAAAATACAAACATAAACCTTATTCAATTTACCTTTCCTTTGGTTTGAATACTTTATCATGAAATTTCCAAAAAAATCTACACCTACACAATGAAATGGAAAATTTTGAGTGACCCTTTCAGGAGGCAAATTGCCCATAAGCTGTTGCTGAGTAATTGGTTTTGCCTTAAACAAATTACACAGTTATGAACTAATTTTCTACAAAGATTACGACCATTTAAAGGCCAGAATTTTTGCCTCATAATAAACAGTAACCCTTGAGGGCCTACATGTAAATATCTTTTATGATATGATTCTCCAATTAATCTGGTTAATTTATGACCCTTTGGTAAAATTATTGGAAATTTCCCACTAAAATTCAGTTGGCTATGAACAAGCCTTCCACCAACTCTTAAAATTCCCTCGTTATCTAAAAATGGATATAAGAATTTTAGTTGGCTATCCTGCGGAACATTATCCTTTTTACTGAGACATAATATTTCTTTTTTATATTCAGCCTCTTGACACAATTTAATTAACTTACTTTCAGCATTTTTCAATTCAGAAGTTTTAAGTGGGCCAGTGGTTTTCCCTTTTTCCTTACAATTACCATAGAACCTATATATAAAACTTAATATACGAACAAGTTTAGTATAATTATTACTTAAGTTTAAAAAATCCTCAAAAAAAGATTTAACTATAACGTGTAATACATAATTAGAGTTAGTTAAATTTTTAAGTTCTGATGAACAGTCATGAGAGATCACATCACTAGGAATAGGCTTATTAGGATAGTCATTAGTCATCAGAAAACTGGGGCCTCTGAACCACAATTCACAATCCAAAAGATTAGGTCTAGGATCTAAGCCTCTGGATATTAGATCAGCAGGATTTTCACTCGAGGGCACATGCTTCCACTGATGCGCATCTGTCAGTTCTTGTATGGTTGCCACTCTATTTGCCACAAACGTTTTTAATTGACAGGGTTCTTTATGAAGCCATGAGAGAACTATCATCGAATCACTCCAATAAAATACATTGTTGACCTCAATTTTCAAAGCAGATAACACTCGAGACATCAACTTTGCAAGCAAAACAGCCGAACATAATTCCAGCCTTGGAATAGTTACACGTTTTATTGGAGACACTCCGGACTTGGTCCGTCTATCCTGGAGAGAATTCAGCACGCAGACGATAAAGTAAGAAATAATTCTTCAACTTATTATGTTTTTATTTGAATAGATCAAGCTCGCTATTGATATTAAAATGAATTTATGAGCTCATATTTGTTATATTAACTATGTTTTGAAATATTTACGCAATTGTGAAAAATTATGGGTATTAAAAATGTTCAAAGGTGCAGTTAAAGATGATTTACGGCTTATAGCCTTGGAATTAGATATTGAGATAAATAACAAAATGTCTGTTTATGAGTTGAATCAGAGAATAAAAAATAGTGATAAATATAAGGAAGATTCCGATGCAGTTAATAATCTAGCTAATTCCATTATTGAAAGTCGTAAAACAGAGGATAATAAAATGTTAGAAATAGAGAGAATGAAATTAGAAAGATCAAAAAATGAATTGGAACTTGCACGAATCCGTGCCGAAGTTAAAACGGAATTTTTTTTTGTAGTTTGGCAAACATTCAACAATTTGATATTGTATGCTAAGAACAATAAGTTAAACACGAATTGATATAAATTAGTAGAAAATTCTAACGAAAATTTAGGTAATTTTTTGTCAAATTTTTAATCTATTATCATTTACAGTTAACAGATTAGGTTCTGGAATAGCTGTAATAGGTCTTCCAATAAAGAAATGAGCGGGTGTTAAGGCGTCATAATCATCTGAGTCGACTGAGAGAGGATAGAGCGGACGAGAGTTTAAGATTCCTTCAATTTGGACTATTACTGTCCAAAATTCCTCATAGGTCAATTTTAGATTGCCAACTACACGTCTAAGATGGTATTTGACTGATTTAACGCCTGCTTCCCAAAGACCACCATGATTGGTAGATCTTGGAGGAATGAAATTCCAATCTATGCCTTCATTTGACAAAAAATTACCTAAATTTTCGTTAGAATTTTCTACTAATTCCTTCAATCGTTTTAACTCAGTATTACTCCCTGTGAAATTGGTTGCGTTGTCTGAAAAGATTTATCAGCAGGCGTGGGAAATGTGCTAGTATCTTCTCAGACAACGCAACCAATTTCACAGGGAGCAATACTGAGTTAAAACGATTGAAGGAATTAGTAGAAAATTCTAACGAAAATTTAGGTAATTTTTTGTCAAATGAAGGCATAGATTGGAATTTCATTCCTCCAAGATCTCCCAATCATGGTGGTCTTTGGGAAGCAGGCGTTAAATCAGTCAAATACCATCTTAGACGTGTAGTTGGCAATCCAAAATTCCTCATAGGTCAATTTTAGATTGCCAACTACACGTCTAAGATGGTATTTGACTGATTTAATGCCTGCCTACCAAAGACCACCATGATTGGGAGATCTTGGAGGAATGAAATTCCAATCTATGCCTTCATTTGACAAATTTTTGTTAGATTTTCTAATGACGTATTCTGTAACATTAACTCTGAATTTTTAATTCGAAATTAGCCTGTTTTCAAAATTTCATAAAAAACCTCGGCACCCAATAGCAAATCAATACGCTCTGGTATGTTGAATTTATTATCAGCTAATTTTATATTACTAAACTCTTGCATATTAACATTTATTTTACGAGATGGAGTTAAATCTGTCGTTATTTTAGGTACGACTAAGCAATTAAGATTTTTTACGTAACTCTTATCTTTGTGGCTTATTGATGCATTCACATTGTATTTAATCTCTAATGAGGCGTCATTCAGTCCTGATACTAGAATATTAATTCTTTTCCTTTTTAACTGCATCAGCTCTACACAATTACGAGATATAAAAGATAAAACACTACCTGAGTCCAATAGACATTTTAATTTAAATTCGCTTCCATTTTCATCTGAGAGGTAACAAATTGCAGTACTTAATAGAATAAATTTATTCTTGTTATTATGACTACTCATGAATGTTACATTGGTTTGCGGAATAAATTCTTGAGCTGATATAGACAAACCATTTTGTGACTCAGATGCACTACTTGAATTTTCCATCTGCGTTTCATTGCCCCTCATTTGTATTTGGATTTATAGTTTCTGGTGGAATTCCAACAGCATGGGAGAATAGAGTGCACTGTGGACTTATAAAAGAAGAAATAAATGTAGATGAAACACTTAAACGTTTCTGGGAAATTGAGACTGTAGAAACAAAAAAGCCAACCAGCAAAGAATATGAAATTTGTGAAACAAACGCATATCAGAGACAATACAGGCAGGTATTTTGTTACAATTCCTTTAAAAGAAAATCCTGTTTGCTTAGGTAACTCAAGAGATATTGCTCTTAAAAGACTGAACATGAACAGCTTATGGAATAGATTAATTAAAGAATCCGAGTATTTAAACTTATACCGTGAATTTTTAAAGGAATATGAAGAAATGGGTCACATGAAGGAAGTTAATGAAAGAAAGGAACCAGAAATTGTATACTATATGCCTCATCATGGTGTATACCGTCTTCATAAATCCACCACGAAGCTCAGAACTGTGTTTAATGCATCAAGCTTGACATAGAATAATAATTCGTTAAATTCCATTATGTATAATGGAGGAGTGATACAAGATGATCTCTTTACCATAATGGTGAGATTTTACAGAGATCTCTTCAAAGAATTTTATGGAAAAATGACATAAATGAGCCAGTTAAAACCTACGAATTATCAATTGTAACTTATGGTACTGTTTGTGCACCATATTTAGCTACGAGGACACTTGAACAACTTTCCATTGATGAAGGAAAAATTTTCCAATTGCAGCACCAGTATTGCGTTCAGACTTTTATATGGATGACGTATTAACAGGTTCAGACTCATTAACTAGTGCCAAGGAACTACAATATCAGCTGAAAGAAATATTGAAATCTGCAGGAATGAATCTTCACAAGTGGTGTAGTAATATTTCAGAGCTTGCAGTAGATAATAATGATTATCCTTTCTCAAATGAAGAAGAGACTACAACACTTGGAGTTTTATGGAAATCCAAAAAAGATTGTTTTGGTTTTAAATTAAATTTAGAAAACAATGAAACTATCACCAAACGACACATTTTATCTACAATAGCTAGACTGTTTGATCCTATAGGAATATTAGGGCCAGTAATTACCAAGGCTAAAATATTTCTTCAAATGCTTTGGTTATTGAAGCTTAATTGGGATGATGTTCTACCAGAAAAAGAAGCCAAAGAGTGGAAACGTTTTTCCTCTGAACTACAGCTATTAAATGGTCTAGAAGTACAAAGATGCATCCTAAGTGCAAACTCTTTTTTGATTGAAATCCATCTATTTGCTGATGCGCCCGAGGTAGCTTATGGAACAGCAATATATTGCAAATCACGTTCACGTAACAATGAAGTGAAAGTCAGATTGATTACTAGCAAGTCCAGAGTGTCTCCAATAAAACGTGTAACTATTCCAAGGCTGGAATTATGTTCGGCTGTTTTGCTTGCAAAGTTGATGTCTCGAGTGTTATCTACTTTGAAAATTGAAGTCAACAATGTATTTTATTTGAATAGATCAAGCTCGCTATTGATATTAAAATGAATTTATGAGCTCATATTTGTTATATTAACTATGTTTTGAAATATTTACGCAATTGTGAAAAATTATGAGTATTAATTATGAGTAATTAATTAATGAGTTATTAATGAATTTATGAGTATTAATTATGAGTATTATTTATATTTTCTCCATGATTTTTCTTTTGTTCGTTCCTTTAGTAGTGATATATGTGATCTTTTAATTATTTGATTAACTATTGAAGAGGCAGACTTATAGTTAATTAAGTTACATGAAGCCTGATTAACGGAACAACCTTTTTTGGCCAATTCATCAGTCTTTTCGTTACCGGGAATACCACAGTATGAGGGGATCCATTGTAAGGCATCTCTCTTATTAAAGATCTGCACTTCACCACAGACATAGAGCAAGGGGCTTGAGAGCAGTTGGCAATCGCCAGAATCGCAGCTTGTGAATCTGAGAAAATGACAGCCTGATTGAAAATTGAGCAACGAGCATTTAGTTGAACCAGGGTTACTTTAATTCCTTCAACCTCACCATCAAAAGCGGTCCCGGACGTTCCCAACGAAAGATAAATTCTCGATTAAAAAGGGGGGGGGGGCAACGTTACTCGCGTCCGTAGTATTCCTTAAGCTACACGTGCTCCCTGAGTGGTACTAAATGAGTAACAATTTTGCAGCCGAGATCATACTTTTTCTCTATATATGATCAACCGAATTTATACACACCATGTAATATTCAAAAATTTAGTTAAACTTAAAAACGCAAACCAATGTTGAAAAAGCACTCATCACATACAGACTCTAATTATTGCACATATATTGTAACCGATATATTTTGCGTGTCCCTGTAAATGAACGATAAACGCAATGCTCACCATACTTTTAAGTGAACAATTTATAGTAAACCTTCAGTATATAAATTTCATTATGTTTGAAATAGAGAAACTTCATTAAATTACACTGCAAACGATTTTTCCCCGTAGAACAACGTACAGCATAATTTTTTTTTGTGACCCTGTAAATGAATAATAAATACTTTGCACTCCATATTCTACAAAAAGCATGTTTTAGTGCAGTTTATAATTGTGTATCAATTTCATCTTATTTCAAATGGCGTAGCATCATCAAAATGCACTTGAAACGTTTTTTTCCATTGCCTGTAATGTAACAGAAAACTTTTGACTGTCCCTGTAAAAAATCTGTAAGTGCTACAGACTTCATTTTGAATAGGGTTCATTCTATAGTAAACGACAATAACCTACAAAAATTTCAGGACAATCTGCGTATATTTAAACGAGTTAGCGCACGGACGGACGGCCAGTCATAAACATTTCTCATCTAGGTTGGAAAGTGTTAAAAATCGGCTACCGGTTTACAGGTATTTAATAATTTTTAAACCAGTTTCAAAAGGAAATGTTAAAGATTACAAGTGATAGATATTGCAGGGAAATAATGAAGCGTCAGAGACGCATAGGTCTTCAGTTTCAAAACAGGAGGAACAGCGTTCGAATCCAACCAATTCCGTTCATGTTAACTGTGCCCTAATTATTTTTTTAATTATTTCAGTTTTATTATTATAAACTTTATTATTATTATTATTATTATTATTATCACCTTTATTATTGCTGTTGTTGTTATTATTATTATTATTGCTATTACTATTATTATTGTCCTTTTCATTATTATTATTACATTTATTAATATTATTGTTATAAATATTATTATTATTATTATTATTATTATTATTATTATTATCATTATTATTATTATTATTATTATTATTATATTGATATTAATATTATCAACTTTATTATTATTGTTATTGTTCTTATTATTAACATCATATTTATTATTGTTACTGTTATTATTATTATCATCTTTATTTTTTTTGTTATTGTTCTTATTATTAACATCATATTTATTATTTATATTAAAATCACTAAAATTACAGACATTATATTACAATTACATAAAACATTAAAAACATATTAAAATTGTACGTTTCGGATTTACATGAAAATCCCTCATCAACAAACATTTTTCTTAACGTAAGTCACAGTTGTTGTTGTTGTTGTTGTTGGTTTGGCCCAAAGGACCCGGTTTTGCAGCTTTTTATTTCTATACAGCTGACATGATCCATGTAACTGTGAAACTAGTCTCCTAATTTTGAACCAATTCCAGATGAGAGACCTGCATCTGGATTGGCACCCCCAGAGGTAACGCTTATATAGAACTTGGAGGATATTAGAGCCACGAAGAGATTTAACGTGCACCAGCTCCCATTAGCGTACACGGCCCCACAGTAGAGGCAGACGAGACAGGTTGCACCCTCCCAAAGTTTGACTTCGGTCGATGCTGCTTGACTTTCGGTGATCTTACGAGAACCGAGCTTTACCGTCCGCGCCACTGCGGGACAAGTCACAGTTCAAAAATACCAACACATAGAAATTGCAACGTATCAAAATGTCGAGGCCAAAGTTACAGTTATAATAACACGGAGTATTCATTCGGGATTGCACCCGCTTCATTAAGAGGTAAATCTGTAATTTTCGTATACCATGCTTCTAAGAAAGTACGAGTTCTGTAGTCGCTGCACCGCGATCTGATTACAAAAGATTTAGAAAAAATCTGGAAAATGGTCAGTTTTTATTGCATGATCCACTATTTTGGAATTTAAATTTTTATTTTGAAATGCACATCTGTGCTCCTTTAGTCTTATGTCAAGTGTTCGACCAGTCTCCCCTATATAGATCGCATTGCATTGTTGGCATGGAATACCATAAACTACATCTTTAAACTGAAAACTGGGATATTTATGTTTGAAGTTGCTTAAAAAACCATTTAAAGGTTTCTGTGAGATGAAAGCTGTGTGGACACCGAGTGGTTTCAAGAGATGCGAAATCTTTTCTGAAATACATTTGTAATATGGAATTGCTGCGAACTGGTTCATCTTAGTACGTTGGAAAGGGGGAGGGGTATTCATGTGTGCTTGTATATGTTCCGAGATTACACGTTTACAAAATCTTGTAGGGTAGCCATTCAATTTGAGATCCGATAAAATTCTCTTTTTTTCAATATTAAAAAGCTCCTCAGTGCTACAGTAGCGTAAAGTTCTAGTGAGTAAGGTCTTGATACCTGCGAACTTGGATTTAGGAGATTCGGAATTAAAATTGAGATATTGACTAGAGAAAGTTGTTTTTCTGTATACTTAAGTAACAATGGTTTGAGACTCGGATCCTTCGCATCTCTCGATAATTCATTAACAAAATTTATTATCATTTACTATTTTCATTATCGAGAGATGCGAAGGAAAAAAAATAAATAAAAGATTTTACATTATACAAAGTCGTTATAAGTGAAAAGTTCCTGATTATTTTGTCTATAACTTAGAAATTCGGTATTATTATATTATTAGTTTTGTACTTATATAGCTAATACTGCTTTTTAAGGTCGGATGTTTTTTGCGAAAAAAATTGGCACCAAAAAAGTTTTACACCATTATTTCCAAACAACAAACTTCGCGGTAAACTTCTAAAACATTTGTAATAGAAATCTACCACGAAGTTTATTGCTTGGAAATAGTGGTGTTAAAAATTTTTGGTAACATTCTTCCGCGACAAACGTTCAACCCAACTGATAATTTTAACTTTCTTATACTAATTAGGCTATCGTGCTATTCTAATTACTCCTTTTAACCCTTTTAGAAGGGTGTTAAGGTAGTATGGTACCGCCTAAGGTAGCAAACTTATGTTTGCAGCCCGCGAGAAAAAAAGGTTAAGTATGGCTGATTTAGAGTATGACAAATTATTGAAAGTAAAACATGTTTTCTGCTTAAATTGAAAAAAATATTTTGTTGATATAGAATAGTATAAAAGAAATGTAAACAATTATATTGTTAATACCCTTCTAACTTTGTCTTTCTCTTTGTAAAAAAAAATACATACAATTTTTGTAAAAGTTTTCTCAAAGGTAATTATTTATCTGTATGTGTTTACTAAAAGTAATAACCATCCCGATTTTCATCCTTAAGGATATCATTATATTATCCTTTCTGGATAAAAATTGTTTTCCATCAAAACAAAAATTTTCCGCTGCAATAATGATCCATTTATGTTCTTTATAACTAAAGTATGACTCTTACTTATTTGACATTATTGTATATATATCACTGTTTTTTTCCATTGCATATATTTTTAAATAGATTTAAAATAATGGGATGAACTCCTATTGCAGTACTTAAAGATGTATTTGCAGAGGATATTTTCTTATGTAATCATTTTACATTCAATAATAAGATATAATCATTAAGACGGTATTTCAAACAAAAAACTTTTATATTTTTTCTTACATTTTTGGATATAACTATTTTTTTTACAATTTTTTCAAAATCGTAATGTTGATATGTAGTACAAAATTCAAATTGCATGGCAAAGATAATTGTTGTCTCTTTGTATTAAATGATCTTGTTGATTAAGTGGTGTTGCAAGCACGTTTTTTTTATTTATTGGCTTGGTTGAAAGCTGTCAAATGTGCAGACAAAGTTTGTTTTATTTCCCTTTTTCCGTCTGGATCTGAAATATCTTAAAACACTGTTTTTTAGAGGTTTTGCCCTGATTACTTTTGAACAAGTTGACGGATTTACATGTTTATTTTTTTAATAAAGGAGAAATAGTCTCTACAAACTATACATGAAAAACAAACAATTTTTTGTTTCCAGTTATAACGAAAAATAGGATCCATTTTTATGGGTTTATATTTTTTTATTATGTGTATATATATATATATATATTGCGTTTTAGTGTTGTTTTAGTTATATTCGAGAGACAACGTAATAAACAGTATAAAAAAGAATGACGACTCAAAAATATGGAACCTTGATTTCAAAATTGTGTCTAAAATAGTTTTGCAAACTTATGTTTGTTGTATTAAAAACTTTAGTTATTGTATTTTATAATTTAACAAATATCTTTTACATAATCATATATTAAAATCATTAATTATTAATAAAATACAGATGTAAATGCTTAAAGGCATAATAAGAGAATACAAAAAGGCTTATAAAAACCTTTTAATTTGATGATCGACATGTTTCTAGAAAGTTTAAAACAAGATTAAAAGAGCATATGGCATATATCACATATGACAGAAGAACTACTGCTTTGGCAAGACTACATATGACCTATACTTTAAAAAATGCTTTTAAGAATAGTAAAATAATGTATCCGTTAAGACTTTATTTACCATCTATTATACGTGAATAAATAGAAATCCATATGCGTAACGAGAACAAATGCAATGAATCAGCCTCTTTTGAATTGCCTAAAATTTCACATGAGATTTTTTCAATTTAAAAAAAGCAATAGCTAAATATTAATTTTCACGTTTACAGTTGACTATTTTTAAGCACCTGCATTTCTTACACATATGATTTCGTGATTTATGTTTTTGAAGTTTATTTTCATATTTTTGCGAGAATAGTTTGTTTAGCGTGTAGATCTTAAAAATGGCGACGTTTGTACGTTCAAATATATTAATAAACATATTGAAAGCTTTTGTAAGATTTTTTGTTTTCTGTTTTTATCACTTTAATCATTTATATCTGTACAAATGAATTACAGTCTTCCTAATCCACGATTAAACTTCTGTTAACTTTCGTCATTCCAAACATTCTTTATTCCCTTAACAAAATCTAGAATTCCGCAAATACTTTCATTCGTGAAAGCATGCATTTATAGGCATTGTTTTTCATGCCTATATTCATGTTTATTCATTATTTATAGGCATTGTTATTCATTATTAAGAAATTGGACAGTGTTTCCCAATTTTCTTTAAAAGAAAATATTTAACAAAAAAATCTGTTAATGTTTGTAACTTGGAATTGATTTTTGGAACACAAAAGCCAATTTTCGCAATCTAAAACCTTTTGGGTCCCCCTAACTGTTGCACTTGCACAGCAATATTAAGTATATACATTCTCAAATATCATGAGAACATGAAAGAAACAAATAAATATGCGTAATTTATATTTATTCATTAATATATGAGCGGCTATATTTATCTATTACAAGAAAAGTCTATTTAAAGTAACGTTCATATGCTGTCAAATACCATTAACCATACGATTTTTTTTGTAAGATGGACTGTATTTACTTCTGAGTATGAAGTTGTCTCTATATTTTTCCGCTGAAATATTGCGGTGGGAAACTAATGTGACGGTTTATGTATCCCGGAAAAATTTTTGATGTAAGTTGATGCAGTGTTTTGAAAATAATCTATCAAAAAATGACATTTTGCGAAATAAGAATTCGATTGTGCAAAATTCAGAAGCTTGAGCCCAACAGTTTTTATGATTTTCCCAAATAAACATTTTCTTTGTATAAATATAATAACGAAAAACCACAATATATGTAACTATTTTTTCTGTGTAAATTAACTAATATATGGTAAAATTATAAGCTGCAATTAGTTTTTGATTTGTCAGTGATGCCATACTCACAGAAAACTTCATATGAAATTTGTTCCATTGTTATTTAGAAAAATAACTTTTGCTTAAGCATAAGTGTCTGACACTTTCAACTAATTCACTTTCGTATCATACAAGATAGATTTCTTTTACCTGATTTCTACTTAGTGGTTCAAAAATTTGATTTTGTCATATGGTAACAATATTACGGAGTTACTTAGTAAATATTTATTGAAAAATTCATTCCCGTATATATTTTCAGTATCATTTGCAGTCTTATTTCAAGATTTTTTCCATATCTGGACATTGCAAAAGCTTTATACTTTATACTTTGCGATAATACTTTCCATATCTGGACACTATATTTCAAAACGATCTTAGTTGAGCACCTTATGGAAATGAAAAATTTATATAAGGGTAAGTCAAGATAATTGCCCTGATTACAAATGGCAATAACTTAATTATAAAAAATAATTTTAAGAAACACCTTAAGTATATCTATATTATAAAGGACAAACGTGTCCGTGCGTCATTTTGCGAATAGCAACGGTTTTATATTTTGACAATGAAATTCCGCTCAAGTGATTTTTGCTACTGCATTTTTTTTATTTCTAAACATCACACATTTTAAATTTTTACACCATTATATAGGGGAAAAATCTACTTTCAAATGCAATTTGTTTGAAAACTGTATCGTAATTTACTCATTTATTATAGCATTTAAATTAAATTTCAAGCATTTTTCATGTTTATGAAAAGTCACAGCCATCCATCGTTGCCACAGGTTAATCTCGGAAAACGAAACATTTGAAGTTACTGAAAAAATTAATAGCTCGAAAAGTATTTGTCACAAAATTGTTAGACAAACTGCCTTAGAAAGGTAAAAAATTGTATTTTTCTTGATATAAATTTCAAATCTAATGATTATGCCGTTTTTCAAATATTCAATTAAAAAAATTATCAAACTTTACAATGAAGTGCTATAGCTAAATCTTCACGCGTAAAAAGATAATGGGGCTGTTCACGGACGAAGATCAGACGGCGCACGGGCGAAGGAGATTAAAATACGGAGTGAGTCTGTACTGTGAATGTATGCATAGTGAAATTGAAAGGCCTACGTTCGAAACATTGATTTGACTAATTTGCCTATTTTAATGATATTTTCTTAAAGTCTAGAAGCGAACAAGAGCACTGCTCTTGATTCTGGAGGTTACGGGTTCGATTCCCCTAAATTTCTGTTCGCTTTTTCTACTTTTTTATTTAAAAATGTTTTATCGATTGCTTTGTATTTTTCATGATAAATGTAAAATTTGATATTAATAACAATTACTTATTTAAATACGACAAATTCAGCTATTTCACGATTCAAATTTTACATTACTTGTTATAATTAGCCACACACAGGGCTAATTCTTTCAGTCTACAGTAAAATTCATGTTTATGAAAAGTCACAGTCACTCCATATATAAAGGAGGACCCCCTTTATACATAGCTATACAAATGGTTATTACTGATGATATTAAAAATAAAATTGTCTCTCTTTATTATGCCGATACTTCCGCTTGTATTTCCTTTCTCAACCCCTAATTGCCCTACAGCGGGCGCAGACCCCATTTAAACAATAATATAAAGAATCCAATAAAGTTAAACCCGTCGTGGCGGACATTTCTAAGAGGATCCCGTGGTCCTATCTCCCATAGGAACGAAGTTACCCCCCCCAGGGGGAGACGTTTTTGGTGCTCAAACCCCTTCATGTAACATATCAATAGATAGATCTCGTAAGCACCATGGTCTGGTCCTACTCTCCCCCTTCTCACTCCCCCTCCCTTAAGAAGCATTTTTCTCTGATTCAACTCCTTTTAAATTTTAGTTTTTCTCATTTTTCTCAGTCCCTTTAAGATCCACAGAGTGCGTAGGCCTCTTCTAAAGGATCCAACGAAGTTAAACTCGTCGAGGCCGACATTTATAAGAGAGTCCCGAGTCCCTATCTTCTATAGGAACGGAGTTACCCCCCGGGGGGTGACATTCAAGGTGTTCAAACCCCATCATGTAACATATCAAAAGTTTGATCTCGTCAAGCACTTTTGTCTGGTCCTACTCCCCCTCCTCCTCTCCTCCCGTCAGGAGCACTTTTCTTATTTAGTTTTTTCAATTTCTCATAATTATTTTAGTTTTTCCCATTTTTCTCTGTTCCTATGGGCCGGACAGCTGCAAAATTTCACCAAAATTAGCTGTACACCACCTAAAAATATTTTCCCACCGTTTCTTTTGGCGCCTCGGTTTTCACGTATTTCTTGAGGAGGGCCATTTAGAGAGACGCAAAATGGGCATCCCTTTTAAACTCCCATCTCTCTATTGCAAGTGAGGATTCATTTTAAAGGTCTCGTAGAGCACTTGTGTTTTGTATGGCTCCTCCTTCCTCTCCCCCCCCCACCGCTCTTCAAGAGCCCGTCAATTAATGCTAACTCATCATTTGTTAAACAACTGCTCTTAGCTGTATCCATCATAAAAGCTGCTATCATAGTACTTTTCATTACCTTTTTAAGTTATCTATTAAGTGTTAAAGTGTCTTGAACCATTAAAAATAGTTTAAAGGGTGTCATTAAGCCAGCACATTTTGTAAACAACATCTACCTAGCCACGTCTCAGCCCATTGGAGCCACATCTTTTCACTATTATATTTATTAAAAATACTTCTAGTCACAGAATCTTTATAAAACTTGGTGTGTTCGTTCCTAATATATTCCGCCAGCCTCACAAAAATCTTAGAGCTCTAGCTAAATTCTAAAGTGGAGAAGCTGGCTTATGCCAACAGACACTTTTTTCTTGACGAGTTAGACTTGGCTGAAAAAATCTCAACAATAAAAGCCGTGGATGGCCAATCTATATTCTGCCGTAAGGTAGAATTTTTCCCGCTTGATTTTAAATCTAATCTCTATCGCTTGCAGACGATTTCAAAATATTAATCTGTTTGCACTTTAAACAATATAAAAAGTTCAGCATTTGTTTACAGCTAATATTACATAACGAAATTAACACTTCATTAAGCAGTGAATAAAATTGTATCAATAAAACGTAAATTTAACAGACATGTAATTGAAATAAGCACTTGATCGCTTGATGACCCATATATGCACATTCGGTATTTTCTACCTGCGCTGCATAATTCTCGCTTGTGTTGTGACATAATTTTTGTTTCAGTGCAGTGCTAAGAATAGAAAACCAAAAAGTGAATTTTCTTCATATTATGCCTTTTTATTTCAAGAAAGGTAAAAGTGGTAGTCAGACTGCTCGTAAAATTTGTGTTGTATGTGGACAGTACTGTTTCAGATGACACAGTTCGAAGGTGGTTTGAGAAGTTTAAGCGCAGAAATTTCAGCCTCGAAGTTGATGTCCCCACTGGACGACCATCATCTGTAAAGGAGGACTTCTTAACAAAAGCTAGCGCTGAAAATCCACGTTACACAGTTCAAGAGTTCAAACAGACTAAATATTCCAAAAAGTACGGTGCATGATCATTTGATAGTTTCTCCTAAGAGGTCCCCCTTTACAGATGATGGTCATCATCACAGCGGGCATCATCGTTGAGGCTGAAATTTCTGCGCTTAAACTTTTCAAACTACCTTCGAGTTCTGCCATCTGAAACGGCACTTTTTCTACATACAGAAAAAAAATTTACGAGAAGTTACTTGTCTTGAAATAAAATAACATAATATGACGAAAATAAACTTTTAGATTCTCCATTCTTAGCACTGCACTGTAACATAAATTATGTCACAACGCAAACGATTATTGTGCAGCGCGAGCAGAAAAACCGAATGTACATATCTGGGTCATTCACGGTCACTTCTTATCAGCTGTAGCAAGAAAAATAGCGAAACCACGTTCGGCTTTTTCAAAAACCGCAGAATTTTCTGGATGACCCAATAGATATATTATTGTTGTTTTTTACATAAATTTTACTTCTGAGTGTGTTTAAAAAAGGTAAATGGTCTTTTTATATTAAATAAATTATATAAATATTAAAAACACTTGCTTATGTATATGAAACCGTGAATAGGTTGCCAGAAAATGACGTGCGAAATTTATTTCTCTCGCCAAGGCCATTTACTCTATCTCGCCAAATCCCATATATCGGAAAAGTACAGTACTTTTTATTACATTCTTTAACATGTAGTGACTAGTGAAATACTGCCTAAATGCGGTTAGTGAAAAAATTCCAGCATACTTCGGGATGCCTTTGCATGCCCTATAAAGCAATGTAATTTTGTTGAAAACTGATTAAAATATCTTTATTAATTTTAAATTTGAGATTTAAAAAATCGCATTTGTTTGGAAAGACGTTTTATGTTTTTAACTGCGTACAAAAAAAAAAAAAAAAACAAAAAAAAAACAGTTTATCCTTTGTTATTTTTCATGTTGTTGTAGCGTGCTGTCCCAATTCTTAAAATTTGTAATTCTGGTATCTCTTTATATTTTGGCAGGCAATATTAAAACGATCGAATTCCATATATGTCATAGTAGCAAATTTTCTATCAATTATAACAATGAAAATATTTCAATACTTGTCTATAATTTTTTCAATCATATTTCCAAATGCTCCTTATTATTTTCATTTAATTAGGTGACTTTTATTTAGGAATATACCCAAAGATGCATTCAGATTTGAAATAAACCTAATTAATGCCTCATAATTTAAAGCAAAAACTAACTAGCAATGGGAAATTTATTATTCTTGTCATAGAAAAGCTAATTATAGTGATTTTACTAAAAACAGTAAAGTTACATATTCAACATCACATAGTATAAGATAATTTACTTTTTAAATTCTATTATAGTTAGAATTTACGTGAAGATTTTTTTTTTTAAGGAATAAAACAAAAAAAGAAGCTTTTCTTTCCAACTTTCCTTCATTAACGAATGCAATTTGCGATTGAGAATTGATAATAAAGTCATAAGCCTGATTTTTAAAACTTCCTTCATTAACGAAATTTGTAAATAAAAAATGTGAAATATACAGTTCATAAAACTATAAAATAAAGGCTCTATATGAAAATAACAAAAACGATTGTGTGTGTAAACGAGACTCTTTCAAGGGGTTATACCATCTGCAAGGTCGAAACAAGCGTGTATTTTTGGAATTTGTTTCAATGAAAAGAAACACAATATTTGAAAAACTCCTTTTATTTTGTATTTACTCCTGTATTTACTATACTTTAATGAAAAGAAATGGATTTTTGTAATGACGAAATAAAGTTGGGTGGCTGCAGCAGACCCGTTGCCCTGGGGTGATGTCGTTCTGACAGTCGTCCACGGTGATCACCATAAATTTGTCAACTTTTATCTCATATTATAAAAAGCAAAATATCTTTATTCAAAATACTTAAAACTAGAAAGAAATCGTTCGGTTATAGGAAAAATTGATTTTGTACAAAATGACAGCCGTTCAAAGTTAAGCTACCTATTTTCATAAAAAAGTTTGAACTTTGATTCCTTATAAAAAAGAAATTGAAAATATCATCACATTGCCAAAAGCAGCGAGAACTCTCCTGATAATATTATTGTTAAAAATTGGTCAAAATTTGAAGAAGATTGGTTGATATGTGTTTAAGTTATCGTAATCACAGTCTATGAAAACATATTTTTGAGATAATCACGTTTGAAGTTATGATCAAGAATGAAGCTATGGTTTATGTATGACAGAACAAAATAAATTAAAGTAGCGTAACTTTCTTAATTTTCACCAGATCAACTAAAAAATGAAACATTTTTTACTAATTGGAATATTTTTTACTAATTTCACTAACCGAAAATGCAATAAAACAAATAATTTTTTGAAAGTTTTCAGGTAGGCATAACCCCCTTAAGAGGGGGACAACCGTTGAAAAATTATATGTAAAACAGCTGACACTGATGTACTTTTTTGCGGGAACTATTGAAGATATTTCGAAATATTTTTAATAGTTTTAATTGTAGATAAAATATAAATTGATCACTCGACGAGAAATACAAATAAAAAATACAATAGCAAAGCGATTTCCCCAAAAAAGCACAAATTCCAATCTGAAAGCATCCTTCTTACTGAAGTACGGCCAAAATTGACCGATGCTAAAAAAAAAAAAGAAAATTCCCAAAAAATCACTTGTACCATAATTGACATTGATATCATTTTTCACAAGAATTACTGAGGCGATTTCAGTCCTTTTAAAAAATAGTTTTGGCATCAGTTAAATTGTTAGGTTGATGAACAAGTTCGTATAGTTTTTGACTCTAGTTGACATGACAATACATAAGAAAAACAAATGTGATTCACGTCACACTTGAAGGCCCGATTTTGTGCAAATTTCCGATGTTGTTCAAAAGTTGGAATTACGAATAGTTGTGAAAACAAAACTGTGCTTTTCAGATGTGTGTTTAAAATTATGTTAAGCATCGTAAATGGCAGAAAAGAAGAAGCATTTTCGACAGAATTCTTTTTTCTCATTGACGGAAAGTCAAAATGCTTCGCAGACCCAATAGAACATACGTATTGCGCATGGTAAGGGATCTTTTGTCGATTGCACGGGCCGAAAGTGGTTCAGAAAATTTCGTGAAAGCAATTCTAATCGTAGCAATGCACCACGTTCTGCACAATCGACTGGCACTGATGGCAACGAAATATAGGTGCTAATTAAAAATTATTGGGGGAAAACAACGCGAGACATCTCAGAAGTGTCACTCAACAGCATCCAGTTGGACTAAAGATGTAAATAAAGCTTAAAGTGATAAAAACATCACACAAAAAGGCTTAAAATACCTTTTAATATAATGTATTTTGTGTAATGTTTTCATCACTTTAAGCATTAATTACATCTTTAGTTTAACGTTAACAAATGATTTTATCATATTATTAGTATCCAGTTGATTACTACAACTTAGAAAGGCTAGCAAGACCAATTTTTGGGTGTCGCATGAGTGAATGGAGAAAAACTTGATAGACCAATGCTCCCTAGATAAGAAAGTCGTGACACGCGTCTCGAAAACGTCATACCAAGCAGGCAAAACAAGGAAAAAAAATTCGAAAAACTTTCATGTTTCGATTTCGATGACTCGTGGAGTTATTAACTATTAGTCGTAAACAATAATTATTAATTATATGAGCCAATGAAATCGAAACACGCAAGTTGTTTGAATTTTTTTCTTTGTTTTGCCTGCTTGGTATGACGTTTTCGTGACGCGTGTCACGGCTTTCTTATCTAGGGGACGTTGGATGGACCAAATAATAATACCCTATTATAATTTCTATTTTTTTACCCGTTATTTCTTAGTAATTTCTTTTCAAAACAACATATACATTTTTCCTATTTTTATGAAGAAATCCAAGAAAAAATATCATTTGCAGTTATTTTTTATATAGAACATAACAGTGGCTTACTCCATATCTTTTTAAAAAATAATAAACGAAACGGAGCACTGTAAGAAAGGAAATTGCTTTTCCATATTATGTGACTTCCTCACAATCATACTGGAGGTTATATTATTTCTACCTAAGCAAAAACTGGGGTACTTTCCATAAATGCATTTGATATATCCTTCATATCAGCTTAGAAAAATTCTAAGATATTTGTCAGAATGTTTCACAGGACATTTTAATTTTTTAATGATTCGTGACCATATTAGTTACGTGTATGAAACAATTTGAAGGAGCAAAAATAGACTAGCCGAATCGCTACAAATTAATTAAAAACTGTTTCATCTCAGTAATGAATATATTCTGACTAAAAATGCTGAACAACTTCTGAGAAAATGCCATGTAGAATATCCGAAGAGACTCCCCAACTCCATCTATCAGATCGTCATCTCTCCCAACTTCCATATATCAGATCTGCCACTCGACTCATTTTTTGAAGAAAAGGCTTCTTTTTAGAAACCTACCTAAATTTTTTAGAAACCTACACTGAATTTTAATTATGTTGCAAATGTTGGAAAAATCTACCGCGAAAACCTTCTCATCAGAAATATTGGTATTCAAAGAACGGACCAGTGGGTACCCTGCTATATGCAAAAAATGCTATTCTGGATTTCGTATAGTGTATTTATCGGAGTTTGATTCATAATTACCTTTCTGAGAGAAGAAGCATATTTATAGTTTTTAGAAGTGCATTGAACTTTTCTCCTATTAAATGGACAGCTTTTATCTTGATAAATACATAACTAAATTTCAATATTTGTGTTTTATGGGTGCTAGTGCTCCCTATTTTTGATAGCTTTACAGTTTTAAATCACTTTGATTGTATTTTTTATAAGTGGACCATTAAGGTTTAAAATTTATATAACGGCTTTGCGTCTATGTTTTATTTTATAATCTGGCTTTTGCTCCAGCGCGAACTGGAAGTTTTGTAGGGATTTCCTAGAACGAAAATGATTATTAGAATAACTATCTTTTTTAATACCCCCGAGAAAGCTTTCCATTACTGAAACAAAACCAAAACTATCCCATGCGTAAAAAGGTCTTCGCTTTCTAATATGAGTTTGTAATCGGTGCTCGGTGGTTTTTAATGCTGAATATATTTGTATCTTGTTTTTTGTTTTCATTAAGTTTGTCCTCCGCTCCTCCCTCCCCCCTTAAAAAATATTTGACATCGTCAAAATAGCTTTTCTTATTTTTGTTATTTGTAAGGTATATTTATACACATCAATGTGAAAGTAAGGATATTTTATGTAGGACTTTTAATATAATCATGTTACGAAAGTAAAGGTAATTAAAATATTATACTCTGATTCCATAAATGAAAGATGTTGCTCCAAATTATGTCTTAAAAGTTGAATTAATATAAGCATAAAAAGAAATGCAAGAGTTTTGCTAGCTCTAGTCAAAATGCTCAAATGCATTCTTTATTCTTTAAATCAGAAAGATCTTTTATATTTACTCTACTCGTACTTTAAAGAATTTCTGAAATAAGAGAAAAAAGTGCCAGCGTAATAGAAGTTCAGTTTTAGCTTAAATCTGTTTTTTTACCATTTCTTACTAAATGATTTTATAAAATATAAAAAGTCTAGTTTTTTCCAGCATGGAAGTTGTCGAAAACTATCATTGTTTCCTTTTCCTTTTCCTTAAAACAATATTGTCTAGCTTAAGGTTTAATCATAAACAAAGAAATTGAAAAACATTTTTTTAACAATTCTTTCTTTATCACGCTTTAAGACAGTTGTAAGTCTAGACATTTTTCAACATTTTTAAGGAATCTATTGTTTAGTTTTATTTTCAGAATATAATGTTCCTTTAAATCAACTTTAATTGTAACGTAAATACATAATTTATATTGTAAAACAATTTTCTATGAAAAAGATTCATTGTGAAAAACTTATAAACTTGATTTCGTGTAACCTTTAATTCTCTGTCAAGTATCAAATTTCAACTCATCTGATCTCTCAGATTAATAACGCTAAACTAAAATTCTGGAAAAAATTGTACAACTCCGTGCAATCACATTATCAAATTGTCGCAGCGAGATGTGTTCAACTAGGTATTTTGTCTACTTTCCAAATATGATTACTTTTTTAAATAGGGATCATCTACATATTGAAACTTATACAAAATTTGAACTCTCAAATGGTAAAACCCACTTGTGACACCATATTTGAGTTCATTTGATAAAAAAGGATAATTTTATCTATTTTTATTTTGAGTCATATTATAAGTTAGAGGAGTACATGGTATGTGGATGCTAATATTAAATTCACGCAACAAAGTTTTATTTATATCTTCCCAAAGAAAATATCCGAATGATTTTTCTAACTGAGATTTAATGAATAGGCCTAAACATATTACAGGCTTTTTACAATTCAAAAACATATTTTTAATTACGAAAATTATTAATAAATACTTATTTTAAAAATGTGAATAGTGATCTACAGTAATGTTTGCATAACACAAACTATAATCGTCAAGATACGGGTGTGTTAGTCATATTGATGAATGTTACTTGTCGACGGTTTAAACATACCATCTCCTGTTACCGTTGACATCCACCGAAAAGAAAATCTTAGACTTAAGATTTAATAGATATTTAGAAATTCTGTATATTTTTTCTGATATTTGGTTGAATGTCCACAGTAAAATCTTAATTATGTTTTTCAATATTTGAGGTTACAGCCTTAATACATTATTTTTGTTAATAACTCAGTGAAAGTTTAAGAAAAATAATTATAAACTATACCTTTCTCTTCGTAGTTTTCATCGAAGGATCTCAAATATGGTGTCAAAAGTAGATTTTAACATTTAATGTTGGTACAATTTTTAATATGTAGACACCCTTTTCAAGGGGTTATAATGACAGTGAAGTAAGTCAAATTTAGTAATTAAATCAAAGTAGTCAAAATCATAGTAGTCAAAATTAGTAATTTGAGAAATGAAGGGTTTTGTCTGAAACTTGTCGTATTGCCGTTGCATTAATTGGTCCGACTTGTTTTGCCCTCTAGCGACTCCCTAAGTGAACTATGACTTATTTGAAAATCGCACTGAAGAGAAATGAATATACGTTTAGTAAAAATATGGTTATCCAGATTTTTCAAATTTTTCACCTACTCCACTGTCATTGTAACCTCCTCATTTCAAAATTGCATTCATATTTAAAAATTGGACACAATTCCCAGTTGAACGGTTCTCCTCGCATCAATCTCTCCAAATTTGTTTATTAAAATGTACGTTTTCTCTCTGTGTTTATTTTCTGACGATTACACATTAATTATAATATTAATAATAATTTTAATTAGAAAATGGATCTGAAATGCTGCTCAACTGATTTTTATAATTTATTTTTGATGGATTTTCTAGAAATTAATTCTTTTAAAGTTTTATATATTTTTCTTTTAATTTATATATGAATGACAAATTTTAACATTGTATTACATTTGTAAAAGTCTAATTCTTTGTTTCTAAAATTATGTGTGTGTTAATGAGATTTGATGTACTGGCGTTAACACAGCCAATATAAACAAACTTCTGAGCCTACAATATTTTACGGAAAACGAATAACTATTTTTTATTTACGATCATCCATAATGCCATTTATTAACTATTAATTCTTTTTATTTATTAATTACTTGGACTACCTTTTAAAATAGAACTTAATTAATTTAAAAAACACATGAGTAGGGTTTATTCAAATAAACGAGTGGAGAGCCTTTGGTACTAGTTACCTTAGGGAGGTTCCAGTTTTACCTCTTATTGTCCTGCTGACGAGTAGGCAGGTGGAAGAAGTGTATCTCGCAGCATACTTGACGTTCGGGCGTTCGCCGTATTTTGAATTCTATAGATTTTTCAGATTTCAATATTCAAAGGGTTAAGGAACACAAAAATTCATGCAGATATTAGTGACGACAATTAGCGCCAAACCACGCTCGTTAAAATAGACCAACTGGATGTGAAATTGCAACAAAGAATTATTTTAAACATTATAATGTAAAAAAAAATGAAATATAAATATAAAAAATAAAGAGAGTAATATATTTTATAAAAGAATAATCTTTTATTTGTATTTTAACAAATTTTAAAATATAATAAAATACTTGATAAATATGGAAATTTGTATACATTAATCTGACGAGAAAAATAACATCAATTGCATTTCTAATAATGACACTTTTCCTAAACACAGATGATGTGTAGAAAATTTAACCTACTAATGCTGTATAGTCTACTAATTTTGTTTATGTAATTGGTTCGATTTTCTATTAACATGTTACATTTTTCCGAATTATCCCTAAAAAATGTTTATTTAAATCTTTATTTTTATTAAATAAATCATGATTAATTATGCAAATATGACTTGATTTTGTGCATTTTACAATGTAACATGGGAACGTTTTACGAAATGAAATGAAATTATTTTTAAGATAATAAATTTTAAAATATAATAATTGAAAATTATATATAAATTGAATTTGATATGCAACATAGCGAAGTAAACGAAACAGAATTCATGACATTTCCTTTGGTTAAAAAAAAAAAAAAAAAAAAAAAAAAAAAACATTCAGAAAATTACAAATGATTTTACAAAGGAGATCGTCTTTTTAAAGTATTTTGAAAATAATTGGTGTAAATGAGAAATTCTTTAAAATCGTAAAACCTTTAACCAGATTAAAAGAAAGTTATCAGTTTGGCGATATTAAAGTTTCATCATTTTTCTACAAATATTTCATGTGCCACTCTTAACTTCAGATTTATTCGATTAAAACCATCGCTTCAAAAATAATTATTTATAGTCTTATTAATATATTGTAATATTAATTTTAATATCAATGAATATAAAATTGATTAAAGACACTGAAAATACACTAATTTTTAGATATCCTCGTTGGTTTAAATTGAAAGAAATGCATGATATATAAGGTAAAGCTAAGAGAGTCTGCGCACAATTCAAAAGAATAACAATAAAAAATCTAAATATTAATTTTTTGCTAAACTATCCATGAATAATTTTTACTTCATTTGTTTTTTATGCATTTCCATTGCTATTTTGTTGCTATGTTGTAATTTAATAGAACAGTTGTAATAAAACCAAGAAAGTTATTTTGTGCAATCTGTCCTTACAAGGTTGGTGTGATTGCGCACATGGATAGGAGAGATTGTTACTAATAATAACTATAATTAAATTGTTAACAATAGTAATTACACTTAAATGACATTGTTGTAATGTGTTTGTGAGCAAATATTATTGTATTAGGAGTGAATATTTCAACTTAATGTTTAAAGAATCAGAAAAAGGAAATAATTTTAAAAAGGATTAAAAAAATTTTATTAAAGGGGGGAAAATTTAAAGAATCAGGAATAGCAAGTCCAGATAAGATTACAAAATAACATTAAATTACTTGAAAACACGTTTAACTTAAAACTAGTCCATTTTCATTTTTCATTTTTTATGCAAATATACCAATAAGCTGCGTAATCTCTCCTAGCATGGAAACTAATGTCAACAATGCACCATCTCTCCTAAGTAGCAGATGCGCAAACTCTCCAATTTCGGTAGGAGAGATTGCGCGGTCTTTTATTTAAACATGGCCGCTACTAAAACAAACCGTTGATGTTCACATTGTTAGTCTAGATTAGTAGCTTATGAGAAATCGTTTAATTTTAAAATATTTAGTGATACTGACATTGTATAGAAATTCTGTTGAATAGCTAAGAAAATTCAAGCAATTACTTTGGTTAAAACAAAACAAAATAGCAACGCTTTATCTTAGACACTCACAACAATCAACGTGCACTTTCAAGTAGACACTCCACTAGTGCTGTTGTACAACTACCTGAAGCCGCTGCGCGCTCACTCTACTCCTTCCCCCCGAACCTCTATGTGTGCAATATCTCGGACCGCGCCATCTCTCCTGGCTTTACCTTAATCTACACTTAAATTTATTAACTTATATAAAAAAAATATTTAGTTTTGGAAGGCTAAATGTTTATATTCTACAAAATATCCCATTTAAAAACACAATCTAATCGCAACAAATAATATTTGCATCTTTTAATACCAAAATTAGTTAAATATTATAGTTATAATCATTTTATACATACCCGTGTAAAATGAAAGATCTGCAGGCAAATCAATTATTATTACACTTCTTGCACGTAACAAAAATACAGTTTTGAGTAAAATGCGTGCAACGTTAAAAATCGTTTTCATTCGCTATTAATATATACACCTTCAATTTCGATTTGACCCACTTTATATTTGATTATTTTCAGACGCTTTACTTTGTTTGACTCAATAATGTATATATCTATTCTATTATAAAAAAGCTAACAAACGCTGCTGCTGTCTTAATTGAATTTATTCAGGCCTTAATTGAGTTTGTTCCTTCACGGCTTATATCAAAAGAACTGTTCCATATAAAATCATGAAAACTGGTAATGTTACAGAGATATGTATGCTAAACACACTGAAGAAGACAATATTCAAATCGAAGAATTATTTTAAGCGCTATTTGATGTTGAAATCGATCAAGATAGTTCAGTTACATAAGACTGATAGGATCAAAAAGTATGTATAGCAATTTAACCATCCTTTTCAGGCATATACGTGGCTAGATTGTGGTGTGCAGTGTTCAATCATTTTTTAGATGTATCTATTTTTTTTTTCCAAAACTTATTACCTGAATAGAGACGCAGAGTTGTGAAATACTATTTCACATTTCGTAAGAGCCGTTTTTTAGTTACTGTTGCCAGATTTTTAAAAAGGCCAAATAATAATATTCCCAAGCATTTTGCATTCGGAAAATATATTAACGCGTGATTATTTAAAAAAAAAAAGAAACCTTTAAAATAATTAAAGGAATACGGGCGAAAAGAATTTAATGTCGAAAATTATGTCATATTTTAAAAAGCTTAAATAATAATATTTCCAAACGCTTTTCGATTTAAAAATATATTTATATGTGAATATTAAAAGAGAAAGAAAACTTTGAAATAATTAAATTATTATGTGCGAAAAGCAATAAATGAAGAATTTTTGAAACAATGAATTTGAATCGTCATATTTAAAGCAATTTTCTTCTAGTTCGTGGACTAAAAGAAAATGTTTCTTCTATGTTTCATCTAAAAGAAAGTATTTCTTATATACGTTATTATAAAATCTGGGAGGCAGCGACATTTTTGCTTAATATTTTAGCATTCGATACAAGCTGATTTTAAAACAGCCATCAGCTGTCGCGACAGGGCTGGTTACAGCACTAGAAATCGGGAAAAAGGAAATGAAGGAAAACTTGACTTGAGAAGATCGGCACTGGCAGTGATGATATCATTCAGTCTTCCGTAATCGGGTAATTATTTTAAAACGGACGAAATTAGCGTGTTCTTAGAGATCGCGGAGTCTGGACGGGGATTGGCGAGCGTAGCTCCTGGGGATCAATAATTAAATTTCCCTTAGTAATTAAAAAAGAATGTGAAGAACGAAAAAATGATACTTCTAAAGTTTATAACGGATTTCCGTTAAATCATTATATTAAATTAATCTTTTTAACAGCGAAAATAAACTTCTAGAGTTATTTTCAATAAAAAAGACTTCATTTATTTCGAATAAATTTGAAAATATATAATGGAAAATTGAATTTAAATTGAATTCTGCTCATATTAATGTAATGAAAACAAAATAGCCTCCACTGCATTTGTAATTTAAAACATTTCTAAAGGCAGATGATGTTTAGAAATTTTAACCTACAAATTCTACATAATCTATGGTATTTTTCTAGAAAAAATAATTACTAAGAGTTTATATCGGCATATTTCATTTCTGAATTACCCATGAAAGGTAATTTATAAAAGTCTGGATTTCTATTGTATGACCCCTGAAGAATGAGGCAAATATGCACATGATTTGGTACCTTTTATGATTTAAAATCTATTATTTTTAACGAAATAAATATTACTTATTTTTAACATAGCAAGTTTTAAAAGATATAGTGAAAAACTAGATTTAACATTATTTTTGTATACACTAAAACAAAGAAAATTAAAGAGCATCCATTGCATTTGTTGTAATAAAATTTCACCAAAGCAGATTCTGTTCAAAAGAATAATTAGATTTTACAAAGAAAGTGGTTTTCTCACGGGCTATTATAGAAACTCGATGTAGTGAAAAACTCATTAAATCACAGAATTCCTTAACGATAACAGCCTTAAAGTAGAAAATTGAAAAGAAACGATATACCTTGTTCAGTTATGAAATCTTGGAAGTATTTTAAAAATAAATGTGTAAAAACCAATTTTAAATAAAATGTAGAAGAATATAATGTAAGGCTGTGGGGAAAAAAGTAATTACCCCTAATAATTCTGCTGCATATAATATGTAAAAAATATATAGGTACCAATTTACTGTGTATAATGTTTACTATTTAATGCTATGCATAAATTACGCTTTTAGTACAATCTGTATATTAAAAATTACAGGACATTTCAGTAAAAAATCAGTTCAGTTTTGAAATCAGTAACATCCATTTTTGACGGTTTGAGTTCTTCGGATAAAGCATTCTAGAAAAGTACATAGTTTATGCATTTTGTCTTATATCTTCAAATAGTTATGAAAAATGTGTTTGTGGGTTTTCCATAATAAGATAAACATACTCGTAATAAAAGTTATAAAGAAATGTAATAAAGTTATAGTTTATTCTGCTCGTATTTATTATGCTATGCTTAAAAGACTAACTGTATTGCAATCTGCTTCAGAAGAGTAGTAAAAATGCAATGCTGGGAAGTTCTAGACAAGTTGAAAATACAACTGGGTTAATGTCTATTATTAAACCAAACGGACATTGCTAGTGAGGAAAAATTGGTGAAAATCTTACTTATATTACTCTGTTTTATCCATATAAGCTTAATAAAAAGTAAAGGTGATCGTATAAAATAAATCCTAGTTGAGAGAAATAAATAGAGTAACGAATGTTAATGATTAAAATATATACAAATTTGTCGTTAATAAAAAAAAACTCTAATTAAAAATATTATAAAAGAAAGCGTTGTGATAATTTATGAAGTCTCTCTCAACTTTAAAGATAACTGAATAATTATAAAACATAAGTTTAAGTTAGAAATTGCCACTTTAATTAATTCAGTTTACTTGCTAGTATAGATGAGGGAATATCTAAGAAAAAAAATATACCTCTAAATAAACTCCGATGCATATAATTAAGTTAAGAATAAAACATCACAAAAATAAGAAAGAGAGATAAGTTAACATTTAACAATTATTTATTTACAAATATACAAAATTCTACAGAATGTTATGAATTTATGATTGAACAGAAAAATTGTAAGAATAGCTTTTACGGCATAACTCATAACTTTTTCAAGATCTCATTGAATTAGCGAAGGCATGTTAAATCGATAAATATATATATATATATATATATATATATATATATATATATATGTAGGGTATTTATGGGATAAGCAAAGACAAAAATTACTCTTTAGTTAAAACAAAGGGACACACAATAGTTGCTTTACTTACACTTGTGATTCAAGTCAGTTTACAATAGTTGCTTTACTTATACACACTTTAGCTGCACTGATACTAGAGAACAGAAAGTCCTATTTTTTTAGCAATTATTCATTGTAGTAAAATACTTAGTGCACTCTCTGTTTTTCATACTCGTCTGCTTCATAGCAGAACACTTTTTTTTGAAACCCTGCTCTGCAAAATCAGAAATTGGAGTCCCGTCCGGTATCTTTTTTAAACATGAAATTGGGGTAACAGAAAAATAATTACTCCCTTGAAGAGGTATGCCATTCATTAGATAAAACTGAGCACAGCCCCGAAATTATAATTTGTGTGCACTCAGTCCTTTTCTAATTGGATTACGTTGTAATAGTAAGGCCAATGATAGGGCTTTCTATTTGGGAGGACTGACCATTGCTCCTGGGAACCAGACGTGCCCTACAGTCCCTCGAGAACGGAAAATACGATAAATTTAATTTGGGGCGCTGTAAATTTTCTATGTCGAATTCTCTGCCTCCGTTGTTGACTTGGCGCCTTTCCTTCTACGGTCGTAAATTTTACATCAAGTCAGCAGCTTGTGTGGTCTTTAATGGCCTTCGTTACTGCACTAATTGTAGGTTGGGGGAAAAGGTAAATATGCGGTATTAATACCAGCACAATCTGCTTACAATCTGCAACGATTACAAATGAATTTAACCCCCAGAGTCCCAGACTTTCAACCGCCATGATTCTTGAACTGCTTGACCGAATCAGCTCGTGTTTGCTGAAAATTTACCGATAAAGACAAATATGAAGTCAAAATTATGAGCTCGTATTGCAAATTTCAGAGTTTGGTAGAATTTTAGTATGAAGCTAACATCTAAACTTATTTTTTAAAGATAAATGGAAAAAAGACATAATTCCCAGTCGAATTACTTTTTTCGGGGGGAGAGAGTTATTTAGAGATTATAATGTATGGGCTGCTCTCCTGTTTTTGGCCGGCTGTACAAAGCTATGCTTTCGACGACGCTGATTCTTTTATGTAAAAATTAATGTAGTTCAAAGATTATTTTTGAATGAGAATTTATCAATATTTTTTTTTATAATTAAAAATATATTTCTCATTTAAAAAAAAAAAAAAAAAAAAAAAAAAAAAAACATTATATCTCATTAAAAAACATTTCAATGATGTATGATTTTTCGGGCAGATATAATGAAAATTTCTGTTGTGGATTCTCTATTACTATCCTCAAATTTTGAAATATTTTAACTTTACGAAAATTTAAGAAAAAGGCAAAAAACTATCTATTTTTCCAAGTATATTTGATATCAGTAACTCAAATATAGCGTTAAATAAAGAAGGAAGAAAAATAAAAGTTATGTTACATCTCTATTATTTTAGGAGAATCTCTAGAGATTTATTCAATCAGTGTGAGAATATGTGTATCGTTCCCTTTTAGGTAGATTTCGTAAGAAATACTACCTATTACATTCTCCCCTAAGTTGGAAAATTTGAAAAATTTTTGCAGATCTACGCCGATCATGACTCCCAGAACCCAAAACCACCCCCAGTTCAAAAGTTTATATATCTATCTATCTATCTATCTATCTATCTATCTATCTATCTATCTATCTATGTCACTTTTTTCTGACCACACCCAAGTAGCACAGTTTCGTTTTTAAATCGTTGAAAAAACGACAACGGGTGTCGTTGAAACAACGTTATTCGTTGACGTTATAAATTCGAAAATATGTCTCGTTGATTCGATTATTTTTCAACGGTAAATATAGCTGTATTTTCAACGCAATAACGACCGTCTTAAAAACGTTGTTCAAGGTCGCAATACTGACGTTTGTTATACTATTTTTACACGCATTTTAGTGCCATAAAAAAACTTATAAAATAGTAATATGTCCGCAATATGTCTTGTTTGTTTTACTTTTTTTCAACGACATTTTAATGCCGTTAAAAGCTTTTAAAAACAGGAATATGTCCGCAATATTGTCCTGTTAGTGTTACCTTTTTTCAACGGCATTTTAATGCCGTAAAAAACGTTTAAAAATAAAGGGAAAACAGTAAATATAAAATTGACTTTTTCGGTGAATATTCTTTTCTTTCATTTTTTAATTATAAACAGCAAAATTTAATTTTTCTTAAAGACCTGTTTGTTAAAAAATCTTTTAGAATTTTCGCTTCCTGAAAAAAGATTAATTATTTTTATCAATCAGTTTTCCCACACTATTTTTTTTCTTTTAGTAAACATAAAAGAAATAATAATACTGTTTTTTAAACGTTTTATTTATTAAAATCTAAAGAAAAAGCTTTTAAAATATTTCTAAAGATATATAACTTTATTATAATTACTTTTTAAATTTCCATTCTTCAGTAACTTTTTGTTTTTAAAATATCAACATTTAACTTATAATTTTTTTATTTCTATTAATTTTCTAATTTTCACTTTTAATTTTTATCATTATTTAATTATAAATATAATATCGCACTTTCTAAATACTTATAGTATGTATAAATAATATACAGTCTCATTTTATTTCTAACTTTTCTTCCATGCTTTTATTAATTGTATTTATTGACAGATCCTTTGATCCAGTTTGAATTAAAAATATGAATTATTAATTAATGCTCTGAACCCCCCCCCCCCCCCCCCCAAAAAAAAAAAAAAAAAAAAAAAAAAAAAAAAAAAAAAAAAAAGCGCATTTAATCTGAAAAATGGCTTCTGCAATAAAAATATCTGCATTAAGAGAAAGATCCAATTTCAAAATTAATACAATCCTTATTAAAATAGTTTTGGAATAATAATATTATGGTATTATTATTCCAAAGCACACAAATTTGTTACAAACCCATGTGATGCATTAATTTAGAGTTCATGTTTTTTTCTTAAACATGTCATTTTTAACTATTAATAATTAGCTTTTAATGTGAGAGATTTTTTAAAAAAGAGTAGCAGATAAGTATTTTAATATTATATTTAAAGTGGTTTTTTTCTTTTCTTTTTCTTCTCATATATTCTTATTTCCATGTATTCATTCGAGGTATATTTTTTACATGAAATCAATCTTAGAGGCCACATTAGTCACTTTACCTTTCCATTTCAATATTTCCCAAAATCGTAAAATTAATTTCAATTGTAAAATTCTACCACGAAGATTATTTTTTGTTCAGAGTGGTTAGCTAAATAAGTGGCTTGTGACCAGCAATCTTTATATAGTCATGTCTTTTTCCCTTTCACAAAGAGGGACAAAAAAGCAATAGAAAAATTTACCTACCTGTTTCAAATTTTAAGCAGTTTAATTACAAAACTGAGTATTTTAGTTAAATTAGTGCTTTTCTGTCTCACTTGAAATAATAAATATCCTAGGATAAGAAAAAAAAAGGATGTGTGCACAATTTTAGTTGACAATCAAGAAAAGCCCACTTAGAAATATGTATATTTTTAAATGCAATATGTAATAAAAAAAAATTAATTTCGTTAACTTTGATAAAAAGTTACTTCATTCTACTAAACATGTGCTTATTTTAATTGCTAAAAGGCATAAAACAAAAACTTTATAAACAGTAAAATAAGTTTTATTAGATTGTTGACATGTTTCGGCGCGATCAGAGCCATTATCAAAACAAATAAGAATATTCTATAATTGCACAATCTATAAAGTTATTGGAAATGACACCACTTAATTTTTCACATACTCTTTGACATTATGCATATTAATTTTCAGGTAGATTTCATAAGAAATACTACCTATTTATTACATTCTCCTTCATGTTGGAATTTCTGGAAAATTTTTGAAGATCTACACCGATCATGACTCCTAGAACCTAAAACCACACCCAGTTCAAAACTTTATCTATCTATCTATATCACTTTTTTATGGACACGATAACTTCAATAATGCTGCAAAAATCTCTTCCAAGCTGACACATAAAATCTCGGTCAAGTTCGTTAATAGGCAAAATTGAAACAAGGGAGGGCTTCTTGTGAAAACAGAAAAAAAACCCCATAACTTCTTAATTATGATACGTATCGAATCCTTTTAAGTTATTATTACTTCTAGGAAAGGGGCTAAAAATTTATGTATGACAGATTTTTGATATCATTAAAAATGGCCTCAAGGGGAGGGGGGGGGAATACGGGTTAAAAAAAAAATCATAACTTTGTCAATTCACAAGATATCAAATATGGTTAAATTTATTATAAATCCTCTTAATATTATCTACAATTTTTATACTGACAAGTTTTTTATAGAACCAACCCTTACAGCTTAAAAGTAAATAAATAAAATCTCTGCCTACAGGCACAGGTAAATTTCGAATTTCAAAGTGAGCGGTCCTAACTGCTGAATCATGGCAAAAAGGTCATGTCTTCTGCAATTCGCAATAAACAGGCACCCCAAGGTCTGAGTCTTCGAAATCTACCTGTGCCTGTAGGCCGAGCTGTCAGGGACTTTTAATTTTTACTTGGGTGTTTATTTCCATATTTGTAGAATAGGAATGTAAATATGGAAATAAACAGCTAAGTAAAAATAATTTTCGAAATATGAAAAAAAAAAACTGTTCGAAAAAAATTGTTGCATGAAATATGTAGAAATTGTCCAAAAAAAATCTGAATATTCCGTTATAAACATATTTAAATTTTGTTATAAAAATATATTGTTATATTTGTTTTGCCTTCACACTCTGCAATTAAACTCAAAGTTTGGAAATTTGTCAAAACCTGCATGAAATTGTTGAGAAAATCTGAATATTTCATTAAACAATTTTTTTTTCCTTAAAAATAAAACTTTTTCATAATAACCTCCACTACTGGTTTATTGCATAGCTACAAATAAAACAAAATATATATCTTAGGAAAAATTTTACTTTTTATTTAATTCAGACTGTTCGATTCTCACCACCTTTCTAAAATAGTGTAATTGGCCTTATTCTCTCAATTGGCCTTATTCTCTCTTATGACAATCAAGCAATCTGAATTTTAAAAGTACTACTGGCAACACTGATTGAAAATATGAAATAATAAAATTTTAAACAGGAAAAAGAAAAAGCAAAAAATTTGATAAGTTAAAAAAATAATTGCACACTGCAATCCAATCACTCTGCCAGCAAAAGTTGCTAAAATCGCTATGCATAGTTTATTCTTCTTATAAAACTTTTTTATACTTGCATATAATTATGTATACATAAAAAAATACTTACCTATAAACTAATTATATGTCGCAACTCAAGATCTTGGAATACCTTAATCATTGAAATATGTAATTTCATTTTTTAAATCAAAATTTTACAAAATCTTTGTTTTTTAAATCTGTATTAATTATCCTCGAGATCCACACTAACAAGGAATGATTAATAAAAAGTGCTTTATTATTAAAAAGGATTTTTAAAAACAAAGTTTGAGTTATATGAGAGACTGTTAATAAATGATGACTTTTGACATTATTCACCAATAAAATAAGCACTTTTTATTACAGTAGAATATTTTAATGAAAACATTATATTGAATATTTTCAAAGTCAATTAAATGAAATTTGAATATATTTACATATTTCAATTATATAAAATATTTAAAACTGAAAAAAAAAATAGTAAAGAATTTTTTTTTCTTTAGTACATATGAAAAGACAACATAGTTTAAATCGACAATTTATTTTAAATATAACAAACAAGTTACAAGAAAATAATCTACAAAATTTTCAGTGTTTTGTCAGGATATACTTCTTTTTAAATGCTGCAAATATACTCTGAGGATTGCTACCCAGTCTTTGTGAAAGAATTCACCTAATTTAGCCTGATCTGCATCTGAAAAGAAAAAAGATTACGATGAATTATAATATAATGAATAGGCAAGGATGGGATACTGAATAAATATACTCCACACTGGCAAGTGAGTGATGGTGAACCGTATTTTTGTGTGTACGTGCCGAGATACACAAACAATTAACTAACAACCAGGGGTGCCATTTCAGAATTTTCTTGGGAGGAGGGCTATAACCCCCACTTCAAACGTGAAATGTTTACTGAATCAAGGATACAAAAGAAGTAAAAACTTTGAATATGAAATTGCAAAAAAGCTATGAAAATTTTTGTCTTAGCAGGTATAATTTCATGATATTGACAATGAAAGTGTTCCATGATAGACAGCTTTTGTTATCTTTGTTAAAGGTAGCCTCTAAGACTGTTAAACCATTCTTTTTAAATTGCACCTCTGAAGAGCATTGATGTGTTACAATAAAGCTTGTGAAAACGAAACCTGTCAATAACAGAATTCTTCTCAACTGGAAAAAAGTTTCGATGAAAAAGCACCATACAATTATACCTGCTAAGATGGAGAACTGTCTAAAATTGAGCCTTTTTCCAGCCCCTTTCGATATATTCTCTGCAGTTTTTTACTGCAGGGATGCCATTTCAAGAGTTTCTCGCAAGAGAGGGGGGGGGGGGACTTTTCTTTGAGGGACATGGTTTGAAATACCATGCGGAATTGTGCAAATCGTCCACAAAATAAGAAAATCTTGCAAAATAAAAAATTCTGTGCAGGATTTCCCCCTCTTAACTTCTTTCACAGACTGGGAATATTTTTTAAATTTTCGTAAAAATCCGTGTATTTTTTATGGAATTACACAAAATTAGCTAATTTGTCAATTGATCATGGAAAAAATAGCGAATTTTGCCAATTGTTAGCTGCAAAAATTACTAATTTTCTCAAACTGCTGTGGAAACATATATTGCGAATTTCGCTGAAGATCGCGGAAATAAACATCAATTTTTGTCAATCGGTCGCGGGGAAAAAAAAAACTCAAATTACAACATTTATTCGCGAAAAAAAAAGGTCAAACTTTTCCATCTGTAGCGAAAAAAAATCGCAAATTTTGTCAAAAGATTTTTTTTTTTTAAATCACGAATTTTGTATAAATATCACAGAAAAAAATTACGAATTTCGACCAAAGGTTCCACAACAAATCACGAATTTAGTCAAACAATCACACAAAAAAAGTTTGAGAATTTCATCAAACATAATCGCAAATTTTGTCAGTCAGTTTCGAAAAAAGAAATCTTGAACTTCAACAAACGATCATAGAAAAGAATCCCGAATTTCGTCAAAAGATAGCAGAAAACAAATAGCGAATTTCGTAAATCTGTCACAAAAATATATCTTGAATTTCGACAAATGGTTGCAGAAAAAAAAAATCAGTTTCGCCAAGCGGTTGCAGAAAAAATCGGGAATTTCGGAAAATGATCAAGAAAAACAAATGATTTCCATGAAATGATCATGGAAAAAATATCCTGTATTTTGTCAAATGGTCTATTCAACATTTTAATTTCCCTTGTTTTTGTGTTTTATTAATCGCTTCATAGGTTACCCCCCCCCCATAGGTAAAAATTAACTCTTTTATTCACTGGCCAACTGCCACTACATGGATTTCTTTTTACCTGCCAGTGTTTTTCAGCAGTGGCCAATAACAAATTTACAAATACTTAATAAAAAAAATTGCGAAATTTGTAAAACAATTGTGGAATAAACAGCGAAATTCGTCAAATGGTGTCGGGAAAGAAATCAGGCATTGCAGGAAAAAAAATTAATTTTGTCGTGAAAAAATTTAAGAAATTCAGCGTCGAACGGCAGCGGAAATAGAGTGCGAAATTTTTCGAACACCAACGGAAAGAAAGTGCACAATTTGTTCGTTCATGGAAAAAATCATGAAATTTGTTAATCGATAGTCGATAAATCACGAAATTCGTCAATCGATAATGGAAAAATCACAAAATTCATTAATCGATAGTGGAAAAATCACAAAATTCATCAACTGGTTTCGGGGGGAAAAATTTTCGAATATCGTTTCGAGAAAAAAAAATCACAATCTGTCAAATAATATTTTGCAAAAAATCGTGAAATTCACCAAATGGTTTCAAAATTTGTCGAGCGACAGCGGGGAAAAATCTTTTTCTATTCAATTATCGCAATTGGCAAGTGTGACTATTAAGTTTGACCAGTGATAGCAATAAAGTCAATCGCCAAATTTTCAGTATTACTCGCCGATTGGCAAGTGCTAATTTTGTCAAAAAAACAATCCAACACAGGTAAAAGTAATCATTTTCTTCTATTTTTTATGTAAAGTTAAATAAACATGTATTAACCCCCTTCCCTTACAGGTTTTTTTTTTTTTTTTTTTTTTTTTTTTTTTTTAATCATGTACGCTAATGGCGCCTGGTGCATGTAAAATCCGTCGTGGGTGTAAAGTCCTCCAAGTTCCCTGTGAATAATACCTCTGGGGTGCCTAATCAGGTGAAGGTCTCGTCACCTGATCAAGGCTCTAAATTACGAGACCAACTCGCATAACGATGACAGGTCCATATAAAAAGAATAACATCAATTAGCAGCAAAACAAAATGGAAACAAAACTAAGTCCTCCACATAGCCGTCTTGTCAGCAACGGCCAGCCGCTACGCGGCATCTCTTCAGTGGCGCTACGCGCCCCGCTACCAGGCACTAAACCCGTTTAAGCTAGGGAAACCTGGCAGGTAGGGGCCTGGTCGCCGGTCTCAAAAAAAAAAAAAAAAAAAAAAAAGTGCTAATTTTGTCCTATAGCACCTCCACCGCCCCCTAGTTTTGGACTACCAGAGCGAACCTTCGCTGTTTTGGGCCGATTCCGTATGGCAACATTATAACATGCAAAACATTTAATTAAACAGTTATTGCAGCATATGTTAATCAAATTGTCCTCTTTAATACTTTAAATGACTAAGAACAAAAATCAAAATGTAATTTTTCTGTATATTAAATTTTTATAAAATTTGTATTCAGAAAGGATTACTGGAGCATTTTTTTTTTTTTACCTTTTTTTTTTTTTTTTTTTTAAGTTGATATATAGATAACCCACATTAAATTTGCACCATGCAAAAATAATTGCATTATTTGTATGTGCTAAGCAATATTTAATTTATTATACAAAAAATAAATCCACATAAATAACAGTTATCAAAATTTTTTTCACAAGCCAGAAAAGTTGCTGTGCATTATTACACGCAACGCAGGTTTGCCATTCCTGTTTTAGGGTAATCTTTTAAAAAACATTGCAATCTATAAGAAATATTCTAGAAACTTTTATACATATTTATTAATTGGTCATATTTCATGTTTTTTTTAATTTCTGCAATATAAAATATAATAAACTTGGGGCATGGGAGGAGATTGTTTCTGGGTTTTCTCTAGTTTTTTTCTGCACATACATTCTACAAGATATGATTCGAGGTGATGACAATCTGACTTATTTATTATTGTGCCATTTAGCAGAGCCCCCTCCCCCCTTATTTTTTCAACATCCTTTGTATGAATCCCTGTTGCTGAATCAACAAATTTTTCTGACATGAATGCAACAATATTACAACATGAATTTTATTTTAAATTTGCACTGATCTCAGAAACAGTCAGAGCCATAAAAATAAAACCAGAAATCTATCTTTTTACTGAAAAGTAACATGTCTGATTTACCTCTATGGGAAATAGTAAAATCCCTTCTGAAATTAATGCAATATATAACTTTCTCGCAAATTTATAAAAAGATAAATACATTTTTCTAAGAAAATAAAGAGAATTGTCGAAATTGTAGGAAAAGCATAAAAACAGGGGGGGGGGGGGTTGTAAGCATAAAAGTATAAAAAAGGACTCAAAAGCATAAAACTTGGCACGTATGAGAGTTACAAATGGTAGTCTAAAAACAAATAAATAAATTTCTAATACTGAGGCCTTTTTCCTTATAAATTTCTCGCCTTTACGGCATATTTTTATACAAAGATATTTCTTCAAATAACTCTCATAAATACTAAACTTTAAAAATATTTTCAAAGCTCACTCACAAAAAATTATACATAAAATCATTATACTCAGCCTTTTTCTGAAATATACCTTTTTTATACATTCAAAAAGTCCTTTTGTATCAAACAGCATTAAGAAATTCTTGTTGCTCATGCTGCTTTTGCCACGTCTTTCAATAAGGAAGATAGTCGGGAAGGTAGCCACTGAAAATTAAAAAAAATTCTTGATTAATTTTTTTTCTTTGTAAAAGAAAAGAGTTACATTGACTGAAATTACTTATCCATTAGGGTGGGTCGAAAAAACTGAAATTTATATAATCGAATCGTAATAGTGCAGGAAAGTTGCCATTGGTAATAAGGAATAAATTCACAAAATATTACACCAAATGGTCAATATCTTTTACCGCCGCAGGGGGACCAAAAAAAAAAAAATCGATTTTTTTTTTTTTTTTTTTTTTAATTTACAGTATCTAACCATACCAATACAATTTCTAATAGAATGCAACAGCTACATCAAGATGTTAGTAATGTTCCAGTAAAATGTCATTATGGTGAAATCATTTCTCTTACCGCCGCAAGGGCGGTCAAAATTTTGAAAAAACGGCAAAAATTTCAAATTTTCGTTTTTTCTAATTTTTTTTTTAATTTTTATTATATGTCTACAATTAAATAAATTTACTTTATAGCTAGTAATAACTTATAACTGTCTAGTAATTTTTATCATGGGTATTGCCAACCAGGGGCGAGAGGAGCCCGCCCCTCCTAAATTTGAGAGAAAGGGGCTTTTTGCAGGGATTTTGGGGATTTTCCGGAACTTTTTTGTGATTTATTTTGGTAGGGGGAGCCTGCTTACACAAATTCCCCCTCATTTTTCACTTTTGCCTCCCCTCCCAACAAAAAATCCCTGAAAAGTTCCGGAAAATCCCCAAAATCCCTTCAAAAAGCCCATTTCTCTCAAATTTAGGGGGGACGGGCCCCTCTCGCCCCTGATTGGCAATGCCCATGATCAAAATTACATTTATAAGTTATTACTAACTATAATGTAAATTTCTTTAATTGTAGACATGTATAATAAAAAATAAAAAATAAAAAATTTTAAAAAACGAAATTTTTTGCCGCTTTTTTTCGAAATTTTGACCGCACTTAGAGACCGCGGTAAGAGAAATGATTTCACCATAATGACATTTTGCTGGAACATTACTAACATCTTGATGTAGCTGTTGCATTCTATTAGAAATTGTATTGGTATGGTTGGATAATTTAAATTTAAAAAAAAAAAATTTTTTTTCGATTTTTTAAAAGTTTGCCCCCCTTGCGGCGGTAAAAGATATTAACCATTTGGTGTAATATTTTGTGAATTTATTCCTTATTACCAATGGCAACTTTCCCGCACTATTAGGCTTCGATTATAAAAATTTCAGTTTTTTCGACCCACCCTATTATCCATGTGTTATTTTAATGCTAACTTTATACTATTTGTTAGTTTGGTATGTTTCCATTATCCCGTCAAAATAATGAATTTTGTCGATCGTGCACAGAAAAATGATGAATTTTGACGATCGGCTACGTAAAAAAATTTCGTCATTCGGGAGTGTAAAATTCCTGAATTTCGTCGATAGTGTGTGTAAAATCATGAATTTTGTCAATTGTGCACGGAAAAATAATGAATTTTGTTGATCGTGTGCAGAAAAATAATTAATTTTGTCGATCGTACACAGAAAAATGATGAATTTTGTCGATCGGCTACGTAAAAAAAATTCGTCATTCGGGAGTGTAAAACTCCTGAATTTCGTCGATCAAATACGTAAAAATCCTGAATTTCGTCATTCGGCAGTGTAAAAATCCTGAATTTCGTCGATCAAATGCATAAAAATCATGAATTTTGTCGATCGGCGCATAAAAATCATGAATTTTATCCATTGCCGCATAAAAATCATGAATTTCGTCAATTATGCATGGAAAATCATAAATTTCTTCGAACAGGCGCATATAAGCCATGAATTTCTTCGAACGGGTGCAAAAAAAATTATGAATTTTGTCGAATGGATGCTGAAAAATCTTGAAATTTAGGGAAAAATGGTAATTGGGAAATCCTGCATTTGGCCAGTTCTTTCCACATTTTTAATCTAAAGGTGAAAACAAGGAATTTGGCTTAGTAGCCACTGGCCGGTAGGTTGAATTTTTTTAGTAGCCAGTTAGTGGCGAGTGAGAATAATTTCTTTAGTAGCCAGTAAGTACATTTATGTCATTGAATAATTAATTTAATAAATATATAATTAGTTTACAGTAAAGCAATTTATGTACTAAATAAAAATATTTTAATTTATATTGCTTTGAATAAACTTGAGATACTAATTTCCAATTTATTTAAAAATTTAAAATATGTTAACAGCAAAGTTATACACAACATGCTTATGTAGCTAACTAAATAAGTCTCACTAAGCTTAGGTATTTGCGTGTCTAACTACATAAGTACCTTTTACTAAAAAAATATTTGTCTAGAATTAAGATCTGACAATAATAAAATAGGTATGTTTATACTAGGGATGCACAACCTGTGGCCGGCAGACCAAAAGCAGCCTGCAATGACCCTAAATGCCAACATCTCCAAAAATTTAAAATTTTACCAATTTGTCGCGAAAAAATTTTCAAATTTTGTCCATAGGTCGCATAAAAACATCATGAATTTAGCCGATCGGACACGAAAAATCGTGAATTTCACCGATCGGGTGCATAAAAATCGCGAATTCCGATGATCGGGAGTTTAAAAATTGCGAATTTTGCCGATCGGGCTCTTAAAAAACGCGAATGTCGCAGATCGCAAGCGTAAAAATTGTGAATTTAGCTGATCGCGCATGTAAAAATCGTGAATTTAGCTGATCAGCGGGTAATAATCACAAATTTCGTCGATGGGACACGTAAAAATCGTAAATTTAGCCGATGGAACGAGTAAAAATCGTAAATTTAGCCGATGGAACGAGTAAAAATCGTAAATTTAGCCTATCAGGCACGTAAAAAATGTGAATTTTGTCAAGCGGGCGTGCAAAAATCGTTAATTTCACCGATCGGGCGTGCAAAAATTGTGAATTTCGCCGATCGGGCACATAAAAATCGCAAATTTAGCCGATAAGGCGCATAAAAATCACGAATTTAATGTGCTTATTTTCACCATTAGTGTATATCATAATTTTTTCCCTCCCTAATATCGCAGGTTTTTTTTTTTTTTTTTTTTTTTTAAGAAAACCGGAAATTTGCAGATCTGCCGAAATGTAGCATCCATGTTAAATATCATTTTTTTAAATTATGGGCAATAGAAAAAAAGGAGTAAATATTGTGGAATTATGGAGGATTTGCGGATTTAAAAATAAATAAAAAGCTAAAATATGCCACTCGGCAGAAAAGGGGCATCTCTATAAAATACATGGCAACATAGACATAAAAAGTTAGTGACCAAAAGCAAAAAGTTTAGTCGCCAGTGAGTCTATCCCTACAATTGTAATTCTTCAGTATGTAAAAGCCGTAAAAGCAAAATAAATAAATAAATGCACAATGCCTGGCCACTCTTTTTGACTCAATGTGCCGGCAGCCTTTACTGACACACCTTTTTGGTGTTTTCTTTTATGTTTTCATTTGCAAGGGGGAAAAAAGCAAAATACATCTGCCAGTTATAGAAAAACAATCAGAAAATGCATCACTTTTTTTACTGAGGGGCAAGAAGGGTGCAATTTTGTCGACCAAAGAGCAGGCAGGGTGCAGCACCCTACTGAAACTGACAGGGGGAAACTCTGGTCATATGCTGTATGATTTGGCAATAAATCTTGGTTGCTTAGCGATTCATCCTTGGGGGGGGGGGGGACACTATAACACAAAAATACCCAATTTTTTCAAATTAAAAAAAAATATGGTACTTTCAGAAAATATGAAACATTTTGCATTATTCAAGGAATTGTTACAGCACGTAATAACACATTTTGATAAGATTTCATTTATCGAAATGAGTAATGGTTAAAGAATTTCAGTTTTAATTTCATATCTTTTGGTTAATTGAACTTTTTATATACCTATCAATTCTTTTATATATATATATTTTTAAATAGTGCTACTATTTTAAAAATTTTGAATTTTAAAATTGCTTTTAAAAGGTACACAATAAATAAAATTTCAAAAATTGAAATTATTTAAAAAAAACTCAAGATGCATGTTTATGAATATAAACACACACAGGGTTGCCCCTTAGCACACTTCATGTTACAAAATATCAATTAATTTAAATTCAATAAACTTTATATAAAAATTATTATACAGCAAGCAACAATCATTTTCAAAAAACTAAATTGATATCATACACAAGCAGTGATGATCAGAGTTCTGAATATATACAAAATTGATGCACATGATTTATTAAAAGGTCAATTCCACATAAAAGTTTCATTTTGAGGGGGAAATAAAATTTATAACATGTTTAATTTGAGTTTATGATTGGAAAGCTTGGTATTTTTATGTTGTATAATAAAATCCTAATACAAAGCCTTTGTAAATTACTATTTACAAACTAAGTTAAGAACCATTATTGTCTTTGTAAAGTCATAATGTTACGTCAGTTACACAATAAAAGTTATGTCAGTTACATGTGTAAATGTCATTTTTTTCTTTTTTATTGTTCAGAAATTAATTAAACAAGTTACTGTTAGAATTTTTCATTACTTAGTGTTGTTGAGAACATTAAATCACTTATTTTAACAAGATAGTTTTGATAATTTTTACACTTCAATGAAGGCAGAAAAAATGTTTGTCTATTTTACGTTACATCAGTTACAGGATTTTGAATTACAATTTTTGTGATTAAAAGACAGATTGAAATAATCTGCAGGTATTTGGGTATTAAGTCCTTAGTAAGAAATATTTTAAATTGTAAAAATAAAAAAAAATTCTAGCTTAATTAAATTTTCTGCACAGTTTTGAAAACAAAATTCGATGATCAAGTGTTACGTCAGTTACGATGGAATTGACCAAAACAATCATTTATTTTACTTTAAATTATTCTTTAATTACAATCTGATTAAAATTAAAACATTCTAAAAATATAATACATTACAAATATTATAAATAAAAATAACAAGACTTGTGATTACTTACGTTTACTAGACAAAATAATGCAAGAACAAACACAGCGCCAGCAAGAAGGGAATCAATGGCGGCGGCGGCTTATTATTATTTTCGTTCTTCTTGCCTGGTGGGATGGTTGGAAGGTTGCGCAGAAAGAAATTCCGATCACGCGGCGTCCAAATTGAGTTGAGGAGATACAACGTTGTTTCAATGAATTTTTCACTTAGGAAAAATATCTATTATATCGTTGAGCAATCACGCTTTCGGGCTAAAGTAAAGGAAAACATAAAACGATTAAAAAACCTATTTTAAAACGACGAGAAGAGTAACGGAAATATCGTGACCATGAAACAACGTTTTTTAAAAGTCTTTTCTATGACGAATTAAATTTCCAATTTCTTTAGTCTAAAATATTGCGATATAAAGTATATTTTTCAACGGACATAAAACAACGTAACCAATTTTCAACAGTTCTGACTTATTTTCCACGCTATAAAAACGTCTGGTGCTACCTGGGCAATAACTGGAAAAATTCTGCATAAATCTCTTCCAAACTGATACATAAAATCAAGGGTCATAAAATCTCGGTCAAGTTCGTTAATGGGGAAAATCGAACCAAGGGGGGGGGGGGAAATGGGGGGGCTTTTTGTGAAAACAGAAAAATCCTCATAATTTCTTTATTATTATACGTATCGAATCCGTTTAAAGTTATTATTACTTCTAGGAAAAGGGCCGAAAATGTATGTATGGCAGATTTTTGATATAATTAAAAATGGCCCCAAGGGGGGGAAAAAGGGGGGGTTTTAGGAGAAAAAAAATCATAGCTTCGTCAATTCACAAGATATCAAATCCGCGTAAATTTATTATTAATCCTCTTAGTATTATCTAAAACTTTTATATTGACAAGTTTTTTATAGGACCAACCGTCATAGCAAAAAAAAAATTAAAAACAAAACAAAACCCTGCCGGCTCCGCCTGCAAACAAGTTATTTTTCGAAGTAGGCGGTTCTAACTCCCGCATCTTTTCGAAACTGATACATAAAATCAAGGGTCATAAAATCTCGGTCAAGTTCGTTAATGGACAAAATCGAACCAAGGGGGGGGGGGAAATGGGGGGGGGGCTTTTTGTGAAAACAGAAAAATCCTCATAATTTCTTTATTATTATACGTATCGAATCCGTTTAAAGTTATTATTACTTCTAGGAAAAGGGCCGAAAATGTATGTATGACAGATTTTTGATGTAATTAAAAATGGCCCCAAGGGGGGGGGGGGGGAAAGGAGGGTTTTAGGAGAAAAAAATCATAGCTTCGTCAATTCACAAGATATCAAATCCGCGTAAATTTATTATTAATCCTCTTAGTATTATCTAAAACTTTTATATTGACAAGTTTTTTATAGGACCAACCGTTATAGCAAAAAAAAATTAAAAACAAAACAAATCCCTGACGGCCCCGCCTGCAAACAAGTTATTTTTCGAAGTAGGCAGTTTCAACTCCCGCATCTTTTCGAAACTGATACATAAAATCAAGGATCACAAAATCTCGGTCAAGTTCGTTAATGGGCAAAATCGAACCAAGGGGGGGAAATGGGGGGGCTTTTTGTGAAAACAGAAAAATCCTCATAATTTCTTTATTATTATACGTATCGAATCCGTTTAAAGTTATTATTACTTCTAGGAAAAGGGCCGAAAATGTATGTATGGCAGATTTTTGATATAATTAAAAATGGCCCCAAGGGGGGGAAAAATGGGGGGTTTTAGGAGAAAAAAAATCATAGCTTCGTCAATTCACAAGATATCAAATCCGCGTAAATTTATTATTAATCCTCTTAGTATTATCTAAAACTTTTATATTGACAAGTTTTTTATAGGACCAACCGTCATAGCAAAAAAAAATTAAAAACAAAACAAAACCCTGCCGGCTCCGCCTGCAAACAAGTTATTTTTCGAAGTAGGCGGTTCTAACTCCCGCATCTTTTCGAAACTGATACATAAAATCAAGGGTCATAAAATCTCGGTCAAGTTCGTTAATGGACAAAATCGAACCAAGGGGGGGGGGAAATGGGGGGGGGGCTTTTTGTGAAAACAGAAAAATCCTCATAATTTCTTTATTATTATACGTATCGAATCCGTTTAAAGTTATTATTACTTCTAGGAAAAGGGCCGAAAATGTATGTATGACAGATTTTTGATGTAATTAAAAATGGCCCCAAGGGGGGGGGGGGAAAGGAGGGTTTTAGGAGAAAAAAATCATAGCTTCGTCAATTCACAAGATATCAAATCCGCGTAAATTTATTATTAATCCTCTTAGTATTATCTAAAACTTTTATATTGACAAGTTTTTTATAGGACCAACCGTTATAGCAAAAAAAAATTAAAAACAAAACAAATCCCTGACGGCCCCGCCTGCAAACAAGTTATTTTTCGAAGTAGGCAGTTTCAACTCCCGCATCTTTTCGAAACTGATACATAAAATCAAGGATCACAAAATCTCGGTCAAGTTCGTTAATGGGCAAAATCGAACCAGGGGGGGGGGAAATGGGGGGGGCTTTTTGTGAAAACAGAAAAATCCTCATAATTTCTTTATTATTATACGTATCGAATCCGTTTAAAGTTATTATTACTTCTAGGAAAAGGTCCGAAAATGTATGTATGACAGATTTTTGATATAATTAAAAATGGCCCCAAGGGGGGGGGGAAAGGGGGGTTTTAGGAGAAAAAAAATCATAGCTTCGTCAATTCACAAGATATCAAATCCGCGTAAATTTATTATTAATCCTCTTAGTATTATCTAAAACTTTTATATTGACAAGTTTTTTATAGAACCAACCGTCATAGCAAAAAAAAATTAAAAACAAAAAAAACCCTGCCGGCTCCGCCTGCAAACAAGTTATTTTTCGAAGTAGGCGGTTCCAACTCCCGCATCTTTTCGAAACTGGTACATAAAATCAAGGGACATAAAATCTCGGTCAAGTTCGTTAATGGGCAAAATCAAACCAAGGGGGGGGGGGGGGGGCTTTTTGTGAAAACAGAAAAAAACTCATAATTTCTTACTTATGATACGTATCGAATGCGTTTGAAGTTATTATTACTTCTAGGAACAGGGCCAAAAACTTATGTATGACAGATTTTTGATATAATTAAAAATTGCCTTAAGGGGGGGAGGGAAGGAGGGTTTTAGAAGAAAAAAATTCGTAACTTCGTCAATTCCCAATATTTCAAATCCGCTTAAATATATTATAAATCCTCTTAATATTATCTAAAACTTTTATATTGACATGTTTTTTATAGGACCAACTCTTATAGCAAAAAAAAAAAAAAAAAAAAAAAAAAAAAAAAAAAAAAAAATTCTTGCTGGCTCCGCCTGCAAACAAGTTTCGTTTCGAAGTAGGCGGTTCCAACTGCAGCATCATCCGCAAAAAGGTCATTTCTTCCGCAATTCCCGACAAACAGGCACCCCACGTTCTGCGTCTTCGAAATCTACCTGTGCCTGTAGGCCGAGCCGTCAGGGATTTTTCTGTATCGTGGAGCAAAAGAAAAAAATATTTTCTTTTGTATTATTTTTATTGTTTCCCTTTTTTTTAATCAATATTTATACTGCCGTTAGCTGTCAGCATTTTAGAGATTTAGAAAACAATCATTTTCTTTCCAATTCAACCATGACTTTCACTTAATAAACACAAACAATCAACTCATGATAAATTGTATCCCATGTAATCACAAATATTAATACAGTTATATTTTTATCTATATTTCTCAGCTATTATCTACCATTAGTTTAGAAGACATGATAAACAATTTGCATCTTAAAGCTTGATTTTACTCTTTTTAGAAACAAGGACATACTAGATTGAATACGAAAATAATAACACCATAATTTTCGGAAGGACATGAATGTCTCATTAATCTAGTACATCCGTAACTGGGTGCGCTTGGGAATCTCCCTAGGGCCATAAATCACTACAGAATAAACTAGATAATGTATTATCGTTCTAATTGGCAAGCATTACTCAAGGGCTCCTACATATTCTAGTGTTAAAGAGATGTTACGTACAGTTTTTCTATACTTTAGTCAGTTTCCGGTAGTTGATATGCACAATTCAATGTATTACTTGAAACTCATGGAAAATTGTTATTTTCAAAAGTTCATCAAGATTAATGGGAACTATAAGTGTTATATATTCTAATGCACACAATTAAATTACTATAACAGTTCGAGTATTAGAACATTTTAAATCATTTTAAAAATCGCTGCGGCGATTATTAAAGTTATCATTTGATCATAATTTCTGAACATTTTATGAATATTCTAAAGAACACAGTAGTTAAAATAAAGTGTATACTATATTCTCCTTTTTTACAAAACAAAATGCATTTAATATAGTAATGCAAAGTACAAGTAACTGTTACATTAACAGCAATGGTGCATTTTGCAAATTTTTGGAATTTCCGACAGATTTTATTATGGTTAATTTTCGATCATAATTTCGGAACACTTTATGAATATTCCAAAAGAACGCCGTACATAACATAACAAGATTTTTTTTTTCAATTTATGTTATTTTATTACGCATCCTTCACTTGTGAGTATTTTATGCATTCGCTGTTAACCTAACTTTGCATTTAAAAATTAAAAATCAATTAAAATAGAAACTGAACAAATTAGAGGAATATTTTATATCTGATGACATAACGAAGTATTTCACTCGCTGTAAATACTACAGTGAAAAAGATTTTTATTCGGTATGTTTTATTATTTAATTAAAATCAATTGTATTCTGGCGTAATGGGAGACGCGAATTTCAAAAAGCTGTCGAAGAAAAGTCGGGGGTCAAATAACTAGTTTATATTTCTTTAGCTAAAACTGTCTTTATCAGTCTATAATAAATTAAGCTTACTGACAATAATTTCTTAAAAGCAATTTTTCAATCACAATCCTCTTAGGGTTAATTCGAGTTCGTAAACAATCATGAAGAACTTCACACGTTTGTGAATTAATCGGAAGCATTAGTAAAACCATGTTATTTATTTATCTACATTAGTTGGCTCTTATCTAAAGATAATTCATTCAAAGGACATGGCACATGATTTTAGTGTTTGCTACGAAAAAAGGCAAAATGGTACCATACGGAATTTTCCTAGAGACATAAATCACTGTGGAATTAACTTAATGTATGCTGGCATTTGTGACTCTAAACATCGCATATTATATTTTAAATATTTAATTAAGATATTTTAATAATTTCGAAATAATATTAATTTATACTAAATGTTATTTTATAAGCAGGCCTATTTTCAGTTATCTAAAATTAATTTATTCCAGTATTTTCCGTTAGCCAAAGGTAACAGTTTTCTCATTTTAAAATGGTCTTTTATTATATTTACATTATTAACTCCTAACACACTTTAGTTTAGATTTAAAAAAATAATAAATGAAAAGCTAAAAATCCCTTTAGCTTGTGTCTAAGTAGTTAAGCGAAGATGCAATTTTTAAAAATTTTCTTTCCTCTCAGTGTTACAATACAATTTATTTTAATATATGATTACATTCATATGTAAGTTCGCATTCATGTGCCTTTGTTCAATTTAGTTAGAGTTAATATCCACTGCGAGTTTTGATTCACTCTGAAAAAGATTCTATATTCACTTATTTCGTATGGCAACACTGTAATGGTCATATTTGTTTTCACGACACATACGAGTGCCATGCGTGCATTGTCACTTTTAAGTCAAAATAATACTACAGGGTTAGTCTAAATGATGGACCCATTTTCAAAAAAATGTATTTATTAAAGTATAAATCCAAAATGAAAAATCTTTATACCAATGAAAAGAGGAATTTTCAAAGTTTTTTTTTTAGACATTATAAATGTTCAACGTGTCCACCGTTTGCTGCACGGCAAACATCTACGCGATAGCCAAACTCATCCCACACACGAGAAAGCGTATCTGCTGTTTCTGAGTGCACGGCTTTCAAAGTGGTGATGGTTCCAGAGGAGGCCGGTACAGGTCGCGCGGCAATAGGCCGCGATTTCGTTTCGCTGTCAGTTGTGAGTGAGATGGGTACTGTGGAGCACAAGGTTTTCTGCGTTCTTGAGTTCGCAAGAAGTGAGTCGCAAATTGCAGTTCAGCGCTCATTTCGTACCAAATTCGGTATTAAAACAAACTTTGAAACTTCCTCTTTTCATTGGTATAAAAATTTTCATTTTGGATTTGTACTTTAATAAATAAATTTTTTTGAAAATGGGTCCATCATTTAGAATCCCGCTGTATATTATTGGCGATTATGTCTAGCCAAAAGCTATTTCTCTGTGCGAAAAATGTTATCACTCTGTCCCTGTCTTTTGTGTAACAAACTACTCTTTTTTACGATCTTGTACTCGGCAACTTTTGCTGATGAGTTGTTTTTTTTGACCGTTTAAGACTCATCGCTGACAATACGCTACTTTTTGGTCTTGGTGTTTTTCAAATAAAGTTGTTACGTTAAACTACCAAAAAAGTACGCTTTATTGTTTTATTTTCTGTGTGATTTTACTTTAAATTGCCACTACACATAAACATTCTCTTCGCTCTGCTCTCAGAGATTTTTTAAGCTCTCTCTCTCGTCAATGGAATCTTCTCTCAATTAACTCTCAAGAATTCTCTTCAACCCAGTCACACCACAGCATTCTGCAAGACGATCATTTTCTAATATTCAGTCCGATTAATGTGCATTTTACACAATACATTGAATGAAACTATGGTAACGGTTATAATATTAGTTGTGATCCAAATAAATACGATTTAAACTTTGTACAATTCTGATATTATTATTTAATTTCAATTTATGTTTCAAAGCTATTTTTGAACACTTTATAAGTATTCAAACAAAATATGCTACATTCTTAATATAAAGTGCATACTCACTTTTTATCTACTTAAGGTTTTTTTTCTTTTTTTTTTTAGAGAAAAATTCACATAAGAAACATTTGTGATTTATAACTAGTACTTAATTTTAGATCATAGATTTGTATTGCTCAAATTATCTATACTTCTTATAAACTACTCGGATGTACCAATCCCAAAACTTTCTTCTATCTTAGACAGGTTTCGCATACGCTAAAAAGAATCAGCACCAATTCATATCAAGGTCTAACTGAATCAAAAGTTTTATTAAATTCCGTGCATTAGTTCTTGAGATATGACTATTGCTAAAATCGTGTAAATCCTGCAAAATGCAGCTTAGCAGCGCTACCTGTTGGGGGATTCAGACCAAAACCTAATAAAAAACAACTTATGTCAAGGTCCAACAGAATCTGAAGTTTGAAGAAATTCCGTGCATTAGTTCTTGAGATATAGTTATCGTAAAAATCATGAAAAAAGGGGTATAGCAGCACCACCTGTTGGGATATGTACACCAAAACGTAATCAGCATCTATTTATTTCAAGGCCTAATTAAATCTGAAGTTTGATGAAAATAAGTGCATTAGTTCTTGAGCTAGAGCTATTGCTGAAATCGCAAAAAATGCAGCATAGCAGCGCCACCTGCCGGGCGACTGTCACCAAAAACTAATCAGCACCAATTCATATCAGGGACTAACTGAATATAAAGTTTTATTAAATTTTGTACACTATTTCTCGAGATAGAGCGCCCACAAAATGTTTGACACATACGGACAGACAGACAGACAGAGAGACAGAGTCACAGACACACATTTTCTAAAAACAGTCAAATCGTGTTTAGGACCTTCTCAAACGTATAATTCCGCCGAAAACCAAAAGTCGAAAACTTTCATTAATCCAATTCTTCTTCTTGTAAAGATAGAAGAAAGTAATAAACATTCACAAAGAAAATGAAGAAAATATACGTTTTATGTAACAGGATATTTTAAAACAATAGAAATTTAAAATATTTTTAATATAAGTAAAGTACAAGAAGGAAATTTTGAGAGAGCTATATAGAAAAAAATGGAGTCTAAACAGAAATATCAACTTCCAAGGACCTTAATAAAGTAAAGCAAACCCTAGCAGCAGCATTCTATTGAAAATGGAATACATGCGTAACCTTGAGTAATAATTAATTGTCAGAATTCCAGTATACTATGTAAACTATTTCGAAGAGATTTATGGTTCTTCGGATATTTCCTAGTACATCCAGTAACGTTTACACTAGATTAATGAGACATTCACGTCCTTCCGTATTCTAACACTACAATTTTCATAAGCAGTCCAGAATTTCAGTTTTGCAAAAGAAGAATAAAATTGTGCTGTCAGATACACATTGTTTATTATGCCCGTAGAATAGATGATTATTACGAGGGAAAGTCATTAAGTAAGTCACGAAAGATAATTAAATAATAACTTACAATGATATTCAATTCAAAACTATTTTTATTTCTCAGCTTATTCTCCACCAATATTTATGCACTTATATCACCGTTTTATCAGAGCCCCAACAGCAGCTGTATGACATTCTTTGGGTTGCTGTCTCAGCCACATTAGGACTTCAAGTTGAACCTTTTCATGAAAATCGCTTGGGGCTAATTCGAAGCTGTATAGTGGATGTTGAAGAAGTTGCCAACCAAACTTTGGAATTATCTTCTGTGTTCAACTTGAAGGCCTAATGTGGCTAAGACAGCAACCCAAAGAATTTGATGCAGCTGGTGTTGGGGCACAGATAAAACGGTGATAAAAGTGCATAAAAATTAGTGGAGAATATGTTGGGAAATAAAAATAGTTTTGAAATGTATATCATTGTAAGTTATTATTTAATTATCTTTTGTGACTTACTTAATGACTTACCCTCGTAGATAACAGATAGGGATTATATAGTCGGCCAAGAAAGAAAAGAGAATATTCCATGCATTTCAATCTCCAAATTTTCATAGAAAGAAAAACCAAAATAGCAATATAACTGGAAATCATGTCTTCTATCAATTTACGTTAAAAAAAATAAGCTTAGAGATTCGTCTTGATAGTGACATTCTACCAAACTTTAAACTTTCTTTACAAACTACTATGTACGAACTCCTATTGTTAAATTCATCTGTAATCATTACAAAACAGATTGCAATGCGGGTAGATTCTTAACCTGTTAACCCGTTAACCGGGGAATAAACTTTTGTTCAACCCGTCTCACAATTCCCCGTGGCACAACTCCCGTGGCACAACTCCCGTGGCACAATTCCCGTGGCACACTTCCACCAATAAAAAAAAACGAATAGAATTTTTTTCCTTATTCTTGACAGTAATTTTGGATGAATAGGGCGTTTTATTAAGACGAAAATATCTATTAAAATTTTACTTTTGTAAGTAATGCGCACAAAATATTGCAGTATTAGTTTGTGTATGACGAAATATTTCGTCATACCCAGCTAACAGATTAAAGATAACTCCAAGCTATATATTTAAATAAGCTATAATTTTGGATTCGCATATTTGAAACTTCTAAAAAATGATTTCTATTAAAACATTCACAGGTTGTAATTCATATATTGTTTCCGTAAAGCAATTTAGAAACAAATGTATATTCGAAATAAACTTTAAAATATATATATGAATTTTAACATATGAATTGCAATATTTTTAGCAGAAATCGATTTCTAAAGTCTTCAATATATGAATTAAGAATTGCAGCTTATTCCACCAAACAATGTTTAAGTTATACGTAATTAACTACTCGCTTTTCAATCTGTTATACAACTATATTACAAATGAATTTCGCATTTGTAGTTCTAGATTTTAAAATATCATAATTACTAAATTACTTGATTTAATGATTTATTGTTTTGTACTATCCGAAGGTATAATATGCCTAATATCCAAATAGGATGTCAAAATTAGATATTTGAATTGAAAATTTCAAGGTTTGATAAAATTTTACTCTGAAGATGATCCCTTCATCTCTAATCTTATTGTAGTATTACGAACTGAATATATGCTCTAAAAATAATTGGCCAGTTATAATTTATATATAAAAAAAAACATGCTCTTTTTTGAACAAAATAAAATAAAAAAACAAAACTAGTGGGTAAGTGTGATCGAAGATCGCTAAAAGGGTTTCGTTTAATACTCTTTTCAAAACACTTTATCCTTTCTTTAATAAATCCAAATAAATTTCATTTAGCAACCGAAAAACAAAAAGAAAAAAAACTCAAACTTTTTGTTTTTTATAAAGTAAAAATTTACCGGTCTACTTTTTCGTTTTTCGAGTATCCAAACCAGCCCGATAGCGGGCGAAGCCGGCTATTATATTATGTCATAATAATATCTGTCACGAGGACTAAATGCAATGGAAAAAATTAATTTCAAAATTAAACATGTTGCATACCTACAAAATGCTAAAATATGCGAATATTTCCATAATCGGATTTTTATCATGATTCAGTATGTTTCTCAAACTCATATATTTACTATTCTCTATTATTCATATTGATACTCGATTTGTATTATTTTCAAACATCTGAAAAATTTGTTATACTTCCAATATGACGTCAGATCTTCTTTTTAATTCTCCAATGACGTGATATTAATCTGCTTTGTGTACATACACATACTCATACTTCTTGTATTATTGAGAAATCTTTGAAATTTTCCGTTTTATTAGCACTATGACGTCTATCATTTTTATTTCATATTAATCTTTTTTTTCAATTGCTGAAACTTTTTATTTCATTTTTATTTTACACGTGGAAATCGTCTGATAGAAAATTAATTATTGCAGAGAGAATATCATCTTGGATTTTTAATTTTTGGCATCTGCTATAACGAAAAATTTAATAGGAAAAGGCTGTTAGAATTTTGGTTTTTTATCTCTATTTATTAAAATAATACGAATTTTTCAAATTTTAATATTTTGAGCTCTTTATAGCTGGTATTCAGCTATATACACAAAGTTTCAACTCTGTAAGTTATATAGTTTTTGAGAATGGCTCTGTGACAGACAGACAACGGAGCGGGAGTAATAGGGTTTCGTGAGATGAACGAAACCCTAAAAATCAGCTTAATTTTATAGTTTATATTTGAGGTCAGGATATTACAGATAAATAAAGAGAAATTATACATTCAACATTATTTATAGGACAAATATCAGAAATTATTTATACTAGCAAAAGTAAAAGAAATATTTGACTATTTGGAAAGCCTACCATAGATTTCAAACAAATCTCTTAACTGTATATATCCGCTTCCACTAATCTTCATAAAGTAATAAAAAACAGATGAGATATTCTATTAAAATTGGAATACATAAGAAACCATCAGAATGTTCATCGGAATGATTGCATGCTATTTATTCGGCAGTGATCTATGGCTCTGGGGAGATATTCTCAAGCGTATCTTTACGGCTGCAATAGATTAATGAGACATTAACTTCCACCATATTCTAGCGTATCTATTTCCGTATACAATCCAACATTTCATACTTTCCAAGAAAATAGTGCAATGATCACAAATAGAAATTGTTTATCACGCTTTTTGAAAGAATTATTAATAGATATTAAAAAATATAAATGATAATTTGTTTGTATAAAGCATGTGATTAAATGAAAAATATGTGAAATATAATAAATTGATTATCTGTGTATGGTTATTAATTTAAGATAAATCATGATTGATTTTCGCCATGAAAAATTAGTTGAAGTTGGTAAAAATAGTTTTAGTGCAAGGATTAGATATCTGCTCTTTTATGCACGAGTTTTTCAAAGATCAAACGTTTAGAATTTGTTCCTTATTTACAACATAACATTGAAATAAAAAATAAATTTAAAGGCATAAAAACAAAATTCCATGCACCTATTTTATATTGATAATTAGTGATATATTAGAATAGTATGTCAAGTCTCTTAGATTGATACTGTTTTATTAAAATGAAAATTTTGTGTTAGGATAACATGGATTATATAATCTAATCACACGTACTGAAAACTGTAAAAAAATAAGATAAAAGGGGAAAAAAAGGTATGTGTTTTATAGTAATTATATTATTTGTATTTGATTTACTTTTGCTACAATAAAAATTATTTGCGTATACTAATTGAAATTACATAAAATATTTTTTTTTAACTTCAAAAATTTTGAATTTTTACTTTCTTATATTGTTACTACGTTTTTGTTCACTATTTAGTGTTATTAAATGCTTAAACTTCAATTTAATCGCGATTGAAGTCAGAAAATTGTAGTTTTTTGTAGGTTTAACACAATGCTATTCACTGTAAGACTAGATACCAATAACTGAATAAAATAAATCGAAAACTTTATCCAACATCTTGTTACAAATCAGAATATAGAATAACCCTTGAGTAATGTATACTCATCAGAATGTATACATGTTATCTGGTTTATTCAACAGTGATCTGTGGCTGTAGAGCGATTCCCCAGCGTACCGAGTTACCTCAACACTAAATTAATATGACAATCACGTCCTTCCGTAATTTGAGATTTATATTTTGTACATAAAAAGAAGGATTATTAGATGATATCTTGAGAATATAGATTGTGTTTTAGTTGTACTAATGCACTACTTTAAGTGATAAAATTTTAAAACACTTTAAAGAGTGTTTAAAGTTTCGAATTTTAGTTTTACTTTAACTAATTAAACTGTTTTTTTTGTATTATTAAATTACTAGCAGACTACGCCCGCTGCGCTGGTCGGTTTCTCCAAAAGAACCTTGAATCAAACGAAATATATCGGTGAATTTAAACTTGTATTGTAAGTAATCTGTACCTCTGTTTAAAATAATCTGTACCTTTACCTGGAATATCCTAAAATAACATAAAAACGGATACTTATTTCACTAAGTTATGTTTTTTTAATACGGTTTATTATTACGTTCACAATTTATTACCTACCGTTTTCTATTGATTTATATGTTTTATAGCTACATTTTTTAATAACGTGCATTAACCTATATTATTTACAACTAAAAAGAAATGCGCATCTAGTATTTGTCAAGAATTAAATAAAAATCATGCACTCGTGACATCATAATTCACTTTTATATTTTAACAGAATAATACGGTTACTATAATTTGTGACTCGTGCTGACACATTGCTGTTATTATTATTTTTTTTTACGCGTGAAGTTTTCGCTATGGTACTCCATTGTGAAATTTGGTAATTTTTGAAATTCAATATTTGAAAAACGGCATAATCATTCGATTTGAAATTTATATCAAGAAAAATACAATTTTTTACCTTTCTAACGCAGTTTGTCAAACAATTTTTCTGACAAATACTTTTCGAGCAATTAATTTTTTCAGTAACTTCAAATGTTTCATTTTCCGAGATTAATTTGTGGCAACGATTAGCGAAAATCCCAGTCGTCAGCAACGCATACCTTTTTATTAAAGAGGATTCTGTAATTAATGCAAAGCGCATACTTTCATTTCATTTCTAAATGCTTGTTTACTTTTAGTATCACATACAAAACGTATCATCTTTTCATTGCCTAGATGTAAAATAAATTTTCACATGTTGTGTTATTCACATGTTTATATCTAATATTCCATAGCTGCTATATAACAATTAATTTTAAGTGGACATGATAAAGTATTTGTTATCTGGCATTCACATCCAGATTATAATTTCTTATACTGTATATATTTATTATATTGGTATTACACACTGTAAAAAAGATAAATGATATTAATCTAGGAAAATATAATATAACCATGAACGAAATTATACAATTAAATCTTCCGAGTTATCCACGATTCCAAAAAGCGTTCTTTATCATTAGAAACATCAGAAACAATTACATATTTAAGGTATAAAGAAGCCTTTTTAAATAAAAATTTATTTTGTTGCCACTGATTTTCGTAAACGCTGCCGAGTAGTTTTGATAGTATATTAATCAGTCTTCTCAACCCAGAATGTAGGTTTCTCGGAAGCTATCAATTCTCAAGTAGACATTTTCATACTCAATAAGCATGTTAAGACAAACATGATAAATTAACGCATTAACATTTAACATTAATATTAACATTATTTTGTTATTCTTGCTTGTATAGATTCCGTTACGCAGCTGAAAATGTTGAATTCAGTATTGTCAGCATTATAAGCATCGATATTCTAGTTGGAAGAAATTGATTAACCCATTATAAAAACTACTCGGAAACGTTTTCGCATATCAGCGGAACAAACTTGGTTTTAATAAAATGCTTCCTTAAATCTCCAACATATATTTGTTTTTGAGGTTTGTTATGATAAAGAACTATTTTCGTAATCCTGGGAAACTCGGAAGAAGTTATTGTCTATTTCTGTTCGTGGTTGTATTTCCGTAGATTAAGAAACTTTTGCTGAGAAACATACACTAGATATCATACTTGTATTCCGACGATAATCATTTCTCAAGGTTCTACTAGTTTATATGTATGACGAGACTGTATCTACACTGGCGAGAAAAATTAAAGGAACAACTATAAATTATGCTAGATTAATTTTAAGACAATTATTCAAATTTGTAAAGAAAAGTCCAATTGGAAAATTACATCTCATATGATTTCTTTACCAATTTGAATAATTGTGTTAAAATTAATCTAGTGTAATCACGTATCCAGCGTTTACTTGGAGTTCCATTACCTGCGATCTATTCTGTTGAGCTGATTCAAATATCAGACCAGATGCTATGATCAATAAGGTTAACTGGAAGAATTATGCCCTCCAGATTCGACCGGGATAGCACAACTGGTAGAGCACGGTAGCTTCAGCCAAGAGATCCTATGTTCGAATTCTGGCCCAGACATTTTTCGTCCAGTTGGAAAATTACATCTTCGATGAAGTCCAAAGAACGGTAGTGGGATGGTAAGCACGTTATGTCTCTACAACGTACTAAAAGTGAGTTATTAAGCAAAATAAAAAGTCATATGTGGATTTTTAGAAATTTTACCCTATTTTGAGAATTATTCCGAAGTATATGAAATACCATTTATTAAAAAAGACGGATCAAATAAATAAGATATTGGCATGTCAAGCATGATATTTATTTAGAGAAAAAAAGATCATATGGCTAACATTAAGTCTAATAGAAAAACCACAGTTCTGGCAAGATTATAACAAGAAGGAACCATACAAAAAAATTCAATGAAAATAAGATATTTTTTACCCCCAAACTATACTATCCATCCATCATAAGAGAAACCATAGAGATTGTAACAGGTAAAAATACAATATGTAACGATGCCTCATCTTTTAATTTACCAAAATTGTGGCTCGAGTTACTCCATGGATACAAATATGGTAATAAACATTCAATTAAAGAAAAAAAATAATAAAGTGAGTAATTTGATAAAATACGTGAAAATTTACATGATGACATTTCAAATGACTTCATAGACCGTGCAATTGTAGAATATTCTTTATTGTTTTAATAATGGCTGCAATGGAGCAGAAATATATGTCTACAGTCTAATGAAACTTATTTTACTTTTTATGAGTTTTTATTAGCTCACAGGCTATCAAAGCCTGAGAGCTAATTGTGCCCGCCCGTTCTGTATGTATGTATGTATGTACGTATGTACGTATGTAAGTAATGCGATAACTCTTGATAAAACTAACCGTTTTGCTTTCAATTTTGTTTATAGGTTCCTTGTGATAAGGCGCTTGACCTGATTAGTTTTGGGGCTTCAATGGATAAGTATAAAGGGGGTGTCTAACCCCCCTTAATTTAGATAAATAGGTTTTTCATGCAGAATTATCTGATTTTCTTCAAATTTTGTATATAGGTTTATTGTGATAAGGCGCTTCCCTGATTAGTCTTGGGGTTCATTGGTTAAGTATAAAGGGGGAAAAGGGGTTGCTAATACCCCCTTAATTTAGATAAATGGGTTTTTCATGCAGAATTATCGGAATTTCTTCAAATGTTGTATATAGGTTCATTGTGATAAGGCGCTTTCATGATTAGTTTTGGGGTTTCATTGGTTAGGTATAAAGAAGGAAAGCGGTTCTAATCCCCCCTTATTTTAGATAAAAGGCTTTTTCATGCAGAATTATGCGATTTGCTTCAAATTTTGTATGTATGTTCATTGTAATAAGGCACTTCAAGAGTATAATATACAATTGGTGTGAATAGCCTGTGAGCTCAATGCCCTCAGTTTAACTGGGCAGTTTACTTTATTATTTATTTTACGTATTTGAGCAATTGAAGTATAAAATAATGATATTTTGTAAAACCAGTATATCTTAGCTACAAATTCATTCACATTACGTGAGTTTAATTATTGTTAATGTAATTTTTCCCGCAAGTGTATTTCTCAAGGGCAAAAAATAAAAATAACTTAAATTTTCAGATATTTTACATTCATATATACAAGTTACGGAAATACAGTCCAAATTAACAATCGAAATAATCAAAACAATATTAAATAGCCTTTTCATACGATTTGTTATTAAGTAACTTCGATTAGATTTAAAGTCCTACTGGGGAAATAGATTCCCCATATGCTTAAACGTCAATACCAGAAGTCAAAATACTCTTCTGCTTTTGTTCAGCTACTTTTAACAAAAGTTAATGAGAAAACTTCAATCAAATTGCTGAGCCTTTTGTCCCCATAGTCGTTGTAGAATTCGGTTTTCATTTGTAAGAATTCTTTCGCCGTTGAAGAATGAGATTTGTTTCCATTTTCGAACTTTTAACAATAAATCCCATCGTGATTTATTTTTAATCCATCTCTAGTTTGATAACTATGTTAAAATAAAATAAAATTTTGGATTTATTTTACAGACATTTTGCCCCCTAGTTTGGTGTGCATAGTGAAATATAGATATAAGATTGACTTTTCAAACAGTTTGGAATTTTTAGAAAAAATTAACATATTTTGTTGAAACAGAATAAAATGTATTTATTTCATGAATAAAATAAATATAATTCCCTTTAGCTGCAAAATCCCACAAATTACAAGAATTTTTTATCACGAGTTCCTTTTTTTTTACATGCTAGTACATGTCACAAGATAGAACAATACTTATAACTTACATTTTCATGTATTTTATCTACATATGCAAGTTATTTAAATACATTTCAAATTAACATTCGAAAATTTCAAAACAATATTAAACAGGTCTTTAATGACATTTTTTATTAAGTTAAAAGTAATTTCTCTCAGATTGGGAGTACTAGTGCGAAAAATAGGTTCCCCCTATCTCTAAACAACACTAGAAGTCGAAATACATTTCTGCTTTTGTTTAGCTATGTTTAAGAAAAGTTAATGAGAAAACATCACTCAAATTTCTCAGTCTTTTGTCACTAGCGTTTTCATAGAATTTGGCTTTCATTTGTAAAAAATAGTTTTTCAGTTGAAGAATGAGAATTGTTTTCATTTTAGAAATTTCAACAATAAATCTCAATGTGATTTATTTTTAATCCAACTTTTGATTGACAACTAAATTAAAAATAATACAAAACTTTGAACTTATCTGAAAAAATTTTTGATTCCTTTGATTAAGTGTGTGATCTAAGATCAATTTATTATACAAATAAGATCAATTTTTGAAACATTATGAAATTGTTTAAGCAATTAAAATATTATTTGGTTGAAACATAATAAAAATAATTATTTCATTAATAAAATAAACATCATTTACTTATTTTGAAGGAGGTGTTGTTATTGTTACACCTCTGCATCTTTTGTCAAAGTTGTTTGAGATTTACAAGTAAAAATCTCAAAACAATCTTACGTACATCTGTCACATAATTTACTCTTGAATAAAAGTAATTTTCCCTTAGATTTCAAATCCTATGAAAAATATAATTTGACTGTGAAAAGTAGATCCCCTAACAATAATACATGAAGTCAAAATAATTTTATGATTTTGTTCAACTACATCCAACAAAAGTGTTAATGAGGAAACTTCACTCGAATTTCTAAATGTTTTGTGTTCTGCATCTTCATATAATTTGTTTTTGAATTGTAAGAATACGTTCGCAGTGGATGAACAAGAGTTGTTCGAACTTTTTAATTTGTAATTAAAATTTCGAGTGAGATTTTTTGTTTGGTCTTATACATGCCTATACGAAACTCACAGCTTTTTTCCTTAAAATATAAGTTAACCCCTTGGGGAAGAGCGACACGTATACGTGTCGCATAAGATGCTCGGAATCCTCGTTTATTCCCACTAGTTATTTTTATTGTAAGCTTTGCGTGATTTAATCATAGCATTTTTGCGATTGAATTAGGCGAAAATTTCTGTTTTGAAAAATCGGTGGTAAAAGATTTAAAATTCTGTAAAGGTTGCTCGTCGCGAAGGGGTTAATTTGATACAAGTTAAACAAGTTTCAAACTAGAATTTTTTTTTTTTTGGATAATTCTTTTTCTAACCATTTTGCGCTTTTAACATTTTATTCACCTACGGCACTTTTAAGTATCATAAAAAGAAACTTGTTATAAAATGCACCCATCTTTTGTCAGTAAAGAAAGTTAGCATGAATTCTACACACTTTACTTTATCATCTTCCAAAAGAATTACTCACATTATTCACGTTATTCACGTTATTCACATTATTCACGTTTCATATTTTGGTACCATGAAACGAAACTTGTTATAAAATGCACCCAACGCATCTGTTGTCAGTAAAGAAAATTAGCATGAATTCTACACATTTTACTTTATCATCTCCCAAAAGAATTATTCACTAGACATACCAGAAATATTTTAAATGAACATTTTATTTTTCCAGTAGTAACCGCGCAGTTTTTTCATGTTAAAAGACATTTAACGTAAAATTTCAGTTACGAAAAATGTATATGTTTATCCGTAATGCCATTACATTTGTACATTTATTAATTCTATAAAATGCTAAAAACAATATTCTGAATAAATGATTTTGATAGAGTTGTAAATAGTTTTCAAAACCCCTTTAAATACTGATTTAGTTAAATACACTTTGACAAATGAAATATTTCTAAAATTTATTTACTTTTTTCAGAACTTTACTGACATATTTTCACATATTGAGAAAAATGCATTGGAAGACGAAATTTTCATTAATTCATAGTTCGGTACATAAAGGGTTAAACCAACAGTGAGACACAGAACAGTCGATGAGCTGTCGTCTCAAGATTTAAATTGGATTTAACATGGAATTAAATAAATAAAGATATAACAAATGAATTTTCTAGTTCGAAACGTAATTAATCTGTGTCACATTAAACCAAATTTTACAAGATGGTTGGAGATTGGCAGAAATACTCACTACCGTTTGGTAAACTGTGTGACAGATATCAAAAGATGATTTTATCTTAAAGAAAGTTTGGACGCCCGATGAGAGCGCCATGTTATGTATTTTAGACCTAAGACCAACTTTCAATTTAAAAAAAAATTACAATAAATGTAAAAAAAGTTAAATAGAAGTCGAATCGTAAAATTGTAATAGAATATCTCAATTTTCTAAGTAAATGTTAGTTCTGTTATGAAACTCAAAATATGTGCCACGAAATTTCACTCGCCTGAAATTTCACTGTTTTTCATGTATTTAAAGGCATAGTAGCAAACTAAAAGTGGTATTATTTGGTTATAATTTTGCATAAATATTGCATTTATTGTCAATACATCCAATGAAATACAAACATTGGATTTATTATGACTTTATATTGCACATACAGTCTGCTTTGTACTTTCAAACTTATAAAATGTAGAAACGTTTTGCTTCGGCAACACTGATGGATTTTTTCACTGCAAATGTTTAATAAAATATCCCTTAGACAAATATTTTCTGATAGGGGATAGACGTTTTTCGTGATTAAAAAGAAGTTTGCATTACAGAGCTTCTGTTGCACAAGATTCCCGAGGATTATAGAGACTATAATGGCATATTAAACTTTCAATAAATTAATAAAGTTTTGTGTGAGTGATTAGAAGTGACTTTGAAAGAAGAATATTGACTTTACTTTAATCCAAAATTAAGAAATTGGAAGCGATCTACTTCTGAAACGCGTGTTTTAAACATCATTATGTTTTCTGTTAATATGTTACTTTCAGCTCTCAAATTGTTCGGATATAGCGTTTAAGAATTATCATAACCCATATTCATAAATTGTTTGATTACGTTAGTTGGACTTATGAAGAGACATGCGTTTACTTTTATAATGAAAGTATTCTAATAAGTTTTTTCTATTGCGGAAATTTCACCTTCTAGTCGAGAAAATGTTTATACTAATTTTATAGAAAAAGAACATAAATGCAAAGACTGTCTGAAGCACCGACACCATCTTGGTGCACTGTTTGTAAAAATTATGCTGTTATATCAAGTTTTAATTATTAAGACGCAAATCAATCACAGGATTCAAAAGGAAAATGTTCAAAAGGAGCATCTTCTTAATCATATCATCATAATTTGAATAGTTTAATGAAAATATTACAGAAAAAATCTATTATGTGTTATCGAACATATAAAATTATCCCCTGTTTGTGGTTTTAATTTAATAATTTTTTGCACTTCAGAATTTTTCAGAAATATAGTCATAGAATAATGTTTGCTCTTAATAGACTGGCACTTTTCTTTTACGTATGAGGATAAAGTTCATGTATCGTAAATTATCCTGAAAAATGTGTTTGAATGAATTATGTCGATGTAAATGAAGGTTACTTTTTTTTCCTAAAATCAGATTCGCCAGGAGTATATACAGTCAATTAGCATATATATTTAAAATAAAAGATAACGATCATACAGTTTTAAGCCTCTCTGGATGAAGCTATTTGGAATTATATAAGATAAATATAGATAATAATTTATTAATAATAATTCCCTAAAATTGCTTAAAAGAAGCTGTAAGTACGGCGTTGTGTGAATTAGAAAGTAGCTCGCCTGAAAAGAGACAAAATTGTTAATTCACTTTAAAAAGCCTCTTTCAAAGTATCGCCGCTGATATGCTTCCTGAACTATAATTTAACCCTCTAATGCCATGGTAGCATATATGTGACCACTACTATTTCCACTTAAGTATACCTTTTTTATTCCGATATTCCATTTGCATTCCAGAAATTTAAATTAGCAATATTTGCTTCATTTAATAACAAACATTTCGTCATTAAATAAACCTAAATTTATTATTGAAATTTTCTGGTATGAATTCAAATTTTCTGAATTATGGAATTTCTAGAACGTATTCGACCATGGGAATTAGAGGGTTAAGAAAAACCTCAGAGGAATGCTAAATAATAAGTCATTAAAAATTATAAAATAAATAATTCATTTACAATGAAACACATATTTACAAATTCATAGAATAGAAGTTAAAAATAACACTGACTATTAATTATATAGAACCTTTTTAATGTTGGAACATTAAATTCACCTTAGTATACAAATTAAAGCATAAAACAAAAATTTAAAATGAATTATAATTTATTACTAAAATAGCCGTAAAATGAAATGAAAGTCGTAAAACATTAAAACTCTTTTGTAGATGTTAAAAAGTTTCGTCGGAGTCCAGAGCGCTTTCGAAAAGAACCTGGCCATCAGCAAGAGTGAGAAAATGCTAAAAAAATTCCAAATTCCGGAATGCACTCTAGTTAAATATAAAAAGGCGAAACCAAATCTTGAAAAACGGGTGGGGTGGGGATGAGTCTATTGAGCAATCTGGGTTATTCCAAACCAAATGCACCATTGGCACCAAGTACATGAAATCAAATTTTTCGTACATTACATGATAACGTATCATTAAGGGACTTCCTTCCCCTTTGTCAATATCTCCACAGACTCCCACAGTATACATTTACTGTAATCGTTCATTTGTGCTATAATCTTTGATTAAAAATATATCAATTTCTGTTTTTAAATTTAAGCGATATAATGTTGTAGATGATTTTCCTTTTGCTTTGACTGTTATATGTTTTATTATTATTATTATTATTATTTTTACTCTGCTTATTATTATTTTTTTTTTACTCAACTTATAATTTCTTGGTTGTCATTCCTATATATATGTAAATATTTCATTTTTATTTTCATTTTTAAATGGTATGACATATAATCCTTTTTTTTCCATGCGTATCTATGGGATCTATTTTTCTGTGGACCAGATTTTGTAATTTAGTTGGAGATATAGCAATTAATGTTGTATCTTATTTCTTTAATGCGTATCGGATTATTTTATATAGTTGGGGGATATATTGTATAGTACAAAATTTTTAAGATGTGTATTATTCTTCGCCATCATTTTTCTGCTAACAAATTCATAAATTATTTTGTTAATAAATTTATCGGAGTATCCATTCTCAGTTGTAATCGCTCTAATCATGATTAATTCCGCGTTTATGTAATTCTTTGAACCCTCCTAACATAATACTGTATGCTGATTTTTTATAATTAAATGGTATTTTACTGCTATTGGATATTGTATTATTCGACCGGCATGGTTTTCTGTAAATATTTCTGTCTATACTAGCGGTTAACTTATTCCTAATAAATTCGACATCCAGAAAGGGCAGTTATCCGTTTTCCTCAATTTCCAAGGTAAACTGTGTTCTGTTGTCTACTCTATTAGCGTGTTCTAAGAAGTTTTCAAAATTTAAATTCCATGCTTCCAGAGTATCAGTATGTCGTCGATGTATCGGACCCATAAATCGGGTTTTAAATTGAAGTTGGAGATAATCTGTTCTTCAAGTGAACTAAGTTTTAGTTCAGCCAATATACCGGAGATGGGAGAGCCCATAAGTGCTCCTACTGTTTGCTTATAATAATGTCCATTAAAAATAAAAACGCTATTATTGGTAATCAAATTCAAGTTGGATATAAGAGTATTTTAAATGTTGTCGTCATACACTGGGTTATTGCTGATATGATTTTCAATAATATTTCTGACTTCTTATACATTGATTGAGGCGTATAATGATTTTATATTGAATTTTGCACGTATTGTATTGGGTTGTTCAGAAAGTTCTTTCCGTTTGGGGAAAGTTGATTCGTACCAGAAAATTCTATCACTTAATCATTAGACATTAATTTCGATATCTAATAACTAATAATTGACGGGCAGAATTTCCCGGTACGAAATGATTTTTCCAATCGGAAGGAACTTGCCGAACAACCCAATATTGTCTTCAATTTTAAAATTTTCGTTTCGTTTGATTAATTGTGTAGTAGAGTTGATTGCATACTATGTGGGAGGGGGGAATTAATTTGAGTAGTGGTACAAATGAAAGTAATTTGCCAAGAATAATTTATATAAATAAATAACAAGCTTTTTAGCATTCGAACATTATTTATAGGACAAATATTCGAAATAATTTATACTAGCAGAAGAGTAAAAGTAAAAGAAACAATTGATTCTTTGGAAAGCTTACCGTAGATTTTAAACAAATCTCTTAATTGTATATATCCGCTTTCATTAATCTGAATAATAATAATAAAATAAACAGATTAGCTATCCCTTTAAAATTGGAATATATAAGAAACAATCAGAATGATTATCAGAATGGTTGTATGCTATTTATTTAGCAGTGATCTATGGTTCTGGGGAGATCCTCTAGCGTATCGTTACGGCTGCAATAGATTAATGAGACATTAACTTCCACCATATTCTGGTGTATCTATTTCCGTAAACAATCCAGTATGTCACGGTTTCGAAGAAGAGAGTTAAATACTCACAAATACAAATTGTTTATTATGTTATTTCAATCAAGTAATAATTGATATTAAAAAAATATAAATATTAATATGTTTGCGTAAAACATGAGATTAAAAGATAAATGTCTGGAATATGATAAATTGATTGTATGTGGATGGTTATTAATTTAAGATAAATCATTAAATTTCGACATTAAAAATTAGTAGAAATTGGTGAAAATAGTTTTAATGCAACCAGTAGAAATCTGTTATTTTATGCTCGAGTTGTTCAAAGATGAAATGTTTAGAATATGTTTCTTATTTACATCAGAACGCAACTGCTTTGAATTGAAAGAAAAATTAAAGGCATAGTAAAAAAAAAATGTGTGCACCTATTTTACATTGGTAACTATCAGCAATATATTAGAATAGTATGTCATATGTCTTGTAATGTTAATATTTTATTAAAATAGAAATTTTACGTTAAGATAACAAGGATTACATAAATCACACGTACATAAAAATGTAAAGAAATAAAATAAAATGGAAAAAAAGAGTATGTGTTTTATATTAGTTATATCATTTGTGTTTGATTTAGTTTTGTTACAATAAAAATTATTTTCATATATTAATTGAAATTATAAAATATTTTCAACTGTGAAAATTTTGAAATTTACTTTCTTAAATTGTTATTACGTTTTCATTCTATAATTAGTAGTTTATTTTAATCGCTAAAGTTTATTTTAATCGTGATTGTAGTTAGAAAATTATAGTTTTTTGTAGGTTTAATTCAATGCTTTTACTTAACGATCATATTCCAATAACTGAATAAAATAAATCGAAAACGTTATGCAACATCTTGTTACAACTCTAGAATATAGAATAACCCTTGAGTAATGTATACTCATCAGAATGTATACATGTTATCTGGTTTATTCAACAGTGATCTGTGGCTGTAGAGCGCTTCCCCAGCGTACGGAGTTACCTCAACACTAAATTAATAAGACAATCACGTCCTTCCGTAATTTGACATTTATATTTTGTACATAAAAAGGAGGATTCTTAGATAACATCTTGAGAATATAGATTATGTGTCATACTTGTACTAATACACTACTTCAAGTGATAAAATTTTGATACATATGGTGATAACTATGATTGAAAATGCATGATAAAAGAATGTCTTGTAAAGCGCCGAAGATGGACGATAAACACTTTAGAGGTCGATTTAATACTTATAAGAAGACATCTTGTCTTTTTTTTTTATTTTATTAACATATCTCACAAGCACAATTTACAACACAAAACAAAAATTTAAATATACGTAGTAACATTGACACTTTTAGTTTCATCCCACTCAACTATACATAACTTCACCTTCACACGTCTAGCTCCGACCGCTCACTAACGTTTTGAGATCTTCTTTTGCAAAACAGTACAATTTAATCTCTCATTGGATGAGTACTGCCATCTATCGGTGGCCTGGAGAAAATAAGTTCTGTGAAAGTGAGTTCTTTACACTGAAAAATAAGTTATCTGCAAGGAAGTTCTTTACAGACTCCTCCCCACCTGGAGAAAACTTTTCACGGTCTTGACGGGGGAAAGTTTATTTCTAAATTATTGTTCTCTAAGCACTAGTTCAAAAAAAAAATAGATTAGTACCTTGAACCACACTTGACTTATTCCCACCGTGAAAACATAAATATAATTTATACAAATAAAATTTTCAAATAAACAGACATTATACTCAAGATACAATTGAAAAATAATTTATACATATTCAAAACAATAAATTCAAAATTAACTGACATACAAATTATCATATTTACATATTAGCATTCTAATCAAATTTAAGCTTTTATGGCTCGACTCAAAGTATCAGCATTCTGATGTTGTTTTCCCTTTTTATGAACAATTTCATAATTGAAGGACTGTAGAAGTAAAGCCCATCTTAAAAGTCTAGGATTAGTTCCGCTGTTTTTGTCTAACCATACTAATTGGTTGTGGTCAGTCTGGATCTGAAATTTTTGATGTCCATCCACATAGCATCGTAGTTTTCGCACTGCAAACACAATAGCAGCGCATTCTTTTTCGGTGGTACTAAAATTTCGTTCTCTGTCTGAAAACTTTTTCCTCAGATACAGTATAGGATGTTCTTCGTTATTTTCATTCAGCTGGGATAACACTATACCAATTCCTAAATTTGAAGCATCACACTGAAGGATGAAAGGTTTTGTAAAGTCCGGACTATATAAGACAGGATTTTCCGAGAGTTTACCTTTCAGTTCGTCAAAGGACTTTTGACAGTCGCTATCCCAATCTAGTGTTGACTTGCGAACCTTTTCCTTTAATAAATTAGTGAGAGGCGTTGCAATTACAGAAAAGTTCGGAATATAGTTCCGATAGTAGCCGGCTAAACCTAAGAAAGACCGGATTTTAGTTTTAGTAGTAGGAACTGGGAACTCTCTTATAGCTTGAACCTTCAGCTCTCCTGGAGTTCTAAGACCTTGACCCACTAAGTGTCCAAGGTATTTTACATAAGCTTGGGCGAATTGACATTTAGATGGTTTAATACGCAGGTTTGCTTCACTTAGTCTTTTGAAAACGCCTTCCAGGTGTTTTAGGTGATCTTCCCAAGTTCGAGAGAAAATAGCAACGTCATCCAGGTAAGGCACTGCATACTCTTCACAGTTTTTCAGTAATCCGGCCATAAGTCGACTAAATTCATATGGAGCATTTTTTAAACCAAAAGGGAGGCGTAGCGGTCTGTACGTCCCAAAATTTGCAACAAAAGCTGCATACCTTTGAGCACGTTTGCTTAACGGAATTTGCCAGTAACCTCTGGTCAGATCTAAAATTGAAATATATGTAGCTGAAGACACCTTTTCTATTAACTGGTCAATGTTGGGCAAAGGGTAAAATTTTGTGCGAGTCACTTTATTTAAACGGCGATAATCTATGCAAGGTCTTGCTTCTCTGCCTGGAACTTCAACTAAAATTAACGGAGAGGCAAAGTCAGATTCACCTGGCTCAATGACTTCCAGTTTCAGCATTTTCTCAACTTCGACCTTAAGGATTTCCGTCTGTCTAGGTGAAATTTTATAAGGCTGGGCACAGATTGGTTTTTCTGATTCCAGTTCGATATCATGTTCAACTAGATTCGTGCACCCTGGTTCAGTCGAAAAAGAGTCAGCATATTTTCCGATAAGTTGTCCTAATTCTTCTCGTTGACTTTCATTTAATCGGTTATTTTTCTGGATGTCTTGCAATACTTCTAACAATGCGTTGTCATTGTTTTCCTCATCCAATTTAGGAATTTCATCCTCTTCTTCATCTTTAGAGGTTGTTTTTACAGTCAGTAAATTTATATTTTCTACTATTCTTTGATGGTAAGGCTTTAGCATATTTACGTGATACACTTGGGACTTCTTTACCTCTGGATTGTAAATAACATAGTTGGTTTCTGATAATCTCTTTTTTACTTCACCAGGTCCTATCCAACTAACTGACAGTTTAGTTGGTCTGGACGGGGCCACAATTAAAACTTGATCTCCCTCTTTAAACTCCTGTTTCCTGGCTTTTATATCATACCAATATTTTTGGTTTTCTTTTTCTTTTTCCATATTTTCCGCAGCGAGCTCTTGGCATTTCTTCATTCTGTTCATTAAGTCAAATACATAGGATATCACATTATCTTCTTCTATCTCTTGCTCAGTCAAATTTTCATAGAGTAGCATCATTGGAGTTCTTAAATTCTGGCCATGAACTAATTCTGCTGGACTGAACCCAGTACTATTGTGAATTACAGTTCTTAACGCAAAAAGGGAAGGAGGGAGTACTTTCTTCCAGTCAGCTCCAGATTCTAAACAAAGTACTCTGAGTATCCGTTTCAAAGTCCTGTGCATTCTTTCCACTGCGTTACTTTGTGGATGATACACCGAACTTCGCACAACACTAACTCCAAATTTCTCTAAGAATTCCGTTGTAAGTACACTCATGAATGACTTTCCTTGGTCAGTTTGTAGTATACGAGGAAATCCAAGTCTGATGAAAATTTGTAACAAAGCCTCAATGATCGTCGTAGAATACAAATTAGGTGTTGGAACTGCGTCAGGATATTTCGAAGCTAAACAAATTACAGTTATTATGTATTTGTTCCCTAGTGTACTGACAGGTAAGGGTCCACAAGCATCAACATTTAGCTTTGTAAATATTTCTGAAATAACAGGAACAATTTGTAAAGGTGCTTTCTTTTTGTCTTGAGGCTTTCCAACCCGTTGACAGTAGTCGCAAGTTCTAACATAATCTTCAATATCTTTAAAGCAATTTGGCCAATAAAAGGTCTTAAACAAAGCATCTTTAGTTTTAGATACACCTAAATGGGTTGCAACCGTTTCATGACAAAAATTTTTAACTGCTCACGAAATCTTTCTGGGACAACTAATAATTTTCTTTCAATACCATTCCTATCTTTCCTTCTATAAAAAAGCATATTTTTCTCCAAAATAAATTTGCTATCTTTGGTATTTTTCCTTTTAGCTTCTTCAATAAGAAGTTTTAGCTCTTTGCTCTTCTTTTGTTCTTCAGAAAATGTCTTAGGAGAAGTTTTTATAAGCTCTTGTGCCGAGACAGTTTGACATACTGGCAAAATTGAGTCTTTTTTTATTTCAAATTTCTCTTCTTCAGATTGATCTTTATTTTTTTTCGCATCCATTTTTTGTTTTTATTTTCTATATTATTGCTATGATTCTTTGCTGAAGTTTCATCAGAAATTTCGTGCATTTCAGGTTCTTCAAAAGAAACCTTCTCTGCTTCCAGAATTTTCGTCTGAGCTCTGGTTTGAAAAGCATTAATCATATGCTCTTTCACTGCCTTTTCTTTCTTACAATGTTCGAATAAAGTGGCTGTTTTATTTCCTAATAAATACCTTCCTAAATCTACAGTCTCTAGAGACAGCAGCTTTAGTTATCACATGCCCCATTTCACAGTCTAATTCAATTTCTGCAAGAGGTAAACTGAATAGACCATCGTGTAAGGGCACCCGAACCCACACTTTTTCGTTCAGATACATATGTGGTTTGACATACCTTTGTGCAACTAAATCTATTGTCGCACCTGTATCTCTCAAAATTTCCATTTGTGTGCCGTTTACTTTCCCCACACTAAGATAAGGCGTTATCGAAGAATCTTGTCCAACTCCAACCTTAACATAAGAAATAATTTCTGTGGATTTCTTAAGTTTATCGCATTGAGGACGAAGATGATTGCTTGATCCACATTCGTAACAACGTAATGTTTTCCTCTTATCAAATTCTCTTTCTTTATTGTTCCCGGAAAATGATTCTGATTTAATTTGCAATTTTGGCTTATTATCCTTACCTTCTTTCTTGTAGTCAAAGTTATTTGAATTCTTAAACTGGGGTCGAGAATTAAACATATTCTTTTTCGGAAGGTCTTTCCTTTTTAAACTATCTTTGATAATTTCATAGTCATCCAATTTCTTAGCCAAATCTAAAGGCGTCACAAAATTTAACCAATTATCAAGAAAATGTTCTTTTGTTTCCGCAGGGACTCGAAACTTTAACTGTTCTGCAATAATCAGATTTTTAAGTTCAGCAAACCTTTCAATACCTAATTCTGTAATCCAGGCGTTAAAATAACTAGTGAGTTCCTGCGCATAATTCCTCCAAGACTTGTCTGGCGTTTTATGATGCCGATAAAAACATTGCTTTAATTTTTCGCTATTCAACTTATATCTTTCTAAGATAAGACTTTTAACGATATCATAGTTAATCGCATCTTCGGGCGATTCCCTGGCTAACATGTTCGTAATTTCTGTGGGCAAAACAGCTAACAAGTATGCAACCCAATCAGTCTTCAAAACTTTAGCCATCTCTGCTCTTCTCTCAAAATTAATTAAAAAGACACCCATCTCATCAGATTTTTCGTCAAATTTTGGAGCTATTTGCGCCAACTGTATCTTAGGTCCGACATCAGCCTTTCTTTCTGACCCATCGTTCTGTGCAGAAGTTCTTTGCGATTACTCGAGTTTCTTTAATTCTAGTGCATGTTCTTGAGCTTCCCTAGCCATACGTTCGTCCCTTTCTTCTTGTCGAATTCTTTCTTCTCTTTCTTTCTCTTCTTGTCGAATTCTTTCTTCTCTTTCTTTCTCTTCTTGTCGAATTCTTTCTTCTCTTTCTTTCTCCTTTTCCTCTCTCTCTTCTTGCGCTTTCTTATCTTCTATTACTCGGTCTAGCATGATTTTAACCTCTTCTTCCTTGTAAACTTCACTTTCTAGAATTAGTTTTTTAATTTCTGGAATCGTCCTCACAGGATCAATCTTCAACGCCAATTCATCACAAATTTCTAATAAATCTATCTTTCTAGCTTTTGCTAAAAAGGCCATCGTAATTTTTGACTAAACTAAACAAAATCAGAATTCTTAACTTCTAATTATAGAACTCCTAAGTCTCTCCTACTTAAAACTAACAACAAAAATTTCAAGCCGATAGAATAAATTTCAATTAATAAAGCAATTCTAAAATCCACTTCTAATAAATCCTCTGCTTAGACCTATTCTTTTTTAAACAAATTAAAATCTTAACCACGTAAGAAAAGGAAAAATATAACGTTTTACCAAAATTCTTAGTAAATTAAACGCTATGCAAATATTTTAAACAAATTAAATAAGCATATGTAATTATTACAAAAATACGATTCAGATAGATAAAAGAAAATTTTTAAACTCTCAAAATACACAGCTGTACTTTATGTTCAATAAACAAAATTATTTAAAATCATAATTAAATTACGCAATTAAAATCAAACCAATCAAAACCACGTAAATACGAGAATTTTTCTTAATTCTCAAACCTTTTATACAAGCACAACAAATTACTCGCAAAAAAATATTTAAAATAATCCACGAAACATTTTTTTTTCTTTACATAAAAAGAATAAATGTTAAAATATTCAACTCAAATTCTTTTGCAAATGAAAATAATACTTTTCTGTTTACTTGATATTTTATCAAGTTTTTATTTTCTGTTTACATAAATCTAACGAACAAAACAGAATTATTACTATTTCCGTTTTTAATTCAGTTTGTTACCTTTGCCTTTTTAACAAGAACAAAACAAATACCAAATCTGATAATTTTCAACTCAGATATAAAAGAACAAAAAATCATTTATTCTATTTTTAGAATAAACAAATAACCAAATAAAGAAATACTCTAAAATAAAACAGAATAAACCAGCACTTTATAATTTTCGCATTGATCCAAATGACAAATTGTTAAGATTGGAAAATTTTATTCTATTTCCTTCAAAGAATGAAATGATACATTTTACACATTAAACCATATTAATTCAAAAGAATTATCACATCATAATTCTCCCCAACAGAAAATAAATAAGCTGTATTATTTATTCTTCAGATTTACTCTCAGAACAGTTCTTAATATTTTCTAAAATAAAATAGCTTACGAATTCGAAATTCACACTATTTATCAAGAAAACTATTTAATAACTTTTCAATATTTCGATTAATTTTATTTGATGGGAATAAGTCTAGTATATTTCAGTACTTTAATTTTTGCCCCAATTAACTCACAACTTTTACTAAAGTCTGAAATTAATTTACGCAAGCAAATTAAATGAATCAAATTAATCCAGATTAAAAGGAAATTTTATAATCGATAATATGATTCAATTCAAGATACTAAAAAATACTAAAAAAAAAATTGGAACTTGCTTACACGCTTCATGGACGAACTTGCATCTTTTTTTAATATCACTGGTTCTAGTTACCTAGGTATCGCACCTGAGCTGCCACCAAATTAGTTGTAAAGCGCCGAAGATGGACGATAAACACTTTAGAGGTTGATGTAATACTTATAAGAAGCCATCTTGTCTTTCTTTTTATTAACATATCTCACAAGCACAATTTACAAATTAAAACAAAAATTTAAATATACGTAGTAACATTGACACTTTTGGTTTCATCCCACTCAACTATACATAACTTCCCCTTCACACGTCTAGCTCCGACCGCTCACTAACGTTCAGAGATCTTCTTTTGCAAAACAGTACAATTTAATCTCTCATTGGATGAGTACTGCCATCTATCGGTGGCTTGGAGAAAATAAGTTCTGTGAAAGTGAGTTCTTTACACTGAAAAATAAATTATCTGCAAGTAAGTTCTTTACAGTCTGCTTACTTTATTAAGATTCGCGGAAGTTAATGTACACAGCTAATAAAACTATATATGACACTTTAAAGAGTGTTTAAAAATTCGAATTTTAGTTTTACTTTAACTAATTAAAATGTCTTTTTTGTATAATTAAATTATTCTGGAATTAAGGGTAGACGTATAATTTCATTTCATTTTAAAATGTTTATTTACTTTTAAAATCGAATACTAACGTGTCATGTTTTCATTCCCAACATATAAAATAAATTTTCACATGTTGTGAATGGACATATATAATTGAATTTAATAATTGTTGATTGTGATTTTCATATTTGTGAATTGTTAATTTCGCATGTTTATAACTGATATTCCCCAGCTGCTATTTAACAATTATTATTTAGTGGACATGATAAAGAATTTGTTATCTGGCGTTCACGTCCAGGTCATAATTTCTTATAGTGTATATACTTATTTTATTGGCGTACATATACATACATGGGTATATACTTATTTTATTATCTTATTTATACTTATATTATATACACGGTAAAAAAGATAATTGATTTATAATCTAGGAAAATATAATATAAACACGAAAATTTTTTTAAATAAAATCTTCCGAGTTACCCATGATTCCAAAAAGTGTTCTTTATCAATAGAAACCTCAGAAACAGTTATATATTAAGATATAACGAAGCATTAATAAATACAAAGTAGCTTTTGATGCCACTGATTTTCGCAAACGCTCCCGAGTAGTTTTTGTAGCGTATTAATCGGTTTTCTTAACACGGAATATAAATTTCATGGAAGCTATCAATTCCCATGTACACATTTTCATATTCAACAAGCATGTTAAGACAAACATGATAAATTAACAGCATTAACATTAATATTAACATTATTTTATTATTATTGCTTATATAAATCCCGTTACGCAGCTGAAAATACTAATGTAGCTGGAAGTACGAATTGTCAGCATCTTAAAAACCGATATTCCAATTGCAAAAAAAAATTATTAATAAATTATAAAATTTACTCGGAAACGTTTTTGCATAACTGTGGCAGGAAAAAAAACATTTATAAAATGCTTCTTTAACCCTCTAAGCGTGTGAAACGTAATATTCCGTTCACTAAGCTCCAGGTTTCACTGCAATATATGCAATGTTTAAGATAATATAATTCTATAGATCTAATGAATTTACAAAACATTGAAGAATGAATAATACTGTCAAGGGTTACATTCATATTTGTAATTAAGTTTTATTTATAATGCTTAAAGAATCATATTTTTTTAGCATTTAAAACAAAATGCTGAGAAAACAACATTACAATTTTACCCTTTTTCAAAACGCTCAGAGGATTAAATTTCGAAAGTAAATTGGTTTTTGATATGTGTTATGATAAAGAACACTTTTCGAAATATTGGATAATTCGAAACAGGTTATTGTCTATTTTCGTTCGTGGTTGTATTTTAGTAGATTAAGAAAGATAAACTAGATATCATACTTGTATTCCGACGATTAACCATTTTCCAAGGTGTTCTACTGGTTTACTTCTATACTACACTCATGTCCAAAATTAAGGTCACAAACATAAAATCTGTGAAAACTGATGAACTATTCACTGTGTTACCACGAAATTTGGCACAGAGGTATATTACATTGCGAGAAAGAATATAGCAACAAAACAATATGGAAAAGATTTTAATTGTGAATTAAGATACAGGGTAAATTAAAAAGTGTTAAATCATGAATCGGAGATAAAGCATTTATCTAGGGAAAAGTAAGTCTGATATGGAGTGTGACCACTGTGCACTGCTATACAAGCCTCACAACGAGCTCTCATACTGTTTAAAAGGGTGTCAATAAATGTTTGTGGCAACAAAGCCCATTCATCCAAAAGCGCGGCTTTTAACTCCTGGAGGGTCCTAGGAGTGGGATTACGCTGTGCAATGGCTCTTCCTAGACCATCCCAAACATGTTCAATAGGATTGAGGTCCAGAGACCTCGAAGGCCAATTCATACGGCCAATATCCTTCTCATCAGGAAAATCATCAACAATGTGAGCACTGTGTGACCTTGCATTATCGTCCATAAAAATGAAGTCTGAGCCTACAGCACCACGGAACAACCTCACATAGGCTTCAAGGACCTCATCCCTATAGCGATGTGCATTGACAGTACCGCATCGAAGACGTGCAGTGGGGTACGGGTGCCCAACATTATGCCGTCTCAGACAAGGATTCCTTTACCACCAAATCTGTCGATTTATTTTACGTAGGAGGGATGATAGCGAGCTCCACGTTCTCTCCAGATGAAGATTCGACTAGAATCACTTTCCGTTATGAATCCGTACTCATCACTGAAAAGAACACGCTCCTATTCTTGTTGTATCCAAGACTGATGTCTTCGGTTCCACAACAATTGGGCCCTCCTTTTCGATGCAGTGAAAGGGACGCACACGACTGGATGCCGGACGTAAAGTGCCCCCTTTGCTAGTCGTCTATACGCTGTTTCCCTGGAAATTCTTATTCCAGACGCAGCAGTAAAATCACCAGCAAGCTGAGGAGTCATTGCCAGCCTATGTCGTCGTGCGCTTAACGCCAAATAACTATTCTGTGCAGGTGTCGTTGCTCTGTGGCAGTCTTGGCTGGCCTTCCTGGTGACATTGGGATGGTCTAGGAAGAACCATTGTACAGCTTACCCCCCTGCCATGACCCGCCAGAAGTTAAAAGCCGCGCTTTTAGAAGAATGGGCTTTGTTGCCACAAACATTTATTGACACCCTCATAAACAGTATGAGAGCTCGTTGTGAGGCTTGTATAGCAGTGCACAGTGGTCGCACTCCATATCAGACATACTTTTCCTGAGATAAATGCTTTATCTCTGATTCATGATTTAACACTTTTTAATATACCCTGTTTTTTAATTCACAATTAAAATCTTTTCCGTATTGTTATGTTACTATATTCTTTCTCTCATTCTAATATACCTCTGTGCAAAATGTCGTGTCAACACATTGAATAGCCCGTCAGTTTTCACAGATTTTATATTTGTGACCTTAATTTTGGACATGAGTGTACATTGGCGAGAAGAATTATTGGAACAACTATAAAACGTATTTAATGTTAATTCTGTTCGGTGAAGTCCAATGAATGGTAGTACGATGGTAAGTACGTTTTGTCTCTAAAACGCCTTAAAAGTGGGTTATTAAGCAAAAAGTAATGTCATATGGGGATGTTTGCAAAGTTTACGATATTTTCCGGTTTTGTATCTCACTTTGTGTTTGGACAATTTACAAACACGAATAGTGCACGTTGTAGGGCATTTTCTCCTCTCCAGAAAGCTAAAAGTCATTTTTTCTGAGAAATACACTGGAAACGAGTTATTCATATAAATTGGAAAAAACTGCCAAAACATTTTGGATTTTTTGATTTGGTCGAAAATGCGCAAGGTCTAGAAGGTCGAAAAATTATTTCTTTTCATTCGAGGGTTGACTGATACACTACATCCAAAAGTCAGAATTACCCGAACTTTTGCAAGGTACAATTCTATTTCGACAGGACTATAAAAAGGATTTGCTACGTTATAATGTAGTACAATAGTATTCACCCTTACAACACAGAAATATTCATATTCCCGCGTGTTGAAGGTGACAGTTTTCTTTGTTAAAGCATTTGATGTATTGTTTTCAAATATGAGAATGCAAGAAGAGGGGTAAGCTAGTAAAATTCTATAGTTTGCATTTAGGTCAGAAGTGTCCTCACACCTTTAAAATATTTCTACATATCTCTGAAAAGATGCACAGTTTTCTTTGTTAAAGCATTTGATGTATTGTTTTCAAATATGAGAATGCAAGAAGAGGGGTAAGCTAGTAAAACTCTATAGTTTGCATTTAGGTCAGAAGTGTCCTCACACCTTTAAAATATTTCTACATATCTCTGAAAAGATGCACAAGTCATGTAAAATTTTCCCTACCCAACTTTATATGACATTTCCTATAATCTAATTATTATTATTTTTTAAATAAAAATAGGATATTAAACATGTTAAAGATATTCCAGGCATGACCTAATATAGATCTTCTAAAAGTTCCATGTTTTTTGCTGCAAATACATTCAAATCACATGAGTTTTTACACTTCTTCGTTTAAGATTTTCTGAAATTTTATAATTTTAATGTATTTGAATTACATGAGTACTAAAACAAAACGCGACAATTGATTTTTAACAATTTAAACGGCAAAGTTAAAAAAAGATTAATGCGAAAAAGAGTATTTGTACTCTTTTTTAATATGACATTATTTACTCAAGTTTAATTGTATTAAAGTAATAAGTTAAAATTTCGTTTGATGTCTTTTACCTTTACAGTAGAAGTGTCCACACAATTTATAAAATGTTTGTACGTATTTCTAAAAAGTTGTAAAAATTAACATAATATTTAAATACGCTATTTTATATCACATTTCCAATATTCTTTTTTTTTAATTGAAAAAAAGATAGTCTGCATTTGAAAGATATTTCGCACATAGCCAAAGCGAGATCCAGGTTTTAGCTGCAAAATCATTCAAAGTACATGAGTATGAAAATTGTTACTTTAATTTTTCTGCAAGTGTATTTCTCAAGGGCAAAAAATACAAATAACCTAAATTTTAATATCTTCTCATATATTCATACCATAAGTTTCATATATTTATTTCATGTATTTCATATATAGTTACGTAAATACCGTCTAAATTAACAATTCAAATATTCAAAACAATATTAAATAGGTTTTTCACACGATTTATTACTAAGTTAAAATAAAATTTGATTAGATTTAAAGTCCTACTGGCAAAATAGATTCCCTATATCCCTAAACGACAATACCAGAAGTCGAAATACTCTTCTGCTTTTGTTCAGCTACGTTTAACAAAAGTTAATGAGAAAACTTCAATCAAATTACTGAGGCTTTTGTCTCCATCGTCTTTGTATAATTCGGTTTTCATTTGTAAGAATTCTTTCGCAGTTGAAGAATGAGATTTGTTTTCATTTTCGAACTTTTAACAATATATCCCAGCGTGATTCCTTTTTAATCCATCTCTAGTTTGATAACTAAGTTAAAATAAAATAAAACTTTGGATATATTTTGCAGACATTTTGCCCCTAGTTTAGTGTGGAGAGTGAATTACAGATATAAGATTGACTTTTCAAACAGTTTAGAATTTTTAGAAACAATTAAAATATTATTTGGTTGAAACAGAATAAAATGTATTTATTTCATGAATAAAATAAATATAATTCCCTTTAGTTGCAAAATCACTCAAATTAGAAGAATTTTTATCACGAGTTCCTTTATTTTTACACGCTAGTACATGTCACAACATATAACAATATTTATAACTTACATTTTTATGTATTTTACTTATATATATGCAAGTTATTTAAATACATTTCAAATTAACATTCGAAATTTTCAAAACAGTAATAAACAGGTCTTTAATGGCATTTTTTATTAAGTTAAAAGTAATTTCTCTCAGATTGGGAGTACTAGTGGAGAAAATAGATTCCCCCTATCTCTAAACAACACTACAAGTCGAAATACATTTCTGCTTTTGTTTAGCTAAGTTTAAGAAAAGTTAATGAGAAAACATCACTCAAATTGCTGAGTCTTTTGTCACCAGCGTTTTCATAGAATTTGGCTTTCATTTGTAAAAATTGTTTTTCAGTTGAAGAATGAGAATTGTTATCATTTTCGAATTTTCAACAATAAATCTCAGCGTGATTTATTTTTAATCCAACTCTTGTTTGACAACCAAATTAAAAATAATACAAAACTTTGAATTTATCTGAAAAAATTTTTGATTCCTTTGATTAAGTGTGTGATGTAAGATCAATTTATTATAAATATAAGATCAATTTTTCAAACATTATGAAATTTTTTAAACAATTAAAATAATATTTTGTTGAAACAGAATCAAATATAAATTTTTCATGGATAAAATAAATATAATTTACTTATTTAAAAAGACTGGATGTGGGGGGGGCGGAAGTTACACTTCTGCATCTTTTTCTAAATTGTAAATCAATCTTACGTACATCCCTCACACCATTTGTTCTTAAATAAATGTAATTTTCCCTTGGATTTCAAATCCTAGTATGAAAAATAAAAATTAACTGGATAAGATAACTGTAAAGGATGCTCGTCGCGAAGGGGTTAATTTGATACAAGTTAAACAAGTTTCAAACTAGAAAATGTGTTTCGGATTAACTTTTTCTAACCATTTTGCGCCTTTAACATTTTATTCACCGACGGCACTTTTAAGTACCATAAAAAGAAACTTGTTATGAAATTCATTATTAGTTGTCAGTAATGAAAGTTAGCATGAATTCTAGACACTTTAACTTTATCGAATCCCAAAAGCATTATGCATACCAAAAATATTTTAAATGAACATTTTCTTTTTCCAGTTGTAACCGCTCAGCTTTATTGATGATGAAAGACAGTTAGCAAAAGGTTTGAGTTACGAAAATTTTCAATGTTTAACTGTTATGCCATTACATTTGTACATTACTTAATTCTATAAAATGCTAAAAACAATATCCTGAAGAAATGATTTGGGTAGAGTTGTAAATAGTCTACAAAATCCCTGTAAATACTGATTTAGTTAATTACATTTAAATTAATGAAAAACCATTATATAAATAATTTGTGCAGAAATCTACTAACATATTTTCAAATATTTAGAATAAATGCATTGAAAGAAGAAATTTTCATTAATTCGTAGTTTAGTACATAAAGGTTTAAACCAACAATGAGACACAGAACAGCCGATGAGCTGTTATCTCAAGACTTAAATGGGAATTACCATGGAATTAAGTAAATAAAGATATATCAAATGAATTTTCTAGTTCGAAACTTGATTTAACCTAGTCACATTAAACCATATTTTACAAGATGGTTGGAGGTTGGCAGAAATACTCACTACTTTTGGTAAACTGTGTGACTGAGATAAAACGTCAATTGTATTTGAAAGAATGTTTGGACGCCAGATGAGTGTGTCGTGTTATGTATTGTAGACCTAAGACCCACTTTAAAATTAAAAAAAATACATTAAAAGTAAGAAAAGTAAAATAAATGTGAATTGTAAAATTGTAATAGAATATCTCAATCTGGTAAGTTAAATGTTACTTCAATTATGAAAGTCAAAAAAATGCGCCATGAAATATGAAAAATCTCGCCTGAAGTTTCACTGTTTTTCAATTATGTATAGGCATGGTAGAAAACCAGAATTGCATATATTTGAATCTAATTTTGCATAAATATTGCATTTATTGAAAATACTTCCAATGAAATACAACTGTTAGATTGATTATGGCTTTATATTGCAAATATAGTCTGTTTTTTTATATTCAAACTATTGAAATGTAGAAGCGGGTTGCCTCTGCGACACTGGTGGTTTTTTAATCACTTCAAATACTTAATAAAATATCCCTTATAAAAATATTTCCTTATAGTAGACAGATGTTTTTCGTGATTAAAAGATGTCTGCATTACAGAGATTCTGTTGCAAAGATTATAGGACTAGAAGGACATATTTAACATTCAATAAATTAATAAATTTTTGTTTGAGTGATTAGAAGTGACTTTGAAAGAAAAATATTGACTTTAATACAAAATTAAGGAAATGGAAACAGTCTACTTCTTAAACTTGTGTGCTGATCATCGTTAAATCTTATGTTAATATTTTACTTAAGGCTTTCAAATTACTTGTATATAGAGTTTAAGAATTATCTTAAATCATAGTCATAAATTGTTTGATTCAATTTGTTGGACCTACGAAGAGACATACGTTTACTTTTATAATGAAAGTATTCTAATAAGTTTTCCTATGGAGGAAATTTCACCTTCTTGACCAAAAACTTTTATACTAATTTTATAGAAAAAAACATAAATGCAAAGACTGTCTGAAGCACCGACACCATCTTGGTGTTCTGTTTGTAAAAATTAGGCTGTTATACCAAGTTTTAATTATTAAGACGCAAAGCAAGCAGAAGATTGTAATGAAAATGTTCACAAGGAGTTCCTGCTTAATCAAATCATATTTTGAATAGTTTAATGAAAATATTACAGACAACATTTATTATGCATTGTAGAACTTACAAAAGTATTCCATCTTTGTTGTTTTAATGTAATATTTTTTGCACTTCAGAATATTTCAGAAATATTTTCTTAGAATAATGTTTGCTGTTAATAGATTGACGCTTTCATTTTACGTATGAGGATAAACTTCGTATAACATAAATTATTATGAATAAAATAACAAGAAATATTTAATGTGAATAAAACAATCAAAATTTTAATTAAGAAAATAAATATTAACTGTAGAGAAATGGTGACTTTTTTAAATGAAAAATTTAGAAAACGAAGGCTCTTTTATACAAAGTATTTGTTGCCGTTACACAATAGCCGCAACCGATGAACAAGTCGTTTCCTCCCTCCCTAGGATTCAATATTCGAAAGTTGCAGTACAGTAATGGGTCGTGGGGTGGTTCGGCATCAGCCTAGGACCCGGTTCCCTCTTTGGGGTTCCGGCTACGATGCCGTTGGATCATTTCAGCGTCCGCCCAAGTGTTGTGTGGTGGTGTTCTCTGATTTTGGGCTCCACCACATGTCGCATCGACCTCTATCGTCATTTCATTTGGGAAAGGGTCGAGAGGCGCAGAAGGCTCACTCCCCGTCTCTCCCCCTCCCGGCCGAAGGAGCTCTGTGGAGGTGAACCGGGTAAACCGGCCCTCTCTGGTCACTTCCACCCATAGATTCACGAGAATCTGGATTCGGTGATGAAGTACGGCTGCCGACTACCGTTACACCATTCTAATATTACGGGTTTATTTTACCATTTACTTTTTATATAGGTGAAACAATGATGCACTAACAGGCGTACGATATAGAATCATATATATTTTAGTGTTTATTCTAGATTTAGTTTTCCTCTGTTAAATTTCTCTATTTCAATTAATTTCTTTATTCAAAACTAATTCTCGTCATTAAACCTCAAAAGTAATCCTTTTCATAACTCAAAATGCTAGCAGCTAGATTTTTATCGCTACATTAAAATACGTTTACACTTCTGTTAAATACGGTTTCCTCTTTGCATATTAATGTTTTGCCCGAACAAATGTAACCATCTGCCTTTTCCTCTTTTTATTATCTTATGCTAAATCTAAACGCAGTTTTTATTTAACTTCCAGCTGCATAGTTATGTACAATCAAAGATTTCAGTTCTTTTCTCGTAACACATCCTTCGCTCTTCCAAAATAATCACGGGATGATAGTTTTAAAATACCTAAATTAATATGCACCAATTTCTGCTAAACCTTCATGCTTCTCATTCAAAAATCTTTATATCCTCTTATTCCTAACAGTCAAAGTGTGAGATCTGAGTCTGGCAATATTTTCATTGTTTTGGCATATTTACATCTAAATGTTGGCGATACGGTCTGAGCAAAAATTCAGAGAGATCTCTAGCTGTTAAACAAGAAGTTTCTATTAGATAAATGTGTAAGAGGATCACCCTCGCTTTTCAACTTTGTTGCTGTGTAATCAATAAAATAATATTTCACCTGAAAGAGAAATGTCTCAATGGACGGACTGTTGACGTCAGGAGGGGAAACGCCGGTTATAGCGATAAACGCAATTTCAAGAAAATCTCAACTATATTTGAATTTTTACTACGGTCATAAAAGATCATATGAAATATCTTCAGACTTTCCAGCCAGCAACTTTACAAGGCGATATTTTGATTAATTATAAAGTAAGTAACTGGTGACACTTTAGAAAAGTTGTGATTTAATTTGATAGTGAAAATATTCTAATAACTCTTCATTAGCTTTTCTAGTCTGGGAGACGTCGTCACCTTTATGTAACTAATGTTATTTTCAATAATTTTGGTGCATATCAAATATGAAATGGTACAGATAGCGAAACTGTTAGCCTACTGGCTCACCAGCGGGCGTGTTGCCATAGCAGCATTGCACACTCCAGTGCAATGTGAAGTAAATACAATCTAATTCCTGACGTTACTCTGAGTTGAGGATATCAGCAGTAATCGGATTGGGTTGGTTTAGCATTGCAGCGGACGGTGTGATGTTGTTATGGCAACATTTCCCCGCTAATGCGCGAGCTCACTAGAAATTTCGTTATCTGTACCATCTAATCTTATTATACATACCAAAATGATCGACGCTAAAATTGGTTGCAAAGATGTGACGCAGAATCCCGGATTGTTCAGTTTTCGTTCAAATTATAAAGCGCACGTTTAACCTGCGAGTGGTTTTTCAAACTTTTCCAGATAAGAAATATTTAGTTTATTTTACTACTTAAACACAATACTCACATACTTTACTAAGAGACAATATTTTCATAAACACATATTCATTGCGTCATTTTGGTGTACAGATAAAAAAAAGTTAATACTACACAATTTATTCAAATAATTTTTGCTAATAACAGCAATAAGTTTAATTTTTTAAGTATCTCTCTAAGAAATGTACGGTAAAACACTTCCAAATGAAAAAAGTCTATGGTTCGTTCTAAAATTTATTTAATTTAGTAGCAATTTATTTTTAATAGGACCAGTAGATGGTAATATATTGAAATTTCTGTTATTTATCTTTAAAAAATATGCATAAAATTACGAATGTGTTCAAATAAGAAAATTAGGCATTCGGCTAAACATTTGATTTTAACAGTCAGAGAATTGTTGCGAAAGTTAGCGTATGATGGAACAAACAATACATTAAAGAGATATGGATTGTAGGTACTTATGAAATTGTCAGTTTGCTTTTTCAAACAAAAAATTACTTTCAAAATCAATATTACCATACAAATTTATCATTGAACATACATAAAAAGTATGTTTTCGAAAACTGAATAAGTTGTATTTAAAAAATGTTCATTAAAATACAATGAATTTTCAAAATAAAGCATATATTTCGTAATTTTGTTTAATCTTTTTTAATAAATTGGCATTTATTATTAATATGAAACGCAGATTTATCTATTAACTCTATTGATTTTGGAAAATAATTATTTTTTAGTTTCCTTCAAATAGTTTATAGAAAAAAAAATTTGCCAGTCTTTCTTTGTTAATTTTTATGGAAATTGTGAAAACTTTGTTTTCTTTAATTTTTATTTTTACTTTCTCATTAAAAACTTGATTTGGATGTGTCGGAATGAAATATGCATTTGCATTTTAATAGTATTTATTATTTATCAAAAACACAAAAATGTAATGTATGTAAATGACAGCTTTCATTAGAATTATTGAATAGCTACGAGTATTTTACGTCACAGAATGAAAAAATCATTTTTTTTTTATGTTTTTGAACAGAAAGAGAGTTTTTATCCTCAAAAATAATTTTTTTTATTATTATTTAAATAAAAGACAGTGCTTTAAAGAAATCTGTATAAATCATTTGTCGTGTAGAAAACAGCAAATGAATAGTTCCGTTTGATGTGGTTGCTTTTGTAAGATTGAAAATCTAGTTTTGACTTCTTTAAAAATGAAACTTGAACTTTTCAGCGCTAAAAGATTGATTATTATACAGGGTGTTCTGAATTGTGACCGAAAGACTAAGAGTGGTGATAGAAGGTATCAAAAGGATGAAAACGTACTATAGAACATGGGGTCGCAAACCCCGTTTAGTGGAAGGAAATCGCAAATATAGTTATGAAGGATGTGACGTCAAGTGGAACAAAAAGGGCCAATAATAAGTAGAAAAAACATTTATATGACGTCAAGCACGATTACAATGCATTGCAGTTCAACGTCAGAAAGGAGACGACGACACATTTTTATAGAAATTGTTCGAAGTTGCGGCCACGAAGGCACAGCCGGCACCGACGGACGAAGGATTGCCTAACGCGTTAAAACATATTTCTCTAAAAATTTCTGAACGTCTTCTTTCTGACGTTGAACTGTAATGCATTGTAATCATGCTTCACATGAAATAAATGATTTTTCTATTTATTAATGACCCTTCTTGTTCCACTCAACGTCACACCCTTCTAAAATGTTGTTGCGATTTTCTCCCACTAAACGCGGTTTGCAACACCATGTTCCATGGTAAGTTTTCATCCTCTTGATGCCTTTTATCACCCCTCTAAATTTGTCGGTCAAATTTTGGAACACCCGGTATATATAATACTTGTAAACGAAAATTAACTAAAATGTTTTAATTATTATTTGTATGAGAAATTTTTTTGTTGAATTACCTCAATGTATAGTACAGTTTCAAAAATACGTAATAAATGGAACGCTCTAAGCGCTACATTATGTATGTAAATAATGTAAAACTTTGAAAGTAACTTATAAACAACAGTTTAAATTGCTACATAAAATTAAAAAAAAATTATAGCAAAGAAGAAATATGAAATAATTTTAATCCGAAATCTGAAAAAATAAAATAAATATTATTGTTTTACAATTATAAGTATTAGTTTAAAAAACATTAATAATGGTTTCTAACTGATAATTTTTTTTTCTTATAACCAATATATAACCATAACCCATAAAAAATATCTTATGAATCCACTTACTTGTCTAGTGGTTAAGGTGCAGGCTACAAGACACAAATTATCGGGATCGAATGTCAACTGAGACATGGATGTTTGTATGGTGTTGGATTGTGATTTAAACGGCGGTCCCTGTGTGTTTAGCCATCTTGTGTTAAAGATGGCCGTAGCGCTCGAACCAGCCAACCACTCACCTTATGAGGTATACAAAAAATGAGTTAATAAAAACTTTTAGAAAGTTAAAGATTATTAATAATTTTTACGGATTTTTCTTATACCATTTTAAAGATACTTTATTGATGACAAGAAATCCTTTTTCTGTTATAAAAATTTTCCAGTTTTTTAATCATTATACATGTAAAAATTAAATGGTTTTTTCTAAAGAAAAAAAAAGGAATTGAATGCTAGAAGTGCTAATATAAAATGATTTATTGGATGTAATAGTACAACTGATAGATTTATGTCCCAGTTAGAATACTAGTTTGAAATCAAGTAAAAGTAATACAGCAAAAAGATTCTATTCATGCTCGGTGAATACGCTTTTATGTCCAAGTTCCAACTTTAGTTCTATCTTTTATCATTTCTTTTACATTATTAAGGCAATTTGGTCTAAATTGTATAGTTTATGTTATTTATTAAAATTGCGTTCTCCCAATGTTGCAATATAATACCATAGAATGTTATAAAACTTTTGATATGTATCTATAAATATAGTTTTCTTTCATCAAAATAATTTTATAAATTACGGACATCATATTTTTTTCTAATACGTAAATATTTAAATATTTCGAAAACAGAATATTCTAAAAAGCTTTTCATATGTATAAAATATTTATTTGTAATATTTTATATTATTAAGATAATGTGGTCCACATTGCATAATTTTCTTATTCATTAACATTCTCTGAATAGTGTAATATACAGTGCTGTCCAAAAATTAAGGGGCAGTGACCGGACGCTTTCGCCTTTTTACACAGTTTGTCGAATATTTACTGAAATTCCTGACAAATTGTTCTTCAAATTCGAGGATATAAAGCACATGTTTAACTTCAAAAACAGTAGGAACAGTGGACTGTAAAAAAATTAATATAAGGAATATTTTATGAGACATGGGCATTTGTATGAAATAATTTATAACTGCGCATGCGCGAACTATACCAAAGATTTTTTTTTATGATTTCGTTGTCAATTCTATAGAATAATGCATATAAGAATACTAGTCAAATATCGTGAAAACTCAGAAAGATACCAGCCATACAGTGAGCTAATTGACAAATTCGGGGGTAAATCCCATTGGATTATATGGGTGTAGTAAAATTAGTAAAATTCTCTTTGATATATTTTTATAAAGATATTTTCTTTCATTAATTTAATTTTAAAAATCTGGTCACTATATTCCCCCCCCCTCCCCCCCCCCCCCCAAAAAAAAAAAAATACTTGAATGTGTCGAGAAGAGTAGTTTCTAAAAAATACTGCAATCTTTTTATATAAGATATTTAAGAGCTGACACTTGTCTGCATCAGGGTTGCCAGTTTGGCCTCGTTTTTCAGAAATTTTATATCCGTACAAAACATTACGAATAGCATTTTTTGCTATGACATCATAGTATAATATATACAACAGAGATTAGCAAAACTTTTTGATATATTTTATAAAGATATTTTTCTTTTATTAATTTTATTTTTTAAATCTGGTCACTATATACCCCCAATAACTAAATATTTGAATATATCGAGAAGAAAAGTTTTTAAAAAATACTGCCATCTTTTCATATACGATATTTAAGAGCTGACACTAGTCAGCATTAGGGTTGCCAGTTTGGCCTCATTTTTCAGAAATTTCGAATTCGTACAAAAAATTACGAATAGTATTTTTTGCGTTATTAATTGACAGACATTTTGTAATTACGAATGGTATTTTTTGCTTTATTGGAACTGATGCTTTACACTCATGCAGGGATGCTTGGCGATTTTGATTGGCGCGCTTTCTAAGACTGCGCCAAGCTACTATTTTCCGTTGCCATTTTGGAAACATAAAAAGCAGAACATTTATAAATAACAACGTATTCGAAAACACAGAAAATCGTATTTCTACACAACAATTAAAATAAACCAAAAATACATTTTTTACAACATAAATTTAATGGAAAATGTTAATTACGTCATTTTAATCTTTTAAAGTGCACTACTATATTACAGTAATCCTTCGCTGGTGCTAATTCTAATTTCACACAAACTTTTAGTTAAAATCATTGCGTCATTTCAATCTTTTAAAGTGCCCTACTATATCAGTGTAAACATTCGATTATTTAGTTTCTAATTTCATGACAAACACAACATTTATAAATAATGACGTATTAGTAAAATCAGAAAGCGAATTATCAAAATACACAAAAAATAACTTTTTTTAACATAAATAGACGCTTTCCGAGGCTAACTAAAAAGACAGGCTACCGCGGTACATTCCACTTATCTTTTTTTACAGACCGCTAGAGTGACGTGATGCTCTTTCCGTACACCTTCATTGGTACATTCGAGTATCACGTGACTCCGGCGGTCTGTAAAAAACGATACGCGTAAAGCACCGCGGTAGCCTTTCTTTTTCGTTAGCCTCGGACGCTTTCAGTGTGACGTCAGTCAGGACGTTTTGGTTGGATACTGACTCCAAACAAACGGTTGCTATGTTTCATTTCTTATTAAATATAAATCCTAGAAAATTTTACCACTGCACATAATGTATTAAAACACTTAGATGTGAGATATAGCTATAACATATGGTATAATATACAAACCAAATAGAAAACACAACATAGGAACCGTTTGTTTGGAGTCAGTTTCTAATCAAAACGTCATGACTGACATCACGACTGAAAGTGCGAGGCTAACGAAAAAGAAAGGCTACCGCGGTGCTTTACGAATATCTTTTTTTACAGACCGCGGGAGTCACATGATGCTCGAATGCACCAATGGAGGTGTACGAAAAGAGCGAAAAGAGCACGAAAAGAGCATCACATCAATCTAGCGGTCTGTAAAAAAGATAAGTGGAATGAACCGCGGTAGCCTGTCTTTTTCACTAGCCTCGTGAAATTGTATATTTAATAAAAAATATGTTACCTACGTCATTCTTCTAAAGTGAACTGCTACAATCAGAATAATCATTCGATAACTGATTTTGTAATTTCGCACTAACCTTTAGATAAAATCACGTCATTTCAATCTTTTAAAGAGCACTACTATATCAGGGTAATCATTAGGTAATTCAAATTCTAATTTAACACAAACTATTAGATAAAATCATCGCGTCATTTCAGTTTTGAAGTCCATATATGGCTCTATAATACGCGACTCTGCAACCAATAACGTGCAATAGAATGCCCTTCTACAACCAATCACGTGGTTTTTCTAATTTCCATCGTCAATGACTTAATACAGACATGCGCAATCATTTCCCTTAACATCCACACAAATACGGTTTAGAATAACAAATTTCAACACCAGTAACTGATCACAAGCGTAATACCCGGGATGCCATAAAAGAAAAACATTCCCCAAAGTTTGGCGACTTTTTTCATTTTTTTAACCGATTAAAAAAAAAAAATTCTGCGTGAGTGTAAGGCATCTTAGCCGCTTTTTTTTTATGTCAGATATTTTATGTGTATGTAAAGTAAAATTCTTCTTTTGGAATTCCCAGTATGAATTCAGAATTTGTGAATAAAAAAGGAAGCCAAAGTGTAAACCATCATTTGCGCATGCGAAGTTAAAATTTATTTCGTACAAATACTCATATTTCATCGAATATTTAATAGGGTAAGTCGGGTTAAATTGGTGTTGGTATAATTGGTGCCTCATTTTCAATTATCATTTCATGATCTTATTGTATGGTATGAATCTTTGAATTTTTTTTACAAGTACTTATGTGTACTCTGCATTACGTATATCCCTATTATGTATGTAGCACATTTTCAAGTGTTGAGTATATAGTTGCAACCTAGCAATACCGCATGTTAAAATAATACCAATGTACTGAAACATGAAGCGTCAATTTAATGATAAAAAGTCCCAAAATATTAATGAAGAAAAAAATTCTGGAATCTGTCAAACACTGTACAAAAGGACCACCTTCGAAAGTTTCAATATCTCTCTACTTACATTAAGCCACAGGAAAAGCGCGATGATGTACGTATGAATAAATAATTGTACTGGCATGTTGAAAGTACACTCTAATATGTATTGCCTTTCTTCTTTCTGCATCTTTCAAAATGACCCAGAAAAAAATTAACATTGGTGCAAGCACCGATTTGTCCCACTTAAAAAAGGAAGCGGGGTAATTTGGTGCCGCTTTATCCAAAGTATCGTCTATTAGGAATGATAGCTGGAAGGGCATTCTCAATTATGGCGTGTTTATTCAGTTTGCATACTATGTGGTGTGTGTAAATTATATATATCATATAAAGTACTACACAAAAGAATTCTTAACCATTACTGAGGATGATCGTAAAATGTTTAAAGGTGTTTTTTTTTTTAGTAAAGCATTATGAAGTTCAGCTATTTTCACTATAATAAGAGATGTTTGCATAGTAGAAATAAAATCATATACAGGCCTATGCAAAAAACTGGGTACATGGCTGCCTATGAATAGTAAATCAATGAAGTGTGATATCAGTCGTTTTAAGCATTTTCTTAGCTGAATTAAATTTTAGCTTAATTTGTGGCGTGTATAAAAATTTTGATAATATACAAGGATGTACAAAAGAATTCAAGTACGTATCCATATACTCGTAGAAATTTCTGAAACGAATTTTCATCTGTGTTGTGCGTTTTCTCACTAAACTAAATTTTAGAATACTATGTAGAATAAATACAAATCTATAGATTATATAAAGGGCTGAACAAAAGAATTAGAGAACCTTTCCAGCTATTGGCAGTAAAGGAACAAATCTGGTCTTTGAATGTGTTATGAATTTTCTAAAGTGTTTACTTAGACATCTTCTTTACCTCATTAAACGGCGAAGTTTTGTTAAAGTATTCTGTAAGTGTTGGAAAGTGTTTCATAATCTATGGTTGACGAATGATGATTTCTCTTTCTTGTTAGATTGAAATTACAGTCATGTACACGTGCTGCCTGTAAAATCTAAACTTGAAAATGATAAATTTGTTGAGCCCAGTTGCGATAGTAATACCACCTTCTAATATAACACTACAGTGTTTAATAATTAAGCGTCTATTAGATGAGATGGGGCCCCAAACGTTAATTTCAATTTTCTACTGTAACTCCTCTGCCATCAAAAATAAAATATATGCACCACTATTGTTGGTTAGAGAAACATAAACAATTTTTTGCACAAGAGTTAAAAAATGTCCTTTTGAGATTGAAAGAAAACTCACGTGTACGTGTTGCTTGTAAATTTTTAAGATAAAAAGTATTATCTTGTTGAGTATATAGTTGCAAAATAGCAATACTGCAAGTTAAAATAATACCAATGTATTTAAAATTTAAGCGTCAATTTAATGATAAGAGAACCAAAATATTAATTTGATTTTTTAACTTTAACTAGTCTGCAAACAAAAGCAAGAAAAATGGACACATCGTTGTGATTGCAGATAGAAAAAAAAAAATTTGCACAGAAGCTGAAAACTGTTGTTTCACAATGAAAACACGGGAATGTACACATGTTGCTTTTTTACTCGAAAGGTAAAATAAATTATCTTTGTAACAATTGTCTTGTTGAACCTACAGGAGAAATTCTAACTTCATACGAAACTTTTCCTCCATTGGAATCAAGAATTATTCATCTATTCAATGACAAGACACCCGAAACATTCATTTGCTTAATCTGTTGTAATCTGTCTGCCAACAGAAACAAAAATCATGTAACACTATTTTGATTGCATATAGAGAAAGCAAAGTTTGCAAAATTAATTCTTACACTTAAAGCAGAGTCATGTACACGTGCTACTGGCAAACACTAAAGATAAAATGAATATCTTGCTAAAAATAATTTTATTTAGCAAAGTTATTTTATTTAGCCAAGTTGTGAAATGATAATACCATATGTTAATATGACACCACTGGATTCAAGAATGAAACGTCGGTTTAATGAGAAGAGACCCCACACATTAATTTGAATTTCCTGCTGTAGTTCGTCTGCCATCAAAAGCAAAATATATACACCACTATTTTGGTTGCAGACAGAGAAAGACAGTTTTGCACAAGAATTGAAAATTGTCCTTTTCAGACTTATAGTAGAGTCATGTAATCGTGCTGCTTCTAAACTCAAAATATAAAAACCCAATAAAGACATTCCTAATGTACTCATAGTGAATATAAAATAATAGTTTTCTGATATTTTCTGCCTTTCGCGTATCAATAAAGTAATTACTGAGAAAATGCGGCTTATTAGATAAGAATATAGAAGAAATAGAATGGATGAAAAAGCTGTTTCAATTCCTTCTAGGCATTTTGAAACTCTTTGTGACGTAACTGAAAAGTAATAAAAGATTTCTCGAACTTCTTGTTGCATTGTTATATTCTTTTCAATATTATTAATTATTTCAGACAAACGCTTGAAAATGTAACAGCACAACACAATGCAGCAACCAGGTAAAGCGTGTGTTTGTGTAGAACGCAAAAATCTCAGGAACATAAAAAAAAATCTAGCGGATGAAGTATTCCAATACTGTCCAAAAAATATATGCACCTGGATTAAATAGACTCCATCTTTATAAAATAGCCGTTTAATGCTAAGATAATACATTATACATGGCATAATCCAGCATGTACAGAATGCAATTATAATATATACGTTACCACTTTTTGTACATGATGAAACGCTATGAAAAATATTAATTTGTTGAATGGCAAGTAATATCATCTGGATGTTTTTCATAAGCATAATACGAATTCCGAAACTGAGAATATCTCCACTCACCAGAGATATACATAATCCAATTGGCAAAGATTTATTATATTTGAATGAAAAATACACGTCTTCAGCCACAAAAAGCAAGAAACACATGAAAATTACATAATTAAGTATTTTGGAGCAGATTTGACGATATTTACTGTCTACAGTGGTATTAAATACAAAAAGTACGGGATAAAATGCTCGAACAATAACTTTTAAAGAATTATCAAGCAATTTGTCGGACGTTAAAGAAAACATTTTTTTTTCATTTGGTCAAGCAAGAAAATTTACTGCTGACTAAATTATTTTTAATTGCTTTGTTGTCTATCTGTCTGGATCAATTATTTTAATCGATTTTTACCCACTTCTGTCGGATCGATTTTCTTCAAACTTTGCACAAAGTTTATTGTTTGTGACAGTGCAATATTCAAATATTTTCAGAGCTTTACCACATAAAGGGCAGGTTCTAGGGACAAAAGCTTGCTCTTCGCACAGGCGGAAAATATTTCAGAAACAAGTCAAACAAAAGTAAAGCTGGCAACACTTACAGTTAAAACAATAGAGTCACAACAAAGGCTACACTAGTTATATTATTGTTTATACTAATTAATTTTGGCTATATCATAATATTTAAAAATCTATATTAAATTAAAAGCGTTTTACTTAAAGTGTTTACTTATAGTTCTTGTTTTGAAATAAAAAGAGGTAGCATTTGCCTTTAACAAACCGGACAAATCTATGAACGCGTATGCACTGGGAAAAAAGCAGTTGATATTTTTTAACAAAATTCTCATAAAGATTTTTTATATCAGACAGAAACTAAAACAGATAACTAAACTAAATCAATAAATAAGCTTCATCGAAAAATACATTCTCAAAATCAATTTACTGAACAAAAGAAATATATTCAGGAGAAGTAATAAATATGAAATGAATGAAGAAAATCTGAGATCAATATTCAAATATTATGCAAAAAAAAAAAACTTATACTATTTTCTTTAAAAGCTGTGCTATAATTGTAGAATTAGCATAAACTTTTGACAAAATCTTTTATTAACTTTGATGGAAGAGTAAATTACATCTTTGGCGAAACCGGAAAATTTGTTATTGTGAAAATATTTTGTTTAATGATATGTTACTTGACATTAAATAATACAATAAATAAATATACAGATATCAACAGTCGATATTTAACCAGACACAATATTTTCTGTAAAAGTTTTTGGAAGCTTTTAATGGAAGCCTGTTGATATTTAATATTGGAAGTACATGAGAGACAGAATCTCGCTCGGTAATTCATTTTACGTTCATATTGTGTTTAAAAGACGACACAATTTTATTATTTACTAGCGGAACCTCGCCCGCTTCGCTGGTCAATTTTTCTTAAACGAACCTACAGTTGGGTGCTCCACTGCCTTTAGCAGCGTATATTTGCGAATGTTACGTCCGTATCAGTCAAGAAGCAAGCGAACTTTTAATTATTATGATTTTTATTCTAACCAAAATTAAATATAATTTTTCAGCATCGTCGTTCACGTTTATAAGGGAACCGATTTTGCATTCTGCGTACTTGTATTTAATCATGGTATTAGAAAAATTAACTTTTTTTTCGTTTCATTTCGAAAAATTGCCGAAAACCGGGAAAAAACGCTAAAAATCGCATAAAAAATCAAAAATCGCAGACAACAAATTTTATTATATTGGTCTAAATATTGAAACCGGATTCCTTTTACGAACGTTAAAATTTTTCAATAACACAAAAAACGCTAAAAATTAAATGAAAAATTCGCGAAAAATTCCAAAATTGCACAGAAAAAAATTTACAACATGGGGCTTAAAGATTGAAACAGATTCCTTTTACGAATGTCAAATAACTGCCGCGAAACCGGAAAAAACACTAAAGGTCGCATATTTAATTCCCGAAAAATTCGAAAATTGCAGACGTCAAAATGCACAACTTTGGGCTAAGATTGAAACTGGATTCTTTTGCAAATGTCAAATATCACAGCAAAATGCGAAAAAACGATAAAAATTGCTAAAAGTTAAAAATTAGCTGCGGACAAAATTTACTATATTGGACTAAAAGATTAAAGTCTTATTATTTTTACTAATGTCAAAACATCGCTCCAAAACGTTAACCCCCCCCCCCCCCCAAAACCTCATAAAAACATTCGAAAAGCATTCAACAACCCCTGTACGAATTCTAAATAAACACGCCAAAATTCTACTTAATTCACTGTTCACCACCTTAACCAAATCACTTTCGCTTATTACGTTAAAAAATTTTCAGAAATTTATTTCACATTCTATCACTTTCAATTTTCTTTGATCCGCTCTAATGGATTTCCAAAAGTATACTGACGCATGCTTCTCGCCATCACCTATCTATATCCTTCTGAGCTTGAACGTATCCACACCGCAACAAGATAATGGAATATTTGAGAATGTTGTAGAAGATTTTGGATTTCCATTTCTGGTGCCTAGAACATTCCAGAACTTTCTCGAGCGTTCTGGAACAGAAGTCAATTCGATGATCCAGATCCGTTTTGAACATTCTAGAACATTCTTGAACATTTCGGAACCTGAAGACCCTTAGAAGGTTCTAAAGCTTCTGAGACATTCTAAATAATTCTGGAACATAGACTATTCTAGAGCATTATCGAACATTCTGGAATATTTAGAATATTCTCAAAGCTTCTGGAAGATTCTAAAATGTTCTCCAACATTCTCGAACCTCCAAGAACATTCTGGCCAGTTTTAGCCACTTTGGCATTCGATTCCCAGCTGCTTCACCGACTTTCCATAAGAAGGCTACTGGTGCGATGTTTTCTTTTGACACCTATATCTCCGAACTCAACCCCTGCAGTTCCAAACCGAAACCTCTTGATGGATATGGGCTACCGCACCATATAACCCCATGGGGCTGTGGGAGTGCGTTGCTGAGTTATAGCGGCACGCGCCCAACAAGCCACGCTTACATTTATTATATATAAATTGATTTCATATAAACGTGTCATTTCTAGTTTCCAAAAGTAATAATAACAAACATTCACGACTCGTTTTTTGAGTTATTCTAAAAAATATTATTCTATATCTCAAACTGTTTATGTTGCCTACAGAACAGATATTATTATTAATGTTTTATGTATTTTCGCGCTCGTTAACTATTAATTTTTTTGTCAGGTTTTTTAACACTTCTGTCCATACAACATTCCAGGTTTGATGAGGATTTTGTGTAGGTAATTTTTTTTTGCCTCTAAGCCCTGTAAATAGCAACGCAGAGCATTCCATGCACAAAATCAGATATCTGTAGATCGACATGGGCATCTGTGAAATGTAAAATATGACCTTGTGTTTCATGTATTACTGTTTGTTAACACTGATCTTACAAAAAATATATGTCTTTGTATGGTACAGCCATGCTGAACTTTGATTGAATCGATCGAAGTTTGTGGAATCACAGACGATAAAAGTTTTAACAGGATTTTCAAAAAATAAAAATACATCTAGCCAATGTTTCGCCGTTTCAATTCTCCTTCGTTTTTTCATGTCAGATGAAATGTCATATTGATTTATCATAAACTTGTTCTATCGGCGAAAAATCTCTCAATACCATGATTGTTAATCGTTTGATAATCATGTATCTTTGAAGTCTAAACGGCAAAACCGGAATTCAAATTTCGAATTTTTATGTGGAATATTTCGGTAAATGAAAGGAATTTTTTTAAAAAAGTGGTACCAATTAATTTGGAAATTGGCAAGTTCAAGCAAGCGGCAGTAACCAAACAAGTTTTAGTTAATTTGATTATAATGAATAAAGGTTTAATGAAAATAATCGCTTCGCAAAGAATACAATCAACATTAAAAAAATACCAACCTTTGGTAAATTCCATATTTCTTAGCTTTCAATTTCAGGTTCACATTCAGTTCTAGTCTAAAACTCATAGACAGTCCGTGCTACGATTGTTATTTTTTAGGTGCGTTCGTAATTATATAAATACGTAGCACCTATTGTCATCGCCTAGTCCGTCCGTCTCTCTGTCCGTCCGTCCGCATATAACAACACAAAAACTACCCAACCGAATGGTTTGAAATTTAAGATATATTATCTTTGCAGAATTTTGTCCAGACATTTCAAATTTTATGAAAATCGAATCAAAAGTTTAGACGATATTAATAAAAACATTTATTAAGAAATTTGATTTTTTCTTTAATCGGTGCTTTCTTGTTATAAAAGCTTCCGAGGTTTAATCGTCAAGCGACCGAGACACTTATTTTATTACAGAAATGAATCTGAAGACGATATAATTCATTTCACAGAGTTAAAAATCATCGAGATCTGAATATTTATATAACTAGCTATAGTACGAACGCACCTCATTTGTCAAGTTTGACGTACAATTTCAAACTTGTTTTCTAAATGTTGATAACCTTTTATTTTGGTTGCGTATGTTATGTACTGAATGGTACGGTGTTGCATATCGAATAAGTAATGAATACATATTTCACTTGTTTCAGCAACTGCTCTCAGTCTAAATCTTCTTTGTATTGTAAATCTTTAGGAGAATTCATCATATCTGTGATCATTTTCACGCTTCTCTCCTTAGCTTCTGGCGCTGACATAGTAGGCTTATTATAGGAGGCCTAAGCAGTACACTGTAAACAAGTGGGTAAGTGTGATCAAAGGTCGCACAAAGGAGTTCCTTTAAAAACACTTTACCCTTCCTTTAATAAATCCAAATAAATTTCATTTTCAAAAAAAAAAAAAGTCATGTTTTTTATAAAGTAAAAAAATACCGGTCTATTTTTCTCGTTTTTTCGAAAATCTTAACTTAACCGGTACGGTGGCGGGCGAAGCACGCTATTATACTCTGTCATAATAATATCTGTCATGTGGACTAAATGCGATATTTAAAAAAAAATCAATTTAAAAATTAAACATGTTGTATACAGACCTTCAAAATGTTAGACGTCAGATTAATTTTCTTTTTAATTCTCTAATGACGTCATATTAAGCTGCTTTCTGTATTTACACATACTCATACTCCTTATATTATTGAGAAATGTTTGGAAATTTCCGTTTTATTACCAATATGACGTCATATTAATCTTTTTCTCAATTGGTGAAACTTTTTATTTCATTTTCATTTTTCACGTGAAAATCTTATTATTGTAGAAATAATTTTATTGTGGATTTTTAATTGTTGGCAACTGTTGTAACGAAAAATGTTTAAATTTAATAGGAAAAGGCTGTTATATTTTTGGTTTTTTTTGTCTCTAAATATTAAAATAATACGATTTTTTCAAATTTTATGATTTTGAGCTTCATAATAGGTATTTAGCTATGAGTACACAAAATTTCATGACTCTAAGTTACATAGTTTCTGAGAACCGGCTCTGTGACGGACAAACAACAAAGCGGCAGTAATAGGGTTCCGTGAGATGGACGAAACTGTAAAAAAGACAATTTTTTCTTAATCTAGTGAAATATAATGTAACTACAAACAGGAATATACAATAACCGCTTCCAATTTACACCCGATTCCGAAAGGCGTTCTTTTATCTTTAGAAACTTCATAAGCCAGCATACTTTCCAGATTTAAAGAATAATTTATAAAAACTCAGTTTCTTTTTTCTGAAACGTTTCCGATGAGTTCTTTTAGAATATTAATCAGTTTCCTTGGTCCATGTTTTTAAAAATTCAACTCATTTTACTCAAACTCCCGAAGCTGAAATGCTTGGAACCCGATTATAGAAGATTCAATCCCGGTTTTTCTTAATACTGAATTTGAATGTGAATTTCAGCACGAAAGTTACAGCAGAAAAAAAATCAAAATATTTCAAATGTCAGCCACCCTAGAATTTCAAACTGCCATATCTCAGCCATTTTTTAAGATAAAGCCAAAACAAAAAGTGTTCCGTAATCCTTGTATCACGATCTAATACTTAATGGAAACAACCTTTACAATTTATAAATTTTTATACACGTTTTTGAAAATTTAATAAAAAAACGTAACTGGCCGCCATTTTGAAACAAGATGGCGCATGAAGCTGGCCAAGGATCTCGGTCGATACCTTGGTATATTATGTGCACATGATCAATCACATTCATATCAGTTCATAAATATGAGAGTTACATCATAACAAATATCAGATTGTTTCAAAATCTCTGTCATATAAGAATTTAAACTGCCAAATCTCAGCCATTTTTTAAGATATAGACAAAACAAAATATGTTTAAGAATTCTTATATCACGTTCTAACGATTAACGGAAACATTTTTTTCAGTTTATAATTTTTTGTGCATATTTTGTATTTTATAAGAATTTAAAATTTTTTAACTGGCTGCCAACTTGAAACAAGATGGCGGATGAAGTTGGCCAACGAACTCGGTCGAGACCTTGGTATGTTCTATACACATACTCAGTCATATCCAAATCGGTTCCTAAATAAGATAGTTACAGCATAACAAATGCCAGATATGTATATATATATATCAACATTTGAATGGATGGGTGGTTTTGGAGACTTGGGGTCATGATCGGATGAAAAAAATACACAATTTTTTTGGAACTGCATTCCTCCGAACGGCTGCAATAGGTATATTTTTGTAATAAAAGCTACTTACAAAACTCGAAAACGTTTCTGAAAATACGTCGAAGCAAAATAAACCTTATTTATATTGATTATTTTTTAAATCTCGAATTTATATTGGTGTGTGGGGTTTCTAAAGATAAAGAATGTTTTTCGGAATAGTGGTAACTCCGAAGGCATTGTTGTATATTTTCGTTCTTCGTTACATTATGTTTTCCTAGTTTAAAAAACATTTGTCTTTTTTCCAGTCTATATATTACTGTCAATGACACTTCAAATATGTGGATGCCTGTTGCTAACAAGTTATACATAAAACTCATAAAATTGCATAAATATTTGCGGTACCTTTGAAGCTGGATTTAACGGAATCGTAAAACAATACTTGAACAGCCTTTTAACACACTAAGGTAAAGCCAGGAGAGATGGCGCAGTCGGAGAGATTGCGCACATAGAGGTTCGGGGGGAAGGAGTAGAGTGAGAGCGCAGCGACTCCAGGTAGTTGTACAACAGCAGTAGTGGTGTGTCTACTTGGAAGTGCACGTTGATTGTTTTGAGCGTCTAAGATAAATCATTACAATTTTTTTTCCCCAAAGTAAGTCCTTGAATTTTTGTAGCTATTCATCAGAATTTCTATACAATGTCAGTAGTAGAAAATATTTTAAACTTAAACAATTTCTCATAAGCTACTAATCTAGACTAACAATGTGAACATCGACGGTTCGTTTTAGTAGCGGCCATGTTTATATAAAAGGCCACGCAATCTCTCCTACCGAAATTGGAGAGTTTGCGCATCTGCTACTTAGGAGAGATGGCGCATTGTTCCCATTATATTCCTTGCTAGGAAATATTACGCAGCTTATTGGTAAATTTGCATAAAATATGAAAAATGAAAATGGACTAATTTTAAGTTAAACGTATTATCAAGTAACTTAATGTTATTTTGTAATCTTATCTGGACTTGCTTTTTCTGAATCTTTAATTTTTTTCCTTTAATTAAAATTTTTTAATCGTTTTTAAAATGATTTCCTTTTTCTGATTCTTTAATCATTAGGTTGAAATATTCACTCCCAATACAATAGAATTTGTGCACAAAAATCTTACAGCAATATCATTTAAGTGTAATTATTATTGTTAACAATTTAATTTTAGTTATTATTAGTAACAATCTCTCCTGCCCATGAGCGCAATCACACTAACCCTGTAAGGAGAGATTGCGCAAAATAACTTTCTTGGTTTAACATAACAACAAAATAGCAATGGAAATGCATAAAAAACAAATGAAGTAAAAACTATACATGGATAGTTTAGCAAAAAAATTATATTTAGATTTTTTATTGCTATTCTTTTGAATTGTGCGCAAACTCTCCTAGCTTTACCTTAACCCGGATTGATAAAACTGATTAACACACTAAAAAAACTACTCGAGAACATTTCTGAAAATCAGTTAAAGCAAAAGAAATTTTATTTTTATAAAATATTCTTTAAATCTCGAATTTACATTAGTATGTGAGGTTTCTGCAGATAGCGAATGCTTTTCGGTATTGTGCTAATTTGGAAGGCGTTGTAGTATATTTTCGTTCGTGGTTATATTATGTTTTCCTAGTTTAAGAAACATTTGTCTTTTTATCAGTCTATGTACATTACTTTCAAAGACACTTTAAATTTGTGGATGTCTGTTGCCAACAAGCAACACATAAAACTCACAAAATTACATAAATATTTGCGGTACCTTTGAAGCTGGATTTAACGGAAAGGTAAAACAATCTTTGAACAGCCTTTTAACACACTATAGCGTTTAGCCGTTTCTAAACATTATAAAAATTTCTTGGTGATCTCAAATTGTAAAGAAAAGATGCATTTCAAACTGCAGTACGAAATCTTCGAATTCTAGTAGATTCACATATTCTAGAGAAGAAGCCAGCTTTGTGAGATATTTGTTTCTAAAAATGGCATTTCATTCTATTTTGTTATCTTTAACTGCAATTATTCTAAATGCATTATTCTTAGAATCAATATGAAAGAAGACTAGTACAGAAACAAGCATTTTCCTTATATGATAAGTAAAACACAAAATAACTTGGAAGTTAAGTATAAACTTATTTAGAACATTTTTTAAATTTCTGTTGATTTAAATCAAAACAAGTTATGTAATTCAGAGAATACAAATTTTTTTATGAATTTTTACAACTATTTAAACGATATTGGTGCGTTTTTTATAAATGAACATTCATGAGTATTCTCAGTTTGACTGAAGAAATCCCATTTTTTCGAATCTGTGTTTGAGTATTCGATGCGAATGCAACTGTTAGCTGTAAATTGATTCCCAAATTTGTTTGTAACGAATTTTTAACTAAAAATTAATATACAGGGGGATTATCTATCCCGATATATGAGCCCCTGACTATCATACCGTTTACAGAAACTGAATGAAATTTTGGTTTAAAGTATTTTGAGGTATGCATTCAAGAATCATATGACAAACAACAGTTAAACTCTAACACTTACGGTGTCAGTGACAAAATTTCAAAATTTCAAATGGCAACACCTACTTTTTTTATTGGAATGTGATCATATTGAAAAACCATAAAAAGCATTCGAACGGTACCTGTAGCACGAAAATCGCCGGCGCTAGAAAGACTAAGAAAAGAGAAAAACAGAGAAGCAACAAAAAGTAAAACATTTTATTAATCAGAGCTATCCATCATCTGCCGCATGCAAAGTGTCATCGGGTATGAAGTTTAAAATTTGTGAAACACAATAAAATGTTTTGTTTTCTGTTGCTTTTCTGTCTTTGTTGATTGTTTTCACTTTTCTTCTTAGTCTGTCAAGCGCCGGCGATTTTCGTGCTACAGGTACAACGCTTTACAACGCTTTTTATGGTTTTTCACTATCAAGATCACATTCCAATAAAAAAAAAGTAAGTGTTGCCATTTGAAATTTTCAAAATTTTGTCACTGTAACCGTAATTGTTAGAGTTTAACCTTTTTTTATATGAATCTTGAGCACATACATCAAAACAAGTTTACAACAAACATACACCAAAATTTCATTCAGTTTCAGTTTCTGATAGGCGTTCATATATCGGGATAGTTTTTTTGTAATCACCATGTATATTTTAGGTTTAGCTATAACATACTTTTATTGCCCGTATTTCTGAACTATTAAACAAATATTTTAAGCAAATTCTTTCAATTGAAAAATATTTGAGCATAATTTCCCAAAATGAATTTCGAGTATGGTATTTCTTTTATCGTCAATAACCTTTTAAGTTGTTCTCTATTATAAAGTTTGCTGGAATAGTAAATGATACATAAATGCATGTGATATTCTATTTCTGGTACAGTAAATTAGGTTAATTGCTTGAAATATTTTCGCGTTTTAATCTTCGGTCTTTTGAAATAATCAAAGCTGATAAACAGTCATTGTGAATGCATATATTTTATTTTACACAAATTCTTTTCCATGAGCAAGCAATGTATTATCGAACTGGGTGCAGGTGAAAGGGTGCTTCAGCCTTATTTCCTTCATTTATTCTTTTCCTTCAGCAGGGTCTACTCAAAAATATTTACGGAAATATGAAATATTTTATAATAATTATCCTCTTTAACATAATAACACGTAATTTAACACCTTCACTTTCCTGCCGTAAACCTCATGACATTATTTTAATCACTAAATGTCGTGCTGATCATATGTCACTTAATATTCATAATTGAACACTTTTGTTTGATTTTGTGGGAAATAATTCGAATGTTTAAAGTAGTTTACGGCAGTGGTTTGAAGAATTGTATATCAAAGTGGTTTGAAGACTTGTAAATGTAAATAAATATTGTATATTATCTAAGTGTAAACAGGTTAATTAAATCTCGGTAACTTTCTTAAATCTATATATATATAAGAAAGTCCTTTCTGGCTATATGATCAACGCACAGCCAAAACTACTGAACCTACAAAGACGAAACTTGCAGGAAAAATACTTCTTAGTATGTAGAGGCGCACTAAGACGGGATTTTCAAAAACTCCACCCCTAAGAGGGGTAAAAAGGTGAACAAACTTTAAAAAAATTCCTTAAAAATCGGGTATTATAGTTACGTGACAAATGATAACATATTTTAATGTATTTTTGTATGCTGAATCGAATGGTATCAATTAAATACTCATAAGTCAAGTAGTTCGTGAGATATTGCACATTTTACTAATTTGGCGAAATCTTTGACGTCAAAATCTAACAATTCTAACAATACAAGCGAGAATTTCTAAAAATACATCCGTTACTATAGCAATGAAAGAAATTCAAATTAAATATTTTTGTTGTTTAATTCTTTTGTTTATTTTTACAGATAGAAACATTAACTGTTCAATTGGGAATTGAATATTATTCTTACGGATATTTATATAATTGTGTATTATTATTATTTCTATAAATGTTACGATTTAAAATAAAACGTGCTTGCTAAAATAAATTTTCGCAGGTCTGTTTAGTATTATTATATATTACTTCGTTATTTGTTTTCAGTCTTCAACCATGTTTCCCCTTTTCTTTGAGTAATTATTCATACGATTTTGGACTAATTTTCCGCAATCGGATACCTCGCCAATTGGCGTATTAGCTACAATGTTGAAAGCATTGTTTATGTTTGAAGCGAAACATTCATGATGAATCCTATTACAGAAAATCATATCATCATCTACTATGAGTATAAACCACATATTCACATTTTAATCCGATCATTCATGATATTTTGGTAGGTTTTACACTGTTAGGTAGGTAATGTTTTTTGAAAGGTTTTATCGTATAGCGTTTATTCTACGTTACTTTGTTATAGAGCTACAGCGGAAAGCTCTAAAATTAAGTGAACCCGATTATTAAAGATTACCTTTTTAAAAGAAATTCTACTCAACAAATTTTGATGGAAGTGATTTTTCAGGCATGGTTAATGACCCTATAACATATCATTCTAAGTTGCTTAGTGATAGAGCTAATGGGAAAGTGATTGGGAAAGGTGAATGCAAATATGAAAGATATATCTACTATATTATAAAAGAATAAGTCCTGACTGTCTCATAATCCACGCCGAGCCTAAACCTAGAGCAATGACATTTGGAAGACATATTTCTTACATTATGCAGGCACCACTAAGAAAGGATTTTTAAAAATTCACACCTTTAGGGGGTTAAAGGGGGGTTAAAAATTTTAAATCCTTTCGTCTTTTCGCCATATCTCAGCAGTCGTTTTAGGTACAAGCGTGAAATTCGGGATAACAAATCTACTAAAGAATAGTTAAACATGTATTTCAGACGATTTTAGAAATTCAACCTCTAAAGGGGTTAAATGGGAGGGTCTAAAGTTTTATGTCATTTCAGTTTTTCGTTATATCTCACCAGCAGTTCTAAGTAGGAGCTTGAAATTCAGGATAACAAACTATTAAAAAACAGTTAAACACATATTTCAGCGATTTTGTAGCCGCCATCGGCTATGAACTTGATTATGGAAGATTAGACGAATGAGACAACTATTGCTGATTTGTGATTAGATAGTTTACACAAGACATTTTTCCAGGGATTTTTGATTCATCTATACTTATAAAAGCATATGTCCTGACTGACTCATAATCAACGCACAGCCAAAACTACTGAACCTAGAAACATGAAAATTGGTGATAAAATACTTCTTGGTATGTAGAGGCGCACTAAGAAAGGATTTTCAAAAACTTCACCCCTAATGGGAGTAAAAAAGGGGACAAACTTTTTAAAAATTCCTTAAAAATCGGGTATTACAGTTATGTGAATCGAATGGTGCCAATTAAATACTCCTAAGTTAAATAGTTCGTGAGATATTTTCACATTTTTCTAATTTGGTGCCAAAATGTCTAACAATGCGAGTAATAATTTCTAAAATTATAGTGTGTCCAAGAAAGGTCTTTATCATTCTAAACATTAATAACAAAAATGCTAACATGTGAAATGAAATGCAGGTTGCTGCAAAAGAATGCAGGAATATGAGAGTTTTTGCAGTACCTTCAATGTAGCTGTACGTGAGGTCCGTTAGTAGCACGAAGAATGTCGAGCCTGCGTTCGATTTTCCTCCAAGTGTTTTTGAACATTAGCGGTGTAACAGTGAGAATTGATGAATGATGATTTCATGATTTGTCATTTCGTACCTCTAGCAATTGATACCAGAAAAAACTAAAAACTCTTAGATTTCTGCATTCTGTTCCAGAAAACTGCATTCCATTTCACCTGTTGGTATTTTTGTTATTAATGTTTAGAATGATAAAGACCTTTCTCGGACACGCTGTACATCCGTAACTATAGCAATGGAAGAAGATCAAATTAACTACATTCTTCGAAGTTCTATAATTTGTGAGATATTGCATGTTTTTTTTTTTTATTTGGCGCCAAAACCTAAAGAAAATTATAACTTTACCAATGATAATTTCTAAAAGTACACGTGTTTTTATAGCAACGGAAGAAATTCAAATTGTCGATAAAACGTATGGGACTTCTTTCCATCGTTATCCTCTTTAATAAAAAGCTACGTGTTGCCACAGAGTTAAGAGAAAGAATACAGAGTAAGTAGACCGTAAAAACGGCTTGCGGCATTTCTCTATTATCCCGTCGACCACTTTTCATAGCAAAAAAATATCGCCAAACTGTAAGATTAAATGCCAAAAATGCAGTCCCATTTACTTGATGTCAAAAGTATCATACGTGTTTGTTATGTCATCAAGTGGTTTTTAATTCGACATTTGCGTGTATTTTTCATTATGTTTTACTGATTTATTAAAATTGTAATTTTCTTGATATAAATTTCAAATCTAATTATTGTGCCGTTTTTCAAATATTGAATTTCCAAAATTACCAAATTTCACAATGGCGAAACCTTCAAGCGTATAAAGATAATGATAACGACAATGTGTCCTGACGTGAATACTGACTATAGCACGAGTCACAAATTATAGTAGCCTTATTAATTATTCTGGTAAAATATAAAAGTGAATTATGATGTCACGAGTGTATGATTTTTATTTAATTCTCGACAAATAGCATATTTTAGTCCACCTCAGTGAGGCATATCAAAATCCAACGGAAATGATTTTCCCCCATAGAGACCATAATGTAACACAATTATTAATTTTTTTTAAGCTGACATATTCCATAATAAAGTTTACAGAGAATTGGCCTAATTTGGAACGAGGTTATTTGGACACCTTTTGGTACTTTTCCATTTTACCAACATCAAGCCAAAATGTATGCTAATACGCCATTTATTTCAACCCTGAATGTGCAAATAATTTTTATTTCAAACTATGCCAAGCACTGTGACTCGCTATTTATTCAACACAAATCTGTGTTTTTTTTTTTAATTATTATTTAATTGTAAGCATGCAAAATATTTTAATTTACTATTTTTTGAATCGTAAATACTTTTTATTAAGTTATAACTTACATTTTTCGCTGATTCAAAAAGGAAATGTTTATTAACTTTGCGGAATGGATTTTGGCGGGACTTGCGCTGTTAGTTACATAATTTATCAGAGATGGTTTTAGTATCTCGCATATTCTTCTATTTTGCTTAGTTATAGAATACTTGGGAAAGTTTGGCACATATGTGATATACGCACCACGTTGGCGCAATTTTTCCTCCGCCAATTTGGCGAAAACTTTGTTTTTGAATATTAACGTCATAATTTAACTTTACGTTATAACATTAACGTTATAATATTAACGTAAAACGTTTTGAATATAAAGTTATTTTATTTTTATATTGAAATAAAAAATCACGTGCTGTTATTGCATGCAATAGCATAACTGATATTCAAAAACAAAGTTTACGCCAAATTGGCGGGGTTCAAAATCGCGCCAACGTGGTGCGTATATGACATCTGTGCCGAAAGTTTTATAATCAGATGAACCCGATTATGAAAACTTAGCCTTTTAAAAAGATTCTACCGACTGGATTTTGACGGAACCTTCACTGTTAGTTAGATGAGTTTTCAAGGATGGTTATAGCATATACATATAGCATATCGTGTTATCGCTCTTTACCAAATTCTACAGTAAATGATCAACGAAAAGAGTTTGTCCTTAACAGCCCAAATTTTAACATTACGACACATTAAAAATGTAATAACGCACTGGCGTTCGTATTTTTTTTTTTCAGAAATGCAGGAGGGCATTCCAAGTAAAGGTTCATATGGTTTTAAAACACAAGGTCAATATTTCGTTTGATTAAAGTTTCGTTAAAGAGGAATTGACCAGCGTAGCGGGCGTAGCTTGCTAGTAACTAATAAAGGGAAGATTTAACATTCTTTCCCTCATTTGCGCTACTCCTTTGGACGCATTTATTCGTTTCTGAAATATTTATGACAGTGTAAAACATTATGTAATAATCATCCCATTTCAATGTTCATTTATATTATTATTGAAAATTTCCTTTAATTAATAGTAAAATATACATGAAAGCAAAACTGTCTCGTTCTATTTCGGGCAATTTTACCATAGATTTTGTATAAAGTTTTTAGACGACTATAACTATTTACTTCAAAATCTCAGAGAAATAAATAAACTGCAGTATATAAGCTAGACAAGTAGTACCATTAAACATTGGAAAACACTACCTTTTATGTATGCAGTGTATTTTAAAAGCTGCAAGCATTAAGCAGCAACACATTCATAATTTAACCTTTATAACCGTTTATACGCCTACATAAATTAGATTTACAGTGCGTCTCATAAATATAAAGACACAGAGGTTTTTGAAATTACAGTTTATTAATTCAATATAAGAAAATTAAATTTTATACCTCATATAAATAACAATGAAATGAATCTGTTATCGGGGATTAAATTTAAATAAAATAATTTCGACTCGAATAATAAAAGAAATAAAAAATACGACGTCTCATAAATATAAAGACAAATTTGAAACTGCTTCATATGCAATTTTTTTTCGAATGGGCCCGTACAGAAATAATGCGCACGCGCAGAAGTACGCTTTAAATTACCCAAACGAGCAATGTTGTTTGACATGTTTCAACTGCAAAGATGCGCCGGAACATTGAAATTTCTAAAGATGAGATTTGGAAAATACGTGAATTTAAAGCTAATGGCTTAACAATTTCTCAAATATGTAAAACATCTGGGAGAAGAGGAGCAGCATTTTATAAACTTTTAACAAAAACAATTTAAATTCGAAAAAACGATCTGGCAGACTTAGAAAGACTAGTGAAAGACTCGATCGCAAGATCATGCGACTTGTTTCGTCGCAAAAAAATATCACTCCGATAAGTTTCTCAGCGAGTTGATAGTATGGTCTCAAAGGACACAGTACATCGTCGTGCAAAAAGAAAGCAAAATTATTGTGTGCCAGCATATGGGAAGATTTCCTTTACTGAAAAAAGAACACAATGAACAGAGTCTACTCTAGGCTAAAGATCATATGCATTGGAAGGACGAATGGATGAAAGTCATTTTTTTCAGATGAAAAGTTATTTAACTTGTATGGCCCAGATGGTTTGAATTTCTACTGGCACGATTTAACACATGAATTTCGAACCTTCTTCAGTAGGCATAAAGGGAGAGGTTCTGTGATGGTTTGGGGTGCCTTCTATTTTAATGGAACTGCAGATATTGCTTTTCTGGAAGGTTAACAGACATTTAAAGAGTATATAGATGTTCTCAATAGTCACTTGTTGCCAATTGCTCAAACTCTTGTTGATCGGTATCAACAGGATAATGCACCGATTCACACATCAATACTCGCAAAAAATGGTTTGCTGATAACAATGTTCATGCCATGATGTGACCTTTGCGTAGCACTGATTTAAATCCAGTTGAGAATCTTTGGCGCATTCTCGTTCGTAGTGTATAAGCATCTGGAAGACAGTTTTCAAACGTACTTGCGTCGAAAAAAAATTCGAACGAAGTTGGTTTGATATAAAGCCAGAACACTTACACAACTTAATAAACAGCATGCCAGATAGAATATTTGCTGTCATTAATAAAAATTAATCTATTATTAGGAGATAATTAAAAAGTATGTAAAATATATTTATAATTATGAGACAACAAATTTGTTTTCATTTCAAAAAAGCATTCTCCGTATAAAAATTATAAACTTTTTTTTTTTTTTACTTTACAAATTTTGTTTCAGTTTAAAAAGTAAAATAATATACATTTTGAATACATTAATATTTTATTGATATTTTATTCCTCGGTATATTTTACAAGGAGAGTGCCAAGCATGGTAATCACAGATTTTGATTATATTTATATATGTTGTAGGGTAGGAGCCCCTTAGTCTCAGGTTCAATGGATTTTATACAACGCTCCTTAGTTCTCGAGAAATGGGGGGGGGGGTCTAATATTATAGCGCAACTTAAATACTTACTTTGTGACGCAATAACTTAGTTGGCCGTAGCTCAGTTTGTATGGCGTCTGCTCGATGTTTCGAGGTCCCGGGTTCGATGCCCGAGCGCGCTACGTTTGTTTTTCTTATTTTTTTTTATAAATATACTTGTAATTATAATTTAATAATCTCAATAAAAAATTTTGTTAACATAATTAAATTTTAATTTAGCATTTTTGATTTTTAAATCATTATTAAACATTTCTCATCATTTAAAGAGCTTTAAAAAATTGGATCTATTATTGACTAGTAAAAATTCAAAAATCGTTACAAAATCAGCATATTTACTATTGAATTAAAGAATTCTTCCCCCATCGCAATAGAAAACGAAGATATTTCAGATGCTGGATTATTTGTTAAAAATCGATTGTTTTGCAATAAAATTTTACGGTACTTCAATGCATTTGTGACATCACTTTTCTGATTTTCATCTAATCCCGAGACTTCAGATTGATCTTCTTTTGAACTACAGCTTGCTTCTTCCATTTTTATACGATTATAAGCTGTTATAGAATGATACGCACTTGTGCGATAAAGATTGAAAACAAAAACCCCTTAATTGCATCAAACTAAAAGGAAAAAAAAAAGAAATACCAAAGTCTGTTATGGCGCACTCTAGTTACAATAAAATAAAACATAAATACGTTGTAATTTAATTCCTGTGCTAAGTTTTAATATAATTATGCTTCTTACTTTAAAAACAGAGTAGTATTATCATCGCATTGACTTCCCTTGTTAAGGCAATTTATAAATGATGTTTCTTTACAATCACGAATTGACACAATTGTTCAAGGTCGTTGCAATGATAAAGCATATATATGGAATACATTTTAAAACTGATTTTTAAAAAATCAAAAATGCTAAATTAAAATTTAATTATGTTAACAAAATTTTTTATTGAGGATATTAAATTATAATTAGAAGTATATTGATAAAAAAAATGAAAAACAAACGTAGCGGGTTCCGGCATCGAACCCGTGACCTCAGAACAAGGAGCGGACGCTATGCCAACTGAGCTACGACCAACTAAGTTATTGCGTTACAAAGTAAGTATTTAAGTTGTGTTATAATATTAGACCCCCCCCCCCCATTTCTCGAGAACTAAGGAGCGTTGTATAAAATACCTTGAATCTGAGACTAAGGGGCTTATACCCTACAACATATATAAAAATAATCAAAATCTGTGATTACCAAGCTTGGCACTCTCCTTGTTAGATGAACTTTATAACATTAAAAGGAACCATTGGACAGGTACGAGGCTGTCACGTAGCAATCTTTGAGATTATTTGTTAATACGTGTTTTCATTTAAATTTTAACTAACTGCAATTTTTAATCAATCAATGTGCTTTAACGCGTGTACTGGGTCAAAAGCCTATTCAAAAATATTTGGTATGATACCTCATCCATCGTCATGCGACTTGTATGTTCCACAGAAAAAGAAAAAGGAATGATGGTATTCGAAATTGTTTCTATGATTTATGGTCTAAAAAATGTAAGATATCGTAGTTGTTGCAATAAATCGCAAGTTTCTTAGTCTACTCTAATGTGTGTTTTATGGAATTTATTTCAGTAATATGTTGATAATACAATCTTGCACATGATTGTTTACGTGATTTTATCATTTCTTTCGTGCACACTTTTGAACGATTTTAGATAACTATCTGAAGAACAATTCGTAAATTCGTAATAGGCTTTCTTAGAAATTAATTGCATAGAAAGCAATACTTCATAAGTAGTGTTCGGTCATAACTAACCTTTTGCAGTTTTTGTAATTTTATGTGTAAAGTTATTTTTTTGAATAGCAACGTTTTGTCGTTTGGACCAAGGATTGTAATCTCGCGCGTTTTTTTAAGACGTGTACTATATCAAAATTTGAAAACCCAGAAGATTTGAAGTAATATCCGATGCAGTGCATTTTTCAAACGTTCTCGTAATTTATGAGTATAAATTTATTTAACATGTAACCAGCGCTGAAACAGGCGTATTTCTGTATAATACTGGAATGTCAAAACTATAAGCAGAATTTTATCCAAAAATTAATTTAGAATTTATATATACATATTTTTATATCATGAAAAGTATCCAGAATTCATAAAAAATAAACAATTTTAAATATTGAATAAATGTTTTCTTATTGTATAGAAAGTGACAAAAATGGTTTTACACAATATAAACATTTTGAATAATAACTTAAAATTCAATTTATAAAAGTTTATGAGAAAGATTAAGTTGTTACCAAGGAAACGTGAATGGCATTCTATTTTACGGTTCATTCGAAACTTTCAAATTCTCTAAAGGATGATTTATAAAATTTAAATTTACGATTTTCCACAGAAATGGCAAAGTTACGTGCAGAGAGAAATATTTTTAAACCTAATTAAGCATTGTGTGAAACATTTTTAAATAGATAACTCAGATACTTTTCTATAATTTTATTTTATTATTTTTATTATATACGATGTTTGTCTCAATTGATATCTGAGAAAACTACGTAAATTTGGGTTAAACAAAACATATGTCTGTGTAATATTGGGATGTCAAAAAGTAAAAACACGAATTTAACAATAATGTAATCCAGAATTTATATAGTTTTTGCACCATCAGAATTTTTCCAAAATTCATAAAATACAATTTTAATAATACTAGTGGATTACCGCTAATCTTAACTAATTGGAACTGCTATCTATTTAGATTAACAAAACTTCGAATTCCCCAAAATTCCAAATTATAATTATAGAATAAGAACGCCAAAAACAAAAGAGATTGGAAATTATGTGTTAGTAACTGTTAATTCTTTATATTTTTTAAGTAATAATATAATACACATTATAAAAATATTTTTTGTTTTTAACCTTCCTAGGGTAAGAGTTTAAAGTTTAATGACTGTTCTTGGTTTTGCATCATTTGAACTAGAAATTTATTGCTTTTCAAATAGCTTCTCCCCACGATTAATAAATTTAATTTTATTTATTAAGTTTAATATATTAATTTTTCTGGTTTGAAACATGAAAAACATTGAAACAATAATATAACAAATTAGGGACTCCATGGGTACTAGGATTGTTAATGCTATTTTTTTTTTCAAGATTCATTTTATTTGTTGTTTATAAAATTTCAAAGAAATTTTGGTTCGGACTATCCAGATTTCCGGACTAGTGGGATTATACTGTATTGAATTAAAAGTTTTCTTATTGTATTGGGTTTTTTAAAAAGCGATTACTTACAAAATAAATATTTATTTAATAGCCTAAATGTATCCAACTTTATGAGTAAGATATAAGTTGTTACTAAGAAAATGTGATTGGCATGCAATTTTATGGTTCATTTGATACTTTCAAAGTTCTTAAAGGATGATTTATGAACAGTATGAGTTACGATTTTCCGAATTAATGATCATATTACGTGCATGATGTAATGCTTTTACAGCTGATGAAGCAATGTGTGGAAATTTTTTTAAATAGATAACTAGCATGATTTTTTTTTTATTTTTGTAATTTTAGTTTATTATTAAGAACGGGAGTTTAAATGAGAATGTATTATAAAATTCCTTTTAATACACAATTAAATTTAACTTAAAAAAAAAATCTATTTACTATTTTAATTAAAATTAAAAAACGTGAATAAAACGTACATGTTTTAAATAAGTAATTAAATAAATTACTATTTGTTCGGCGAAATGTCTAGAAATATTAGTTAATTCATGTAATATTCTATCCTTCAATCTATTTAGCTATTAAAACGAGAAAAATAAGTAGTATTTTACAAATAAAAAGTTTTTTTTGTTCGGTGTTTAATAGGTACCATTTAGGCTATTCATAGATATTGTTTAAGTTCACACTGAAATAATTTTTTAATTTATATATATTAGAGGAAATCATCTTTCATTTAAAACTAAATCATAGTCTATTAATGCTAAGGAAAAACAATTTAATATTTGTATTCAAAATCGCGTTTAGTTGTGAGTTTTCTGGTTAAGTATTCACATTGAAAAAAAATATAGAGAGAAACGTCACCTGCTTCATAAATTTTACCTATGTGATGTCATATCTATTAAATTGATACGAAAAATAAAATTCTAATTTCAGTACTAAAAATAATATATTTTTTTATATACAAAAATCTGTAATATTTATATTAAGCAATGCCTAGAAACCAATGAAGAAATAAAAATAATTTTCAAGGATGATTTTGTTTACAATTTTTATAACCACTATTACCGCATAGTAATCTTCCGTTATTTAATCGCTAAATTTATAAATCGGATATTACTATTCGGAAATAGTAGTTATCAACACCGGAAAAAATAATTACGCATTCAAATTTTAAATGCAAATAGATTGAAAAAGCAAAATGCATTTTTAAGTTAAACAAACTGCTCTTAATTCCGAGCTTTAATCCAATTTTAATTAGATCTACCATGAATACTAATACCCTCTGATGCTGCGTATAATAAGAAGAATGATAATTGAAATCTAATTAATTCTTTACAAGTTTGTTTGAAAGGTTTGTTTTGAGAATTTAATTACGGTATCACCTGACGTTGCTTTACAGTGATTTCAGAATGAGATTTGATCAAGAACCTTATATTAATACTCTCGGTTTCCAACTGTAATATTATTAAAATATATTATGAGACATTAAATATACCAGAAATTATTACATTTGTATGTAATGAATTAACCCATTTATGCCTAGCGTCCAAAGTTGGGACTTTCTATTTAGATAGAATTATTTTTACTGTTTTCAGGATTCATTCACATAATATATAAACAGAATGAGTTTGTTATGTTAGCCAGTGCAGGTGGTATACCTCCAGTTATTATTTTGATTGCATCATTCATACTAAATTCATTTAATTAAAAATATAACCCTTTAATTCATTTATTTTAAAATACATACATTTAAAGTGTAGTGTAATATAATGTAATATAATGTAAAAACATATATACATACATTTAAAGTACATATATTACACACATTTAAAACACTTATATTACATACATTTAAAGTACATATATTACACACATTTAAAGTACATATATTACATACATTTAAAATACAATAACAATAATATTAATAATAATAATAAGAAGAAATAATACCATTAACCAAAAAGTTTAATTTCATTATCAGAGCATTGTTTTGTTTTCATACACTCGCAAAATAAAACCTGCTTTTGGCGAAATTTGCACCCGGCTAATATAAAATCACTAAAACAATGTTTGTTGCAGTGTGCTCTATTACCTCTCAAAATTCGTACACGAGGCTTTGTGACAGCCTGTATACACTGAAGTAATCAGTGTATACAGGCTGTAATAGATAAGATTTTAATAGACTTTATATAAACGTAATATATTTGATAATAGACAAATATTTATTTTTTAATAATTCCCAAAACATTAAATATCAAACAGTAAAAATTTTGTTTATTTAGTGGCCCTAATTCTTTTTCGAATCTCATGTGAACGCAATTATGTGTCTACTGGTATTTAATGAAATGTGAAATATTAAGCAAATAATTTTCCGTAAAATGTTATCTTATAAACACATTAAAAATAAATTGCTGTTTTATGAAATCCTTTCAATTTCACCAATAATTCAATTTAAATTTGCCGAAATTTGCATTGTTGTGAGTTAATGAAATTTCTAATAAATCATTTCCAGCTACATTAAATTAAATCTTTTAGCATTCACTTATAAAAAGCATTTTTTCAATAAAGAATTAATTAATAATCTTATTTGCTGTCTTATTAATTGATGCATTTGAATTATTAATAAAATCTTGTTATATTAAACCACGTATGTACTTTAAGAATAATAAATGACTATCTAGTATAACAATTCTAATTATTTACACGAAAACTAACTTAAATTTGAAAATGAATATTTATTTTCGTACTCATTAAAATGTTTGGAATTATAGTATGCTATTAGATATAATCATCCAAATTTCATTTGCTTTTAAATTTTTAACTATATTATTTTTATCTTTAATGTAATATAATAGTTTCTATATTCTTTAATACAATATTAAATTAATTTACATTTTATCCTTTTATGATATCCGAGAAAAGTATCTTAGGAAAAGTGGCAAAAGTATCTTATTTTTATAGAAATCAAAATTTATATCCGTTTTATAAGACCAATTATACTGGACAAGGATGTCTCGTCCTAACATAATCAATGTACACAGGGCTGTATTCCGATCATGTGCAACATGTGCAAACTTCCACCAATAAAAAAATATATAAATTTTCGCCTTATAAAATAGCATATAATTAAGGTCAAAGTTACTCTTACTTTTTATTAGTCGAAGTTTGCACATGCTGTCTTGTGTTCAGAATACAGGCGTGCACTCCAAGAAAGTCCCTGATATCGATATTGTGTAGAATGCAATAAAAAATATGAAAATTAAGTAGGCTAAGCAAACATAAACAGTTTTTCGTTTTCATCTTGCTTGTCAATAAGTTAGTTGTCAGTAACACAACATGAGTGCAAGTAACATGCACAATTTCTATCTATCAAAACCTGTGTAAATGATATCACGTGTATTCGTGTAGCCTTAAAAGTTTTAAATGCTTGAAGATGTAGTAACAATTTTGTCTTTTCTCACGAAAAATCAGTATTTTTCAAAACGTTCAAACTGGCAAACTTTGGATGAATGATATAGTTAATTTATGCGATTCCTAAAATTTTCATTCTATATTGACTTTTTTTTTTTTTACATTATGTATTGATATGGTTGTTTTTTAATTTACGTATAATTTTCTCTAATGCTAATTCTTGCCTACTTTATAAGATAAATGTTTCTTTTTTTAAGTCGCCATTTCATGGATATATTTTAGTTTTTGTATTTATAGGGTTGTTTTAAACTTACATTTAATTTTCTGCAATGCTAATGTTTTTCTGCTTTATAAGGGAAGTGGTCCTATATTGAATCAAATATATTTGTTTTGTTTTTTACTTTCTACATTTATATAGCTGTTTTAGGTAGCAAAAAACTACCTATTGCAGCCATTCGGAGGAAAGCAATTCCGAAATTTGGTATATTTTCACCGATCATGACCCCCAGACCCCCAAACCACCCTCCTTTCAAATGTTGATTTATATGTATAGATATAGATATAGATATAGGTATATCTGCCATATGTCATGCTGTAACTCTCTTATTTATGAACCGATTTTGATGTGACTGAGTATGTGTATAGGACATACCAAGGTCTTGACCGAGTTCGTTAGCCAGCTTCATCCGCCATCTTGTTTCAAAATGGCAACCAGTTAAAAAATTTTAATTTTTTAAAAATTCAAAAAGATGTACAAAAAAATTATAAATTGAAAAAATTGTTTGTGTTAAGTTTTAGAACGTGATACAAGGATTCTGGAACATTTTTTTGTTTTGCTGTATCTTAAAAAATGTCTGAGATGTGGCAGTTTGAAATTCTAGGGTGGCTGACATTTTGAAACAATCTTATATTTGTTATGCTGTAACTCTCGTATTTATGAACCGATATGAATGTGACAGAACATTCCAAAGTCTCGACCAAGTTCGTTGGCCAGCTTCATGCGCCATCTTGTTTCAAAATGGCAGCCAGTAAACTGTTTTTTTTTAATTCAAAAAGATGTATAAAAAATTATAATTTGAAAATTTGTTTTCTTTAAGTGTTAGATCGTAATACAAGGCTTCTCGAACATTTTTTTTTTTTTTGGCTTTATCTTAAAAAAGTCCTTCCGGCCTGTACCGGGAGGAAAAGGTAGCTTTCCTATATCTTCGTTTTAAAATTTTAGCTAATGTTACACGAAAACAGCAATTTACAATGCAAAGAAACGTTTACAAAAGATTCGTTAATACTGAATTTGAATAAGAAATTCGCCAAATTATTGAGCAATAGCCAAATTGGCTTCATTTATGAAGACTTATTTTGGTCGCCAAATGTCGCCAATTTTGGCGAGAATTTGGCGCTAACGGATATGAATATATAGTTTTATGCGTATGATTGGGAAAATTATTAGAACACTGAAAGAAAATAATTTGCGAGTAATCGCGTTAATGTGCTGTTTAGTTTCAAAATGTCAGCCACCCTAGAATTTCAAACTGCTCTATTTCAGCCATTTTTTAAGACAGAGGTAAACCAAAAAATGCTCTAGAATCCTCGTATCAAGGCCTAACACTTAATTAAAAAATAAATTTGAATTTTTAACCTTTTTTGTATATTTATTTTAGTTTTAAAATTTTAAATGGCCGCCATCTTGAAACAAAATGGCGGACCAAGCTGGCCAACGAACTCGGTCGAGACATTGGTGAGCTTAATACACACAATTAGTTTCATCAAAATTGATGTATAAATACGAGCGTTATTGTATGACATAGGTCAGATATATATATATATATATATATAAATCAACATCAACATTTGAACGGAGGGTGGTTTTGTGGTCTGGGGGGTTATGATCGGTGAAAATATATCGAAATTTTCCGGAACTGCTTTCCTCCGAACGGCTGCAATAGGTAGCTTTATACTTTTTAGGTAGCTTTCAATACAAAAATGTATAAAGCTACCTATTGCAGCCGTTCGGAGGAAAGAAGTTCCGGAAAATTTCGATATATTTTCACCGATCATGACCCCCAGACCCCAAAACCACCCTCCGTTCAAATGTTGATATATATATATATATATATATATATATATATATATATATATATATATCTGACCTATGTCATACGATAACGCTCGTATTTATAAATCGATTTTGATGAAACTAATTGTGTGTATTAAGGTCACCAATGTCTCGACCGAGTTCGTTGGCCAGCTTGGTCCGCCATTTTGTTTCAAGATGGTGGCCATTTAAAAATTTAAAACTAAAATAAATATACAAAAAAATTAAAAATTCAATTTTATTTTTTAATTACGTGTTAGGATACTATACAAGGATTCCAGAGCATTTTTTGGTTTACCTCTATCTTAAAAAATGGCTGAGATAGAGCAGTTTGAAATTCTAGGGTGGCTGACATTTTAAAACAAAACAGCACATTAACGCGATTACTCGCAAATTATTTTCTTTCATTGTTGTAATAATTTTCCCAATCATATGCATAAAACTATATATTCATATACGTTAGCGCCAAAATTGGCGACATTGGCACAAAATTAGCAAAATTTGTGATATTTGGCCACCAAAATAAGTCTTTATAAATGAAGCCAATTTGGCTATTGCTCAATAATTTGGCGAATTTCTTATTCAAATTCAGTATTAACGAATCTTTTGTAAACGTTTCTTTGCATTTTAACTTGCTGTTTTCGTGTAACATTAGCTAAAATTTTAAAACGAAGATATAGGAAAGCTACCTTTTCCTCCCGGTACAGGCCGGAAGGACTTTTTGTATTGAAAGCTACCTAAAATGGCTGATATGTGGCGGTTTGAAATTCTAGGGTGGCTGACATTTTGAAACAATGTGATTTTTGTTATGCTGTAACTCTCATGCTGAAATTCGCTTTCATATTCAGTATTAACGAAAACCGTGATTGAATTTTCTATAATTGGTTTCCAAGTATTTTAGCTTCGGGTGTTTGAGTAAAAAGAGTTGAATTTTTAAAAACATGGACAATTCCTCCCTGTACAGGCCGGAAGGGCTTTTTTACATTATGTAGTGATATAATTGGTTTTCAAATTACGTATAATTTTCTCTTTTGCTAATTCTTTCCTTTTTCATGGCTATACGATACATTTTTTCAGTCATCATTTCAATTGATTTTTTCTTAATTTTATATTTATATGATTGCTTTTCAACTTACGTTTAATTTTCAATAATGTTCATTCTTGGCCACTATGTAGCGTTAATGCACCTATATTCAGACACCATTTCTTCGATTTTTAAAAACCTTTCTGCATTTATATGGTTGTTTTTCAACTTACGTTTAATTTTTTTGTAATGATAAATCTTGTCTACTATATAGGGTAAGTGAACTTACATTCAGACAACATTTCATTTATTTTGAATTTACTTTCTGTATTCATATGGTTCGCTTTCAACATGTTTAATTTTCTGTGATGCTAATTCTTCTCTGAATTATTGGGCAAGTACTCCAATATTCAGACATAATTTCACAGATATTTTTTGTTTCGGTATTTGTTTGGTTGTTTTTCAAATTATGTTTATTACTTACCCATCATACGTAGTATAGGGTAAGTCTTGTAATCGTTTTGAAAATCGAAAAAAAATTTTTGACGGATTTACACGTTTCAGGCACTGGAGATTCCGCAAACATATTTTTAGAAAAAAAAATTTTGCCGTCCGTCTGTGTGTCTGTAAACGCTCTATCTTCCGAACAAATTGAGATAGAGACTTGAAATTTGGAATGTACTTAGTATGTAATAATGGAAAGAAGCCTATTGAATTTCAGTAACCTCGATTATCCGGAACTATTTTTTTCGGACTCTCGAAATATTCGTTCTGATAAAAGGTATATAAAAATTTTCGAAATTGTTTATTTTAAGAAGTGAATATAAAAGACAATAAAAAACATAAATTTTGCATAAAGCATGAAGTCAATCGGATAATGAGTTTCCGAGATATTTGGAATCCTATTAACCACACTCTTCGATTTTTCATGACCCTGTATTTCATCCAAATTTCACTTCAAAGATATATTTTAATTGGAAATGAGACGCTTAATCAGATGCAATAAACCGCTAGTTAATAGGATTATTATTTTTGGAGTTATAAGGAAGTTTCTTTCAAGCAATTGAGTAATCGAGCCTTTAAAGCGAGGCTAACGAAAAAGACAGGCTGCCGCGGTGCATTCCACCTATCTTTTTTTACAGACCGCTAGAGTGACGTATTATTCTTTTCGTACACCTGCATTGGGGGATTCGAGCATCACGTGACTCTCACGGTCTGTAAAAAAAGATACGCGTAAAGCACCGCGGTAGCCTTTCTTTTTCGTTAGCCTCGCTTTAAAGTTTATGACGTCATCAAGCCACGATTGTATTCGAATTCCAATGCATTTTATAAGTAGTTTACACATTTTTTATTTTAATATTTTACATTATGCATATCCATGATGGGTAAGTATTACGGTGGGCTTCAACGACTAGTTTTTATGTAATACTAATCCTTGTCTACTTTGTGTGTTGAATGCTTCTGTATTTACCGACCATCGTAGAAAATCAACACAAAAAGATAAAATGCTTTATAAATAGTTTATTTTTGGTACAAAATGAAATATTATAATTTACTAATATTAATATGCAGACACTTTCAGAAGCTATCAGTAAAGATCCATGGGTACTTTTACAGAACAGCAATCAGCGATTTATATTGAGTTATTCTAAAGCTGAGTATTGGATTTAACGAGCCGATTACTGGAGCTTTTCCAATATCTCTTTTAAAGCACTTTTAAAAGAAAATTTTAAAACGTAAAGTGTCCCACTTAATGTTTATACAAATACTGTTGGAATGTGTCTATGCCTGATGGAGGAACTTTTCTTTCTTGTTTTCATGCTTTTCTGGTGATTCTATAACTGAGCAATATCAGTGGAATCCTTTTGTCAAATAACAGCTACTTAAAAAACATAAATTGATAATTTTAGTAAATTTTGAAGGAATGCTAAGAATATTGTCAGTTGATTCAAGGAAAATTTTTAATTTAGAGTGCAAGAACTGTATGTGTAATAAACTTAAACAAAGAAATCTTCCATTTAAAGGAGAAATTTAGGTAAATGAGAAAGAAAAAAGAAAAAGAAAATATTTCATGAATATTTATGAAGCATCAGTGGTCAATACGACAATAAATTCACTTTTTATTTACAATTATGCAAAATGAGGTATCTTTCAGTAATATTCAGTTATGTACATTTAGTTGTACTTCAGTTTATTATTATATATTTTATGCATTATCACACCTTTACTGATAAGTGAAGGAGAAATGCTTTTATTATAAGCTTCTTAAGAAAAATGCAATGAAGAAATCAATTTGTTACCTATTTGCTTTTATTGCATATTTCCATTCTTTTTTATAAATACATTTTATTTAAAAAAAAAAAAAAAAAAAAAAGTTTTTACCTTGCTTTGTCAAATACAATTGCTATGGGATTACGCCACAGGCAGATTTGCTTTTCTTTTCCATTGCGCTGTACAGTGCACTGAATTATATCTATTTTCCCATATGAAAGGAACTATAAATATTTTCTTTGACATTTATTCATAATGCCTTTTCAAAATTTAGTTTCTTAAGATCCACATATTTCCCTCTGCAAAAAGAAAAGTTTAAACTCTTTTCCATATTTTATTATTTGAACTTAGATTAAATCTTGCAAAGATGAATTGTACACTTTCACATTTTTTTTTCGAATGAAAAAAAGAATAATAAAAAATGACCAGTGGACCCGTGCGAGGCTTTTGCACTGCAATCTAATATTTTTAGCAATAACTAATATATTTTAAATGCAGGTTTAAACTTCGAAAGAAAAATTAAGGATAAAAATATCTGCAAACAAGAATTAGTCTAGTTAATACATCATCTCATTTTATTGCATCAAATTATAGTAAAATCCGATCGAAGTTAGAAAAAGGCACACGCAAGGAAACAAATTAACCGTTGTACTTTAACTGCATTAGAGAATGACGTCATCAGCTTCGGAAAAAGCACGGGACCAAAAAAAATAAATTGAACATATGTCATATACAATTTAACAAATAGCGCAGTTTAGGCTACACGTTCACTACAATCAGTGTATTTCAATTTCGATTTTGCTCTTTAATCACAAATATAAATTAAACTCGTGCATAGTCGTCCGATTTTATTTTTCTTGCGCTATTTATTTCTTTTATAATAAATGTTCAACACAATATAATGCGTTTTTTTGTGGCAATAATGATTTGAGAAAAATCTTTCATTTCATTTATGAAAACAATGCTGATTTAATATTTAATTACCTGCATTTTTTAATCAAAAAACATATTTTAACTAAATATGAGTGTACAATGTCAGAAGCAGGTTGAGAAACTTTTCGAATGATACCTCATTCATTGTTGTAAATGCATAGAAAAAGGAATGTTGACAACAGAAATAATATATATGATTTTTTTCCAGTTAATTAAATTATTTTAAGTTTGTCAGCAATGATTATACAGTATGTATTTCTAAATTTTAATTAAAACAAAAGATAATTTATTTTTTAAGAAGCATTTTTTTTTTTCAAAAATATGTAGAACTGACTTCAGTTACATCAGTTTTATTATTATTATTCATTTTTTTACGCCCCCTCTTATTATCTGAGATTTGAATGCTGAATTTACAATTCTTAGAGACCTCCTATAATGCCGTAATCCTTTTATAATATATCACAATCGCACAATAACATTTCTGGATGTATCAATGTGATATCACGGATTGTCATATTTATTTATACAAAAATTGATACAAATGATATTTTTCAAATTTTTGATCCGCTCTTTAAATAATTGTGCAGCTTATACAAAATGATTATTTTGAAATGGAATAGCTGTGATATATCTCAGCAGAATATTTAAATTTCTTGAAATTTTTTAACTCTTTAGCCCAGTGGTTCCCAACCTTTTTTTAGCCGCGCCCCACCAAAACATCTCTAAAATGATGATGCCCCCCCTCCCCTATAACATATAATTCTCATAAAATTTTAAAAGAATTTACTCCTGACAGAGTAAAAAACATTTAACATTGATCCTGAAACGTGCCGAAGGTAATGGATGAATGAAATATTTTTTATAATCATCTGATACTCCTCGTAGTTTACTGGTACACGGTCACCACGTATGCGTGCTGTATAGAGTGCTCAGAATCCTTGATTAGAAAAATCAATAATTTTGAATAAAACATTTTTGTCTTATTTAATCACAGAATTTCTGCTATTAAATTACTAATCAATTTCTAATCAGAATGAAACGTGATAAAAGATTCGGTAAAGGAAGGTCATCAAGTAATTGTTAAATATACACTTGAATAGTTTCATGTGTAAAATTGATTTTCATGTGACATATTGCAGTGCGACTCATTCAATAAATAATCGAAAAAGTTGTTTAAAATTCTAAAATACTTATAAATCAGAAAAATTATAAAGAATTTTTAAATATATAAAAATATCTAAATTTCTTAAAATGTTTTTTTTCTATAATTATTCTGGTAGGATTGTATTAAAACTTTTGAATGGATACTTTTTAAAAATTGAATAAAAAACTATTTTTTTAAATTTTGTTTTTGAAATTTGAATGTGTAACTTTTATTTTCAGTCTACGGCATTACTATTAGAAAAACAATTCAGAAGGTATGGGTTCACAGAAATTCTGAATTGTCCCCTTGAAAAGTTAAATTGCCCCCCTGAAAAGTCAAATTGCCCCCCGTTGGGAACCACTGCTTTAGCCTATAGACTAACAACTGTATACATGTATAGCAACAGGTGTAAAAAATGGTAATCTAAGAATTAATGAAGATCATGTATTCATGTGTTTTAAGTGTTCCTGTAGAAACACATACAGTAAAACATCTGAATAGCTGAGACTTCGGTTCCGCTACTCGGGGGTGACCAGTATTCAGCGGTAAAACCATAAAATATATATTAAAAGGCAGAAAACCAACGTTAAAAATGTGGATACGCGCCAAAAACAACCAATGAGAAAAAAACAGCATGAAGCAACATGCTGTTTTATGCATGAAACAACCTGCTGTTCAACATGTGTTTCATGCTGATCTCTTCTCACTGGTTGCTTTTGGCACGTTCTCTACCCGCATCGAGTATATAAGCCACCGCCTCTCTGTAGTTATGCCCAGCCATGCTTTCTCAAATACGCTGCACTTTGCTCTTTGTCGCACTGAAGAAGAATCTCGATTGTAGATTCGAAACAGCTGTTTGCTCCTTTTTTGTGTATTCTTTGTGCATTTTTAACGTTGGTTTTCTGTCTTTTAATATTCTTGCACAAAGGATTTATTTTCTATTTTTACATAAAATATATCGGGGATTGAAAAAGTGTTCCCTAAATAGTAGTGTCCGCTATTTGGAAGTGTCGTTTATGCAGGTTTTATTTTTATAACTATTTTTAAAAGAGAGCATACTGCTATTTATCAGAAACACCTATTTGATTTTTATTGCTATTCTGTGCGAAAATGAAAATTTATTTTAAAAATGTGTATAACATGCTTTAAAAAAAGCCTTCAAAAATTCTGCCTTTTAATATTCTTGCACAAAGAATTTATTTTCTATTTTTACATAAAATATATTGGGGATTGAAAAAGTGTTCCTTAAATAGTAGTGTTCGCTATTTGGAAGTGTAGTTTATGCAGATTTTATTTTTATATTTTTTACTCGTACTAACACGTAATTTTGACATCATATTTTGTGGTAAGTTGTACCTTTGGATACCAAATAGAAAAATATTCAGTCAAGTAGTTTATGAAATACGCAGATTTAAAAATTGGAACTCTAATGTTAAATTAATGTATAATCGTTCCAATACAGATTTCAATGTGGATAGTTTTGTGGATACAGATTTCAATGTGGATAGGAAGTCAAAAGCTTCTCACCGGAAAGATGTGTTATTTTGAATTCGCTTATTTGAAGCTTCTTGAAATTTATTTCAGTTTTAAAAAAAATCATGAGTTGCGATTAATATTTTTTAGAATTTTAATTAATATATATATTGGTAAAAATATTCGCAAGCATGTGAGTTGTATCCGAAGATTTTTTAAAGCATTAATCAATTTGATGAAGCTTAAAATATGTGAATACATATTTATAGATCTTTAGGCGAATTTGTTTTTGAGTTATGCTTAAATTAAAACTACCCACATTGCAATCTGTTTTGCAACAGTTAAAAATGAAATTTACATTAGAAGTTCCAATTTTTAAATCTGCATAGTTAATAAAATACATGTTGGAATGACTTCCCGTTTAATATATGAAAGTAAAATTTACCGAATAATCCAAATATGATATCAAAATTAAATAACACGATTTACGGCAGAGTTAGTATGGGGAATATCCTTTTTTCACCCACAAGTTACATACCGTGGTAGTTTATCAGTTTTAAATTAATATTACAAAAGCGTAGCATCCACCTTTTATTTCAATTTTAAAGTCTTTCGTTTCTTTCCTAAATACGTTTTCGTGACAGCGTGTTTTATCATTATTTAAACTTTTGAACGAATACACTGACAAAAATATCTGTTGATTTTACAGAAAAAAAAGCTGTCACTCAGGACGCCAATGAAGAACTGTTTATTTTACGGAAATAACCTGTAATTACTACGGACTTTCTGTTATTTTAAAAGATTTTTTGTCCGCAAACTCGTAATAAATACAAATTATGTCCGTAAAATAAACGTTTTTTAACTGACATCATGTCTTGGTAGGTTTTTTTTTCTGTAAAGTCAACAGATTATACTTTTACAGCTTATCCGGTATGTGCGTAGTCTGTGAGATTATTTTAAGCATTTTATGTGTTTCTATTGTATGTTATTAAACTAATAGCGCAACAACACTAACGTAACTCTTTGAGATATTTTTAAACACTGTATAAGGTTTAATTGAAGCTAAAATAGGAGGGTCATATTGTCTGTCCCGATAGCCAAATTATGGGGCCGGACTACAAGTTCTGGTAAACTCTTTAGCATTTTCTGGCAAGTGTTATGGCGAGCTCTTGGACAAGTTTGACAAATTATTGGACACTACAACAACAACAACAGTAACTTGATTGAATTAACCTTGATTAAGGTTTTAAAATAAAATATTGCAATTGTATGAAAGTTTCTTCTAATATCCGCAACAGAATTCGAGAAGCGCGGCGTTTTGCGTAATGGTCCTTGCTACGTCCCTTATATACCGAGACGCTAGCGGAAGCCAAGAAGAAAGGGAAAAAAATTCTGAAAACTGAAACAGGATAAATTTAAAAGTAAAATTCATTAAATTAAAGATTATAATCTATTTCAATCTATTCAATTTAATATATATTTAAAGCGAAAAGGGCTTTCCCTAAGATTCACACAAAATTGTCCTTATTGCGCATGCGTCAACTTTTTTTAACGCTGCTCTCCTTCCATAGAATTAAGAAGAAACGGGAAACCTGTTTAGCACACCCGGTTTACTGTGTTGTCGGAAGCGAAATAGAGGAGCGAAAAAGAATTGACGAAGCGAGCAAACTTTTTAAAAATCATATTTAAAAAATCTTATGTATTAGACTCATTTGATAATCATTCCATTATTTTTTAATATTCATTCAGAAAAACGTCACAAACGTTTCATCAAGCCTCTGTTTCACCGGAAGTCAAATTATTCCATCATTAGTCATTTTTAAATTTTTAAATTACCTTTTCATTCAGCTCTAATAAAAATGCCGTAAACAGTGTAATCTTCTTTTCTCAAATTCCTTTGTTGACACTGATTGCATAACAGCTGGATTAAACAAGTTTTTGGATTAAAAAAAACTTTTATTACGCTTCAAAAAACATAAGAATTCAATCAGTGCGGAAAGTAAGAAAAAGTTTATTAACATTAGAATAGCATTAAAACTATGCATCTTGTTTTAAGAAAAGGGACAATACTAATAAAATAAAACTATATCTTAATTTGTATTTACATTTTTATTTGAATTTAAATGAAAAGCTTTCATAAGGGAATCGGTATACAATTAAAGTAATGCAACAGGATTTAGTGAAATATTTCAGATAATAAAAGATAACATGGATTTTTACAGTAAATTTTACAAAAGTTGAGGAATGAACAATTGAGAGAGAATAAATAATTAATTAATATAGTGTTTTATTTGTATAAAGTGCATAAAAATGATAAAATTTTATTTTAATTATATTTGCTGTTATATGAAAGACTAGCTGTTACCCGTGACTTTGTTCACGCAACATTAAAAGAAGAATAAATACATTAATTAAGCAAAATATTTCACTCCCGATAATTAAAAACGTTAATAATTAACTAACTATTTATCACATTTCATAGGAGACAATACGGTATTTTTTGTTATAGGGACCTTGACATAACTCAGTCTTAAATAAGTGAAATTTTGTGCCAAATAATCGCGAAAATGAAATTGCAACCAATGCAAAAAGGAGGGCCAAATAAAATCGTGGAAATAGACGAATTGGGTAAAAACAAATGTCAATTTTACCGGATAAACAATTTTACTTTTAACGCCTTTGTGAAACGTTTTAACATCATCCAAAAAAACATTAATTGGAAATAGTATATGCTTTGTCTTTAAATTCAATTCCGCCTCCTTGGTTTATAGTATAGCTGAAACAAATCTTGTTTTCTAAATGACAGTATGTTGACAGGCAATTTTTGTTCTCCAGAATAAATTGATTCATGAAGTTTGAATATGTGAAAATGGGTTTTTATTTTTCGGATAATTTACTGAAATCAAGATTTTGTTTTCACCATCTATTCAAAGTGAAAATAAATTCTGTTTTTCAGTTTTAATGAGAAAATGGTGTAAAAAATATACTGATCTGTTTTATTTCTCCTTTTTTATACACAAATATGGAGTAATTTACTTTTTCTGTTTTTAGATAAACTTCGTTAAAATTTACAAAAAAAAAAAAAAAATCTTGGCATCTAATGTAATTTTTTTAATTCTGAGAGTTTGTGTGACATTCTCGGATCAATGATAACCGGGATTAAGTAAATCGCGTTGCGTTCGACAGTCTAGGAGTAGTTGCGAAATACAAACACGCGGTCAGATTTTAAAATAATAGATTCGTGTTCATTTTCCTTTTCTTAAAATTATGATGTGATTTTTAGCAGAAAACTCTCATCTGTATATGACGGGTTGGGTTGGGTTGATTATTGACGGCCAATTATCTACAAATGGGATACCCAGGAGTTAGTGCCCTTCGTGGGGTCTTTCTAAGGGAACCTAACCCGTATTTACGCATGGATAAAACCACGGCTTGAAGAAAACCACGAAAACTCCGAACGATTAGGCCGACGGGCGCGATTTGGATCGAACCCAGCACCTCCCGTCTACCAGCCTCGAGAGCAGAACCTCTCAGCCACTCTGTATATAACGGATACTCATGCTTAATAATCAGTATAGATAACAAAACATTTAAATTTTTCGTTATAAATATGGCGTGAAACTCATCTACTTTCTATACTTACTGATCCTTGTATTATTAATGTAAGGAATTGATTCACACTCATTTTAAAACATATTTTTATTTCAAATATGAAGTCTCTTTTTCCCCAGAGAAATTCCTTTTTAATGATATAATTCTTGTTAATTTTCTTTTCCAGGCAATTAATTTCAATACTGGCATAGGGGAAATTATGTTATTTTAACGAAATAATATTAAATCTTTTGGTTTTATCAACAAAAATGGAACTGGATATTCGTCATTTTTTTTTAGGTAATCGAGTTATTTCTTTTAGTTTTAAGAATGAAATTACTATTTCTCGCTATCCATGACATCATTTTCGACATGGATAATTTTGCGGAGCATATTATTGACATTTGCTAACCATTTTCTTTTGAAACTTCTTTATACCTTTTTAAAATTTAAATAAAAAATACGGTTTAGTTATATTAGCCGTGCGCAGACGTCAAGTATTATTACCATACAAAAGAAAAAAAAAAAAGAAAAAAAAGTGAAGAAAAAAACCCAAGATCATTTTATTTCACCAATCAAAGCATATCCGCTTTATTTTAGATGAATGACGTCATATTCGCCTGTTTCCTATGGTTACGCATATTGAGACCTTGTATTATTATCAAAAACTAAAAAAAGTAAATTTTATTTCTAATAATATTATTTAATCTTCTTTTTAATTATTTCATTTTTTTATTTCATTTTCATTTTTCACGTGAAAATTTTTCAGTTGAAACTAAATTGTTGAGTAAAAATTATTATTTCGGGTTTTGAATTAGTTTTGGCAACGATAAAGTATTAGCAACGGTAAAGTAAATTTAACCATTTTAAAATATTATACGAAAAAATGTCCATTTATTCTCTATTAAAATAACGAAATTTTGAATTATTAAGAAAAATATTTGAATAAAATAAACAAAAATCAGCCTATGTTCATTTGAGGGTTATTATCAACCTATACGCAAAGATACAGGATCATTAAATGTTCCATTTTGACGCTGGCTTCAGCCTAACATTTGCACACAATCAGATTTATAATATTATTAGGATAGGATTATAAAACACTTTATTTTAGAAATATTTGATCTAAAGAAAAGTGGTTTCTGGAGGATGTGTAATGTTATTCAATATTTAATAAATTACATTTTGAATTACTTTAAGCGGTAAAATGATTGAAGAAATGTTTCTGTGTGTAGAAAAAACATAAGGTTAAATTCAATGTATCCTAATAGTTATCCGATATTTTCCAAACATTCCCCTTTTCTTCTGAGATTTTTAGGAGAATAATCAATAAGAAACATCAGAACTCTATTGATTTCCAATATTAACAGAAACATCTTTCTCGAAATTTACAAGCAGATAAGGGGGGCTTTTGCATTTCATAAACATTATAGTCAACATCGGAAACTTATTAGTTTATGAGATTTTTGATTCATACTTCTGAAAGTCGTTTCTGTAGAAAACGTCTCTGGAATTGCGTGTAATTGCGAGATTCTATTGAGTTGTATTAAATTTCTGTGTTGCATTAAAACTTTTCTGAAATTTTTTACAATGTAAATATTTCAATTAGTTTCAGCCAAACGCAATGCAGAAAATCTGAAAAAAAAAATTAAATAAATAAAAATTAAAATAAATAAAATAAATAAAAAAAATAAAAAAATAAAACAGCTAATTTTAATGACCAAATTTACTTGCAACCAATATTTGCTGCGAAGATTTATCGAGATCATTAAAAAAGATGCAGTAGGGTATTCAAAGTGCAATCAAGTGTTTAAAGAATATGGAAACGTTATGCGCACATAGAAGAACACATTTGCAGATGATAAATGATTTCATATCCTCTTCTTCATCAATCATCTTTATTTTAAGTAATGTTTGCTAATAGAAAATTTGTGCAAAGGTTGAAAATAAAAGAATAATATTAGTTTTTAGGTTTCCGTACTTAAAAAAGCAAAAAAGGAACCATTATAAGATCACTCGTGTCTCTGTCAGAGCCCTTTATCTCATAAACTATATGGAACGTGGAAATTTCAAACTTGGGAGAGTTATTAAGCCTGTTGACCCACATATTTTCATATTATTAGCCATTCACAAATATGTATAGGAAAATATTAGGGGGATAATTAGGTTACTTGAAAACAAAAAAGGCTTCTTTTTGTTTTTGTATATCGTGTGAAAGATCTCGTAATACCAAACTCAAAAATATATTTGCTTGTTTTAAGCTTAGTTATTATATTTTCAGAGATATAATCAAAAATGCAATGAAAAATATGTCCCCCCCCCCACCTCTATTTCCGAATCTATTGAAACTAAAATTATGAAAAAATAAGGGGTAGTAGGAGTTTATTTAAATCTTGCAGGAAAACTATACCAATTTTCCTAAATCACATAATTTTTGAGAAAAATGCATTTATCCGTTACACAGAAATATAGCCGGAGAGTTAAGTGGCGCTCAAGGTACGTATTGACGCAGAATCATCGAAGGATAGTTGAGAGCGACTTTCGGTAAAAATTCTAGGTAATTAGCCGTGATATTAATTAAGTTACTTGAAAAAAATATATATATCGTGTAAGGCTTCATTCGAAAGATCTAGTGACACCGAATTGAAAAATACCATTTGTTTCAATTTTTGGTATTATGTTTTCAGAAATATCGTTGAAAGTGTTCTGCAAAAATATGTCCCTCCCCCCTCCCTCCTATTTCTCAGTCTACTAAAACTAAAATTATGAAAAAAATAGGGGTAGTAGGAATTTGCTATTTAATAAATAGTAATAATTAATAAATTTAATGTACGGAACCATTTGAGTGTGCATCAATCCGTTGTTCCCAAAAAGAAGCAAAAATATGAGGGGTTGTATCAAATATCTGTTGATTAGTGCCAAGATAGCGTACACAATATTGCACATACTACTATATTTGGATACAACCCCTCATATTTTTGCTTCCTTTTGGGAACAACGGATTTCGAGCTTATTCTATCGACGATAATTTACAGAATCTTCAAGCTATGATTTTGAGACTTTCACAATAGTTGCTCTATATACTTAGCTAATACATTATGCATATTATATTTGATTGCATTCGAGCATGCGCAGTGAAACATTTTTTAGTAAACCTGCTCATTTTTCATCCAATTTTTATTATTTTGTAATTCTGATTGCAGAGTATTATGTACAATGTTGTTTGTCATATTTTCTGAAAAGAACTTTTTCTTATATTAAAAACTCTACAAATTATAAGCAAAAAACTAGGCAAAGTTTGGGACTGTTTTTATAAAAACCTTAATTTCTCTACGAATTTACATGCTATCCTCGTCAAAATGAACACAGTATATTACAATAAGCCACTTATTAATAATCTCGAGTTTGAACGCTTTTGCTACATTAGTTTTTACAGGGTTATCGAAAAGATATTCGTTCTTTTTCAATTTGTTAACAGTCCCCTATGGGGTTTCGGGAAAAAATCTTCACGGAAATATATAACTTATACTATACTGTTTACACAGCTGCAGTTTCAGGTTAATTCCTCATGTATTTTTCTAGATATTGCTCTTTACGCCATTTTTCCTGAGTGTTCGTATTATTTTGTCACCCATCTGTATATAATTACGAACGCACCTAAAATTTACTTGGCGTAATGAGGTGTAATTTTTTAATGGCATATTTGTAACGTCTAGATATTGATTTCTGTTGAAAACCTTATAGGTTACGTATCATAATTTCTAAATTGTATATATTTTTTAATTAATTATCGAAAAAGATATGAATCTTCAAATCTCTGGTGAACAAGTAAAAATCAGAGAAGACTTTAATTAACATTTGAAATAGATTTCTTCTTTATAAATAAAGAGACATAAGCTAATGATAAATAAAGAGATATTGTTAATTTGGAACAATGAAAGAAGATTCAGAATGTGTTTTAGAGGAATTCATTTTTTCTTTCTTTGTTACTCCATTTATCTCAGGCAATTTTAATGAAATAAGTTCTCTAATATAGTATATTTCTCTTATACTTAATTTCTTAAAACTACATTGCATATGAGAACTAATATCTTTGCGTTTCGCACGCAAAGTATTTTACGTAACACTCTCAAACATACGAAGATCTTTCAACTTGTACAACAAAATTATTCTGAAATTTTCTTCAAAAGTAGTTGAAATGTTTAAATGTTCTATTTGTTGCTTTCTGGTAGATATTTTATTTCTGTTAAATTCAGTTTTGCTAAACTGCAGTTTAACGCAATAATAAACGCAGTAACATATATTTTACACATCAAAATTTCTTAAAAGTCAATAAAAAAAAAACCCTCATACAACAAAAATAATTTATTTGTTTCACACAGAAAAGCAACGGCCTCTCATGGGTGAAAACAACCATTCAACACGTACAGGGTACGCGAATTACATCAATTAATTTCATTTGTTGGCATATACCACAAGTCTAAGTTAAAACAAAATAAAGATAACTCAATCAAATTCATCACTTTGAATTCAATTGATAAGACGGCACTTTTACGTGGACTTTCCCTGCACCATTGAAGATTTTAAACACTGTATTGAGCGCTTAATGCAATGGAACGAGAACATATTACCCATGAACATTGAAATATCAGGTTCTCTGTTAAACAGGCTTTGTGAGAGATCAATCCAGGCACTCGAGAAATGTCCTAATTCCTGTTTTATATTATGGAAGACTGATACGGGAAAAAACTTTGGTTAAAAAAATTGTACAATTTATCTCTGAATGATTGATCACCGAATCCGTTGTGGTCTTAGCTTAATGCCAATTATGTTACTTGAACATGCCATCCCGAGTGATTTCGGTGATGTATTTTAAATAAAAGGCTAACTTTCTCCAAAAGTACAACGCAGATTTGATTTATTATAGGCTTATTTTAAAAGTGGTAGAATGAACAATTGTTTGTAAATTTGACCGATTGCAGATAGAAGGGTGTTTGCGATAATGACGGTTAACGATTTTAGCGACAATTTGATTTTGCCTTTCGCCAATGTTTTAGCACTTGTAGCTTGTCGTTAAATCCAGATATCCTTATAGGAATGGTGTCATTTTATAGGATTTTTTCTTCTCCTTCCACGTACGAGCTTATTTTAGATGTAAGTGTTACAGAAAGATAACAAATTTGAGGTGTTTTTCAGACTTGACGCATTTCAAGTGTATTTCTTCCTATCTACAATAACTCGAAACGGTTAGAGACAGGACAGGCTTTCTGTGGTGTTTTGTGATCCACATGTGCTCTTCTATAACCCCCTTACGTTTGGCATATTAAGTCAAATTTACCCTGTATATAATTGTGGTTTATAATAGCATGTTTCCTATTGAAGATGCAGCTTGTAGCTGTCATAGTGCGTTTACACGGTCATACAAAATAATTCCGTTTCTTTACGAACGATGGAGAAAAATTGTTTGCGGTGCGTTTCAAAGATGTTGCCATACATCAAACATAATGAAATAGATATGCATCACTAAGGTGGAGTTTAACATGCATTCTATTGTGTAGGAGTAAGTAGCATTCATTGTTCATTTAAAAAGACGCAAAAAATTCCATTTGTGATCTATAGCGTTAATTTTTTGTAGTGTATTTCAATCGTGTTACGCCACTTGAAATATAATGGAATTGATGTGCACCATTGTTAAAACATGCTTTCTTTAGATTATAGGCGTTTGTAGCATTTGTCGTTCATTTACAGAGAAACGTAACAGAATTCGGATACAGGGCTGAATATCAGTAAATTTTGCTGATATTCGTGTTCAGCTGTGGTATGCATTTTTAATTCACATTAAATGTAGTGTATTACGTGGTGTGTATAAATTCTATAAATCACATACAGAGCTCACAAAAGAATTCGTAATCAGTACAATCTATGGACGAGCATTGCATACCATGTGTTTTAAACTGTATTATGCATCATCCAGCTAAACTATATTTAGCGTAATAAGACATGTAGAAGAAAAAAAATCATATTTAGAAGAAATAATTTAGAATATTTTAGAAGAAAAAAAATCATATATTGGGCTACCGAAAAGAAAATGGATGAAATGTCAAGATTGGATGGTAACTGCTGGAAGTGTGTTTTTATTGTTGTAACGCGTTTTCTAGATGAGTTAAATTTCACTGTGGTATGTATAAATTCTGTATTAATAACGGTTTACAGAAAATAATTCGGATTAAATTTATATAAACAGGTTTCCATAACAAGCACTTTCAACTGTTCAATGCGTTCTTCATCTCAACCAAAATTTTATTTTACTATATTGTGTTAGCATACTATAATATTATAAATTCAGATATTTGACTGAACAAAAGTATATGCATTTATTGCCATCTTTGGATAGGAATTATCAGAATGTACTTTTAGTTGGTTTTTGCGTTTTCCAGCTCAATCAAATTTTAGCTTCACTTTGTGATGTGTATCATATATTCTAATACGAGCAAATCTTGTGGGTGGTTATATATATATATATATATATATATATATATATATATATATATATATATATATATATATATACGCAAAAATTATCTTAAAAACGGCTCTAACGATTTTGATGAAATTTCGTATCCTACCGTTTTGGGGCACCAGAAAACACATTGGGCTAGGTCACATGCTCGAGAAAATTCGATTAGTGGGTCATTTTGGGTCATGGTCAAGCTAATTGTATCTAAAAAACGGTTCAAACGATTTTGACGAAATTTTGTATCCGACTATTTTCGGGCACGAGAAGACTATTGGGCTGGGTCACATGTGCGAGAACTTTCGATTAGTGGGTCATTTTTGGGTCAACGCGGGTCAAATTAATTTTATCTAAAGAACGGCTCTAGCGATTTTGATTAAATTTTGTGTCCTACGAGTTTCGAGCACGATAAAAGCATTGGGCTAGGTCGCATGTCCGAGAAAATTCGATTAGTGGGTCATTTCTGGGTCATTGTGGGTCAAGATCTAAAAAGCGGCTCAATTTACACTAAATTTTGCATCCAATGGTTTCCGGGCACGAGAAGACTGTTGGGCTAGGTCACATGTTCGAGAAAATTCAATTAGTGGGTCATTTTGGGTCATTTTGGGTCATAGTCAAGCTAATTGTATCTAAAAAACGGTCCAAACGATTTTGACGAAATTTTGTATCCGACTATTTTCGGGCACGAGAAGACTATTGGACTGGGTCACATGTTTGAGAACTTTCGATTAGGGGGTCATTTTTGGGTCAAAGCGGGTCAAATTAATTTTATCTAAAAAACGGCTCTAACGATTTTGATTAAATTTTGTATTTTACGAGTTTCGGGCACGCGAAAATCATTAGACTAGGTCACATGTTCGAGAAATTCGATTAGTGGGTCATTTCTGGGTCATTGTGGGTCAATATCTAAAAAGCGGCTCAATTTACACTAAATTTTGCATCCTATGGTTTTCCGGCACGAGAAGACTGTTGGGCTAAGTCACATGTTCGAGAAAATTCAATTAGTGGGTCATTTTGGTCATGGGTCATGATATTTGAACTCAAATTTAATTTTGACCGAGCATAGCTCGGTCTTCCCTGCTCGTAAAAAACTATAAATCATACACAACGCTGAACAAAAGTATATGCATGCGTTACCGGTTATGGACAGCAAGTGCTGCTAATGGATTTTTATTTCTATTGAACGTCTTTTAAATTCTGTATTTAGAAATCTCATTAACTTGTATTGAAAAATGAAAAAAAAAGTTCTCTTAGTGTTGGAAAGTGTTCTATAATCTATGCCTGATTTTCGTTCTTCTCTCTCTCTTTTTTTTTTTTTTTTTTTTTTTTTTTTTTTTTTTGTGGTTTGCTCTACTTCACTGCAAATTATAGAACATATGTTCTGAACTGTGTATTTTAAGAAAGTCACGAGAACAAATTTTCGTATTGTGAAATTTTTCATCATTTAAAAAAAATTTAGAGATGTTTTTTGCATACGTGTTTAGTTTTATATTTGTGAAATAAATGTGCATGATTTTATTAGCTTACATAACTTATAGAAATGCAAATAAATCTTCCCTTAAGTGGTTTAATTTAATTGTATATTTTATGATTCTAGCTTTAAGAAAAAATAATAATAACATGAAATAACATGAGTACATTACTTTCCTTTTAGGCCATAGATAAATCTTTTAAAACTGCAGTTGCTCATCCATATAAAAAAATTACTAAAATTTCATTAAAATTCTAAATCTCATATTACATTTATTTATATATCTTCGGACTTTGATTGGATTAATTTTTCGTACGAAATACTTTAAAGCATTTTCGTGACAAATGGACGGCGCTAAAAAAAAGGGCGGTTGTAAATACTCAAGTCTCTTTTTCAGCAATAAGATAAATAAGATATAACCATCGGTTGTGCTCCCTATATTTTATATGCCTCTATTTTGTACATTATCTGTAATTTGTCTACCTAAAGTGCCACCAACAGGCAAACATTTCTGCTAAAATATTTTACTGTACTAAAAAATATTTATTTTTGCAAATGCTTCCCGCACCCCGCATTGAGTTTTATCCATTTTTTCCACTTTTAAGAAATTTTGGAATGTTAACAGATTTAAAGGACACACTTTATATGTTAAAGATTAAATTGCGCAAAGTAGTGATAAAAATTGAAGAAACAAGGCAGCATTGAAAACAGGGTAATCCATGTGCATCATCGTGACGCCCGTTCAGCCGAGGGTATTGCTTCTGTGAGTGATAGTGTTGCCGAAGACCCGAAATTATCAATTCGTCGCAGTTCGCAAAGTTTGGGCATTTCTTATGGCTCCCTTTGGTGTATTTTGGATACGAAATCGTAGATAATAATGTGGAAGACATGAGGGTTTAGCAAGATGACCACACATCGCAAGCAACGCTATATGTTTTGCATGAAAAGTTCAGAGGTCGCATTATGTCACGTTATGGTGACTTTAACTGGCCGTCTATATCATGCCATTTAACGCCGTTGGATTTTTCAAAATAGTGTTCATTTATCAATTGAAAATAAAACATTCTTTTAAAATTTATATAATTTAAGTCTAAACTAAAGTTTTTTTTTTTTCAAGCAAGTAACATTATCACTTTTATTAAAATAGGAGTAAAATTATGGATATCTATATGCCTATAAAGATATTAAATGTAGTAGATTTTTACAGTTTTTCTATTAATGCTTTGTAGTGTATATAAATACTTAAATCAGATATTTAATTAGACTTATCTATGAAATATTTAATAAAAGTTTAATAACATATATTAAATTTTTATACATTGTAATCATGTTAAAATACTTTGTAAAGTAAATTTTGGACGGCTTTCTTTCTTTTTCTTTAATTATCTCAATATCGATTTTTTCTCTGAACATCTCCAAACACTCTTTAAGCCAAACTAAATTTTTACTTGGCAATATTTTTTGCTTAAATTCAATTTCTAAGAACGTTTTAAATTAACTTGTAATGTTTACTTAAAATAAATAAATTTAACATCGGTGCTTTAAAAAAGATAAAAAATCACAAGAGAATTCTAGTTTAGTGAGGAAGAATTTCTTTATTAAAAGGTGGTCCAATTCAAGTTTCCTAACTTTTATTTAAGAAAAAAAAATGTAGCCTTATCGTATTTATTCTTTTATTAATCGAATATTTGGTATTTTTTATTAATTATGAAAATTGATGTCAGGCAAACAGCCTCCTCTGGATCTTCTGAAGTAGTTGATTCTCTCGAGGTAATTTTCGATTACTTTTCGTAAGTTTCGGGAGTTATCTCTGCTATAATTTGTCGGAAAGTAATGAACAAATTTTTGAAGAAACTGGAAGCATTAAAGACAGGGTAAGGCTACATGTGCATCATCGTGGCGCACATTCAACCGAAGCTATTGTTGTTGTGAGTAATAGTAAGGCCAAAGACCTGGAAGTATTGATTCATCACCGTTTTCAAATTTTGGCCCTTTCTTACGGCTCCCTTTGACGTGTTTTGGACACGAAATCGAAGATATTGATGTGGAAGATATGTGGTTTTAGCAAGATGACAACACACTGCATGCAACGTTATATATTTTGCATGAAAATTTCAGAGGTCGCATTATTTCACGTTGCGGTGATGTTAAAAGGCCTACAAGATCATGCCATTTAACGCCGTTGGATTTTTTCCCGTGAGATTTTCTTAAGAGTCGAGTCTACACCAACAAACCTGCAATATTGGAGCACTTTAAACCTAACATCCGCCAAATTATATCTGCAGATATAACTCTCGAAACTTAAGAAAAATTCATCGAAAATTACCTCGAACGAATCAACTGCAGCAGCGGGTTCAGAAGCGGCCATTTGCCTGACATCATTTTTCATAATTAATGAAAAATAACAAATATTCGATTAATAAAAAATAAATACGCTAAAGATACATTTTGTGTGTATTTTCTTAAATAAAAGTTACGAAACTTGAATTGAACCACCTTGTACTTTACGTTTTAAGATAGATAAATTAACGGACACGCAAATTTTTTCTACGTTTATTTGAAACTCACTGAATTTTTAATAACGTGGTTATCAAAGAAATAATTTCCTCCAGGTGGAGGGAGGGGGGGGGGTGTCGGGTGTCAGGGGACAGATTTTCGAAAAATCGGCAATTTCGTATTGGCCTCATGCCAGTAGTTAAAAGCCGAAAAAATCGCTAAAATTTTCGTTATCTACAAAAGTTTTAAATATTATGATAATTTCTGCGGTTTTATGCGCTTATTTCAATTATATGTCTGTTAAATTTGTGTTTTATTTATACTGTTTTATTGATTGCTTACTGAAGTTTTAATTTCGTTATTGAATATTAGCTGGAAACAAATGCTGAAATTTTAACATTGTTTAAAGTGCAAATGGATTAATATCTTCTTATTAATGTCTACAAGTGATAGAGATAGTTTTTTTTTAAATCATGCTTGAAATTTAATTTAAATATTATAATAAATGAGTAAATTGCGATACAGTTTTCCCGCAAATTGCATTTGAAAGTGGATTTTTCTCCTTATATAACGGTATAAAAATTAAAAATAAGCGACGCTTAAAAATTAAAAAAAATGCAGTAGCAATAATCGCAAAACCGAAATTTCATCGTCAAGTGTTGCCATTCGCAAAATGACGTCAGCGTTACGCACGCGGACACTTTTGTCCTTTATAATATAGGTATATACCATTAGAAACTGACTACTCTTTTACAGAATGTGTGAATTTTTGAAATTAAAATAGCTCTTTTTTTTTACTCCGTAAGTCATATATTATTTTAAAATGATCTTCTTTTAGGCCAAAATTATTGTATTAACCATGTAAATAAATATTTTCCTAAAAAATTCAAAAATTAAATTTTTTTAATAAATAAAAATAATGATAACTAAAAATCTTATCTTTGTAAATATTTAAAAGTAGATCATTTTAAACACACATATGTCTTATTATCTAAATCAAATTTAATAAAAATCCATGCATACTTTCTCAAGGTATCATGCGCGCAATGAATTACGGAGTAAAAAAAAAAAAAAATGCTATTTTAATTTAAAAAATGCACAAATTCAGTAAAAGACTAGTAAGTTTCTAATAGTATTATATTACAAAGCACAATCTGTTTAGTCAATAGTCCAAATTTTATGTTTATACATACATTGAAAACACACTAATTCAAACCTTGGTCGATTTTGACGATTTTCGTCGCGTTTAAAAGATACAAGACACCTCATATTGAATTTCGCCAAACTGATCAATTGATCTGTCCTGAAAATAAAGTGAAATAGTTCTGCTTTCGTTATGAAGATGTTATTGATCAAATTGCTTTCGGAGTAAGTAGCCATATAATAAATCGATTGAAGATCATTTATATTAATAGAGTATAACTGCAAAATATTTATCGGAATTCCAACTCAAATATTTAACTTTTTGATTGATTTATTTATATAATTGAAGATTTGCACTGATAGTCAGTACATGAATACAATTTTTATGAGTATTATTATATTCTTTAATAAAATTTACATTATGTTATTTTTGGATTTTAAGTTACATTTTTTAAAACAGATATTTTTGGAAGTAAAAAAATCAATTATAGATAAATAAAAATACAATTGGAGAGCATGAGTAAAAAAATTATTTATTTCTTTAAAGGCAAACAACAGTTGCGGAATCATAACCGTCCATATACGAGTTTTATTCATTTGGCACAGATTTTTTTTAATCAGTTACCTTTACTTATATAGTTTCAGAAATAGGTCCAAATAAATAAAACAAATATTACTTTTCTTCGTTATTGGTATCAAACAATTGCCGTAAGTACCATTTGAATATTCGTATAATGCACTTATGGCCCCGAAGGCTTTAAATCACATTAATTTTCTATTTTTTAAAATTCTAATAAACGTTTCAAAATTCAAAACTATCATCTACATTGAAAAGTGTTATGAAATAAACATAAAAATAATTTTATCTTTAAAATACATTTAAATATTATTAACTTAAACAAATATAGCATAGAATATTTTTTAAAAATCAATCATTAATTTAAACTACAAATAATAAAAGAGCAAATTTAAAAGAAGCTGCACTAATTCTACTTAATTTGAGCTGTTCCAGTTTTAATTAGAAATGTCATGAATACTAATATCACCGAATGTTATGTAAATTAAAGGAACTTGAACCAATACTATGGATTAATTTAATTTATTCTCTAAATACATGAAAAGCTTATTTTAAACACAGAATCGTGGTAATTGGTTTAAGGTGTAAACACTACGTTTAGCTTCCAACATTCAATTTGTAAAAGGATGCTGAATGTTAACACAGACTAATTTTCAAAAACTTAGTTTTCCTTAGTGTCAAAGGACATTACCAATGTTTGGGCATAATCTTTTTCATCAACTAATTTTGACGAAATGAAAAATTAAACTTAACTGAAAAAAGCTGTAACTCACAATTCTATTGGTAAACTAGTTAAAAATTTCATACATTAAAGAAATTTAAATTTTAAAGTTACTATTTTGAATTATACTATTTTTAGATAAGTTTAAGCATAAAAAAAACAATTATCCGAAATATTTTACAAATTTAATTTTACTATCCCTATATGTCTGTCAAATATAACACATCTGAACAAAATGTGTAACAAACATATCATAAATGTTTAAAATCATGCATTTTATTAAAGCTACTAACAGTAAAAAAGAACATTCAAAAAGAGCATTTCACGCACCTTAAGCATCAATCCCACCTACTATCCTAGCATAGAAAATATCGAAAATTGCCTTAGAAATAAATTTTTCAGGATGAAAACGATCGAAAAGATAGTTTACATCTCATAACCTCGGCAATAACAAATTTATTAACGAGCTACTAACAGTAAAAAAGAACATTCAAATAAAGCAATTCACGTATCTTAAGCTTCAAACCCACCTACTATCTTAGCATAGGAGATATTAATATTGCCTTAGAAACATGTTTTTAGGGATGAAAGCGATCGAAAAGAATAGTTTACTCCTCGTAACTTTGGCTATAACGAACTTATTTCTGCTTGTATCTCCTACGATCAATATAACCTGGAATTCCAGCAAGCAGAGCAGTAAAAATAGTTAAGTTCATTTCTTGGGCTTTGAGAAACTTTTTAAAATACTTAGCTGCAATTACTCGCCAAGTATCCAGCTTATTGCTTAAATATGTGGATTCTGCTCATTTTTGAAAAAAACCCTATTTGCAGCGGCAAACTGCAGCTTAAAGCAAGCAGGAGACAATAGCCTATATTTTACAACGTACCCTATTACAGTGGGATTGAAATTATACGCTGATCGAGTTGGAAATATAGTAAATACTAAAACCACTAAATATTATTATTTTTTTTTAAATGGAGCGACCATATTGATTAATTTAGTTTACTCCTTAAACTGTTTAGCTTCGGAAATTCAATTTGCAGAAGAAAGTTGAATGCTAGCATAGATAATAGTTTTCCGAAGATTGCAATATTAAGAGTATTTTGTATCTTTCTATCCAATAACATATTTAGGTACAGAAGGTTTTATATTTATTATTTGAGATTAAAATAATCATCAATTATTTATAGTCTTATGTAAAATGTAAATTCACTTTAATTTAAACTGAAAATTACAACTCTAAAAGTATTTTTTTTAAACATAGCTACTATGTATAAAAAAATTCAAAAAAATTCAATTGTAAATATAAAAAAATCAAAGTAACATTTTTAAAAGTATAAATTTTAAATTAGGATACTTTTATAAAATTATTATAAATAAAAAATATTTCAGAATTTCATTTTAAAGGTAATTATATTTCTTTAATGTCGAATGCGTGTCAATATGATGCAACTTTTTACCACTTTTTCTTCAAAAATTTGCGTCTATACACATCTTTCTTTTACAAAATATATGTCATAGGCTAATGGAAAAATCTGACTCTTTGCAAACAGCCTAGGAAGTTTGCGAAGTGCCTTGCTAATTGAACAATAATTTTCCTTTTTTCCAATTTGTCGGATGTTCTTCAAACTTATTGTAAAGAGCCTAAGTAGTTTTAGGTTAATTGGAATATAATCATTTGTTTCTCAATCAGACGGATATTTTTCAGGCTCGATGAGCCTGTGGATGGTTAGGCTAGTTGGAAATTGTCCATTTATTTCTCAATCAGTCTGAATTTTCCAGGCTCATTGCAATGAGCCTGATATTTTTCAGACTTAACTATTACAAAGAGCCGAAGCAGCTTTAGACTAATGGAATAATGATTATTTGTTTCTCAAAAAGCCTTATATTTTTCAGGCTTATTGCAAAAATTATATGTAATGTTCGGCTAATTTGAAATTGTCTATTTATTTCTCCATCAGTGTGATTTTTTCAGACTCATTGCAGCTTATGCAGTTGTAAGCTAATTAAAAAAGACCACCTGTTTGTCCAAACAGCCTAGTTTGATCCAGGTTTATTGCAATGAGTAAAAGGTCGTGAATGTTTATGCATAATTTTACTATACAAAATAGGACCAGGGAATTAAAATGCTTATATATTTTTATTAAAATCTGTTCTTTTGACATATTTTATTAATGCGACTGAGTGTCTGATGGTAGTGAATACTTTATTTTTATCTTAAGGGTATGTATTTCGCTGTATCAATGAAATCCGCAGATGACTCAAGTTTTTAATGATTTACCAACACTGCGTAGAGAAGATTGATCGCCGAATGGAAATTATTATAAGAAATATGTTGAACTAAAGTCACTTGACAACGCAGCGAAATCTATCTACGCAACACATGAAGTAGCAGAAAAGCATATATGTGACGGAGGACCGCCTTTTAACTTTGACTTGATATGGAATGTTTTCCATGAATCGGGGATTAAGCATCATATTCTTTTACCTCACTTTCAAAAAGCAAATGGACAAATTGAGAAAACGGTGCAGACGGTAAAGATTTTTTTTCTAAAGCTGGAGAAAAAGGTAAAATATGTATGTATTGTATTGTTGTATTGTTGGGTTACAAAATCCAACCAGAAAAGGATATAGCCCCCATCACCAGCTAAATTATTAATTTGTCAAAAGTATAGATTGTTTCTCGCATCCAAAGCAGTTGAAGCCTAAATTTAATGTTGAAAATGCACGAGTCGCTTTAAAGAAGAGATGCATAGCATGTTAATAAACATGTTAGTGTCTTACAAGATTTTCATAACAATACAAAAGTGTGGTTTAAGCAGAAGATAAAATAGCCTTAGATACAAGGTATCATAATTCAAGTAAACGCTCATCCTCGTATTCGTATGTAATAAAAAGAGAACATGGATATATCTACAGAATATATCTATATCATATCCGACCAGACAGATCAGAAGATCGAGTACCTGAGTGGTCAAGGGAAGTTCTTTACAGGAGTAATAGCTGTGATTCTACTGAAATCGATAATGTTCTGAGAGACTCTAACGAATTGTTACAAATTTCAGTAAATGATACAGTTTCTCAAAATTAATTGTGTACTAGAAACAAGAAAGTCTTAGAAAAATTTTGTCAAACCGCCATGGCTAAACAAAATGGTTCAAAAAGTTCTATAAAGGATCACAGTTTAAAAACTTATTTTACATAAAACCTCTCTCTATTTAAATTGTTAAAGCTAATTTTTGATTTTTTTTAAATCTTGTAAAGGACATAATATATATTGTTTGTTTTAGATATATGTGTTCTTCTTATCAGTAAATGACACTACTTGTCATCTACTGATGATATGTTATGTTTACATTTCATTTATATTTTAATTGACCAACTGAAGCTACAACTCTTGTAGTTCTATTTTCTATCATGAATACATAATTACATTGTCATTTGATAATTTATTAAATCTCTATTATTAACTGCTTATATGTTAAGTAGTACATCTTTAGTTTCTTTAAGAAAGTAGGTTTGCAATTAACTCTTTCAGTTATCTCCTTCCATTCGGGACTCGGATCTTTATATATAATAATAAAAGTATTAGAGCGATATTTTCAACAGACTTACTTTACTTTCTTTAAAATATAATGCTAGGAGAATTAACTTAAATAGCCGCCAAAGTTTCCAAAGAAAAATGCCAAAGGAGCATTTTTTATAATTAAAAAATTTTCAATATTATCTTATTATTATTAACTAATTTGAATTTAAAATACTTTTTTTTTAAATTTATTTTGACAGTTCGATACATGGTCTCAAAAATTGCATTTTCAGAAAAAACATGCTGATGCAAAATCAATACATACAATATTTGTTGACAAATTTTATTGGTTCTCTAACTTTGGTCTATAGGTCTATAAAATGTACCAGGTCTCAATGTTAGGTGCACCAAAAAGAGGTTTTCTTGTAAGTTAGGTGATCCATAATTCGGAATATAGCCGGTAATACGTATGGTATTGACCGGCATTGACCAAATTACAGTGCCTTTTCATCACTTTCAAAATGATTAACATGGATCAACATACACATGATAATGAATATGATAAAGAAGGGGGTATAAACAGTTAAATACAAACTGGAGCAAATTTACGAATATTGTGAATATAATTTAAATGGGATTCTGCGTTTCAAGTAATCGATTCACGTACGACTTCTTTGATAATACAAAAATTTATTAACGGGTGAAATACTTTACGGTAGAAACACGCTACACTCTGCAAAATGAATTATCTTGCACAAGATTAGCTAGGAGAGGGGTGGGGGAATGGGACACTTTTGGATATGGCTATCTTCGGACACCAAGTGTTGAAGGAGTTATAGTAAAAAAAAAAAAACAATAGTACACATAAGTGGTGATATATGGCAGAGCAATCTACTACTGGTTGTAGAATGAAATTCTTGCGATTAATAGCTTAGATTTTATGTCGCTTTCTTCATTTTAACAGCATTACAGCAGTGTTACCAGATTGCGTATTTATCTTATTCAAAATATCTACCAATTTTTTCCTCTAGTACCGTAATTTCCGGTGTATAAGCCGCGGGTAAATTAAGTCTGTTTCGAACCAGAATTATTTTTATAGAAATAAATGCAAATAAATGCCAAGATGTAACACGTTACCTTTCATTAAAAACAATTTCCGGTCCGAAACCGATTTATTTGAGCCGCGGCTTATATACCCGAAATTACGGTAATCTTCGCATTATCTAATCACGGAATGCCTGTCCTTAAATGAAGATTGCAGTTGGAATTTTTTATAGATACTTTGAATAATAAAATTCTACAATTTGGCAACATTTGGTCTCAGTAAGTTTATACTCTAGATTTAGAAATATTATTTAATTATAAAAAGGCAAACATGTTTTATAAAGAAATGTGAAAATTTTAAAATAAATATATATATATTTCTATTAAGAGCTCAAAATCTCACTGTAATCCCAAACGTAAAGAGTAGAAATTTTAAAAGCAGACTACAGGAAGAATGGCAGGTTCAAACACATATAGAATGAGACAAGTTATATACGCAATAAGATGCTGAATATCAGAAAATTTGCATTTTCTAATCTAAAAGGATATTAATATGCAAGCATGAATAAATAATATGGCAACACTTAAGAATTATTTAGTAAAAATATTTCAATTACGATAATTGTTTTTGCTTCATAAATATTTTAATTTTTTTCTTTAAACATTCAAATTTTTTATTTAGTGACTAGTCAGTTATATTATCATATAACACTAGATGAAATCTTTTTAATGAATGATGTATCTCAATAGTGTAAATATAATTTAAAATTATATGCCCCAACTACATGGGTAAGGATAGGTGGGATGATGAAAGGGATGTACTGTATGTTTATTTTAATCTTTTATTACAAGGTTTGGACACCGTATATCCCAGAGACTATTTTTTTATTCTATTCGTACAAGTTTTTGAATAAATAATCTCTGCCGTACACTTTTACCAGGATATTTTCAAGAGATATCTACCTAAAAAATATTTTTTTTAATTGTGGTGCGATGGAATATAAAAACAGTTGCTAGTCCTGAGCCGTAATAAAAACGTTAATTAAACGTTTAACGGATGACTTAATTGATAAAAGCACTTGGTGCGCTATACCAAGAGATCCGGGATCGAAACCCGGTCTGGACATTTTTTTCAACGGATGGCTTAGTTGGTAAAAGAGCTTGGTGAGCTATACCAAGGGATCCGGGATCGAACCCCGGTCTGGACATTATTTTCACTCTAATGGTTGTAGGCTGTTTACTAAAAGTGACAATTCACATCTTTTGTATTTCATTAATTTGCTGCGTAATTTCAGATCTACTGAAAAATTAATTAGTACATAAATATTCACCGATTCTGGGTTTAGTTTGTCTCATGCATGCCAACGGTGTTGTGCTTATGATTGACTTTCTATCTTCTGCTGCAAGGTTGTAGCCGTGCCATATAAGTGTGAGAGAATGCTAGACCGGATGTCTTCCGGATGGCTTAATTGGTAAAAGCGCTTGGTGCGCTATACCAAGGGATCCGGGATCGAACCCCGGTCTGGACATTTTTTTCAACGGATGGTTGTACGCTGTTTAGTAAAAGTGATAATTCACATTCTTTGTATTTCATTAATTTACAGCGTAATTTCAGATCTACTGAAAAATTAATTAGTACATAAATATTCACCGATACTGGGTTTAGTTTGTCTCATGCATGCCAACGGTGCTGTGTTTATTGTTGACTTTCTATCTTGTTCTGCGAGGTTGTAGCCGTGCCATATAAGTGTGAGAGAATGCTAGACCGGAAGTCGTCCGGATGGCTTAATTGGTAAAAGCACTCGGTGCGCTATACCAAGGGATTCGGGATCGAACCCCGGTCTGGACATTTTTTTTCAACGGATGGTTGTACGCTGTTTAGTAAAAGTGATAATTCACATTTTTTGTATTTCATTAATTTACAGCGTAATTTCAGATCTACTGAAAAATTAATTAGTACATAAATATTCACCGATACTGGGTTTAGTTTGTCTCATGCATGCCAACGGTGCTGTGTTTATTGTTGACTTTCTATCTTGTTCTGCGAGGTTGTAGCCGTGCCATATAAGTGTGAGAGAATGCTAGACCGGATGTCTTCAAGATGGCTTAATTGGTAAAAGCACTTTGTGCGCTATACCAAGAGATTCGGAATCAAACCCCGGTCTGGACATTTTTTTTTCACTCTAATGGTTGAACGGTGTTTAGCAAAAGTGATAATTCACATCCTTTGTATTTCATTAATTTACAGCGTAATTTCAGCTCTGCTGAAAAATTAATTAGTTTATAAACTTTTTTTAATGCATTAGTTTAAGTCACTTATTTATTTAATCAGGATTCAAGCAATACGTAGCATTGCATATTGTAAATGTTAAACAAAATGTGTAAAAATCATTAATCAAAACGTTATCCAAGGTAATCCAGTCTCCTATATTAATTCTAACAGTGATCAACCATAAAAACATTTTGATGCACAAAAATTAATTTAAAATGTAATTTTAACTCAAATTTAAAGTGACACATATAAGCACAAGATAATACTGTCATCCAAATGGTAAAATTCATGAAATCATATTTAATATAATTTCTGTTTAAAAAATATTGGAATGCAAAATATTTAAAGAAAGATTTTAGATAAAAGAGAAGAGGAAAATATATTTCGATGAAATCTGTACATCAACACATCGCAGTTCTCGATTCCTAAAATTTAATATCCTGCGCAAAAAGACGTACAAAGACTAAAAAAAATATTTATCGGAATTTATTTCGAAATAAAGTTGTTCCCAGAAAACTCTTTCCTCAGACATTAATAGATTTGTCGAATGAATATTACTGTTTTTCTCTTTTACCATTTGAAATAAGTTTTCTCAGAAATTGTATTTGCAGAAATAGAATTTTTTAAGATAATATTTTCATTTGAAATTTTATTATAATGTAATGTTGGGGAAAACACATACATAAGCTTTCTATCTGTAATGTACTTGAAAAGGTTCCCACTTTTCGAAATAATACATTTACCTTCACGTCTACGTGATGTTAGTAACACAACATTATTTGAATTTATTATTAATGTGAAGTGCAATGCATTAGCTTTTAAAAATGACTCCGTTTTATTTAAGTTTTTATTAATTTAATATTGTTAATAATTGACTACCGTAAAATTATTATGTTGTTATCATGGAAAACATTAAATAGACACCGCTGGTTTCAAATGAGTATCGAAAGGTTTTTTAGTTATATAAACAAAATGTAGAACATGAAATAGTGCATCAGTGACCACCGATCAGTGAATTTTTCAGGGAAAATACCAATATTTTTTTTATCGAAAAATTAGCCTTATTTAATGACGCGATTAAATAGGGCGAACTTTTCTATAAGAAAATATTGGTATTTCCCTAAAAAATTCCCTGATCGGAGGCCTCCCTGTGCTTGATTGTGTATGGATGAATATCACACTGCAAGTATTTTAAGAAATCATCATTAATTAAAAAGAGTTTCCAGTTTAACAAAAATAAACGACAGAGCAACCGATAAAAAATGAAAACAGAAACCAATAATCGATATAAATAATCAGTATCAATAAAATATATTAAGTAAATATTTTGCAGTACACGCTGGTTTTCGTAAATTTTTATTAGTACTATGTGTGAGGCTATCGAAATAGATACATTAAAAAAATCATCATAAATTAAAACTTATTAATAAAGTTAATATAATTCACAGAGTGCGAGTGAGGCAAAGAACATGAAGTAAAAAATTTGTTTGGCTAACCATATCAGAAATCAAACAAATGATGAAACGTGTTTTTTTTATAAGTTTCTACTGCATTAGTTACAGAAATACAAGTCTCAATCTTTCTAAATATTATTTGTTTTTTTTTTTTTAGATTCACTGCTCTATAAAATAAATACCGTTAAATTTCAACCGTTAAATAACACCCCACCCGAATTTAAGCGCTCTCCCCAATTTTCAACAAATTTCCTTTTTTGAAAATATTACGTTTGTAAACCCTCGCCCCCAAACAAAAATCTGTGGTTTGAATGTGTGAAAGTATTTTTATAAGCGGACATTTCTAATTTCGGAACCGGTTGGAACCGGTTCTGAAAGTGAAAGTACCCTTATATAAAAAAAAACTAGAACCAAAATCGAAAAAGTAAAAACTAACAACGTTAGAGATCGACCTCAGCTATCCTACGCAAAAAAAAAATATTTAAAAATATTAAAATGCGAGCGAGAAATCGCGCAAGAACCTTCCCATAGACTTAACATTAGTTTGAGCGTTTCTTCACTTGACTAGTGTAGGCTCTTAAGGTTTCAAGGCGTTCAAATCTAAAGAATTTATTTTCTAACGCGTTTCTGGATTCATTTTTGTTCGGAAACGCATGCAATTGGCAGGTGCTATTATGCAGACACTATCTAATTGAATAGCGTTTTCCATTTTAAGTATAAATAAAAAAAGATATGTCAGTTTGATATGTCAAATTTGAAGATATTTTCAAATTTGCTGTTTTCCGCTGAATTTCCAGATGCGCGGGCGGAAAGGAGGAAAACTGTTGTCGAGAGACAGAAATCACTTATTACTCGATAAGTAATTTATTTAAAACTTTTTAAAACAAAGATCGGAGAGCGCTGGGAAGATTTTATGTGGTCAGGGGAGACGTTTTCGAAAGGAAATTTACGGAAGCCATCCCGTCAACATGTTTTGACGTGGGTATCGCGGCCGTGGGAAAGCATTATGGAAGAACTGATTGTTAAGTCATTTTTGCACTGCAAAATTGCTATGCTCTTGACTGCTTCGATGAAGAAGAGATGCACAACGTCCTTGGAGCGCGGTGAAACCATCGCAGAAGAATGTACACTGTTAAAAATTTGCAGCAAACTGTCCGGTCATTCGACCGTTTTTGTAGGAAACGGTTACATAACCGTAATTTAACGCTATTTTGACCATATTATTGCTCATATTATGGTCAGAATACAGTTCAATTACGGTTATGTAACCGTTTTCTATAAAAACGGTCGAATGACCGGACAGTTTGCTGCAATTTTTTAACAGTGTAGAGAAAGACTGGATTAATATCATTTTTTTATGATTATGATAACGAAGATGAGGATTTCGACGGAATTTTGCCTGATAAAGACTAATGTATTTTTAATTTTCAATAGTAGCATATGTATTCACTTTTTTGTTTATTTAAAAAACTTAAAGATTTCTTAGAATATTTTACTTTAAATATTTAGGGAATATTCATTATCGTGTACCAATTAATTTCTCTTAAGGTGGTTTTCATCAGTTTTCCATTTATGATAAATAAATTACTTATTGAGTTATAAACGATTCGTGTCACATGACGATATGTTTTCTCATTTCTGGTGCTGCAGCGTCGGATTTTCAGTTCAAAACGCCGACTTTGATAGCATTTTCTGAAAGATCTTCTGTCTTTACCATAAAATGGAAAACATCTTTCGATTACAAAATTTCTGAATAAGAACACCTGCCAATTTGATACGTTTCCGAAAAAAAAAGAATTAAAAAATATGTTATAAAATAGCCAGTTTGGATTTGAGAAAAGACGTAATAGACATTAATGTTAAGAGGTAATATTGAGAAAATTTTGAAGAAAATTGTGTTTCTAAGCCCCCTCCACACTTTTGCCCCTATTTCATGTTGCCAAAGGGAGATTTTTACTGTATGTAAAAATTAAAATAATGTTTCAGAGTTATATAAAATTAATGCCATTCTAAATACATAATTGTATGTATATGCCCGTGTGAATATTACAATTTAAAAAATTCGCATTGGATTAAAACTTTTTATTGAGATTAACATATTTTACGCAGAGCAAATGAAACATAAATTACGTAATACAATCATTAACTTCATTTACTGGATCAAATTTCATTTTACAGATGAAAAGTTAGTTTTTAACATTTCAGGACCATTGGCGCATATATGAATCTCCAAAAGGTGTATACCGCAATTCTTGTTTTTACCAGTAATAAAGAAAAATAAAATTTGCTTAATTAAGGAACATCCGTGATTAAAAGATGAAAGGTAACAGTTGAAAAAAAAGGTGGTGCTCCCGAATAAAATTCGTATATATGGGACGCTGGTTCTAAAGGGGTTAAGTGTTTAGTCAAATAGATATTGGCCAGAATGTTTTAAAAAGAAAAGTTACTTTTTAGTGCGAAAGCTAAAATTATCCAATTAATTTGGTACCAGCGTAATTGTGCTTCACCATCTAAATGGAAACGTTTAACATTTCTAACGCAAAATAATTCAGCTCTCATAGAACACTGATAAAAATTTGCTGCAAACTGTCCAGTCATTTGACCGTTTGTATAATAAACGGTTGCATAACCGTAATTTAACACTACTATTCTGACAATATTATTGCCCATATTATGGTCAAAATAGATTTAAATTACGGTTGTGTAACCGTTTTCTACTAAAATTGTCAAATGACCGGACAGTTTGCTGCAAATTTTTAACAGTAAAGAGTAAACACACAAATATTTCATGGTGTAATTTTACCTAAAATATTTATATGAAGAATTAAAATACCTCAATGAATGATACATGTAATTTCTTAGGAATTTTTTACTCGACTACTGGCAGGAGACTAATTTGAAACTAATTTTGGCTATTGAAACTATTTTTTTAATTTTTTGCAGAAATATTTAACTGTGTTTCAAGCACAAATCAAATTATCAGAGCAAACCTAATATAAACATTAAAATAAGAATCATCAGAAATAATCTTTGCATTAATCATTTACGCACCGAATTATGCATCAAGAAAATTCCCCATCTTAATAGTTATCGTCCTTAATGTCTGAAGATATTATAGAAAACTTATAAAATAATAATGTGAAGTTTTTCATTAAAACTGATTTAATAAATCGGTAGTTACAGCACTTTTTGTAAAATATTTACAAGAATAATTGGATTAATAAATAATGAAAACTCTTATGCAAATTTCGCAGTTCTTATAAAAACAATGCAAACAAAGGCATTGTTATCCTATATGCAAATGGAGAAGTTTTTGTAGCAGCAAATATTTTTTAAATAAATAAATATATATATATATATATATATATATATACAGGGTGTCCCAAAAAGGAGTACCTATTTTTAAAAATGAATAAGAAACAAACGAATAGAGTTATTTAAGAAATTTATGCAGGAAACGGATGTGTGAAGTCTGGAATTTTGTTTATAACACTTTATTATGATAGTTCAAAATCTGACCGACAGATGGCGCTACAGCACCGAAAATTACCTGAAATTAACCGGCAAGGGTATGAATTGGCCACCTTACTCACCAGATTTAAATCCGTGTGATTTTTTTCTTTGGGGCCATCTGAAGGATGTAGTTTACTGCCAAAATTCCACTTCGCTAGCTGAGCTCCAGCGATTAACCGCTCAAGAGTGTACAGCCATTTCCGTACAGACGTTGCAGAAGGTGTGTGCTAATTTCATTCTAAGACTCCGACATGTTATTGTGATGAATGGAGGACATATTGAAAATATTGTCATTTAATTTTCAACTATTGCTGATGAATGCGGTAGCCACAGCGCCATCTGTCGGTAAGAATTTGAACTAACATAATAAAATACTCTAAATAAAATTCCAGACTTCACATAACAGTTTCCTGCAAGAATTCTTTTAATAACTCTATTCGTTTGTTTCTTATTCATTTTTAAAAATGGGTACTCCTTTTTGGGACACCCTGTATGTATCCTAATAATATTATAAATCCGATTGTGTGCAAATGTTAGGCTGAAGCCAGCGTCAAAATGGAGCATTTAATGATCCTGTATTTTTGCATATAGGATGATTATAACCATCAGATGAACATAGGCTGGTTTTTGTTTATTTTATTCAAATATTTTTCTTAATAATTCCAAATTTCGTTATTTTCATAGAGAATAAATGGACATTTTTCCATACAATTTAACCATTTTACTTTATCGTTGCTAGGGCTTTGATCGTTGCCAAAAAATAAAAACACGGAAAAATAATTTTTCCTCAACAATTAATTTTCAATTAAACGATTTTCACGTGAAAACTGAAAATTAAAAAGAATTCTAAAGAAGATGAATTTCCGTGATATTTGAAAAAAAAATATGGAGTATTTGTTATTATACATGAAGTATGAATATCGGTTACATTAAAAAGATCTTTTTCTGTCAAAAACTGCGTTATAATTAGAAGGAAAAATGAACAATAATTATATTATTAAAAATAGATTTCGCTTGGACCATGGAACTATAAAAAGGATTCTCCTCGGCTTGGACAAATAGGACGTCATAAATAAAACATGTATTTTCAAATATTCGTAATAATACAAGGAGCATGAATATCAATGTATAATGAAAGTAGATAGATAATGGACGTAATATTTAAGATAAAAAACTGAAATATTTTTTATCGATACTGATTAATAATTAGCTTGAATACCAGTTACATACAAATGTGAGTTTTTCTGCTAAAATTTAGCCAGAAAAAGAAAATTAACAAGAATTATGGCATTAAAAAAGGATTTCTCTGAGGAAAATGTGACGTCCTATTTGAAATAAAACGGGAATTTTCAAATGTGTTTTACAAGGAGCGTGAATCAATTCCTTACATTAATAATACAAGGATCAGTAAGTATAGAAAGTAGATGAGTTTCACGCCATATTTAAAACGAAAAATTGAAATATATATTTTTTTTATCTATACCGATTATTAAGCATGAATATCAGTTACATACAGATGAGAGTTTTTTGCTAAAACCTAACCATGATTATTAGGAAAAGCAAAATAAATACGAATCTATTATATTAAAATCTGACCGCCTGTTTGTATTTCGCAATTACTTCTTTCAAATTGTCGAACGCAACGCGATTTACTTAACATTGATTACGCGATTTACTTATCATTGATCCGAGGATGTCATAAACTCTCAGAATTTAAAAAAATGATTTAAATTCAGAGATTTTTGTTTGTTTGTTTTTTGTTTTTTGGTAAATTTTAACGAAGTTTCTCTAAAAATGGCAACTAAATTATTCCAATTTTGTGGATAAAAAAGAAGAAATAAAACAGATTAATATATTTTTTCTCATTAAAACTGAAAAAAAGAATTTATTTTCAATTGGAATAGATGGTGAAAGAAAAAAAAATCTTGATTACAGTAAAATATTTGAAAAATAAAAACGTATTTTCACATATTTAAACTTCATGAATCAATTTATTCTGGAGAAAAAAATCTTCTGTGAACATATTTTCATTTAGAAATAAAGATTTTTTTTTCAGTTATAGATTAAATCAAGGAGGGAAATTTAAGCTCCTTGCATTTAGGTTTACAATTATTGCTCTCTATTCACAAGAATTGAATTTAATGAAAAAGAATATACTATTTCCATTATCTTTGAAGGATGGCTATTAAAGCGTTTCACAAAAGCGTTAAAAGTAAAATGGTTTACCAGGTAAACTTGACATATGTTTTTACACAATTCGCCGATTTCCACGATTTTATTTGGCCTGCCATTGGTTGCAGTTTCCTTTTCGTGACTATTTGTCACAAAATTTCACTTTTTTAAAACTTTGTTATGTCAAGGCTTCTATAACATAGAAATACTGTATTGTCTCCTATGGAATGTGATAAAGAGTTAGTTAATTATTTACGTTTCTAATTATCGGGAATGAAATATTTTGCTTAATTAATGCCTTTATTCTTTTAATGATACGTGAACGAAGTCACGGGTAACAGCTAGTATATATATATCTTCGACTATTTCTATATGTTATCGACCAAAGTGTTTTGTATTAAAAGTAAAATTTATTTTTATTTATAGACGATTAAATAAATCATAAAGTGTTTTAATGATAGTTAAATTTACTGTCGGAACATAACAGGATCAGTTCTGGAATAGGATACAACGTAAACTGTTTTCTTGAGATATGACAAAAGGTTTAAAAGAATGTTCTTCTATGAAATAATTCTTGAATGTTTCTAAAATGATATTATTTTAAAATGGCAATTATGACGTGATACGGTTCCTATTGTTTTGCAATAAAATGTTATATTATTTAATTCGCTTGTTTCCCACTAAAAGTTTACTAACTCCATTTTCATTTTTCCAGTTATTTTTCATTTATTTAGCTTTAAAAAAAGTCAAGTTTATACAGTTTTTTCTGTTTTTTATTTAGCTGTTACAGCATCTGCAACTGCCGTTTCCACTGGGCACTGGAAAAACAATTTGTTGAGGATCTTCATACACAAAAAATCTAAAACTATTATACTAACGAGAAATCGTAAAAAAATGTCTATACACTTCTTTTAAAAGTTGTAGCAAACTCAAAACATGGGCCCGTCATTGTGTTACGAGTGAAAAAGATCCGAGGATGTTTGGTAAGTTCCTGGAGAGTTTATATGGTTATAAGAAAAGTCAACTGACGTCACTACTGGAAAATCAACGGCTGGAAAAATGTCCATCTTTCTGTTTCCAATTGTGCAAAAGAAATCATCCAGTATGATTGGTTTCCAGTTAAATCATTTCCTGTCTGATTATAGCCTATGAACTATGATTAACACGTCTTCGATACAATTGGATTTTGCCGCCATGACGATTCCTGGAATGATCGACAATGTCAAAATGTAGCAATTAGATTGGTTAACGGAAGTACTTGCTTGTAAAAATATGCTTTCCTTAAAACAGAATGTTTTAATTAGATATTTCTCTAAACAACTTCATAAATTTTCCAAGAAAACAATAAATGGACCTGGACATGACTGTAGCGATTTTGTTATATGTGACGAAGCAAATAAGCAAAAAAGTGGTCACTAGAGGCCGCATCGGTAATTGAAGATTAACGATTGTCTTGTTCAGCCTAGTTGCGAAATGATAATTCCATATGTCAATATAACACTACTGGATTGAAGAATAAAGCTTCTATTTAATGAAAAGAGACCCCACACATTTATTTGAATTTTCCGCTCTAATTCATCTGCCATCAAAAGCAAAAAACAACCTCCACAATTTTGACTGCATATGGAGAAAGGAAGTTTAGCACATGAACTGTAAATCGTCTTTCTTAGACTTAAAGCTGAATCATGTACACTAGCTGCTTGGAAACTCAAAAGATAAAAACGAAACAGAGACATTATTAATATATTGATATCTACTATAAAATTATCACGTTCTAACATTTTGGGCCAAGTACAAATTATGCTTGTCATCGCTGTAAAAATACGGCTTATTAGGTAGCAATACAGGAAAAGAAGCATAACAGACAAAGCAGTTTCAATTTTTTCCAAACATTTAGACACCTTTTGTGTTTCATCTATTAAATAATAATATATTTCTCGAATTTCTTGTTTCACTTTTATATTCTTTTCAATATCGTTAATGACTTCGGTCAAATCTTTGAATATGAAACAACACAATACAGTACAACATTCAGGTACAGCGTATGCTTGTATAACATACATAAATCTTAGTAACACTTCTAATAAGATAGCCAATGTGTTCGTAGAATTCAGTCCATAAAGATTTTCCAGCTGGATGAATTGTACTCCACCTTTTGAAAAACACAATTTCAAAGTATAAAAAAATTTTATGAATGGAGCCCACCAACATGTACAGAATGCAATTATAATATATGTTTTACTATATTTTTTCGATTGTGAATTTCTATGAAGAATAAAAATTTGGTGAATGGTGAATAATATTAATTGACTTTTTTTCTCAAGAATTTTTCGAATTCCAATACTGAATAAATTCCCACTAACCACGGATAATACCAATCCAATTGGAGCTGCTTGAGAAATTGCACGATACACGTTATTGACTATTAAATTCAATGAATACACACAAAAAAGATAATTAAGCAATATGGAAAAAACTCTACGACATTTAACATCTTTAGGAGTTGTAAATATAAAAAACAGTGGATAAAAAGCTACGATAACTACATTAAGAAAATTAGAAGAATGTTTATCTAAATTTGAAAAAAGCATTTTGTTATATGCTTGTCTACACAACTAGAGGACAATTCACTACTTTCTGAAAAATAATTCTCATAAATAAGTTGTTATCCACTCATTATCAAATCCATACAATCTACGACAAATATTAACTCAAAACATGTAAAGTTCATATTTACTTTTGCAGGATTATTTGATGCACTCAACAACACACTCTCCCCAATCAACTGAGTTTAAATTGCAAAAGTATGCTTTTAAATCTTACTGTCATTGTTATTTTATTAAGATAAGATAAACAATAAAAGTGTGATAAATTTTCTATGTTCAGATTAATAGGTAATAACAGTTCTCTGACTAGGTGATTTTAAAAAAAGAAAATCATTACAAAAAAATATATATTTTTTTTATATATAAAGTAAAAAGTTAGTTAGCTATTATCATTATGCAATTTACAAAACTAGTGTAAATGTTCCGTGGATGAGTTAGAAAATGTAGTTAATCTTCCAAAGCAAGACGTTTTCAACAATTAGTATAATTAAATTTCCGAAAGAATTCCTAAAAGTAAACTCATTTTATATATTATAATTGCTGATATATTCCGATAAGATAGTCAAAAATATGTAAACTATGTATTTATTTTTGTATAAGTAGAAATAAACAAATTGCAGAATAAACTAAGTATACAAAAGACTGATAAGTCACCGAATTTGATAGCATCATATTTGTTGTATTAACGCATGATTTGTTTTGATTTGAAGAACAAATTCTCATTACAAAAAATATAAAATGCTATAATACTTAACTCATAAATTATGGGTAATCATATAGTTTAGATAAAGTTTTATAGTTGCTTCTTTCATTATAAATAAGATAAATCACAAATAATATATATTTTGATGGAATATTCTTGAATCACTGATAAGTTATAGAATAATTTAAAAGGTTGAAGAATATATTTTCATGTTTGCCTCTTCAGAGAAACAGCAAAAGATATTCCTTTCAGTTCATTAATTAAATTTCACTAATTTGAAGTACCAAAATTATTTGTTTAATGAGAAATTAATGCACTTTAATAGATGATTACTTTATGAATTATCAAACGTTAAATGTTCATATATTAGGGTCGATACGTATTAATCTCTTACAAAATCAATTGTCTATTCAGCTTCTTGCAGAAGCTGCCAGTAAGTTATTTCAATCTGACGATTCTTTTTAATTAAAATGTTATTTAGTACTACGGTCATAAAAAAAAAAAAATGACACGACTTTTTAGAGATAAATGATAACAAATGATGAATAATGTTTTAAATAATTAATAAACAGTAAAGTATCAAACAAACGTTTAATTTTTTTTAAATAATCAGCCTACAGTTTTTAAACTTACAAAATTTTTAATTTCCTGTTTATTTGCACCAAAACATAGCAGATACTCAATTTGCGTTTTATTATTAATTTGTATTATATAATCATTATCAATAGTCAGTTGAGATTTTATAAACACACACAAATTTTTGAATTCAAATATTTTCTCAGCTTGCTACCTTGGGAAGAATTTCTGATACCATAACGGCTAGGAAAATTACTAAAACTATATAATATGTTTATATCACAACACTCTAATATAATTAAATTGTAATTTAATCTAAGTGTTGACTTATCTCGTTGAATTAACATATGTTTTTATTCAAAATATTATTAAAGATATTTTTCAATAAGCATTACTTTTATAGTAAATAAAATGTTTACCTATTTTGTAATAAAATGAAGCGCTATTTTATTTTCCAAAAAGTCTATATTATTTTGAACGAGTAAATTGAATAATATTAGAAAAATTAAAAATATAAACTTTAATAGTCTTTCAAACTTTCAATCCTCTTCAATCTAAAATTGTCATACAAACAAAATAATGGTTTTAATCGTATAAAAACAATACCAGCTGTTGTTCTGTCATAAATATTTTAAAGTAATAAATTATACTGTCTTTTTAATGATATCTAATATCCTTATTTAAATAATATTTTTAAGTTTATTTTTATCTTCTATAAGCACTTATTAAAATATTTCTTACTCTTCAGATAATTATAAATGTGGCAATGCTATTCTAAAATTGAAATTTGTTTTGAAGCGTATCCAATCATTGTTTTTAGGAATTGAAAGAGATATCCTTAGTCAGGTGCTTAGATTAGCATAAGATGATTTCAAACAGTATTTTTGGAAATATCAAGCGTAGTGAAACACATGTATTTTTCGTAAAATTGCTGACAAAATATCTCACTTTACGTTGAAAAGAAAGTTAGAGAAAATATTTCACACACTCTTTTAGCACTTAATAATAATTTTGTTCATAACATGTGTAATCCACAAGTAAAAATCATTTCTGCAATAAATACCTTTTGTTGTATTTTATTCTGTGGTTCATGGCCATTAAGACCAGATGATCATGTTATGATGATCACTTCAAAACAATTCAAATTTCTGAAAACTCAAAACTTTTGTTTATTTCGTTCATGATTCTATTATCAGTTCTCTCATGAATATAATATGGATTTGCAGAGATTTTATTCATGCCTAACATCTATTTAACACGATTTTCCGATTTATTTCTTATTTATTTATGACTGCTTATTTGGAACATTTATTGTTATTGCATAGTGGAAAAAAATAATGAAAGTTTTACTGATGCATATTCGTTCAGACTTTAGAATATTAGAAAATACGAAGAAACTTCTCTTTGTATTTTTTTTTATAATTGTAAAACAATTTGTTTACAAAAGATATTAGTTTAATTTGATTTATATATTACTACAGCTAAGCATGGTGATATACACAAGTACCGGAATCCCTTTTAAAGTGTTTTAACAATTCCTACAAAACATTTACCATTAAACTAAAGAGAAAAGAAACCAAATAGAGAAATGGAAGAAAACAAATTCACTTAATACTTATTCTTGCAAAATATCGAATCTGTAATAAAAATATATATAAAGTAAAAGTAACAATCACCGTTTTAAATGTATTGTTGTGAGAATTTTAATATCGCTTTGCAATTATTTTGTGTTGTCAAAATAAATTTATTTTACGCAAATAATTATATGAAATTAATGTAACAAATCTGAGACGGGTATTCAAATGTCATTGTAAGAGAAAATGGCTTATCACCTTAATAATCTACCTTAGAATTGAAAAAAAAAATTGAAAGCTATAACAGAAACCTTTCATCTATGTGTAAAGAAATATATACATTTATGTGAAACAAATGAAAATTTTAACTGTGGAAATAAATAAATGCTTTATAATAATACTTTTTTATATTAAAAAATTACCAGAAAATAATATTGGAGATATTGATAATCGATATTTTCAAAACAAAATGTTTTTTTGGGGAAATTTATAGATATGTTTGCGATAAACATCTCTTTAAAGGAAACCGCCTCAATATTTTTTAGCCCTTTGATAATAATGAAAAAATAATAATATGCGCGGAATAAAAGGGTTTGAACTTTAAAGGAAAAAAGACAAAAAGAAGTATTCGTCGAAATCAATTTAGCATTTAAATTATTATTTACGCTTACTTAGAAAATCAATATTGACAAAGTAGTGAAAATCGTATTTTTTATTTTGTAATGTAATAGATTTTTTTTATATCGATTACGAATAAATGACTTTTAAATATGAATTTGTTCTTCAACATAATGCAATTTTACTTTTTTTTTTTTGAAAAATAATTTTCAGACCAATTTAATAAAATCGATGTCTGTAGCCGGTGCCGTATGTGTAGTGTAATGAGTGTGTTGGGGAGGATTCAGGATATACCGCTCTTTGAATACTATTATTTGCCTTATTTATTTCGAGAACGAATTTTGCGATTAAATAAGGTAAAGATTGTTATAAAAAAGTGTTATTTTGAATGCCAAAAAAAACCTTACCCTGGCTTCGACATTGGTAATACATACAGTCATGGAAAAAAAATTACCCGTTAACTCTGCAATGAATTATTGTAGAAAAAAGTTACTGATACAAAACGATTGGAAATAAAGTCTCCTTTTAAATGATGTATGTAAATTCTTAGGGGGTCATCTACATATCAAAACAAATATGGCAAAGTATACACATTTAAAGACTTCAATACTTAACAGCAAAATAGCATAGTTTTAATTATTGTCAATATTTTTCGTGGTTACATAAAACAAATGGAAGTAGAAGTTAATTTAAAAAGTCGTTATTTGCACAATAGAATTTCATAATATTGAAATATTTACTTTTATTATAATTTTTAATGGATTCATCTATTTTTTTTTATATTAGTATGCGTTTTTTACATATATAATTGTCTTGCTTAATGGCTACATTAGCCGGTTTCCCAATCAGATGCAAAGTTTTAATTTGAATACGAGTTGCATCAATAAAAATTATTGCCAATCCAATCCTTATCGTCGATCTTATCCGGATTTGGTAAAATCTTGTTATCCGAATCTATACGAAATCATTTATCAGGCTCGGTCGGGTTGTGGGCCTATAGATTTTGTTGTTGTTGTTGTTGTCGGGTTAGGGTAAGAATATGGGTTGAATCGAAATATAATTTCAGTCAACCATCATTGTTCATCATGTTCAAGTAGACATTCAACCATGTTCAAGAAGTATATAACCGGATTCGTGCATGACTCTAGATCTGAGCCGACATCAGAAATTGCGTCGTAACACAATTTCTGATAAAATCTGGTTACTCTGTCTTATGCAAGATTCTATTCCGAACAAGACTTACAGTAAAAACATTATACGCGACTCGGGTCAGTTCGGGTTAACGAAAATCACGTCACCCGACCACTAATCCAAATCTATTCTGTAGCCAAACAAATCCGAAAAGATCGATCCGAACTTTCTGGATTGGATTCGGGTAAAATCTGGTCACCCGACCCGGTGCAGTGTCGTCACAAACGTCACAAACTTGTAGCATAAAAAAATGTCGATCCGAACAATCCGGATAGGATTCGGGTAAAATCTGGTCACCCTATCCGATGCATATTCGTCACATTTTTCACATTGAAGTCGCACGGTGATTTCACAAAGTAGTCACATTGTGAGGTCACAGAAAGCCTTGAAAACGGCCCTAACGACTTCACATTTAGGTCAGAGTGACTTCCCATCGACGTCACTTGACGTCACGACGACGGTCACAAAGTCACAGTGTGACTTCACAGTGACCTCGCCGTGACGTCACCATGCCTTACGGGTATACTTTCAATTTGAAAAGTAATTAGGACTTTTTTGGAAGATGACAAAAGAAAATTTGTAAGTAAGTATGATGGTATTATTTATCACGAAGCAAAGGAACAAGAGATTAGTGGAACATCAAAGGTATGGAGATTTATTATGGGTAAGAAACAAAATTTTCTGTTGCTTTATTTTATATGTTTAAATACATTTTAAATTTCAGATACAGCTATTTTTAACTTCTCTATCTACCAAAGATTAAATATGGACGAAAATAAAATGAAAATATATAATGAAAATAATATTAGCAATAGATTCGTCACAAAAGCCTTGGAATTATTCTTTAAACAATCTCCCTTTACACTTGCTCTTTCCTTTTTATAATTTATTTCAATATTTATATCGATTTTTATAATTGTTTTTAGAGCTGTTATAGATCTAAATTGAATACTTCTTTCTAGATATTAATAAAATAAATGAATTTTGTGAAGTTCAGTCAAGAAAAGTAATTCTTACCCGATTTATTTCTAAATAGTTTTATGAAACAACATTCAGAGTTAAATCGGGATAGCGTGTTAACGGATTAAGTAAAAACACATAAATATATAAAATTTTAAAAATGTGAATGAGTTAAAAAAGAAAAAATATATATATAAATAGAAATTTACATAGAAATGTTTTCCATCGTTCAATAACATTATTGAAAGTTTCGCCTCTCACAATTTGGCGATTTCGAATTGTTTTTTTTTTTTTTTTTTTTTTTTTTTGCTAAATGAAACATTTAGTCGTGGTTTGACACAATGGTGATCGGCAGATAAAACCTTGCGTGAGACTAAATTTAGTCACAGAAACTTTCTTTCAAAGTTTATTTTCGAGATCAAAAAGCAAAATGTTCCTTTTTTCGTAACGATGGACACAATTAATATTTATGTCGGAAAATTTATCTTAGAAGACAGTTTTTTTAGATGCTTTCTTTTAACTTACATTTCTGTTTGTAAGTAGCAGTCAAATATTGTTACTCATTTTTCACCCAATTCCTGTTGACGTAGTTCTTTGAAATTTGGAATATATATGTATTCATGCGGGAAATACATGAATTGAACATTATTTTTTTTTTTTAATTTGATTCCAAAGTGGAGGGGGGCGGGGAGGAGTCGGCCCAAAACTTGCATTTTCCCTATAGAAATAACATTACGATTGCTTAATATTAATTGAAAAAATAGCTCCATTGTTGGAACATTTATCCGTTTTAACCACTTTGTTGACCGCATGATTTTGACATCAGGATTGAGCAAATCAAACGCATTTGTGCTTTCTAATGTAAGTTGTCCTTTTTATGAATTTTAATGAAACCATGTTTTTTTTAAATTCATATTTAATTTATTTTAAATCATGCTTCCAAGGACGGAGCGAAGAGGCTTTTGCTGTAATAAACTACTAAATAGTTTTGTGCAAAATAGTTAGTATGTGGTATTTTAAGTACAGAAACCATGTTTCCATTTTAGGTTAAATGAACTTTTACATCAAATTCCCGAAAGTTGATTCTACAAATAGAAAAATGATGGTTAAAGATGTTGCACTTGTAGTTACACTCTTTGATTTAACTTAACTTGTCTCAGGCATATAAATATGGATTTTTTGTTACAGGATTTTCACTCACTTCTTTATAAAACTATAAAGATCGTGTACATAAGCATGTTTACGATGACAATGTAATATTTCAACGTATTTTTTAGAATTTAATTATAAATTAATCAATTAAGGCATTTTTCCTGTAGCTCAGCGCAGATGATAAATCGTCTAATATTCTTTAAAGTTATAACTTTATGAGAGTTACAACAATGGAGCTCATTATGTGCCAAACACCGCTCGCTAAAATACCAACAATAAAATATTTTAAACATTAAAAAGTAGAAAAAAATAAAACTAAAGAGTATTATGCTTTTAATACGCATTTATCAATTTAATTATATTTAATTATAAATTGATAAAACTATTTTGAAATCCGGAATAGATTGTTTAAATAATAGTTTTGATCCGCACAGTTCCTTAATGTGGATAATCCAAGGTTGCTACAAAATCTCGAAGGTATTAAACAATCCTTTTAAATCGGTTTTATTTTTTTTTTGTTGTTGTTGTTAAAAATTACTTGTATGTGAAATAAATTACGTATCTCCTGCTGAATGTCACATGTTTTCTGATACAAGAGACTATGTGCTTATAATTGAGTCGGTTTTTTTTATACGTAGAAAAAAAATTAATCGTGTTTTATGTACAAATCTTTTTATCAAAAACAAACTGACAGAAGCATACTAACATATAAATCATTCAAAATAATCTTTACATTTAATTCTCATCCTAAATAAATATAGTTTTTAAATACGAGACATAATAATCACTTAAAGTGCAGGTTTAACAAAAGTTTTATGATATTGTTCTGCTGTGACATAGTGAAAATACATAAAAGCATACTGTTTGAAAATATCAATTGTGACTTGTTATTGAGGCTGGTTAGTGTAAATTAAAGGTTACATTCTTTAGGAAGCTGTTAAGGATTATCTTGTTGAACCTAGTTGTGAAATAGTAATACCACATGTTAGTATAACACGAATAATTAAGTTCTGTTTAATGGGAAGAGGCTCCAAACAATAACTTTGAATTTTCTTCTTTAACTCATCTGCCATGAAAAACAAAATACATGCACCACTATTTTTGCTGGAGATACAGAAAAAAAGATTTTGCACAAGAGTTAAAAATTATCCTTTTCAGATTTAAAGCAGAGTCATGTACATGTTAAATCTAAAGACAAAAGCTATTATCTAACCATTATCTTGTTGAGTCTACGAGCAGAGCGATAACAACATATGATAATATTAATCCACTGGATTCAAGAATGATTCATCGATGGATGGATTCCAAATTCTTACAATATCCACCTTTTTGCCCTTTCTTTTAATAATATCTTAAATATAATTTATATTTTAATTCCATACCTTTAATCAACATATTCTTTTAATTCTTATTCTAAAAACCTTAGTCTGTTAAAAGCTACACTTCTTTGTAGAAAACCCTTATTTATTCCTTCATATTTGAAAAATAAAATTTTTATTTCTTTGGAATATTTCTTAATACTATTTTTATTTTTATTAAAAGTATTATTCGATATCCCAGCATTCTTTTCAAGTTATTCCCTCTCCTAATTATTCACTTGTTTATTTCTACGCTTTTGATAAAAAGTTCCGACATTACGTCAGAAATTTCCCGCCTCGCTCATCCTTTTCAACCAATCACAAAGCATGCCACTGCTTTCTCTTCCCCCTACCTTCCTCCTAACTAACATTCCATTGGCACGTCAACATATTCTTGGGCGAATTGCTAGTATATAACGCGGTTACACAGCCGTGGAGATCATACTTTTTTACGTTTTTCGACATGCTCAATAAACCTCATCCCTTGGAGAAGATTTTATTCAAATTGATGTATCTCTAATATATAATATCTTCATTCTTTGCTCTGACTTAAGACAGCTCGATATGAGTTTTGAAATGGACAATTAGTGGACTTGTCTCTGTTTTGACAGCCTTGGAGATCATACTTTTTTACGTTTTTTGACTTGCTCAATAAACCTCATCCCTTGGAGAAGATTTTATTCAAATTGATGTATCTCTAATATATAATATCTTCATTCTTTGCTCTGACTTAAGACAGCTCGATATGAGTTTTGAAATGGACAGTTAGTGGACTTGTCTCTGTTTTGTGAAGTCAATAAATTCGTTGATGAAAATGCAGCTTCCTTTTTGATTTGACGGAAATTTTCCCAATGTATTTATAAACATCGCTTTCCACCGTGATCACTTCCACTGCAAATAAGTGACAATGCATCGTTTTCCAGAAGTAATATATATATATATATATACATATTAAGAAACTTTTATATCTCCATGAATATACGTGCTATTTTTACACAAATGAACACATATGGTTTATTATGTCATAAGCATCTGCTACGGTTACAAATAACTTCAAGCATTTTATTTTAGATTGTGATCGCAAATATAATTTTTTACCCAATTTTGTTGTTGGTTACCTATTTGCTCTCGTGACTTAGTACTTCACTGTAAAATAGGAGGATAAACATGTTTTTTACATTTCTGAAGCACCGAAAACATTCCTCAAATATTTCGCTAGATATTCAACAAAACGTTTAAAATAGAACGAGTGCGGATAATTTTGACCAGAGAGGGTATAGTGAATATAAGATACATAGCGCGAGAAGTTTGCAGAGTGGACTCTAAAAAAAAATCATCGAAAAACCAAAAAGTTGCGAAAAAACCTTGTGATTGGAAGACATTTTTCTGATTTTTGACGAAATTTCTGTCTTTTTACTGAAGAATTTCAGGAAATTTTGCGCTTAGGTTTGCGAAATTTTTGTGTTTGGAGGGAAAAAGGACACGCTTAAAAATTTTATTTATAATACGAAAAAGTATAAAGCAGTTTCCGGAACAGCCCTTTGATGTGAGAAAATGCAGCTTTAAATCGGAGAATTTCTGTAATTTTTACGTTTGATTGAGGTACTTGCCAAAACAGAACGTAAATTTTCGTATTTTAAAGAAGTATTAGGCTGTATCAAAAGTATTTTCCTTTTTTGAATACTTTTCTACCACTTTCTCACCCCCATTGTTGAACATAAAATGTTAATTAAAAGCATATATGTCCATCTACATCCTATAATCATACAGGCTTCTTTATTTCTTTTTTAGATCTCATAAAGAGCAAATGTTGAGATTTTATGCATCTTAATGCATGATTTTAAACTAGGCCTTAAAACTAATAAAACCGTCCTCAAAACTCGTGCGATCGGAGGCCAGGAACAGAGTAGTGTACGGACAGTTCAAAACAAATCCAAACGTTTTAAGGAAGGAGACCTCAGCTTTGAAATCAAACCCAGATGTGACAAGCCATCAGTTGTGAATTTTGACCAGTTGAAGAGAAAAAAAGAGGAGAATCCAATCCTCACAATCAAAAATTAATAACTTATGGAAGTGTAGTTTTGTCAATTACTAGCATGAAAATTGATTCTGGGGCAACATCTGTATCACTCTTCATCTGACCTAAAAATGAAAGAAAGAAGCCTGTATGATTACAGAGGTATTAAGGTAATGTATTTTTATTACAGAGGTACCTATATCCTCTTAAATAGCATTTATGTTCAACAATAGGGGCGAGAAAGTGCCAGCTACATGCTTTGGTATTAAATCATTCAAAAAACGAAAATACTTTTCATGCACCCTAATATAATAGAAAATTTGTTCAATTTACGGATGTATTTGAGATTGTGGTATTGCACAAGTATTTTAGGGTTATGATGCAGAAGTGTATGATTTATGTCGATTTTGTCAAATAGATGATGGAAATATCATTAATATAATTTTTGTATCATCTGCAGGCTACTAAATCCCATTGACTTAAAAATAAATGTATGTCTAAAAGTTTTAAAGATTTTGTTTACTGTTTCGTTAAAATAAATAACTGATAACCGACTTACGTATTTAAACATTTATTAAATACACCCGCAGAAGTATCTTACTCATCTGAAATTAGGGTCCCATAAATTTTTATCTTTAAATACGTGGAATGAAGTTTAAACTTTTTTTTCATTAGCATTGAACTTTAAATATTTCTTTCTTTAAAAAATATTAGGTACATAAAATAATTTTTTTCCAGTTAACTCAGTCAACGGTGGAATTCAAATATTTTTTCATTCATTTGGAAGTTTAATGTGAACACACTCTAAATCTGATTATTTGTATTTAATCCAGAGAATCCAGTAATAAAAGGGCACTAACAAGCATTTTATGCAGGTATGAATTTTTTTTCTTATACGTTATATTGGTGCTATAAAAGATATTGTCTACGATCCAGGACTCCCTGCTTATCACAGGCTGTAATTGTTCAATTTGATGATTACCATGGACCATTTCTAACAGAAAGACCTTTAGCACTTATTTTTAAATCTTGGAAATGTAAAAGTTTCATGTTCATGAAATCTGTTGATTTTAACAGTTTCGTGCACTGTCACCATACACATATCCCAGGGTTTAACTTTAAAAAAATACTGTGTGTAATGATTGAATCCAGTTGTCACTTGGAGCAATTTATGTCGCGTTTAGTACAATTCGTCGTTTAGAGTATATTCTCATTACATTGCCTTTCGCAAAAGATAAGTTTAACAAAATTAGAATAATAGAGGCACTTGCTGATAGATTAGTATTTGAGCATTACCTGAGGCAACTGACGTCTGAATAAACACCCGAGAAGGAAGATTCAGCAGCTGTTATTGCAAACATTGTTTTATACTGCTAAACAGTAAACATAAAATATTTTTTTTCTTCATTGTAAGATATTTATTGTCTCTTAATTTTATGTATCTCAGTACTCCGATATTTCGGCTTCATGGATGCTAGTATTGAATCCAAGAGAATCTTAAATCTTGGACTTATGTAGTTTTTGAAATCACTGATTGAATTCTTTTGCTGATTTCAAAATTTAATAATTTAATACTTTAAACTAATTCTGTTCTTAAACTTGTAGAATCTATTAAATTATAATTAATATATTTAACTTTCAGAATTTCTGTTGTAAAACATCCTTATTTTACAATTTCTGAAAAATTAATGATGGACGAAAAGATTATGCAAGAAAAGGTTATGCAAGATGCAAGAAAAGTTAATGATGCAACATTTAAGAATTCATTAATTACTATAACCAGAAATTAAAACTTTGGGAAATAACGAGGCTGAAAGAATATAACAATAACATCTTGTTAAAATCTAATTCGAGAATTTTTCATCAACTTTTGTTACTTATGTTTTGTTAAATTTATTTGGAAAAACTTACCGTGAAATGTTGTACTTAAAATTTCAAAATGCCCTAAAAAATAAAATATGCAATAAACCTTTTCGACATCACTTCACAAATTAAAACAATTTCTATTTCTTCTTCTAAATGTATAGAATCGTATGCCAAAATCCAACGTTTAACCCACAATATCTAACTGTAACACAATAAATAGACGTACGTTTCGTGAGTAACTTGGACTCGCATCTCAGTGTCAGTTAAAATAAAAATTGTATCCCCACAAAGACATGAAACAGAATCCAAAAACCCAAATGACAAACAACAACACACCGAAATCCCCTCACGTTCAAGCAACCAATAAGATTAAGCCGGAAGTGATGCACTACGACACAGTAAATCAACCCAGAAAGGTGGGATGTAAGGTACGATTGAAAAATCGTTTACCAGGGAGTTACCAAATTTATGAATATAAACTGCTTCAAAAAAGTCTAAATCTAAATGAGTATTGCATTTTTTAATAATAGTGGCTGAATCAAAGTTGAAATTATGTCACTCACTCCAACAATGACAAGCAATAGAGGATTTTTTTAATTCCTTTATCTTAACATAGTTTCTGTGTTCATTGATTCTGAAACGGAGTTGTCGTTTAGTCTGTCCTATGTAGGACAAACCACATTGACATTGGATATTGTAAATACCCCATAAGTTATGATGTGGAATTTTATCCTTTAACGGTGAAAAATTTAGTTTATTAACTGGCTTAAAAACAACTTTAAAATCATAATTTCTTAAAATATTAGCTATTTTGAAGCTAATACCATTATAAAATGGCAAAATAATGAGGTTAGAACAAGAAACTGGAACAGCAGAAGAATCAGGATTATTAATACATTTTAAATTGTTTAATCTCATTAATTTTCCGTTTTATTGTAGATATGTGGATGATTCTTTTGCGCTCCTTGGCCCATCTACTTCTTCCTTTGTAAATGTGTAAACTACTCTAAACTCAATAGATCCTGTTATCCAATTTACATATGAAGTTGAAATTGATAATAAGTTGCCTTTTCTTGATCTGTTAGTTACTCGTCAGCTTAATACATTTGACACCTGTGTATACCGTAAACCTTTTGCAGTCTCACTTCCCCCTCATTTTAATTCTTGTCACCCCTCTTCCCAGTAAGCCTCGGCATTTCATTTCTTTATCAGTAGAGCATGTTTGATTTGTTCAGATAATGATTCCCTTGTTGCAAAATTGAATTATATTAGATCAGTGGCTATCAATCGTGGTTTTAATTTGTCTTATATTAACCATTTAATTTTTCATTGTCTCTATAAAGGTATTAATAATCCTGATTCTTCTGCTGTTCCAGTTTGTTTTGCTAACCTCATTATTTTGCCATTTTATAATGGCATTAACTTCAAAATAGCTAATATTTTAAGAAATTATGATTTTAAAGTTGTTTTTAAGCCAGTTAATAAACTAAATTTTTCACCGTTAAAGGATAAAATTCCACATCAAAACTGTTGGGGTATTTACAATATCCAATGTCAATGTGGTTTGTCCTATATAGGACAGAATAAACGACAAATCCGTTTCAGAATCAATGAACACAGAAACTATGTTAAGAAAAAGGAATTACAAAAATCCTCTATTGCTTGTCATTGTTGGAGTGAGGGACATAATTTCAACTTTGATTCAGCCACTATTATTAAGAAATACAATACTCCTTTAGATTGAAGATTTCATTAGATTTCATTAGATGGAAGATTTTCATTTAGATTTTTGAGGCAGTTTATATTCATAAACTTGGTAACTCCCTGGTCAACGATTTTTCAAGCGTACCTTACATCTCACCTTTCTGGGTTGATTTACTGTGTCGTAGTGCATCACTTCCGGCTTAATCTTATTGGTTGCTTGAGCGTGATGGGCTTTCGGTGTGTTTTCGTTTGTCATTAGGGTTTTTGGATTCCGTGCCATGTCTTTGGGGGGATATAATTTTTATTTAAACTGACACTGAGGATGTGAGTCCAAGTTACTCAACGAAACGTACGTCTGTTTATTGTGGTGCAGTTCGATATTGTGTGTTAAACGTTGGATTTTGGTGTATATTTGGTGTAATATTTTTTTTTTCATAATTGTAGAATTGTGTTTAAAAATGAAAAATAATGGCCCATTTTTAATGATTCATTCAACACCTTCTTCAACAAATTTCCTTTTACAACTGATAAATGTTAATGATTTTGGAAATGTGATGTTTAGGAATCCATTAATTAAGGTTATATAAAAATGAAGAATGTTGCAATAACGCAGGCTAAAGAATGTGGTAATGAAGAAGTTATGAGAAAGTTAATATAGTTTCTGCAACTTTTGATAAATATCCCAGCTTTGTTAAAAACGCAAAATATCTTTATGAAAAATTTATTATCGATTTCGAGTTCAAATGAAAATTATTCAACTGGCTTGCCAGTAATTTGTTCTTATAAAACGCTTATGAAATTTCTTAATATTATAACATACATCTAAATTCTTTTTTTATATGTATTACACTTTAATTTTTGTTCATTTTTACTCATTTTGTATTAGATATTTTGTGCAGGACATTGTAAGATATTTTGTAGATATTTTGAATTTTTGTTTAATCTTTTTTTAATTTCATGTTTTATAAACTGTTTTAGAGCTTTTCACGTTTCAGCGATTTAAATTTCCATTTTTCTACAAAACATAGTATATTTCCTTCTTTTCTTAAAACACTCTTTTTTGGAGTAGATAGTTAGTTCTCTCCTTGTCCGCTTGACTTCTATTTAACTTTTCCATTCCAGCCGATGATATTACTTCAGGACGGTCTTTATAAACTCTTCATCATATTTTTTCATTTTTTTACTACTTTAGTTATTGACGGAATGGTTACTTTATCTGGCATGCTTACTCCGCTTTCCTGATATAGCTCAAACAAATCGCTCTTTCACGCTTTGTTCAAAATCTACATAATGTGATTTATCTCTCTTTTAGTTAGCTAATGACACTTATGATGTTTTCACGAAAGACCAAACCTGGCTCTGCTTTTGCGATCTTCATAGGTTCGTTTATGGCAATCTACTTTTCCTTGCTTAATTATTTAAAAAATATTTTATAATCTAAAGCTATTATCCCGCTCAAAATATCTTCTCATTCAGATCCCGGTTCAAAACGATTATGAAAGATATGTTCATATCCAGTTATTCTCATAATTCAATTCACAGTTCAAATAACTCAGTTTAATTCACTTTTTATTTGTGTCAGTTCAAAATATGTTATAGTTAACATACGTAGGATAAAATAGATTATTTACGATCCAAGATCTTATTAGGTAAACAATAATTCAGAAAAAAGATAAACAAAACAAGCAGTGAAAATTAAATAAATTTAAACTTGAAACTTTAATTTATATTTTACAAATTAAAAAATTACCGAGTTATTCCTTTTTTTTAATCGAAATTTTCAATGGAATTTGAAATAATATAGTTCTAAAGAAATCTCCACTATTCTGCGTAAATCATTTATAAACAATTAGGGAACTTTCGCTAACAATTCAGAACTTTACGCACGCCTTCAAGTAATTCTTTATTTTTGGAATAACCATCATTAAGACAATCTGTTGTTTTATCATTACTGAATGAAATTCATTTTCAAAAATCGTCAATCTAAATATTTTCTGTAATTTCCTCAATGTTCATATCGTTACATATGTGATATATGTAGCTAACATTAAAATCTGAATTTTTTTCTACAAAATATCTTAATGTCTTTTATAAAAGAAATTCCACTAATATTTCAACTAAAATGTTGTGTTCATAAAATTTTTACCTATATACATCTAAAGAGAATACCTTCTGAAATCCCATACCGAATTTTTTTTTTCAGTTATTTATAAATAATCCAATTTTATTATTATAAGTAATCTAAATCTGGATTTCTTCACCTTAAATTACTTTTGTGTAAATATACTTATTTATTAACAAGTAACCATACGTACTAAAGCAATATATATGTACGTAGTATATTATATTTTACGCTTAATAGAAATAAATAAATAAGTAAAAAATTTTCTTATATCTAATTTTGAATGTAGTGAAAAGGTAGAGAAATGTTATTTCTATTTATGTAAACTATGCGAAAATAGATCTGATACTGAAAATTTTGAATTATTTTGCGAATGTTGCTGTAATTGCAGGATCTAATGTAAAAACTGTCACGTACGAAAACTAATTAAATTGTATCACTTCCATATGCATTTAAATTACAATACTTTTAGATAAAGAATCTTCAATAAATAAATTTTAATCAATTTCTAGAATTACATTTCTTAAGAAATTCCGTATCAAAATGAGATCACTATCTTTTTAAATTAATATATTTTTGAAACAATGTATTTTGTTTATCAATTTAAATGGTTGTGGAAGACTTGAAAAATATATAATAATCTTTAACATATTTTAATTTAACCCATAATTGCATAGTGATGTAAATTTCCATCACTGTTTATTTAACTTTTAATAAATAAATCAACTTCTTCGCCACCACTATATTTATATAGAAATATTAATCCAGTAAATTTCCCAAGAACTATGTTGCTGAACAAAGTTAAAAATTTATCTGAAAATTTCTGGTGTCTAATATTTAATATATGTATAAAAAAACTCATGTAAAGAAGGGTTAAACATGTAAATAATTATTGCATTTAATCGTTTACCTAATTCCGATAAAATTTATTTTTTAGTAACTATAAACAAACTGTTCTCAAAATTTAACCGCTAAACAAATTAGTAATATTTATCAATATTCTTCCCTTTAAAAAAATTGAAAACTTCTTTAGCTCTGCATTTTAGATAAATAATATTCTAACATCCGAAACTTAATGAATCAATCAGTTCAAAAATATAATCAGTATTCACTTCCAACACGACTAAAAATTGGTTAAACTTAACCAGTGAAAACATGCAAAAGATATATATTTTATGTATGCATAAGCATTCAAAACATTTTTCTGAAAATTTGAGTAATATATGAAGCAAGTTTTCACTGAAACGCAAAATTCATTCTATTTATCATAAAAACTTTGCAATTTTAAAAGTGGTACATTTAAACTGTAACAAATAGTTGTATAAACACATTCGCTCTACAAAATAACGATAAATGTTTACCAGTATTCATGTTCTTACTTAATATCTAACGCTAAAATATATTGCATCCAATATAACACATTCAAAGGCACTAAGAGAAAATAAATGATAAAAAACGGCAAGAGCAATTTAGACAAAATAATTTTAATAGATTATTAATTATTCAAAGTAATTTGAATATAGAAAATGTTTAACTTTGAATATTAAAAATTGTTATGGTAATAGTTAAATCGTTAGAACAATAGTTGAACCAAGATTTCCTTTCTACACATTTTTTCACTAAATTCGCCATAGCAGTTTACAAGATATCAACTTCTCATATTTAATCAATTCTATAAGGTTCCACACTTCATTCTTCTTAAAAAAAAAAACTTTCTTGTTGCATGGCTTTTCTCCAAGAAAACCGCTCATTTTTAGGTAATTTGTCTATGTCTCCAAATAAAGCTGAATCAAAACTTGTTGCAAGAGTTCCATAAGTGTAATAGTCGTTAAGTCTAGCAGATGGCGTAATATTTCTCTTCGGTATGAGATTTTCATCATTACTAGATTCCGCATCACTGGAATCATCAATTATTTCTTCAGATGCAGTATTTTAAATTTTTGCAGGAACACTTTCACGAATCATGTCAGTAGCACACAACTTGTTCTTTTCTTCATTAAATATGATATTGCGAGAGATTATAGTATTATTTGTGACTGGATCGAGCAACCGATAACCCATACTTGTATAGCCAACAAAAATTATCTTCTTGCATTCAGGATCTAATTCCTTCCTCGGATTTTCAGGAACTTTCATACGGGTATCACACCCAAAAACTTTGATAATATTAAGATAAGGAAACATTCCATAGTTAAGTTCAAACAGCGCAGAATACTTGATATTTTAGTTAAGTATTCGATTATTAACATAAACAGCAGTCTGCCCAGAATAACCTCAAAAGTGTCTGGGCATCCTTGCTTCATATATTAGAGCTCTAGTTTTTTCTAATAAATATGGATATGCTCCCTCTGCAGCATCATTTAAATGAGCTGTATATGGTGAAACAGGGTCTATCAAAACACCCTTTTTCTTACACATTTGAGGTAATTCACATGATACATGTTCTTTTGCAATATCGCGCATGATATTATAAATTTTAGGATTTTGTTTCAGAAAGAGTTTAAAAACTTCAACAATGTTACTTTTATGCTTTTACAGATGCGATTGATAATTATTTGAATAATAATCAACCGAATTTGGCCTTCCTCATATTTTATTGGACTTGACGAGCAAATCTTGTGTGACACAATGTTATTACTCTAGAATATATATATATATATATATATATATTCACGTGTTCCTATATATGATATGTGTGAATTCACAAGGGTTGTTTCATGATGATCAGAACTGGCGATATTTATAAGTACCAACAACAATTGGTTTGATAAATAAATTATAATAGAACTTAACTAAAACACTATTCTAAATCAAACTCTAAGATCATAAGAAATATGGAAAAAATATCATTCACATATCTTCAGTATTGTTGCTTTGGTTTGAAATAATATCAAGCAAGCAGGAGATCACAATATGGCTGACTCAAATGTATGGACAGACGCTGAAATCTATATATTTAAAATTAACTGCTCATTCTGTCAAATTTTCCACACGAATCTCGTCTCTTTGCGCCAAGTTTTTTTAAGGCTTCTCCCCCAAGAAAGCGGAAATCAGAGGGATTAGACCTCAACTGTTTAACCTAGGGGGATTGAAAAGGGTAGATTGAAAACGGCTGGAGTCACCATTGCACTGAAAGCATAGACTTCTAATATATTTTTGTCCTGAGATTATGTTTTCACTACGAAATATGCATATTTTTTTGCAAAATTTTAAAGAGAGCTTGGATACGTTATATATTTATAACGGACTGAAAAGTCAGAGAGTTCGGGAAGATGACAACAATTTTTTTATTGCTATATTAAAGGAGCCAGCGCGAAAACAAACAAAAAGGCGAGAAGAAAACATTTATTTTACAAATAGATAATAATATTTGTTCATGAAATTTTTACACGGGCTGTAAAACCGTTTTATTTATCACCAATAAATATTTCAAAGAGTTCGGACAAAAAAAAAAACTTTTCATTTTAAAACTATGAACGACCCTGCGTAAAAAAAAACAAAACAAGAAAATGAGCACTTTTTCCACTAAATATCCATATTTTTTCGCGAATTTTTCATTTTAAAAGATAATTTCATACAAAATCCGGTTAAAGATATAAAATAATAAAAACTTGATGTTTCCTTTTAAATTTATTATCACGGGCCTGGGCGACGCCGGGCGGTGGTCATCTAGTAAATATTTAAAACTAAAGACTTCGATAATGAAAACTAGCTATTGCTACTATCTAGTGACGTTAAAGAAAACATTGATCTCTGAAGGTCTTGTGAGTATTGTACGAATAGACTCAGTTCTATGCGATTGCAAAGCAACTGGTATTTAGAAATAGACCATCAGTAAATAAAAGGTTAAACACACGGACAGTTTGTAGTAACATAAAAACACGAATGGCGTAATGTATGCGCCAAGGCATTTTAAAACCTAAAGAACAACTTATAATGATATCATTATTCACTACAATCTCCAATAGTACTGTAAAAGTAATAAATATCAAATTGATTTAAAAATAAATTATATTAGAAGTAATATAACATGAACGGTATGTAGTAACATAAAGACACGGACTCCATGTGCCAACACCTTTTAATGCCTAAATATAAACTTTTTATGTCTATTTATAGTATAACAGTAATAGACATCACATTTAAAAAAAAAAAAAAAATTACACAGAAATTAGATTAAATTACACAAATGTACGGGCCTTGTATTCTGTACTATAATGGTGAATTACCAATAAAAATAATGAAAGAGGACAGAAAAACTGCGGACTTCAACGTTAAATATTAGTTGACCATCGAAGGGTCTTTGGGAGGAGGATAAATAAAGCGCAGATGTTAATCCCGTAATTATTTTGACATGAGCAACTGTTTTCCAACTGAATGGCGCACTCAGTACGCCGTCCGTGTCTTTAAAGGTAAAGCGATAATAAGGGTAAAGCGATAATATTTTTAAAATATTATATTATTAAAAATGTAATTAATTAATAATAATTAATTAATAATAATTAATTAGTGATTAGTAAAAAATAGTTATTAATTAATTATTTATTTATTTATTTATTTAATAATTAATTAATTATTAAATAATTATTAATTATTGTTAATTAATTAATTAATTAATAATTAAACATTAATTATTAATTAATAGTAATAATAATTTAATATTTATAATAATAATTTATAATTAATTATTAATTATAAATAATTTATAATAATTAATAATTAATAATTAACAATAATAATAATTAATATTATATATATTACATATATATTTTATGTATATTTATTAATAATATATATATATATTATATTATATATAGTATAGCGATCCAACTCTTTAAAGCGATAAAGTTATGTAAATTAAGAAATTAATGATACCTTTTAACTTAATATTAAACTACGTTAACATAACCTAACATTAAAATTGAGGCAAAGAATTTAGAATTTTAGGTTATTTAGAATTTTTAAGTGGATGTAAAAGTAAACAAGATTATATTTAATTTGATTTTAATCCTAGTATAAACAACAAGAAAGCATATATGTAATTATTTAGCGTCAGGAAACTTTAAGTGATTTAATGTTTCCAAAATTCAATTAATAATGTTATTGCAGGAATTAAATAGAAATCATTCTAAGAAATAAACTTAATCCTTTGTAAAACAAATGCTTTTACAAAGGTAATGTGTGCCTTTAAATTTAATTAAATCCAGTTAGAAAGAGCTTACATGAAATTTCATTATTTATCCATTATCTAATTTCGTGTAAATTTAAGTGAATTACCTGTCTACTAAAAGGTCTTTGTAAATTATTAATTTATTTTTTAATCCTTTAATCGAAAGAAATTCTATAAAAAAATTATTTGATACGTAGATAAAATATTAGGCTTACTATAAAATAAAATAAAATTTAAGAAACGTGTGCACGATAAAAATAAATATTAAACATATAAAAGAATTGTTGTATCAATAAACTTTTCCGATGATACATATTTTTAATGTTTTTCCAGGATTACATAAAGAAGATGGGTTGCTCAATGAAAATAATTATAAAACCCATATTAAAAATTTTCTGTATCAATAAAATCTGCAATCAAGACAGATTTTGCTGTTTTTCCAGCATTACTTAGAGGATATAAGTTGCTGTTTTAAAATGACTACAAAAAATAGGAAGAAAATCACTTTATTGACAGATTTTTTTTATGCACATGGTATATAATTAAGGTTCATAAACAATTTATTATTTATAGGTAAAATTTGCCTTTACCGCATAAAGGGAAACAAAAAAAATTATAAAAAAATTCAAAATATCTACTAATCATCACCTCTGTGTAACGCTGGGAAAACATTAAAAATCTGCCTCATATGCAGATTTTATTAATGAAGAGATTTTTCTTATATGTGTTTTATAAAATTTTCATTGAACATCCCATCTTATCTACGAAATCCTGTTAAAAACATTAATATATGTCTCATATGAATATTTTATTGACACAGACATTTTTTAATATAGGTTTTATAATTACTTTGTTTAATTTTTTCTTTTAATCATGGTAATAGAATATCTCAGGTAGGGGAACGCTGTGTTATGTTTTTGACTCCGAAATGAAGTTTGGTAATGCGCGAAATCTCGTGTACTGGCCGGAGCGCCATCTGTGTCAGCAATCGAAGTTCAGCAAATCGAAAACTTTTTTTTTTCCTCAAGCTGCATTTAAAAAGAAATTCTGTGATGTTTTTTAATTAATAAAACAGAAAACGAACTATTTTAAGAGTTTGTAAAATATTTATATTAAATTTTACAAACTGCAAATAATATATATTTTCACTGTAATATTAAAAAGGAACAAAAAATATTGATTCTTATTCAAAACAAGCCTGGAACTCAAATATATCTTTTTTTTTTTCTTTTAAATTTTATTGTACTTCGATATCCGGGATTTATCACGTAATTCTCGTAAATATTTTATAGAATAACTTTTTTTTTTCTAATTAAAACAAATGATGATGTTTTTATATGCTTTTATTTATTTTTTAAAATAAATAAAATATGAAAACCAGGACTATTTAGTTTAAGAATTTGTTAAATATTCATACTAAATTTTACAAACTGCAAATAACTAAAAATTATATATATTTTCTTCCGAGCTGTATTATTTAAAATGAGCAAAAAATATCAATTCAATCAAAACAAATATTGGAATAAGGTAAATTTTGATAGGATTAATTTTATTGTACTCAAACTCTAGATTTAAAAAATATTTATGCCTACTACAAATGTAAAGTAAATTTGAAATTTGTAGCAATTGGGCCCTAGGCCCCCAAATTTAGCATGTAATTTTCATTAGAGATGATATTTTATACTATTAGAGTAGGATAATAATAAATATATTTATCTAAATATTTATTTACATACTCCCATCACCACTCACCACCCCTTTGAGGCATCGGAAATGCTCAAATTTTTGTGACAATACAGGAAAGGGGACCCTAGAAAAGAAAAATAGTGTTTCCTATACTGCTGGATTATTGTAATTTTATTCTTATATTTAATGTAATATAAATTCAAATACAACTAGCTTTTTCTGTAAATTAATACACATGTATAATATGAATCATTTTCTACATTCAAGACTTGCTGTCAATAACTTCCTATTTGAAAGATTTTTTTTTTTTTTTTTTTTTTTCAAATTAAAAAATAATTTGATGTCTATGTATTTATTGCATATGATCAAGATATTTTGATAAATTACAAAACTTTTGTGCCTATATGTGTATATTTAAATAAAGATTACACAAGAAAAATTACATATCTTTATTTAAGGAACAAACATTATTTAACAAAAATAATTAACAAACATTTGTTTAACAAAGAAAAATACAAAAAATATAATTTCAAGAATTACTCGGCTACAAACATTTAAAAATCACAGCATTTACCTTAGATTAAAAAAAAAAAAAAAAAAAAAACTATATTTATATATAATTTCAAAAAGAAGCACAAAGGCCATCCATTTTATTCAGTTAATTTATCTGTTGCACGCCCCCCTCCCCCCCACCTCCCTTTTTCTTTTTTCCTGGAAGGGGTGGATTCATTTTTTGAATTGGTGAAAAGATAATTTTTAACTGTGTTTCCTATCCGAACTAAATTTTTGGCATTTTTTACTGTGCTAGATGAGATATGCTCACGGAAACAACGATGGATTTCTTATACCCAGTTCTTTCTTCTGTCTTTCGACTTTCTTATAACCTGTGTCACATCCATATACAAAACAGTTCCGAGCCATATTAAAATATAATGTAAAATTAATATTTTATTAAAGAAATAATAACGCACTCCTATAGCAAACAATGTTATTTTGACTCAGCTAAAGATCGCAGCGCCACATGCGGCCACTTCGGCGTTAGGCTCAAGTTTGCAAGGAAGATGCCATAGGGGAAAATTCTCCTAATCTATTTATATCTCCCTGCTTTTAATATAGGGTGAAATCCCCAGTTATTGACACCTAACAAGTAAATGATACTTGAGCAAAAATCTAATTCAAATAATCATTTTGTTGCAAAATTCTGCACAAAGTAATGTCATGTAGTGGTAAATGAGAGACTTATTTTTATTTCGCAGTCAATTTATTCACCAATAGAAGACCAAGAACGTATTCAATGGGGAAGAAACTTTTGAGAATACAAAAAATTCCATTTTGAAGCAACCATCTTATTTCTAAAATTAAGAAATTGTTTTTTTCTAATCTATTTCTAATGCAACTGCCCTAAACTTTTTCTTAAAGTTATACTAGTAGAAATTACAGGGGGTGGACAAAATAATACGAACACTCATGAAAAATGCTGAAAAGAGCAATATCTAGAAAAATACATGAGGAATTAACCTGAAACTGCAGGTGTGTAAACAGTATACTTTAAGTTATATATTTCCGTGAAGATGTTTTCCCGAAAGCCCATAGGGGACTGTCAACAAATTGAAAAAGGACGAATATCTTTTGGATAACCCTCTAAAAACTAACGTAGCAAAAGCGTTCAAACTCGAGATTATTAATAAGTGGCTTATTTTAATATACTGTGTTCATTTTTATGAGGATAGCATATATACTCGTACAGAAATTAAGGTTTTTATAAAAACAGTCCCAAATTTCGATTAGTTTTTTGTTTTAATTTGCAAAGTTTTTAATATAAAAAAAGTTCTTTTCAAAAAATATGAAAAACAACATTGTACTTAATACTCTGCAATCAGAATTAAAAAATAATAATAATTGGATGAAATATGAGCAGGTTTACTAAAAGAAGTTTCACTGCGGATGCGCGAATGCAATCAAAATATAATATGCATAATGTATTAGCTAAGTATATAGAGCAACTTTTGTGAAAGTCTCAAAATCATAGCTTGAAAATTCTGTAAATTATCGTCGATAGAATAAGCTCGAAATCCGCTGTTCCCAAAAAGATGAGGGGTTGTATCAAATATCTGTTGATTAGTGCCAAGATAGCGTACACAATATTGTACGTACTACTATATTTGGATACAACCCCTCATATTTTTGCTTCCTTTTGGGAACAACGGATTTTGAGCTTATTCTATCGACGATAATTTACAGAATTTTCAAGCTGTGATTTTGAGACTTTCACAAAAGTTGCTCTATATACTTAGCTAATACATTATGCATATTATATTTTGATTGCATTCACGCATGCGCAGTGAAACATTTTTTAGTAAACCTGCTCATTTTTCATCCAATTTTTATTATTTTTTAATTATGATTGCAGAGTATTAAGTACAATGTTGTTTGTCATATTTTCTGAAAAGAACTTTTCTTTATATTAAAAACTTTTGCAAATTATAAGCAAAAAAACTAATCGAAATTTGGGACTGTTTTTATAAAAACCTTAATTTCTCTACGAGTATACATGCTATCCTCATAAAAATGAACACAGTATATTAAAATAAGCAACTTATTAATAATCTCGAGTTTGAACGCTTTTGCTACATTAGTTTTTACAGGGTTATCCAAAAGATATTCGTCCTTTTTCAATTTGTTGACAGTCTTCTATGGGCTTTCGGGAAAACATCTTCACGGAAATATATAACTTATACTATACTGTTTACACACCTGCAGTTTCAGGTTAATTCCTCATGTATTTTTCTAGATATTGCTCTTTTCACCATTTTTCATGAGTGTTCGTATTATTTTGTCCACCCCCTGTAGTTTAATGATGCAAATGATATATTAGTGCCATGATTTAGGATTTATAGTTATTTAATTTAGCTTAATGGGTGGGTGCCAGTTATTGGTTCCTAGAATTTCATTTCACGAGTCTCTGACAGAAGTGTTAGTTATTGGTTATATTAAAGAAAATTGGAATCTATTATTTGAACTGTTTAAAAATGCATAATATTAAATTAAATTTATCTTGCATTAAACACTATTAAAATTTAAGTTGTTTTACCAGTGTCTGACACCAGACGTCATTTAATAGTTCATAAATGCCAGTTATTGGATATCTGCATTACTAATAATACAGTACTAAATATTACTCCTATATACTCTTACTATATGCTCTGCATTACTAATAATGCAGTACAGCTTACTAAATCTCACTTTTTATAATAAATATTAAGATATTTTGTTTTTATAATAAAAAATAAAGTTTTTTGAAGCATTTTAATCTTTTAAAATAAACTGTCAGTCACTGGTTCACTTTGTGACAGTTATTGGTTTTTCAAAATAGGGATGGTGTCAGTTACTGGAATTTTTGACCATATTTATGAATAAAATTAATTTTTAATAATAAAATGTATAATTTTTCAAAATTTTGACAACAATATTTTTTTTAATATATATCTAGGTACTTCTCTATTATCCCGTCGACCACTTTTCATAACAAAAAACTATCGCCAAACTGTAACGCCAAACAAACGGGATAACGTTGCCATTTGAATATCAAAATAAATAAATAAATAAAATATAAGAATTTAAGGACACAATTGTTATTTTAATTGATGAAATAACTAATAAATCGGTAAAATATAATGAAAAATACACGAAATGTCGAATTAAAACCCACTTGATGACATAACAAACACGTATAATGCTTCTGACATCAAGTAAATGGGACTGCATTTTTGGCGTTTAATCTTAGAGTTTGGCGATAGTTGTTTGTTATGAAAAGTGGTCGACGGGATAATAGAGAAGTACCTATATCTACTATCCTTTCAAAATCAAAGGTAAGTATAAAATATATTTAAATTTTTGTAATAGTGACTTGAACATGAAATAATCCTTAAAGTATCAGTTACTGGGGTGGGGGGGGGTCCTATTTCTAATCCAATTTCTAAATCTAACAATCCTATTTCTAAATGGCCCCACCAGTGGCTGAGAGGTTGTGCTCTCGAAGCTGGTAGACGGGAGGTGCTGGGTTCGATCCCAATCGCGCCCGTCGGCCTAATCGCTCGGAGTTTTCGTGGTTTTCTTTCGAGCCGTGGATTTTCTCCATGCGTAAATACGGATTAGGTTCCCTTAGAAAGACCCCCACGAAGGGCACTCCCCCTGGGCCTATATCCCTAGTGTCGATAATTGGCCGTCAATAATCAACCCAACCCAACCCTATTTCTAAATGAGTAATCTCAGGCATTCAGGCGCAATGCGAGCTTATTTTTATTTTAAGTGTACTACAGACTTAAAATTAAATTAAAGTAACCACCAATCTCAGGTAATCAGGGGCATAAATCAAATTTGCCAATACAGTAGTTTCAGTATGTAGTTGCTGTAACTTTTTTTTTTTAATTTAATTATTTTTTTCTTAGCAATCCATTTTCTGTACATAATTATGAAAAAATGCTAAACACTTGGCTCATCTGCATTTTATAATGATACAACATTTTTCTATTATTATTATTTTCACTAAGCAACACATTTTCATGACGTAAAGTAGAGATAAAACATTCAAATTTCATCAATACAGAATTAATCTTACATATTTCTTTAAATTAATTTCATTCCGGAAATCACCTTCTCCACATATTACTGGTAAAACTTTTAAAATGTTTGCCATCTGCCTCTGCTCTTTATTGATACAGAAATTTTCTTATACATTTTTTATAATTAATTTTTTTAATTCTGCAACCTACATTCCCTATGCAATGCTGGGAAAATAACAAAATCTCCCTTGTATGCAATTTTAATTGAGAATTTTTTTTATATATGTTTTATAATTATTTTCATTTAGCAACCCATCTTCTCTGTGTAATGTTTAGGAAAACGTTAAAATCTGCCTCATCTGCAGATTTCTTTATTTGAGAATTTCTCTTATATATATTTTTTGTAATCATTTTCATTTGCAACCCATCTTCTTTACGCAATGTTGGGAAAACTTTACAAATCTGCCTCATCTACAGATTTCATTAATACAGTAATTTCCTTACATATTTTTATAATTATTTACATTAGTAACACATCTTCTCGACGCAATGTTAGGAAAACATTAAAAATCTGCTTCATCTGTAGATTTCATTGATGCAACATTTTTTCTTATAGATGGTTTGTAATTATTTTCATTCATCGACCCATCTTCTCTACGTAACGCTGAACAAACATTAAAAATATGCTTCATTTGCAGATTTCATTCATTTGTTTCTTATATATGTTTTATAATTATTTTTATTCGTCGACCCATCACCAGTACGTAACGCTGGTCAAACATTTAAAATATGCTTCATCTGCAGATTTCACTGATACAACATTTTTTCTTATATACGTTTTATAATTATTTTCATTTACCAATCCATCTCCTGTACGTAACGCTGCGCAAACATTAAAAATGTGCTTCCTCTGCAGATTTCATTATTTAAGAAAGTTTTTATTATAATTTTCATTCAAAAACCCAGCTACTCTTAATTACGGGCCAGGGCTAACGACATTTTATATTCAATTGTACGAAAATTTACAAAATAATTTCTTTGTAACGGTCTTGAAAGTATCCTACAACTGCATGCAGAGATACTTTTTCAATAAGTGGTAAGGATAGAAAAACAAATAGTCACTTGGACGTATCCGAACCTGTACTCAAAAGATTATTCTGGGAAAACACAAAAAATCAGCCTCATCTGAAGATTTCATTAATGCAGAAACTTTGATAATATTTTTACAAACTTTCTTTTAACTTACATTTCTGTATGTATGTGGCAGTCAAATCTTGTGGCTCCTTTTTCACCCACTTCCTGTGGACGTAGAGCTATGAAATTTGGAATATATATGTATTCCTGAAGACAATACATGAATTGGACATTATTTTTTAAAATATAGATCTCTAACGGGGGTTGGGAGTCAACGTCGGCCCAAAACTTGGATTTTTCCCATAGAAATAACGTTACGATTGTTTAATTGAAAATAATAGCTCCATTGTTACAACAATCATCCTTCACCACATTGTTACCCGCATCATTGAGGCAACACATTGAGTGACGCACACATTTGTGATTTATAATATAGTTGACTTTTTTGTAAATATTAATAAAAGTATGGGTTTTTTTTTTTTAGTTTACATTTAATTATTTATAATACTTTCATTTGGCGACCCATCTTCTCTACGTTATGCTGAGAAATTATTAAAATCTGCTTCATCGACAGATGTTATTAATCATTGTATCACTGTTCTTATATATATTTTTTTATTATTTTCATCCGGCATCCCATTTTCTCTACGTAATGTAGAGAAAACCTTAAAAATCTGCCTTATCTGCCGATTATATTGATACTTCTGCAAGGAAAGTTATAACCTTAAAATAAAAAATGAAGTATTCACGGACTTTAGACACTCAGTTGCGTTAATGAAATGTGTCAATAAAACCGTTTTCTTATACAATTTTATATGCATATTAAGTTCCATGTCCTATTTTTCATACCAAAAGTATGCATAAACATTCACTACCTTGGACATAATGCAATAAACCTGGATTAAAGCAGGCTTTTTGGGAAAACATGTGATCATTTTATAGTTAGCGTACAATTGCATAGGCTCATTGCAATGAGTATGAAAAATTAAGCTGATTGAGAAGTAAATGGACAATTTCCAATTAGCCTAATTTTCCACAGGCTCTTAGCAATAAGCATGAAATGTATAGTAACTAAAGCTTTTTTATGTATAGTAACTATTTTTTTTATGAGTTACAGTTTTAATTTAAATGAATTCAACTTTTCCTTAGATTATAAATAATTGATGATTATTTTAATCTGAAATATTTCATATAAAACTTTCGATATCTAAATATATTACTGCTCCTTAGATGCAAGAATACAAAATCTTTAGTATTGCAATCTCTCGAAAAATATTATCTATGCTAGCATTCAGCATTCTTTTCAAATTGAATATCTGAAGCTAAAGAGAGATTAGACAATAAATTAGATAAAGCAATAGGATATCGCACCAATTTTTATTAATTTACTTAACTTTCGATGATTTTAATATTCACTACATTTCTAACTCGATCAACATGTAAATTCAATCACACGGTACTATTTTACGATATGAAATATATGCTATTACTTCTCGCTTGCTTGGACCTGCACTTTTTCACAGCAAAAAAAATTTTTTTTTCAAGACGAACTGAATCCACAAATTTAAATAATAAGCTCAACATTTGGCGAATAATCGCTGCTAAGTGTTTTAAAAAGTTGCGCAAAGCTAAATAATGGAAAATAGCTATTTTCAAGATGCTCTGCTTGGTGGAATTTGAGGTTATACACGAGGGAAAGTCATTAAGTAAATCACAAAACTATTTCATAAATTTAATAAAATCCGTTTACAACATCCACCATACCGCTTCGACTTAGCCCAAGCGATTTTCACCTGTTTAGTCTACTAAAAAACATTTTGGAAGCAAGATGATTTTCACAGAAGATGAGAAGGTTAAACTTGAAGTTCCAATATGGCTGAGACAGCAACCCAAAGAATGTTATGCAGTTGGTGTTGGGGCACTGATTAATAGGTGATATAATCGCATAAATATTGGTGGAGAATATGTTGAGAAATAAAAATATTTTTGAAGTGAATATCATTGTAAGTTATTATTTAATTCTCTTTTGTGACTTACTTGATGCCTTTCCCTCGTAGAAAGTAGGAGATACAAGCAAGAATAAGTTTGTCATTGCTGAAGTTATGAGAGGTAAACCATCTTTTCAACAATTTTTATCTTGAAAAACCCGTTTATAAAGCAATATTTGATATTTCCTATGCTAGGATAATACGTGCAATTGTAGCTTAAGATACGTGACATTAAGATCTGAATGCTTTATTTAAATGTTCTTAGTTACTGTTAATAGTTTCAATAAAATGCATGATTGTAAACATTCATGATATATTTGTTTGTTACATTTTGTTCAGAAGTGTTATATTTGACAGACATATAAGAATAATCAAAGTAAAATTGTAAAATGTTTCGGATAGCAATTTTTGATCCATAAAATTTTCTAAAAATAGCATAATTCAAAAGAATAACTTTAAATTATTATTTTTTTATGTTTAAACGTTTTTAACTAGTTTACCAATAGAATTGCGAGTTATAGCTTACTTTCAGTTTATTCAACATTTCATTTAGTTAAAATTAGTTGATGAAAAAGATTACACCCGAATAATATACAAACAATTACTAAATATAGTAATGTTCTTTGACACTAAACAACAACAAAAAATAATTCATAATTTGGTACGTTTTGGAAAACTAATGTTTATGTTATCATTCAGCATTTTTATGCAAGTTTAATTTTCTAAACTCAGAGTATTGTTTACACCTTAAATCAATTACCATGATTATGGGCTTAAAGCAGGCTTTTAAAGTATTTGGAGAACAAGTGAAATCAATCAATATGATCCCTTCACATTCTGTTGATTTACATAGCAATCGGTGGTATTAGTATTCATAACATTTCTAATTAAAACTGGAACAGTTAAAAACAAGTAGAATTAGAACGACTTCTTTTAAATATAACTTTACTCTTTTACTGTTTGCAGCTTAAATTAATGATAGATTTTTTTATTATCCTGATCTATATTTGTTTGAGCTAATAATATTTTAATCTATTTTGAAGATAAAATTATTTTTGTCTTTGTTTCTTAACACCTTTTAAATGTAAAATCATAGTTTTGATTATGGCGATTGATTTGAATTTAGAAGCCTTTATGAGATTTTTAAAAATAAATACAAAATTAATGTGGTTTAATCGTTTCGAGAATTTATGTGCATATATGCATCTCCAAAAGGTACACACAACATTCGTTTTCGGCATCAATAATAAAGAATTTAATATTTACCTTATTTAGTTAGGGCATTTCCGTGATTAAATAAGTAAAAGTAATATAGTTTATAAAAACACAATGGTGCCAATCGAATAAAATTCGTGTATTGTTCGTTGGACTCGAAGGAGTTAAATGAAATAACTGTTCGTCGTTTTAGAATGACGACTGTTTTAGCTGCTTCAACCAATCTTTTGAGGAAAACCAAATAAAAGTTTCATTCTTCCATAGGAAACACGAAAGTTAGACCTTTTTTAAATCTTTCGAAATAGAATGCACTATTTGTCACTTCAATTTGTAAAATAGGATACCCTTATAGAAAGCATGGTGGCTGTGACGTCACTGCAAGTTAGTGTGGTCACTTCATATTTGTGACCAAACTGCCACCACTTAGTTACGTCACATTGTGACTAAAATGTGACCTGCTTAGAAATCTTAAAAAATTGCAAGAACGCTACAAAACATGTTATTCACTGTAAAAAATATATTTCTGGCAAATGTCTACATTTTTCTTACGTCACTGTAAATCACATACATCACGTCACATTTGTGACAAAACAAGTACCACATTGTAAAGTCACATTTTGAGCAAAATGATAATTAAAAAAAATATTTGAAAAAAATGAGGAGAAATATATTAATCAGGAATGTCTTAATGCATTTGGGGGGAGGGGTCTAGATCTGATTGATTTTTGGGTCTCTTGCTAGTTTACCTGTATTCACTAATTTACTTACTGACCAACAGAAAAAAAGGTTTATAAATAGATACATCAATATACAATTATAAATTATGATACAAACGTAATTCTGCACGTACTCCACAATTTTGTTTTCTTTTTTTTTTTTTTATTAAGGGAGATTTTTATTTGCTCTTTATATTAGATGAAAAACTAACAGCTTTTATTAAACTAACAGTGACAATCTATATTATAAAGCTGATACTCGTGAATCCGCGTAGCGATGACGTCATTTTGACGGTTGCTGAGAATAAAGGCTACCCCGGTGCTTTACTCGTATCCTTTTTTACAGATCACGGGAGTCACGTGATGCTCGAATCTACCAATGCAGGTGTACGAAAAAAACATCACGTCACTCTAGCGGTCTGTAAAAAAAGATAAGTGGAATGCACCGCGGTGGCCTGTCTTTTTCGTTAGCCTCGGACGGTTACGACATCTGACCAATAAATTTCGCATTTACTGTAATTTTGTTCTCTTCTAGACATCGCACAATTTCAAATTTACACCGTCGAATGAATAGGCAAATATATATATATATATATATATATATATATATATATATATATATATTAATTCAAATGCAATTTTTTTTAATACTGTATCTCATTTTACTGATTTTTAAATAAATTTTCAAACATGATTATTTTTTATCTATTTCTTCCGCGTGCAGCCCGATTACTAAAGATTAATACATTTACACACAAAACTAGATAAATAGTTCAGCATTTGTTTGCGGTTAATATCCCAAAATAAAATTAACACTTCTGCAATAAATAAATAAAACACATCCCTTACGAAAATAGTTCACAGAGATGTATAGAACTCTATAGAATTCTTTACAAATTCTTTCTGATTTACAAATTCTTACTGGTATGTAATATTATATCAGTCAAACTACTAAATTAAATTATGATTAATTAATTTGGCTACTTTCCCGTTAAACGGACACCATTATCGCCAAGCATACATTTACATACATTTAATACATACATTTACATACATACATTTAAATACATTAACACACATTTAGCATACATTTTGGCATGGTGTCCGTATAATGGAAAAGTACCTTAATTTGGTTATGATTCATTAATTTGATGGCTAATTTTATAATCATTTATTAATTTGCTGTTAAATTTATAAAAGAATCCATCATATTTAATAAATTTTATTCATTAATAATGTTGTAATTTTTATTCAAATATTTTATACTGAAATTTAAATATTAAATATTTAAATGTTTCAGGTTTAACAAATAATAATTTATTAGATTTTAAATATTTTTACAACACTATTATGATTGAAAATGCAAAACACAAAATAAATTAATGTTGAAATAGTGTAATAAGAGTTCAGTGGTTGTAAATGGTTGTGTCATGCTGAAAATACTCGTTCTTCGTTCGATCATCGAAGTCAAGCAGCATCGAGAGTAGTTACTATTTGGGAGGGTAACCGCCTGGGTTCTATATAATTCTATACATATTTTTATGGAAGTTGTATATTTTTTCTATAGATATTTTTATAGAAGCTCTATAGACATTTCTGTTGAACTATATTTCTATAGCTTTCGGTTAAACAAGCTTATAGAAACACGGGCCATAATTCTATAGGATTCTATAATGCATTTTCTATAAATATTTTTTATAGAATTCTATAAGAATTTTTTGAAAGGGATTAATAAACATAAAATCGAATTAAGCGCCTAAACCACGGAAATTATCAGAATCGAAAAGTCAGCTGTCAGTAGCGAAATCATCGGTGGCTTCATCGGTACATAAATAATTAACTTCTGGCATGCGACTAATGCGAAATAATCGCTATTAACAAATTTCAAAACTTTACTTAAATACATAATTGATAGTTTTCATTTAACAGGCTTTTTGGTATATATATATATATTAAATATAAATGTCCGTTAACGTTTCAATAAAGAAAAATATTTTTTATGGTTTGTAACCCGGGAAGACCAGGGTTAGATCCTTAATCTAAAATATCTTACCTTTATTTTCAATAAAATCTTAATAACAGAGAAAAAAACACAGGAAAAATTACAATATGTAATAAATGAAGGAAATTAATTGATGTAACTGCTATACTCTGTGCGAGTTGAAGAGTTTGTTTCGATCATGAGAAACCGTTGTTTCTCTGGGTGAAATAAATAATTTATTGTTGTAGTGTGATTTTTTTTATTAAGTAATTTAGATATGTAAAATTATTGCGTTAAACTGCAATTTTATAAAACGTAATTTAAGAGAATAATATAAAGTACCTACCAGAAAGCAACAAATAGAATATTTGAACTTTTCAACCACTTTTGAAGAAGATTTCGGAAGAATTATGTTCTAAAGTCTTAAACCCTCTTCATATGTTTAAGAGTGCTACGTAAAACACTTTGCGTGCAAAGCTCAAAGATATTAGTTGTAATAATGTACAGTGTACTTTTAATGTATTAAGGTTATCTATCTATTTTATAAAGGACATACGTGTCCATGCGTAACGCTGACGTCATTTTGCGAATGGCAACAGTTGACGACGAAATTTTGGTTTTGCGATTTTTGCTACTGAAACTTTTTTAATTTCTAAACATCACACATTTTTAATATTTACACCGTTATATAGGGGAAAAATGTACTTTTAAATGCAACTTCTTTGAAAACTGTATCTTAAATGACTGATTTATTATAGCATTTAAATTTAATTTCAAACATGAATTTTTTAAAAATCTATCTGTATTGTTTGCAGACGATTACAAAATATTAGTCCGTTTGCACTTTAAACAATATAAAAAGTTCACATTTGTTTCCAGCCAATGTTTAATAACGAAATTAAAACTTCATGAAGTATTAAATAGAATATTATAAATAAATACTCATTTAACAGACATGTAATTCAAATAAGCGCTTAAAATTGCTGAAATTATCAGAATTAAAAAAAAACTGCTGTAGATAACGAAATTTTTAGCGATTTTTTCAGCCATTAATTTCTGGCTGGAGACCAATACAAAATCACCGCTTTTAATACATTTCAAAATTTTATTTGAATATATAATTGACATATTTCATATAAAAATGCTCTTTGGAGTTGTCTAAAAAAATCTAAAAAATTAATTAAAAGTAAAAAATCTATTAGAGTTTTCGATTAAAAAAATGGTTTTCACATATATTCTCTATCCCCGGAAGCCCGGTTTGGTTGCCCTGAGAAAACTTAGTTCATAAGGACTACCTGAGATAAATGGGTAAAATATTACGGACAGTTGTATTCCTCTAAAACACTTTCTAAATTTTATTTTGTTGTTCAAAATTAACAATATTTCTTTATTTATTACTAACTTATGTAATTTTATTTATTAAAAAGCAATCTATCTCAAAACGTTAATAATTATCTCAAACGTTCAAATTTAAAGGGTCATAGGGATTTTAAAATGTAGAAAAGTGAGTAAATATGATCATTTTTGTTCCTTTATATTTTAAAAGGTATACATTGCAAAAACACAAATTTTGAAAGTGGTAATACATACATGTTTCTGCTTTCATTTCATATATATTCTTTTTCAGATCATAATGAAGAAAATTAGTTGTTATAGAAGTTGTTAAACTTGTTGAGCAAAAAATTCGAATCACAGGTTGCGCGTATGAATACAAGAAATTTCTGCATATGAAAGAAAAGTTTTCGTATCAAATTATACTTAAGAGACTTGCTTACACTAGCATTTGTATGTTTTAAAAACAAAAATGTATGTTGCTTTTCTAAATTTTGAGAAATTTAAGAAATTATAACATCAAGAAATCTTTTTTTTTTTTTTTTTTTTTTGAACAAAAAAATATGAAAATTTAGGTTTACCTTATAGAGGCTACCATACACTATACATCCTGACAATTACATGAAAAAATATCGAAAAATGTTTTAACTACCTTTTTTACCAAATATCGAAAAATGTTTTAACTACCTTTTTTACCAAATATCGAAAAATGTTTTAACTACCTTTTTTACCAAATATCGAAAAATGTTTTAACTACCTTTTTTACCAAATATCGAAAAATGTTTTAACTACCTTTTTTACCAAATATCGAAAAATGTTTTAAATACCTTTTTTACAAAAAATTCGTTTTGAGAAAAATGACTTTAAAGTTCTCCCTTTGAAAATATTCCATATTTAACAACTATTAAGAATGTCATTCGTTTTGTTTTAAAGTGTACAGAAATGATTACTCTTTAATATATATATATATATATATATATATACAGGGTGTCCATAATTAAACGACCCTACTTTAAAGTTGTCTACAGACGAAACTATTGGTCAGAAAGTTGTGCAATTTCGTGAAGGACATCATGAAGGAATGGGAATTTGTTTAAGCGAAAAAAAAAATTAGTTCAAAATTTCGCCACCAGAGGGCGTTTTTAATGAATTAATTACACATTTAGCATATATTTATATATTTCATTGCAACAAAACATTTTGCACATGACGGCCATCATTTTCAGCTACCATTAGGAATCGTAAGATAGCATGTGTCACAGTTGTATGTTATGTTCCCGTAGTGTGTTTTGGAAAATGCTAAGAACATGTCGTGAAAAAAGTAAGTTTTGTTGAAATAAAAATTTGTATACTATCGTAAGTGTATTATACATGTGTAATTCATTAAAAATGCCATCTGGTGGCGAAATTTTGAACTAAATTTTTTTTCGCTTAAACAAATTCCCAATCCTTCATTATGTCCTTCACGAAATTTCACAACTTTCTGACCAATGGTTTCGTCTGTAGACAACTTTAAAGTAGGGTCGTTTAATTATGGACACCCTGTATATATATATATATATATATATATATATATATATATATATATATATATATATATATGCATATATATATATATATATATATATGTATATTATGTATATATATATATATATATGTGTGTGTGTGTGTGTGTGTGTGTGTGTATGTTTGTGGATTGAATGTTTTTAAGGTTTAAATGTCCTTCGACCACTTGAAGTCTTTTGCGTGTTGCATGAAATGCTTTCCGTGGAAAATACAAGGATATCAGTTTAAATCATTAAGTGATTTTTAATTAAGCGCAGTTTAATAAATTATCAATAAAAGAACTTTATTGTAGAGAGCTTTGTGCAATACAATCTCGTGAGACATGCCATAATCATAGAAGAATAAATGGTTAACATTAAAACACTTTCTGACTCTTTTTATAGTAAAAAATTAATATTATTCCTTTATTTTCAACCTTTGCACGAATCTCCTATTGGCAAACACTGTAATAACTTGAAATGAAGATGATGGATGAAGAAAAGGATATGAACTCATTTATCATCTGCAAAATTGTTCTTAACGCATAACGTTTCCTTATTTTTTAAACACTGCATTCCACTATGAATAGTTTACTGGACCTTATTTAATTATCTCGATAAATTTCGCAGCAAATATCGGTTAAAGATAAATTTGGTCATTAAAACTAGCTATATTTTTATTATTTACTTTTTCAGATTTTCTGTATTGCATTTGGCTGAAACTATCTAAAATATTTACATTGTAAAAAGTTTCAGAAGAGTTTTGATGCAACACAGAAGTTTAATACTATTCAATACAATCTCCTAATTGTACACAATTCCTGGAACGTTTCCTTGAGAAACGACTTTTAGAAGGATAATTCAAAAACCTCAGAAACTAATAAGTTACCGATGTTAACTATAATGTTTGTGAAATGCAAAAGCCTGTGCTTATAACTTTCGAGAAAGATGTTTCTGTTAATATTGGAAATCAATACGGTTTCCGATTGGTTATTTTCATAAATATCTCAGAAGAAAAGGGAAAGTTTTGAAAAATCTCGGATAACTATGAGTATACATTTAATTTAACTTATGTTTCTTCTACTCGAAGAAATATTTCTTTACCACTTAAAGTAATTAATTTTTTTTACCGCTTAAAGTAATTAAAAATATAATTTATTAAACTAGTGAATAACATTCCACATCATTCAGAAACCAATTTTCTGTAGATCAAAAATTTCCAAAATAGTTTTCTAATCTATTGTATTATAGAAAATTTAATTAAAATAACATTTTATAATTTTTACTCACTTTATATACAAATAAAAACCCGGCAACAATTAAATATTCCATCTTTCTAAATTAATCCTTCATCAGCTTTTTATACAAACTACGGTAAAAAAAAAAAAAAAAAAATTAAATTTTCTTATCTAACACATTTAACTAAATTTTGTTCTATTACTTTAATTGTGCACAGATTCCCTTATAAAGACATTTCATTTAAATTTAAATAAAACTGTAAATTCAAGTTAAGCTGTCGATTAAAAAAAAAAATTCAAATTTCTTAATAAATATTTTTATTAATATCTCCTAAAGTTTGGATTCGATTTTAATAAAATTTGAAATGTCTCGACAAAATTCTGCAAAGATAATATATTTTAAATTGCAAACCATTTGGTTGGGTAGTTTTTGCGTTGTTATATGCGGACAGACAGACAGACAGACGGACGGACAGACGGACGGACCAAACGACGACTATAGGTGCTACGTATTTATATAATTACGAACGCACCTAACAAACCATTTGGTTGGTTAGTTTTTGCGTTGTTATATGCGGACAGACAGACAGACAGACAGACAGACAGACGGACGGACAGACGGACGGACCAAACGACGACTATAGGTGCTACGTATTTATATAATTACGAACGCACGCACCTAAAAATGACTAATGATGAAATAAATTGGCTTCTGGTGAAACAGAGGCTTGTTGAAATGTTTCTGATATTTTTCTGAATGAATATTAAAAAATATTGGAAAGATTATCAAATGAGTGCAATACATAAAATTCTTCGAATATGATTTTTAAAAACTTGCTAGATAAAGCAATAATAAGAATCATTCATACAATTGCAATATTTTATTTTAAAACCTTAACCTCAATTAAATTACTGTTTTTACTGACCCATTATACTTAGTATAGGGTAAGTCTTGTAATCGTTTTGAAAATCGAAAAAAAAAATTGGCGGATTTACACGTTTCAGACACTGGAGATCCCAAAAGACATATTTTCGAAAAAAAGGAATTCCGTCCGTCTGTCTGTGTGTGTGTGTGTAAACGCTCCAACTTCCGAACAAATTCAGATAGAGACTTGAAATTTGGTGTGTACTTAGTGTTTAGCAATGGAAAGATGCTTATTGAATTTCAGTAACATCGATTATCCGGAACTATTTTTTTCGGACTCTCGAAATATTTATTCGTTCTGATGAAAGGTATATAAAAATTTTCAAAATTGTTTATTTTAAGGAGTGAATATAAAATACAATAAAAAACATATATTTTGCATAAAGAATGAAGTCGATCGGATAATGAGGTGCCGAGATATTTGTAATCCTATTTTCCACACTCTTCGATTTTTCCTGACCCTGTATTTCATTCAAATTTCAATTCAAAGATATATTTTAACTGGAAAGGAGACGCTTAATCCGACGCAGTAAACCGTTATCATTTTTAGAGTTATAAGGATGTTTCTTTTATGCAATTCAGTAATAGAGCATTTAAAGTTTATGACTTCATCAAACAAGGGTTTTATTCGAATTGCAATGCATTTTATAACTAGTTTACACATGTTTTATTTTCATATTTTATATTATGCATATCCATGATGGGTAAGTATTACGGTGGCCCCCAACGACTAGTTTTTTATTGTTGTCGTGTCCACTAATTTGTCAAGACTTGTTCAAGAGCTCGCCATAACACTTTCCAGAAAATGTGAAAGAGTTTACCAGAACTTGAAGTTTGAATTCTTAAGTGGCCCCATAATTTGGCTATCGAGGCAGACGATAGGACCCTCGTCCAGTTATAGTTTAAATTAAACATTGTAAAATGTAAAAAAAAATATTTGGTAAACTTACGGTTAGTGTTATTGTACTATTAGTTTAATAATATAAAATTTTAAAAAAATTTTAGAAACTCTGCATAACTACGCACATACTGCATATGCTTTAAAAATATAATCTATTGATTTTACTGAAAAAACTACTCAGCCAGGGCGCCAGTGCAAAAACTATTTACTTTACGGAAATAATCTGTATTTATTACGAACTTACGAGAAAAAAACCTGTTAAAATAGCTGAAATTTAATAGTAAATACAGATTATTTCCGTAAAATAAACAGTTTTTTATTGGCGTCCTGACTGAAAGTTTTTTTTTCTGTAAAATCAACAGATTTTTTTTTTCTTTTGACATTGTATTCGTTCAAAATTTTAATTAATGGTGAAACACGCTGTCACGAAATTGTATTTATGAAAGAAATGAAAGATTTTAAAAATTAAAATAAAAGGTGGATGTCGCAGTTTATAATCTATATATTTAAAACGAAAAGGAGGATTAAAGTAACTGAAGCCTGTTCTACATATTTTTTTTTAATGCATTATAAAAATTATATATTTTGTTATAATTAAAAATTATAAGTACATATTATACTAGTCGGATGTAACAATCCCAAAACTTTCTTCTATCTCACACAGTTTTCGCATACACTAAAAAGACACAGCACCAATTTATATCAAGGTCTAACTGAATTTAAAGTTTTATTAAATTCTGTATATTAGTTCTTGAGATATGACTATTGCTAAAATCGTGTAAATCCTGCAAAATGCAGCATAGCAGCGGTACCTGTTGGGAGATTTATGCCAAAGACTAATCAACAACAACTTATGTCAACGTCTAACTGAATCTGAAGTTTGATGAAAATCCGTGCATTAGTTCTTGAGGTATAGTTATCGTGATAATAATGAAAAAAGTAGCATATCAGCGCCACCTGTTGGGATATTTACACCAAAACGTATTCAGCATCTATTTATGTCAAGGTATAACAGAATCTGAAGTTTGATGAAATTCCGTGCATTAGTTCTTGAGATATAGCTATCATAAAAATCATGAAAAAAGTGGTATAGCAGCGGCACCTGTTGGGATATATACACCAAAATGTAATCAGCGTCTGTTTATGTCACGTTCTAACAGAATCTGAAGTTTGATAAAAATAAGTGCATTAGTTCTTGAGATAGAGCTATTGCGGGAATCGTGAAAAATGCAGCATAGCAGCGCCAACTGTAAGGCGATTTTCACCAAAAACTAATCAGCACTATTTTATATCAGGGACTAAAGGAATATAAAGTTTTATTAAATTTCGTGAATTAGTTCTTGAGATAGAGTGCCCACAAATTTTTTGTCACATACAGACTGACAGACAGACATTTTCTAAAAACAGTCAAATCATGCTCAGGACCTTCTAAAACGTATAAATCCGTCTAAAACCGGAAATCGAAAATTTTCATGAATCCAATAATTTCTTCTTGTAAAGACAGAAGAAAGTAATAATTATTGCTGACAAACCTAAAATAATTAATTCAAAAAGAAAACAATCTTTTTTTTTTTTTTTTTTTTTTTTTTTTTCATTTGAAAAAAGAAAAATCATTGAAAATTTATAATTTACTTTTACTATATTTAACCAAAGTTCAACAAATAAAATATGGAAAACACTCAAAAATTTTCTTTTTTCAGAGGCAAATATGTGGATCTTAAGAAACCGGATTTAGCAAAAGCATTATGAATAAATGTCAAAGAAGCTATTCATAGTTCCTGTCATATGGGAAAAGCGATATATTTCAGTTCAAAATAAAGCACACTGGAAAAGAAAAGCAAATCCGCATTTGACGTAATCCATAACAATTGTATTTGACAAAGTAGCTAAAAACCTTTTTTTGAATAAAATGTATTTATAAAAAAGAGGGGAAATATACAATAAAAGCAAATAGGTAACAAAATTATTTCTTCATTGTATTTTTCTTAAGAAGCTTATAATAAAAGCATTTCTTCTTCACTTAAAAGTAAATGTATGATAATGAATACACTATATAACAATAAACTGTTATATAACTAAATGTATTAACACATTATGTGAATTCACATAAATGTAACTGGATATTACTCAAATGTTCCTGATTTCGTATAGTTGTAAATGAAAAAATGAATTTATTCTCGTAGTGCACACTTATGCTTCTTAAATATTCATAAAATATTTTCTTTCTTATTTTCCTCTAATGTTTCTTTAAATGGTATCTTTTTTCTAAATTTACTATATATGGAGCTCTTGTACTTTAAAGTAAAAATTTTTAAAGAATCAACTGGCAACGTTCTTGGTATTCCTTCAAAATTTACTAAAATGTTCAATATCTGTTTCTTAAATAGCTCTTATTTAAGAAAAAGGATTGGACTGATGTTGCTCTGTTACAGAAATACCAGAGAAGCAAGAAAATAAGAGAGAAAATATTCTCTATCACGCATAGGCTACGAAACACATTCCAACAGTATTTACATAAACATTAAATGGTACACTTAAAGTGTTAAAATTTACTTTAAAAAATGCTTTGAAAGTGGTATGGGTAAAGTTCCAGCACTCTGCCAGTTATGTTCAACAGTGAGCATTACAGCAACTCGATATAAATCGCTGATTACTATTCAATAAAAGTACATATGAAAATTTATTGATAGCCTTTGAAAAGTGTTTGCATATTTATACAAGTAAATTATAATATTTCATGTTGAACCAAAGTTAAACTATTTATGTCTTATCCCATTATATTGACTATTGGAGGTGGCAGGGGGATATAGAAGCACCTATAAAGCAAACAATATTATAGAAAAGTAAACGTAAATTAAAAACAACCATATAAATACCGAAAGTAAAAAAAAAATGCAATGGTTATTGAATATAGAAGCACATGCCCAATAACACAGACAGGAATTACCATCGCAAAATATTAAGCATATGTTGAAAAAAAATCATATAAATACAGAAATTAAATTAAAAATCTATGAAATGGTGGCTGAATGTAGGTTATCTTGCCATATAAAGCAGAAAAGAAATGGCATTACAAAAATATACACGTAAGTCGAAAAACAAACTGCATAAATACAGAAAATGAAGAAACTAAATAACAGAAACGGTGGCTTAACGTAGTTACACTTACCCTATACATCTGACAGCAATTAGCATTACAGAAAATTAAATGTAAGGTGAAAAACAACCTTATAAATATAGAAATTCAAAAATTTTGAAATGGCCGCTGTAAAAAGGAGCATTTATCCCATAAAGGAGAGAAGAATTAGCATTGCAGATAACTAAACGTAAGTTAAAAAACAACTATGTAAAAAAAAAAAAAAAAAAAAAAAAAAAAAATTAAATTGTGGTTGAAAAAAAGCACTTACCCTATAAAGCAGACGGGAATCAGCATTACATAAAATTAAACATAAGTTGAAACACAACCGTATAAATACAGAAATTTAAGAAAAAAATGCTCTGGTGGGTATTTATAGAAGAACTTACCCTATACATCAAGAATTAACATTGCAGAATAATGAACGTAAGCTTAAAAACAACTATATTAATACCTAAAATAATGTATTAAAATCAAATACAACATTTGCTAAATGGTACACACATTAAAATAGTGATTTTAAAAACACATTTAAAAATAATCTACGTTTCGTTTCGCTTCTGCGTTCGTCATCAAGATGTTACGTAGTTTGTAACATCCTGATGACGTTCGCGAAACGAAACGTAGATTATTTTTAAATGTGTCTTTAAATTCACGATTTTAATGTGTGTACCATTTAGCAAATGTTGTATTTGATTTTAATTATATATTATGGTGCAATTGTCCTATTTTTAATTATATTAATACCGAAAGAAAAAAAAATGTAGCTGAATGTAGAAGCACTTTTCTCTAAATCGAGAATTTGCATTATAGATGTTAAATTTAACTCGAAAAACAATCATATGAATACAGAAAGTAAACAAAAGAATAATTAATGAAATTGTGGCTGAGTATTTGCGCACTTTATATAGCGGACAAATATTAGCATTACTGAAAATTAAACATAAGTTGAAAAACAACTATATAAATGTAGAAAGTAAACAAACAAAAAAAATCAATCGTATATAGCTAAATATATAAGAACTTACCTCATAAAGCAGACAAGAATTAGCATTTCAGATAATTAAACGTAAGTTTAAATTACAACATAAATGCAGAAAAAAATTATGAATGAAATGGCGCCAAAAAAAGGAACACTTATCCTATAAAGCAGACAAGAATTAGCATTAAAGAAAATACACGTAAGTTGAAAAACAACAATATCAATTAATAAAATAAAATAAAATAAATCAATATAGAATAAAAATTTTAGGAGTCGCATAAAGGAACATTACGCATCGCGTGTGCATCATGTTTGCGCAGGACACCACACAACCTGTCACGCCATGCACTGTACATGAGCATTGTAACACGACAGCATGACTCACGAATACTTATCTCTCATCGGACGTCAACTAGACGTCTTCCTCACTGGGGATGGAATGTGTAGAGATCTCATCTATCTTGAACAGTATAAAATCAGTTACTAACTTAGAGTAACTGGTTTAGCGTTTTGCTCGACGCTAACGCCTCATGAACAGTCATCTTATGAACAGCCATCTCATGAACAGCCTACTGTTTAGGAGATCCAAGGTCCAACTCCCACCAGCGCCAATCTCTTCAAACTAATATCATCCATCTAGATGTGCCGGTTTGAATGTTTTGAAAAATACTGATCGTTTGTGAGAAATGATGAAATGGCTACTGCAAGTACGAGTATTTAAAACTTTAAAGGCTACACGAATATACATAGATACTAGTTACAAAGATAAAAATTGTGCATGTTCCTTACATTCACATTGTGTTACTGTTAATTAACTTGCTGACAAACAGAGGAAAATGAATTACTGTTTATATTTCCTTTACCTGCTTAGTTGTCATATTCTTTATTACAGGCTACATAATCTCGATATTAGGGACTATCGTCTAGTACCATGTATGGTACAGTCACAGAAGTTTTCTGAACACGTTCATCATGTGAAAACTTCGACTAATAAAAAAGAATAGTAACTTTAGCTTTAATTGCATGAGGTTATATAAGGCGAAAATAACGTTTTTTACTGGTGGAAATTACGTACATGTTATGAAATTATAATAATTACGATATATATAAATTATATATTTATAAATTATCTATATAAAATTATATATCTATAAATTATATATATATAAATTATATATCTATGAATTATATATATATACATATATATATATATATATATATATAAATTATATATCTATGAATTATATATATATACATATATATATATATATATATATATATATATATATATATATATATATATATAAATTATAATAATTAAATTACATAATTATCTACATGTTGCATGATCAGAATACGGCCTTTGGTGCAATGATTATGTTAGAACTAGAAATCCTTGTACATTATAATTGATCATATTATAATAATAATTCCCTAATATGTAATAATAACTCATATAAATTTATATTTCTGTTTTTAAAAAAGGATGATTTTCCTAAGATAAATTTTCTCAATTATCATAAAACAAACATTTTTCAAACAAACATACGTAAATTCATTTAATATTGCATTAAAGGATATGCAACTATTACATTATATTAATAATCCATGTTACTCAGAAATATAGTTAAAAATTTTAAATCATATGGGAATTAGAGGATTAGATTTAATAGTATACTATAATTTCCAATATTTTAATGAGTAGGAAAATAAATATTTATTTTTAAAATTATGTTTGTTTTCGTGTAAATAACTAGAATTAACTATACTATATATTTATTAATATTTAAATACATAAGTGGATTAGTATGTTCAAGATTTAATTAACAATACCAATGCGTCAATTAGTAAAACAGCAAATAAGGTTATCGGATAATTCTTTCAAACAAAAATGTCTTTTTAAGTAGTGAGTGCTACAATATTTAATTAAATCTAGCTAGAAATTATTAAGGAGAAATTTATTCAACTCCCCGCAATCTCTGCATATTTAGATTGAATTATTTGTGGAAAGAATTTTATAAAACAGCAATTATTTTTAAATGCGTTTATAACATAAAATTTTACAGAAAATTGTTTGCTTAATATTTCACATTTCATTAAATAGTAGTACTCATTAAATAGTAGTACACCAGTACTTCGTTAACATGTGATTCAAAGATGAACTAGGGCCACAATTTAAACAAAATTTTTACCGTTTCATATTTAACATGTTTACAGAATTATTAAAAAATAAATATTTGTCCATTATCAAATAAATTCCGTTTGTACAAAGTCTGTTAAGAAGTAATCAGTGTATACAAGGTATAACGGGTCGTGTACAAAATTCAAAAGGAAATAGAGCACATTGCAAAAAGAACTTTTTTGGTGCTTTTATGTTAGCCAGGTGCAAATCTAGACAAAGCAGCTTTTATTTTTCGCGTGTCTGATTTAGGAAAAAAATGTTTTGATAATGAAATAAAATGTTTTGGTTAAAAGTATAATTTCTTCTCCTTCTTCATTTTCTTATACTTATACTTATTATTATTATTATTGTATTTTAAATGTATGTAATATATGTATTTTAAATGTATGTAATGCATGTATTTTAAATGTATGTAATATAGGTATTTTAAAAATACGAGGGCTGTAAATTAAGTAATGGCAACATAGGTATAAATCAATTTTTAATGAACTCACAAGTACAATTGCATTACATTCCTTCTATGTAATCACCATCAAAGCTTATAACCTTTTGCCAAATGTCGGGAAGCCGTTTTAGACCAGTGGCAAAGTGTTGATTGTTGATGTAAGCGACCGAGCGCCCTACTGCGTTGCAAATCCGCTGTCTCATTCCGACCCGAACGAAATGCTTGAACTCATCGTGCTACTGTACTATACGGTAAAGCATTTGTGCCACAGGCTTCCACTAATCTTCGATAGCATTCTGTTGCATTTTTGCCACGAGCAACCTCGATTTTAAGCCACGACCGCTAATCACCTTTTGAAAACATGCTTTAGAGCGATGGAAACGAAACTCCTGACTTTAACGCCACACAACAACTACCCTTCTAAGCAGATCGACTGTTTTTTGCACTCTACACATCGACAACAGCGCCACCTCAACGCTCCCATATCCTTTGTGCATGCCCACCCTTCTGCGAGTTTCAAGGTTAAGTTGCCACTATTTAATTTACAACCCTCGAATGTAATGTATGCATTTTAAAAGTATATAATATATGTATTTTAAATGTATGTAATATATGTATTTTAAATGTATGTAATATATGTATTTTAAATGTATGTAATATATGTATTTTAAATTATATGAGCAAAACAATTATATTTTAAATGAAATGAACGCAATATAAATGATGGCATTCGAAATAATATTTGAAGATATATCACCTCCACCTGGCCAACATAAAAATACCCATTCTGTTTATAGATTGTGTAAAATAATTGTAAAAAATGACAAAAGAACTGTATCTAAAAATATAAAATTAGAACGTCCAATTTTAGGACGCTATGCATAAATGTGTTAAACCAATGTATAAAAATGCGATAATTTCTGTTATTTTTAAAATCTCATAATATATTTTAATGTTATTCCTATTAGAAACCCACTATTAATAATTAAGGTTCTTCAACAAATCTTCTTTTGAAATTACTGTAAAACACCCTCATATGATAACAGTAATTTAATTCTCAAAACAACCCTTTCAAACAAACTTGTAAAGAATTAATTAGAATTCACTTCTCATTCTTCTTATTATACGTAGCATCAGATGGTATTAGCATTCATGGTACATCTAATTAAAAGTGGATTAATGCTTGGAATTAAAAGCAGTTTGTTTCATTAAAATATATTATTTTCCTTTATATTCTATTCGAATTTTAAAATATAAAGGGGTAATCGTTTTTCCGGATATTTATAAGCACTATTTCCAAATAATAATGTTCGATTTATAAATTCATCTATTAAACAAGGCAAGATTACTGTTTGCTAAAAATGGTTATAAAAATCTGAAACACAATCATCCCTGTTAGTAAATGTTTTTCCTTCATTGTGTTATCGGTAATGATTAATATAAATAATATGGATTTTTGTATTTCAAAACGAAAATTATTTTTATTGTTGAAATAAAAATTTATTTTCATGTTTCAATTTAATGATTATTAATCTAGATAAAAATTATGAAGCAGGTGATGTATCTATATAATATTTTTCAGTGTGAATACTTATCCCGAAAACTCACAACTAAACGCGATTTTGAATACAAACATTAAATTAATTTTCCTTAGCATTAATAGACTTTGATTTAGTTTTTAATTAAATATGATGTCTCCAAATATATATTAAATTAAAAAATCATTTCAGTTTGAACCTAAACAATACTTATTAAACCTGCGAACAAACATATATTTTATTTGTATTTTTATTTGTTTACTTGTGTTCTCGTTTTAATAGCTAAACAAATTGAAGTGTGGAGTATTGCATTAATTAATTAACTATTACTTCTAGACATTTTACTCCACAAAATGTAATATATTTAATTAATTGTTTAAAAATATTTACGCTTTATTCATTTTTTGAATAAATGTATATAAAATAGTAAATAAAGTATTTTTAAAAGCTAGATTTAATTGTGTGTTAAAAGAAAGTTTATAATATTTTTCCGTTGAAACGAAAATGCATATTAATAAACTAAAATTATTAAAAAAAAGTTAATGTGAGTTATTTATTTAAGAATATTTTCCACACAATGCGTCATTAGCTTTAAAAACATTACGTCATGCACGTAATTTGATCAATACTTTGGAAATCATAATTCATAAGGTTCATAAATCATCCTTTAAGAACTTTGAAAGTATCAAATGAACCATAAAATTGAATGTCACTCACATTTCTTAGTAACAACTTATACATAACACATAAAGTTGGATACAATTAAGTTATTAATAAAAATGTTTATTTTGTAAAAAATATTTTTGTTAACGCCATTACAATAAGAAAACATTTTATTGTATACACTATCAGCCCACTAGTCCGGAAGTCTGGATAATCCAACCCGGAATTTCTTTGAAAATTCATGAAGAACAAATGAAATGAGTCTTGGGAAAATAAATAAATAAATTAGCATTAACAATTTTAGTACTCATGGAACATTTTTACCCTAATTTGTTTCATTATTGCTTTGAAGTTTTTCATGTTTCGAACCAGAAAAAATAATAAGTTAAACTTAATAAATTAAATTAAATAGAAGTAGTATGGGGAGTTCAGACAGATTATTATGTGAGTAGTCGCGCTATCAATACGGGTCTTTGATATTCTCTTATTATTGTGTGAGTTTAGTGTTCTACGTAGTGGAGGTGTAATTATTCGAAATATTGTGTGTGTTTGGTTTTGCTCACGATGGCTACGGCCGATAGTAACGCAAACATCCTGTTTAATACACTGGCACGTATTATCGATGGAACTGAGACCGTGAATTTCCTCGCTGAATTTATTGCATTTTCTACACACTATGAGCCTGCCAACATTGTTCTTCGTGAATTATACTCAGCCATTAATGAATAAATCAAGTCTCTGCAGCTCCTCCCAGACTACTCTACTAAAGATGAATTGAAAACTCAAGAATGATCCTTATGTATAGTTTTGCTGTATCCATTTTGGGAGAGACATATAATGTACATTTAATAGCTATAATTAAAAGTATTAAATTTCTGGTTCAAATCATGCAAAACCAAGAACATTCATCAAAATTTAAATTCTCGTCCTAAGAGGGTTAAAAACAAAAAAATATTTTATAATGTGTATTGTTATATTACTTAAAAAATATATAAACTTTTAATAACACATAATTTCCAATCTCCTTTGTTGTGTGTTCCCTTAGAAAGATCCCCCACGCAGGGCATTCCTTCCCCCTCTTGGCCCATATCCCTCGAGTAGATAATCGGCCGTAAAAAAACAAGAACTCAACACCTTTAGTTTATCGTTCTTATTCTAATTTTATCAAATTTTGGTGAATTTTTATTTTTGTTAATCTGAAGAGATGGCAGTTTCAATTGGTTAAGATTAGCCGAAACCTACAATAGTATTAATAAAATTGTATTTTATGAGTTTTGAAAAAATCTTGATGACACAAAATTTATACAATTTCGGGAATACATTATTGTTTAAATTTATCTTTTTATTTTTTGACATCACAATATTACGCAAAAATATATTTTGTTTAAATTTACGTAGTTTTCTCAGATATTAATTGAGACATATTTCGTGTACGATAAAAATAATAAATTAAAATTATAGAAATGTATCTGAGTTATCTATTTCAAAATGTTTCACACAATGGCTAATTAGGTTTAAAAACATTTCTCCTTGCACGTAACTTTGTCATTACAGTGGAAAATCGTAAATTAGAAGGTCATAAATCATACTTTAGAGACTCTGAAATTTTCGAATGAACCGTAAAACAGATTGCCTCTCACGTTTCCTTAGTAACAACTTACCTCTTATTCATAAAGTTGGATAATTAAGTTTTAAGTTATTAATCAAAAATGTTATTTTTTGAAAATATATAACAGACACAAAAATAATAAAAACTGTTATTAATGCAAATTGGAGAACACCAGCTATATAATAATAGATATAGAAAAAACTCCGAAAACCAATCGTGCCTAGAATTAACATCTTTATACATAAATAAATAATAAAATTTTGTCTTCATTTATAAATACAATATCAATGTAGAATACATTGCCGAGCGAGGCTAGGTCTCCCAGATATTTGTAATCTTAACTACGAATACGCTTGCATTAAATGATCCCAAAAACTTTGACACAGAAAATATTATGTTTTCTTAAATATCATCTGTCGATATCTGTAATGTGTATTTATTGCATTATTTAATGTCGAATAACGTATCATTAAACAATTTGTTTTCACAATAACGTTTTTCCTGTTTCTCAAAGATGTAATATACTTTTTCATCAAACATATAAAATTATTTTTTCGATAGTTTCCTCTATTTCTACAATTATATGGTAACTTTTTAAAAAAAAATTTTCGCTTAATATTTGAATATTGATCTTAGATTTGCTTCATTCATTTTTTATTTGTTTCCTTTGTTCAATAAATGGATTTACTGAACGCGTTTTTTACGATGGAGCTTCTTTATTGATTGAGTTTAGTTAACTGTTTTAATATCTGTCTGATATAAAAATATTGATGAGAATTTCGGTAAAATATATGCACTACTACTTTTCATTTTATACGCGTTCGTAGATTTGTTCGGTTTGTCAGTGGCATTAACTATATCTTTGTATTTTAAAACAAGAAATATAACTTTAAAATTTTAAGTAACATGTTTTTAATCCAACATTATAGATTTTTAAACATTTGATAGAGCCAAATATATTTTTTGAAAAGTTAACCCATAAAAGCCTAGCGTTGCATTATGATCACAGCGTAGCTGCCAATACGTTTCTTGTTGACACACCAGTAATACTGAAGAGAAATATTTCCTTTCTTTGATGAGAGAAACTCTGCGAGAAAGTAAGACATAAATTTCTATTCTGAAAAAGTGGTGTGAAATGCAATATTTCCAATTTTAAGAAAAAGATATCTCCTTCGTCAATGGGTTAATGTAACTGTTGTAACCATTGTTGTGATTCTACTGTGTTATTTCAATTATTTCGGCATCACTTTTGTTTGACCTTTTTCTACAACATTTTTCGCCTGTGCGAAAAGCAAGATGTGGCCACTAGAACCTGTCCCTAATGTGGTTCTATCCTGAGAAATGGACAGCAAACGAAATGCAAAATATTTTAGTCAGAAGTAAATTTTATTGCCTCCGCAAATATAAAACAAAATGTCTGCTCTAACGTCGGACAAATCGCTTGATAATTCCTTAAAAGTTATTGTTCGATCATTTTATCCCGTATTTCTTGTTTTTAAAGCAGCTGAATACAATAAATATCGTCAAATCTGTTCTACACTGCTTAATTGTTTAATTTTTATGTGTTTCCTGGTTTTTGTTGCTGAAGATGTGTATTTTACATTCAAATATTTTAAAACTGAGCCATTCGGATTCTTTTTATCTGTGGTGAGTGGAAATCTCCTTAGTTTCGGAATTCGTATTATGCTTATGAAAAACATTCAACTAATATTGTCTGCCATTCACCAAATTAATATTTTTCATAGAGGTACATCGTGTACAAAAAGTGGTAACGCATATATGAAAATTGCATTCGGTATATGCTGGATTGTTCCATGCATAATATATTTTCGTAATATTGAACGGTTATTCTCTAAAGATGGGGTACAATCAATCCAGATAAAAGTATTTTTTGGATGGCATTGGGAGCATGCTTCGGCTACATTATTAGCTATGTGCCTTATATTTGTGCATTGCACACAAACTCACGCTTTACCTGGTTGCTGCGTTGTGTTGTGCTGTTACATGTGCAAACGTTTCTCTGAGGTAATTAATAATATTGAAAAGAATATAAAAATGCAACAAGATGTTCGAGAAATATATTATTACTTTTTAGTTATGTCGCAAAAAGTTTCAAAATGCCTAGAAGGAATTGAAACAGCTTTATCATCAATTCTATTTCTTCTGTATTGTTTCCTAACGAGCCGTATTTTCACATCGATTACAGTTTTCCTACGTGAAGGACCAAATATGTCAGAAACTGTTTCTTTTTTACTCAGTATGAGTATATTGGTAATTTATTTATTGGGTTTCTATCTTTTGAGTTTACAAGCAGCACGTGTACATGACTCTGCTTTAAGTCTGAAAAGGACAATTTTCATTTCTTGTGCAAAACTTTCTTTCTCTGTGTGCAACCAAAATAGTGGTGCGAGTTTTTTGCTTTTGATGGCAGACGAGTTACATCAGAATATTAAAATTAATGTTTGGCTGTTCTCAATAAACCGACGCTTTATTCTTGAATCCAGTGGTGTTATATTAACATATGGTATTATCATTTCACAACTAGGCTCAACAAAATAACGGTTAACATGATAATCACTTTTATCTTTAATGCTTACAAGCAGCACGCTTACACGACTCTGGGAAAATTTTCAGCACTTATATAAAATTTTCTTTATTTATCTGCAATCAAAATAGTGGTACAATTTTTATACTCTTGTTGTCAGATAATTTACAGAAGAATATTCAAATAAATGTTTGGGTTTCTTTTCATTAAATCTATGAATCATTCTTGAATCCAGTGGAGTTATATTATCATATGGTATTATCATTTAATTGTTAGACTCAACTAGGTAATCGTTAACAAGATATTCGTTATGTTTTCAGTTAACAAGCATCTCTTGTAAAAGACTCAGATTTAAATCCAAAACAGAATTTTCAGCTCTTGTGCTAATTATTCTTTCTCTATCTGCTATCAAAATAGTGGTTCATGTTTTTTTATAGTAGATAAATTACAGCAGAGTATTAATTAATATTTCTGGTCCTTCCTAATAAAAGCGACGTTTAATTTTTTAATCCTGTGGTGTGATATTAACATATGTTATAAATGGTTAGCAGCTAGGCGCAACAAGATAAGTATTTTTTTCTTCTCAGTTTATAAGAAGCACGTGTACATGGCTCCGCTTTAAATCTGGAAAGAAAAGTTTTTCGAACTTATGCAAGATGGCTTTTCTCTATCTGCAATGGCAATGACTATGCATACTTTTTTGATAGTATATTAGTTGTAGAAGACAGTTAAAATTATAGTTTGTAATATCTTCTCATTACATAGACACTTTATTCTAGAATCCAGTGGTGTTATATATACATATAGTACTTCCATTTCGCAACTAGGCTCAACAAGATCATTGTTAACAAGATAATAATTATATTTTACATTTATAAGCTGAATGTGTATATTCCTCTGTTTTCATAGTGAAAGATAAATTTTCGGCTCTTGTGCAAAATAGTTTTTCTTCTTCTGCAATCAAAATAGTAATGCCTGTTTTTTGCTCTAGTTGACAGATGAATTAGAGCAGAAAAATCAAAATAATGTTAGCGGTTACTTCTCACTAAATTAATTCCTTATTCTTGAAGCCAGTGGTGTTTTATTAACTTGTTGTAATAGCATTTCGCACCTGGGCTATGCAAGATCGTTGTTATCAAGATAATAATTTTTATCTTTCGAGTGTACAGGTACCATGTTTACATGACTCTGCTTTAAATCTGAAACAGACAATTTTCAACCCTAGTGCATTTTTGTTTTCTCTCTCTGCAATCAAAATAGTGGTGCATGCATTTTGCCTTTGATAGACGATGAGCTACAGAAGAAAATTCAAATGTTTAGGGTCTGTTCTCATTAAATTAAAGCTATATTCTTGAATCTATTGGTGTTATATTAACATGTAGTATAAGCATTTCTCAACTAGGCTCTAATAGATAATTGTTATCAAGATAAACGCTTTTTATCTTCTAAGTTTAGAAGCATAACATGTATTTACGTGACTCTAAATCTGAAACACTCAATTTTCAGCTCTTCTGCAAAACTTTGTTTCTTTTTCGGGAAAAAAAATAGTGGTGTGTGAAATTTGCTATTTTTGACAAATGAGTTGCAGTGGAAAATTCAAATTAATGCGTGGGATATTTTCTTGTCAAACTGACACTATGTTCTTGAACCCAGTGGTATTATATTAACATGTGCTAATAGAAATTTGAAACTAGGCTCTGCAAAATAATTGTTAAGAATATAATTGCTTTATGCTTTGGGTTTAAAAACGTGTAAATAACTCTGCTTTAGACCCGAAACAGACAATTTCTATCTCTTGTGCAAAAATTTTTCCTCTATCTCCTACCAAAATGTTGGTGCACGTATTTTGCTTTTTATGACAGGTGAATTACAGAAGAAAATATTTGGGGTCAATTATCATTAAATAGTTGCTTTATTATTGAAGTCTGTGGTATCACTGTTTCGCATATAGGATTAATAATATAATCATTCATAGGTTCTTAAAATATACACCATTTTATTCCAAATAACCAGTCTTCATAACATGTAATAATTTGCATTTTCAAACAATATTCTTTTACATACTTTAACTAATTACGTCACAGCAGAAAAAAAACAGGGATGAAAACGCTGAGCCACATTGGGCCGATTTTGTTAACACTAAATTTTAAAAGTATTCTTCTTATTTATAGACCGAATTTTTTAGATTTAATAGGGCCAAGAATATCATTAAAATTTAGTGGTGACAAAAGGCACAATGTGGCACAGAGCTTTTATCTCTTCAGTACCGTAATTTTTTTCTCAAACCTACAGTTTAACCCCTTAATCGTCGCGCCCTATAAATGTAGGCTACTTTTTAAAAATTCAGATTGCTTGATTACCACCAGTTTTTTTAAGTAGAAATATTCGCCTTGTTTAATAGGCAGATAAGATAATGCGAGCATAAAGCCAATTACACTATTTTAAAAAACTGGTGGGAATGAAACAATCTGAATAAAACAGGCGTAGCCTACGCTGCCCGTGAATGTCTCGGGCACGACGATTAAGGGGTTAAATGATTATTATGTCTCGTATTTAAAAAATATATTTCTTTGGGATGAGGATTAAATCTAATGGTTATTTTTAATAATTTATATTTTATAATAATTTGTATTTTATTTTATATATTATTATATATTTATATATTTATATTTTTTTCGGGTAAAAAGATTTGTTCTTAAAACCCGATAAAAAATTATGCGACTTACAAAAAAAACTGGTTTAATTATATACACATGAAAAAATTCCCGTACTGGAAAGCATGTAATATTCACAGCGGATAGGTATTTTAATTTTCGAAAAACAATTTTTAAACGAAAATAAAACCGATTTAAAAGGATTGTTTCTTGCCTAGTTTTTGCGGCAACCTTCTATGGTTTTTCATATTCTGCACGGGTCGTATTATACCGATCCGAGACCGAAAATTCCACTTCAAGCTAATCCTAAATCTGACACAAAACTTCTGCACTTCATCCTGAAGCCAACCCAAAACCTGAATTGGAAGGAAATTAATAAATATTGTAATGTAATTATGAAAAACTTCTATGAAATATAATTTTAATGTCAGTTTTATCTTTTTTGTAGAAAAATAAACATCATACACTTTATATTCAAATATATGTCAAAATATGAACAAAATGAATTTTTGATTACGTTTTTATGCAAAACATTTGCATATAAATTTTAATTAGATTAATTATTTTAATTTGATGGTTTATGTTTTTAAATTTTATAATTTCAATCTCTATACAATATGTAGTATATTTTCTCCTCAACAAGAAAAGCTTTATTTGGAAGTAGAGATGTGTGAATATTGGTCGCCATTTTAATTCTGGAATGGTAGAATTTCTTTTATCCGCTTCATTGGAAATATTAGGAGTCAGTTTTACTCCTCCTAGAAAATGGAAATTTTCCACATACTAACTTGTTTATTGTAAACTATTGTTAACTTTTAGACTGTTCTAACTAATTCTAGGTATTTTAAAGAAAAAATGCACATCTTCAAGGTACTGTTTCCCTTTATTGCCGAAACGTCAGTTGAGGCTTACTGTGGAGACCCGAAAAGTTTTTGGTTTCCGTCTGTCTGTCTGTCTGTCTGTTTGTCTGTCTGTTTGTCTGTCTGTCTGTTCCGCGATAACTGCCGTAAAAATGATTCGATTAGTTTGATTTTTGGTAGGTATATGGGTGAGATACCCGGAATTAGCTGTATAGTTTTTAGTTACATTTGGTTCATTCGTTTGGAAAATATAGAACATTTCTTTTTTGATCATAATGCTTTCCTATGGGATTTCAGACGATTTTGAAATTTTTCAGTCGTTGAAAATAAAATGTCGCATTTGATTAATGTATTTAAACGGTAAGTTATGAAGGCTAAAATTTATCAAGTCAGGTGTTAAATTACTCAAATTAATTTGAAATTTTGTTTATACATTCGTCAGATTTTTTAAATTAGGTGTATAATTTTTGGTGCAATTTTATACATCTGTTCTAATAATATAATACTTTTATTTTATCATTTTTTGCAAATATTAAAATGCATTCATTTTTATTTTCCTTTTCAATTTAACCGTAACCTAGCAACCATGTTTAAAGAATATCAAAATGATAAAATTCAAGTAACTCAGACGATTTTGCTACAATATTTTATTCGCAAAATAAAATATTATTGGGTGATTTTATATTTTATTGAAATAAATGAGAATTTATTTTGGTACAAGTTACCTTTTAACTACTATGGAATGATAGCCGAAACATTTTTATATGAGATATTATTAATTTTCTGGAAGAGATGCGGATTTTTCGTGGTTGAAAATTAGTATTATTTTAAAAATATAATGTAATATCTCATACAACGAGGTAGTTAATCTAAAGAAATTAGCGTAGTAAAACGAATCCATACAGCCTGAAATAGCACAATTATTGGTAACTGAGATCATAAAAAGTTATCACAAAAAATACTTTATAGCGCCAAATCAAGATTGCTATTTAGTGAATTGGCAGTGGGCACGATTATGAAGGATTACACAATAAAAGTTTTCAGGTTTAAAAGTTTCCAAATAAGCCTATTTTGGGGAGATTTTAGTATGCTATTGCCATCGAATTAAATCAGGATGTACTAAGGTCAAATAAATATTGTACAATGGCCATTAAAACTGCTTTTTCGAAACAAAAATTGTAATAATACTAGATTTCTGAAATAGATAAGTGAATATATAGTAGATTCAGTTTACATTTCCATAAGTTGATTTTGTACACGAGATATTATTCAACTTATCTATCAGATGCGAGTGCTTCGTGGTTGGAAGGTAAGTAAATATTGCTATTTAGGTATTACATGAAATTATTTTCGAAATTTTTGCTTTTCATAATAAAACCAATGTGTAGAACGAAATCCAATATGTACTATAATCATTCACACAAACAATAGGAAACCACGAATATAAATTTAATAAGATTACGGGGGGAGAAATGTATTTTTTTACCTAAAAAATAAAATAAGAAGTTCATAAGAATGTCAGAATATTATTGCATAAACCGTGTTTAATTTAATGTTCCTAATTTCTGAAACCTTCGAATTATTTTATATGCGTATAAATATACATGTAATAATTTAAAAAAATTAATTTGCGTATTATAAGATGTTAAATATTATGAGAAATGAGATTAAAAAACATTGACTTTCATATAGCTGACGATGAGGCTCCTGATCTGTAGATTTACTAGTTTTAGCCTGTCAAGGAGTCAATATGACTCATAAAAGACATCAGGACTCATTCAAGAGTTAATGATGTAAGGGCGGGGAACGCGCAGGGTTCCGTTATAGTGAATTCTATATTATGAATGCAAAAGCACAGAACGCTGTTATAGAGATTACCGTATTAAAAGTTTATGAGCGTGAAATTCATTGAGGCCTGCTATAGAAGGGCACACGTTATAGCGATTGACGTTTTATCTGTATAAGGATGCGAAGTACATATGATCAAGTTTTAGTTATTGTCATGTGGGGTGTTAATCACACAGGACGTCGTTCTATTGGTCGTCGTATTAACGGCTTACGGGCGCGAAGTGCAGAGGACTCCATTATTGTAATCGCCGTATTTTCTAGAAATTTTTAAAATTTATTTTATCTGAAACGCCAGCAAGATTGTTACGGACAACTCCTGCTGGATTTTTCCGTTTTATAAAATTTTCTGAGTTTTTGAAATGCGAGTGAAATAATGAACTTTTTTGAAACATGTGTTTCTTTGTTTCTTTGTTTTTGAATTGAACAAATTCACTTCTTCAAGAGGCGCATGGTGTAAACCACAGTCCGATACGAAAATTTCTTACATTTTTATGAATTTTTGAAATATGACCTTACTTTTTTTGAAGATTTACTTTCGATTGCGAAAAATCATTCCAAGCGTTTGACAAATCTTACGGTTCAAACTACGCTCCGATAAGATAATTTGTCCTTTTATAATTTTTTAAAGTATGAACGAATTTATTAGACACCTTTCAATTATAATTAAATCATTTAAAGAAATTTTACTATTGTGATAATGTATAAAAGCAACATTAATAGTATCCGTCTTAAGTTGAAAAGAAAAGTTTTAAAAGTAATTTTATTCAATTAAGGAAATTAAATCAGTTTGCTGTTAGCAATAAGAAACTTGTAAAATGCATGACAAAATTTCACGAGAAACACTTATACCATATTATTCATTTAACAAAATCTGAAATTAATATTTATAATGAAATAATATTTCAGAAAAAATAAAATTCTCTTAGCAAGAACATATGTTATAGTAACTTTAAAACAATGTTGCAATGGGGCAAGTTAAGTGCAAACCTAATTACATAGAATTTTCACTGTAAACATCTTTTTAGTTTTCATTTTACAATTTACTTTGCTGCGATTTAATTACAAACAGAATGTTCTCTTTTTTTACACTTTCTAAACATACATACCTCCATTTTTATAGTGATCTCCTGTTTATTCGCTTCCTAATAAACTCCATCATCTTCAATTAAACATTTTTATCACAGCACACACATGGTCACATCGTATGTCGAAAGGATGCATATTGTTTTTCATAGTTTAAAATTTTCTATACATAAAACGAAAAAAAAAATTAAGCAAAAGTAAATTTTTCCTCAATTATATGTGGAAAAATATATGTTGCTGTTATTTTTAACTATCAAAAAAGTACTTTGTGAGCTGAATGTGATTTTTCAGGGAAAATACAACATCCAGTATTATGTATAAGCACTGTTGCGAAAGCACTAGTCTTACCAATATTCAGGCATTAGTATGCATTTTTGAGAGCAGTAGTAGTAGTAAATACAGTGGAGGCCAAAAGTTTGGACATTTTTTGAAAGTTTCATGTTTTTCAACTTTGTGTGCTTGTAGAATATATTATTTTTCCCTTAAATACGAATGTTTATATATCAGATTGAAGGTAATTTAATGTAAAATTTAATAATAAAACAATATTACAATATTTGTATTACAAAAAAAGTTATGCTCATTTCAGTAGAACAAACAAACACAAATCGTTTTGAATAAGGGCGTGTTTTGTAATAAAAGCGTACAAGCCAATCACAAACACTGTTCTGAGGACCAATCAAATGTCTGTAACTATAGTTTAGGTTATTTGGATGGTAAAAGAGTTATTGTTGTGGAAATATTTTGCGGAATGATGCATACTAGTACAATTAAATAGAGTATTGCTGTTTTTGAATATTTTAAGTCCTTTTTTTTAATTAAACTAATTTTAAACAATGTCATCAACAAGAAGAACTAATTGGACGTCTACAAAAAGAAGCCGAATTGTCATATTGAGAGAAAATGGTTCAGTGACTTGTTCTGGTGTACGAAAGTTCTGTTTACGTTATGAAAAAAACGAAATCAGAGGAAAATAAGGCCAAATCAGGCCGAAAAAACTGCACAAGTGCTACTGCCGATAGAAAAATTAAACGGCAATGCCTTCAAGATAGAAAAATTTCATCAGATGCCATTAGATGTGAAATGAATGCAGCGGGTATTGCAGTAAGTTCAAGAACAATAAGAAGACCATTAATTTTTAAATAAATGGTGGCGGTGCTGGCTGGTTGGTGCTGGGTTTTGTCTGGTTGGTTCCGGTGTTGCTCGTCTCTGCCCTTGGTGGGCGTTCCGTTCGGCGTGGGCGCTCTTCTTTGGGGGACGACCGCGCCCTGTGTTGGAGGCCTCTGCGTGTGCTCTCTCCGTCGGACTGCTGGGGTCCTCTAAACGAATCCCCGCGTGCCGGGGAAAATCCCGGGTGGGGCGCTACAGGTCCACGGTCTGCATCTCAGACCGATCTGCCCCACTTAGGCATTAAGAAGAAGGTTATCAGGATTTTGACTACAAGCTAGAATTCCAAGGGAAAAAACCATATTTAAATCAAAAGCAACGCGAAAAATGAGTTAAGTGGGCAAAAGAACACATTCAATGGTCAGAAAATCAATGGAAGCAAGTAATCTGGAGCGATGAGAGTAAAATATCGCTCTTTGGTAGTGATGGTAGACAATACGTGAGACGTAGAGTAGGAGAAGCACTTCATTCTGATTGCATTGAAGCATCTACAAAAAACCCAACAAATGTCATGATTTGGGCATGTATGTCTGCAGATGGTGTGGGCCGACTTCAAGTGATTGATGGCATCCTGAATGCTAAAAAATACATCGAAACTGTCCTGGAACCAAAATTGATACCTTCCAGTAGGGATATCTTCCCCAACAACGCACCATTTATTTTTCAGCAGGATTCAGCTCCATGCCACACAGCAAAAGTATGCAAAGCATGGTTTCAAAATAAAGGCATAGCTATATTACCATGGCCAGGAAACAGCCCTGATCTCAATCCAATTGAAAATTTGTGGCGACGTTTGAAAATTTTTGTACGAAAAAAAGGTCCATCCAATAAAAGACAACTTATTGAAGTTATAATTGATTCTTGGCACCATGTGATTACGAAAGATGAACTCCAAGCACTCGTTCACTCTATGAAAAGAAGCTGTGAAGCTGTCTTAAAAAATAAGGTTTATCCTACTAAGTATTGATTGTGTAAGTATCACTTTAAAAAAATGCAAATCTAAGATAGATCTTACTATTAGTTGAATACCTTTTTTTGTAATACAGATATTGTAATACTGTTTTTATTATTAAATTTTACATTAAATTACCTTCAATTTGATATATAAACGTTTGTATTTAAGTGAAAATTAATATATTCTACGAGCACACAAAGTTGAAAAACATGAAACTTTCAAAAAATGTCCACACTTTGACCACCACTGTATTTGATAATTATTATAGGCTCCAAGTTTGAAATAGTTATAATACTGTATTACCATACTGTATTACAATGCTTTTTTACATTTACTAATTTGTTTTATTCATTTATTTAAGTTTGCTGAATAAACAGGTACTGAATAAGAACTGTAGGTATACAGAGGCTAACAAAAAAGACAGGCTACCGCGGTACATTCCACTTATCTTTTTTTACAGACCGCTAGAGTGACGTGATGCTCTTTTCGTACACCTGCATTGGTGGATTCGAGCATCACGTGACTCCTGCGGTCTGTAAAAAAGATACGCGTAAAGCATCGTGGTAGCCTTTCTTTTTCGTTAGCCTCGAGGTATACGTAACTACGTAATTTTAGTACATAAGAACAGTTTTCGCCTTGAAAATGTCAATTTTCACAGAAAAATCCGCATTTAGATTTTTCAAATTGACTGTCTTTGCTATGATTATGTCAAATTAATGTAATTAACACTATTTCACAACACATTTACTCATTCAAAATATTCTTAACCTCTATCCATTTGCCGTAAGAATTATTGCAACTATAAATTTAGTTTTCTTTAAGTTATTGCTGCGTTTCCTGATTGCTACTATTGCACTAGATCCGTACTATTACATAAAATTTTGTAAATTGATACAGGGATAATATGAGATTCATGACTTCGAATTTAACAAGCATATTAAAAGGACATAATATATTTATGAACACAGATTTTTAATAAATAATATTTTACAGCGCGAAGTAGAATCAAATGCAAAGCCGCATTAATGTGCAAACACTCCACATAATTATACCTTATTTATATAGAGTACATATTTTAATGAATCTTTACACCATAGAAAAGTAAAAAGTAATCAGTTGGCTCTTACTATTTTTTGAGAATTTCTTAGAAATTTAGAAATTATTTTTCCCGACACATAAATTGTAAACTAAATTAATATAAATATTAACATTGATAAATAACATAAATATGACTCTGAAGTTTCTTCTCTCTTTCTAGCCTACTAGCTTAATAAATACTTCGTTATGAGCAAAATGTGGTAAAAAAATCCATAGTTAAAAAAATGTCACATTGTTGAACATCATTGTTATTTTCATTTTTGTAACACATTTAGTGTTATGTCATCGTTTTAAAAATCATTGTTGTATAAAGAATGAGTATTATTTTTCTGCAGTGCAAAAATGAATATCAAATGCAGCTAAAAATATTTAGTAACGCGCTTTTTATTGCTCTAATTTATTGTTTTAACCATTGTTGTAAATGTCATTATAGTTAAAACTATATCATTGTGGTGTTTTAGCAAGTGTAGTTTGGCGAATAATTAATTCCAATCGAGTTGTAACCTTTTTTGTAAATATTGTTGTAACTGAATTGTTGCTACCATCACACATGTTTCGTTGGTGTCTGAAACATTTATTTTCCACAATTGTGCGAAATGCGGGTTTTTGACCAAGGACACTGACCTTGGTAAGGAACTGCCCTGAAAATACTTAAATATTCCATTGTCATCGAGAATGAACTCATGTTGCAACATTTGAGGAAAATCAGTTCGAAGGAACGCTGCAAACGCCTGTTTCAAGGCTTTAACAGACACTAAACGAAATTAAATAACAGCGTGTGATATGAATATGTCATACATTATTGTATACACCCTCGTTCTTTTAAATTTTCAACGCAACCCATACTTTTGTCATTTAAACATGAAGCATCTAATACTACAAATTAAAAATATAACATTTCTAATGAGCAATTTGATGAAATACAATTTAAATTTAGTTTACTACCTAAAAATATAAACATGCCTCAGATGTTCCCTCGACCTCTTGTTCCTTCGCTTTGTAATAATCTCCTTCATCATCATTTTAAAGTCTTCTTCTGTTATCTTTTAAATAACTTCACCATACGTTTTTCTCAAAATCGGAGGGATTCATATTTTTAATATATTTTTTTTAAATATCTATACCTGAATTAAATAAGTATTTAAAATTAAAAGATGAACCAAAGGAAAATTTTAGTTTGTCACCAATAATTAATAACTTACCTCGAATGTTCCTCCGATTTCCTGTTTTTTCACTTTGTGATAATTCTCTTTCTCCCCATTTGAAAGTTTCTTTCTATTAGCTTCTGGTTAGCTTCATCATATTTCTTCTCAAAATTGAAAGGAAACCTATCTCCAATACATCTTTAAATATATATATACCTGAAATAAATTAATATTTTATATTATAAAATTAAGCAACAGAAAAAAGTTTGTTTCTTATCCATAGTAAATACATATATCTCCTATGTTCAGCAATCTCCTTTTTTTCATATCGTGGTAATCTACATCACCCTCAATTTAAAAAAAACTGTATTAGCTACCAGATTACTTTGTAATTTCTTGTGTCAAGATCGTAAGGACAGGTACCTTCAGTCCAACTTTTAAAAATATCTATACCTGAAATTACTAAGTATTTTAATTTATAAAATCAAACAACAGAAAAGTTTTATTTCTGGCTTACAGTAAATATACGTACCACCGATGTGCCAGCAATCTCCTGTTTCTCCGACTTGTAATCTTCTGCTTTTTCCTCACTTGTAACTTTTCTTCACTAAATTTCCATTTTATTTCCTCATCTGTTTTTTCAAAGTGTTGGGGGGTATAACAGTGGTTCGTGACTTGGGTGAATATTTGCATAGCTGCGACGTCACAGGAAGAATATATATATATATGTAGAAATAATGATAAGCTGGAATAAAAGGTAGATGTGGCTGAGAATAGAAGTTTCATTACAAAATGTCCAAAGCACATTTTATTAAGCAGTGGATTCGGTGACCAGGTTCGTGTTACAGGCAGTAATCACTGAAGAGGAGGTGCACAGATTAAAATTTACTCAGAGACAGTAGACGAGAGAGTGATACAAAAATGTTTCAAACATATTTTACACTTTTTATTTTGGCGTCCGGTTTTCTTTATCCACCGCCAACTTATACTATGAATTTGGCGATAATCACACAATGAAAAACGTATTTTTGATGAATTAATGGGAGTAATTTGGAAAAAACAGACCCGGCACAAGATTCGTGGGAAGTGAGGGTTGTACAAATCTTTGTAATTAATGAGGTGCCGAATGAGCCTGGATAATTTAATTGGAATGTTTGTACGTGAGAACATAGACAATACTGTGTACTAAATTTAGATATTGGTTGCATATGAGAGATGAACGTTCGTTAGGGAACGGACAGCCTAGAAATGAGTAGAAAGAAAGCAGTTACTTTATCTCTCTGTTTTGTATTTTTTGGCAAATGCCAGCTGGCGGGAAAAGGAAGAGAAAATTGCAGCATATGGGTGTGATTACATACTTCTTTTATTTTTGTAGGCTGAGAAATGAAACTGACATGTTAAGAAAGATGCGTAATATAAATTGAGTGAAACCGCACTGAATAAAAACGGATATTAAAATCTAATAGGCAAAAATGGAAAAGGCTAGAATAAAGTTACTTTACTGTTAATAAAAATAGGAAAAGTTAAATAAATTAAATAATTTTGAAACTAGAAAGGGGGGGATTAATTTTAAAGAAAATGAGGATATGTAATGAGGAATGTCATTACAGGGGGGGGGGATATAGTTTTAATCCACCATTTAAAAATATTTTTATCCAAAATAAATAAGTGGTTTAACTTTGAATTTCAGGCAAAAGAAAAAAAATTAGCTTCGTAGAAATAGTAAATATACATACCTCCTATTTTCTTTCAATCTCCTATTTCTTATCTTCGTTGTCGTCTCCTTGATCCTCACTTATATTTTATCTTTCGTTCACTTCCATTTTTCTTTTCAAAATCGGAGGGATACTTATTTTTAATTCGTCATTTAAAAACATTTATACCGGAAATAAAGAAGTACAGTCGATCCCGGATTTGACGCGTTTCAGGGGACTGGACAAAAATCTCGTATTAAACGTGATTCGTATAATGCTGCAGGAACTGATGTTATTTACACATCTAATCGTCTAAATGAACTTTAGAGTTTTCGTTTACATGTTTACAGTCGACAATAGTTTATTTTACTCATATTTAGTTTAAAATGTAACTGTATTCAAGCTTAAATCATTGTGTTTTTCTAAGACCGACTAAAAAATAACTGAACAAAAAAGATTGGTTTCAAATATATCTTTAAAGTTTACGTTACAACCGAAAATAAAACAACAAAACTAATTTTTCTGCTAACTTATTTTTTTTTAAATCTGAACCAAAAATATTAAATCTTATTAAACAACTCGGTTATTAAAATCATATTTATTACTTGTGATAATGAATAAAGCCTTCCTGCATTCATTTTGATTTTATCACTATTCTCCATATTAACAGAAATTTTGCTAAAACTCCTACACACACAATCAGAGACGACTTGATTCCACAAAGCTGTGGTTCAAGTAGCTCACCGGACATTAATAAAACAGAATAACGCAAGAATTAGAAGAAAGTAGCGCAGAAATAGAATTGAAAACATAAAAACGTTTCCATTTCTCTTCAAACACGTTTAAAAGCATACAGTACTAAGGAGGCTTTGTTTACTACTGTGTACGAGAGGATAAAACAAAAATTGACAACATACACCGCGCAAAGAAAGAAGAATAAATAACAAAAATTCGTCTATCTTTCTCTACTTCAGTCAAAACATACACGAAACGAGAGACAAAGAATATTGCAACGCGGTATCAAACACGAGTTCCAGTGTTGATAACTATTAATAGCTACCACTTATTGCTACCAACAACAATATTCGCCTTAAATAATATATACCATTTAATAAGAAAAATATTACTATTCGGTAATAGTGGTAGACATCTGAATAAAAAATCCCACTAAATTGGCAACACTAAAGGAAAGAGAAGAAATTCTTATTTTGATTCGCGTATTAATCGAGATTTTTTCGCCGCAAGAGACCAAAACTTTGTTGTGTATTAAGCAGTATCGCGTAATAACCATTCACGTATTAAACAGGCTATTTTTGCATTTGTCTTATGGGTGATGTTCGAAGAACCCGAAAAAACCGCGTATTAAGTGGGATCGTGTATTAACCGTGATCGTCTTAACCGAGTATTTTAAATTACAAATTCAAAAAAATCAATAATTTAGTTTCTTACTTATAGTAAATCTACATATCTCCTGCATTCTTCTGATCTCCCATTTCTTCTCTTCATGAACATCTCCGTCGTCAATTGTATTTTTTCCCATTAACTTCGTTATACTTCATCATTTCTTTTCTCAACATCGTAGGAGTACATATTTTTATCATTTAAAAATATGTATACTTGAAATATACAATTATACTAAATTAAAAAGCAAAAAAAAATTATTATTATAATAATAATATATATATACATCCATCCTACACTGTAAAAAAATGACCAATGTTTCTTATTTTATGAAAATATACTATAACCACGGACGAAAATATAATATAATCTTCTGAGTTATCCGAAATTCCAAATAGCGTGTTCCATTGTCTTTTGAATCCCCAGAAACCAATACATTTCCAAAATTTAAAGAATTACTTATAAAAACAAAGTGTTTTTCGCTGCCCGTTTTTTTTTTCAGAAACGTTTCCGAAGAGTTTTTATAGTGTATTAATTAGTGTCTTCAGCCTGGAATACCTGTTTTTTGAATGGTATCAATTCTCAAGTAAACATGTTCATGCTCAAAAATAGGTTTAACAGACAAACATGCAAAATTAACAGAGTTCACAATAACATTATAATTAAGATTATTTCTTTACTCTTTCATGAATAAATTAACTTATGCGGCTGAAAACGTCTACTTGAGAATGGATGACATTCGAAAAACAGGTATTCCAGGCTGAGGACACTAATTAATACACTATAAAAACCCTTCAGAAACGTTTCTGAAAAATACGGGCAGCGAAAAATACTTTGTTTTTATAAATAATTCTTTAAATTTTGGAAATGTATTGGTTTCTGGGGATTCAAAAGACAATGGAACACGCTATTCGGAATTTCGGATAACTCAGAAGATTATATTATATTTTCGTTCGTGGTTATAGTATATTTTCATAAAATAAGAAACATTGGTCATTTTTTTACAGTGTATATTCATGCGTTCTTTTGCTTCTTCGCTAGACGATGATCTCTTTCATCTTCACCGGATTATATTCATCCGGTCATATCCAAATTAACACGTGTACTTCGTCGTAGAAATGCATATAGTTCTTAATTGTTTAAAATTTTCGATACACGAAATAAAACTATTTTTCATCTCATTAATTTAAAAACAGGTAAAATTTCGTTTATTTATAATTGAAAATATATATGTTGTTGTTATTTGGAATTGTTACAAATACAAAATTTGTGTACTGAATGTGATTGTAAATGTAAAATGTCCAAGTCTATACCTATAACAATAATCCAGTTCTGTAACAGCAACTCTATACATAACTGTTTGAAGTATTGAGATTTCTGTTTCTGTGCAATTATTTTTTTAATCTTACTGTCAAAGAACCATTAGGCCGACTATTATCATATTCAAAAGTTGCAACAAAATCATTTTTGTTAAAAAATTTTGTATATTGTTCGATGTACATTTTCAGCGAAAGTAATAAACGACCATACGGTTTGATTTTATGTGACAAAAATTCTATCGCTTTGTCATAAAAATCAGTATCGTCTAGGGACGTGAAGAAATTTAATGTAATTTTTAGTATTGTCTGTGTTTCAGTATTCTTTGACATTTATAAACGCGATCAAAAAATCATGCTTCAAACATATATTATGAAATATTTACCAACATATATAGAAAACTATGAAGAAACTTCCCTTTTTAAATAAGGTGAAAGAATATATGTAAGTAAACAGTTTAGGAAACACATAACACACTTCAAAATTCCCCATGACTCATGGCACTCTGTATAATGATCTTAATCCAAATTCCAAGTCCCAAAGCCTAAACTGTTTAACTGTTCATCTTTCATTGTACAGCAGTTTCCGATTTATCGCGCGTTTATGTAATATATATATTAAATAAAAATAAACTATTTTTTAAAGTTAGATTTAATTGTAGGTTAAAAAGAATATTATAATATTTTTCAATTGCAACTAACATTCCTTTTAATAAACTAAAGTTATAGACATTCATGCAAGTTACCTATTTAAAAATATTTTCCAAACTTTGAATTATTAGCTTAAAAAGCATTACGTCATGCACTTAATTTGATCATTACTTCGGAAAATTATAATTCATAAGGTTCACAAATCATCATTTAATAACTTTGAATGTATGAAAGAAACCATAAAATTTAATGACACTCATGTTAACTTACTAACAACTTGAATTTTACTCATAAACATGGTTACATTAAGTTATTAATAAGCAAATAATCATTTTTGTTAATAACATTACAATAAGAAAACTTTTTATTCCATACAGTATATCCCACTAGTCTGGAAATCTGGATAATCCGAATTTATAGTAATAATAATACTGTATTTTTGTTAGTTCTGGAAAAAACCTGATGTCACAAAAAACTGTATGTAAATTCTGAATTACATTATGGTTAAACTTCACATTTAGTTGTTGACATATATTAGTTGTTCCAATATTACACAAAAATATGTCTTTGTTAAACACAAATATATGTAGTTTACCCAGATATTAATTGAGACAAATAACGTGTGTGCTAAAAATAATAAACTAAAATTATGGAAAAGCATCTGAGTTATCTATTTAATAATATTTCACACAATGCTTAATAAGGTTAAAAAAGACTTTTCCGTGCACGTAATTTCCACATTACAGTAGAAAATCGTAAATTAGAAGGTCATAAATCATCCTTTAGAGACTTTGAAAGTTTCAAATGAACCGTAAAATAGAATTCCACTCACGTTGTTTTAGTAACAACTTACATCTTTCTCATAAAGTTTTATAAATTGAGTTTTAAGTTATTAATAAAAATGTTTATATTGTGTGAATCCATTTTTGTCAATCGCTATATAATAAGAAAACTTTAATATTTAAAATAGCATATTTTTATGATTTTTAGATACTTTCCAATGCTGCAATATATATATATATTCGGAACTCTTTTATTGATAACATTCTGTTTATAGTTGTGACATTTCAGCATTACATAGAAAATCGCTTATTTTAGCGCTGTTTACAAATTAAATTTATATTCATAAATCACGCGAACACATAAAAAAATGCTCTGTATCAAACTTTAATTATATCCTCCCCTTTACAAACGTTGGAATTGCGTACATCTTAAAAAATAAATAAATAAATAAACGAGGGCTCACAGTTCGTGAACAGAAAAACAAAATCTTGCCATTCGAAAATGTAACTTAATACAAAAAACTGCAGAAATTTAGTGCTGACACAAGAATACTTATGAAGTATCGCTTTCGATTCAAATAATTTCTTACAATTCCTGTTAACGAGTTTTTTTTTTTTTCAGATAAATATTTAAAATATTTCAAAATTGTGTACTAATGGAATGGTAAAAAGTCATGTGTAAGATTTCATTATCAGCATATTGCTGTGATCAAATTCCATTAAGGTAAATAAATTTACAGTAGACTAAATAACATGCGGTTTGTTGCAACAACTAAAGTATCTTAAACTTTAAAACATAAATCGTACATATTATTTCTTCCCTTTTCCTATGCACTTATAAAGCGCACAACAAGGAACTAGATATCATACGAAATATTTGTGAATAGGCGTTTGGGATAGTATAATCGCATTCCGTTTAAACACGTTTTATAAGAAATGTGTTTCTCAAGAAAATAACGATGTTTTTAATTATAACTGTGAATATATTTTAATGATAACTGTGAATATATTTTATTGACAATACAAATAAATTTATTTAACAAAAATATAATCTTAATTAACGATAATATTACTATAAAAATAACTAATACTACTACTGTTCTCCAAAATACACTCTCAAAATAAATTTTGTCAAAAACCGTAAAAAATACAGACAGCGAGCTGCCGGAACACCCCTGTGAGTGGAAGAGATTTTTCAGTTATTTGAAGAAATTTCTGTCTTGTGACTGGGGAATTTCAGGAAAATTTGACCTTTGTTTCTTGAATTTTCCGTGTTTTGAAAGAAAAAAAAACATACGTAAAAATTCCGTTTCTAATACGGAAAAGTAACACGCAGCACAGTTGCCGGTACACCCCTGTCGCTTGAATATTGGTGAGTTCTCCGTATTTTGGGGGAAGCGAAACAAATAAAAGTGGAAATTTTCGTGTTTTAACAAAAAATGGCAACGGAAAAATTTGTTCAATTTAAGGATTTTTTTTAGAGTGTAGATACTAATGCCTGTAGATTGGTAAAACTAAAAATAAGATTTAAAAGTCTATTCCAGTGTTTACTGATGCTTGTTTGACTTATGTACTGCAGTTTATTTATTTATTTTCAATTTTGGAGTATTTGGAGTAATAATAATCTGAAAACTTTTCACAAAATCTAAGTAAAACTGCCCGAACTTGAACAACACAGTTTTGTTTTTATATATGTTTTATTATTAATTCAAAAAAATCATCAGTAATTTAAATTAACAATTATTACGCGAATGAGGATTATTATTATGTAATGTTTTACGTTGTCATAAGTATTTTAGACAAAACTGCGTAAGGACAAAGGACTCGCGAGAATGTGGGAAACAAACTTAAGTCTTCAATTTATTATTTATTGAAGAAAGTTTTCCAAACTTAATTAACCCGTTCACTTTCAGATCATATGCGTTATGCATATACATTTACAAGTCTTCAAAACACTTTGATATACAATTCTTCAAATCACTATCATAAACCACTTTAAACATGGAAGCTATGGACATAAGACAGCACGGTATTTACTGATTAGGGGAGATGGGGGATGAATGGGACATTTTCACAAAAATATTTTTTTAAATATTTTATATAAGTAAATATCAATATTATATATCACATGTCAAACTTTAAGTGTTTGACTACATCTTATGCACAATATTTGTTCAAGATTATTATTATACAGATATATAAATTAAATTTAAAAAAACGTTCTTCTATGTCCTAATCATCCCCACAGCAGGGATGAATGGGACACAAACATTTTTCTCCCCGTGTTCAATGTTAAAGACTAAAAGGTGAAAAAAAATGCTGCCTTGGCAAAAGCTGAGAGATTATAAATTGTAATATGATATCGAGGATTATTTGTTAGTCAATGATCTTCGACTCATCTCAGCTTTGCCTTTAAAGGCCCATAAACGGTGGACTGAAGACGATGGCTACAAAGAGGATGAAATATTAAAAGAATAATTACCATAAAGTATTAATTTATTAACCTATATAATATTATTTAGTTAATAAAAAAATTTCAGTATCCTCTAAGGACGAATGAAGCAGTCCCATTCATCCCCATTTGAAATGTTCCAATCATCCCCATGATGCATATATTCAATTGTTAGCTATTTTGTCTCAGAAATTATTTTGTCACAATGGTTAATATGCATTCATTTTAATTACCAATATTGAACCTTTAAATAAAAATTTACAACATATCTTAATTGTTTATATTGCATAAGATATTTAAGTAACTTCAAATGTAAAAAAAATTACTTTTAAGCAGAGTTTTCAGGTAATGTAAATTTGAAGAAATCTGAAAACAGCCATGTGCTCTTGCTTTTGGTTCTGAAGCACACTATGGTAGTGAAATCTATGAGGATAGGAAGCAACTAAAAAAATGTTTAATGCCTGAAATATTGAGACCGTCCCATCCATCCCTTGTCCCATTCATCCCCCATCTCCCCTACGATAATGTCATGAGGTTTACGGCAGGAAATTGGAGGTATTAAATTACGTGTTATTGAGTTAAATAGACATAATCGAGTTAAATAGAGATAATTGTAATAAATCAGTAAAAATAAAAATAAAAAAATCACAAACACATTATAATTTAAAATAACATGCAAAGCAGATTATGTTAAGATTTTATACATTATTTAGGCGTAAAATCAATTTATTTTAATAAAAAATTATTTTCGAAGGTTAATTAAATGATAAAGTTCTTTGCATGAAAAAATATTATTAATCGATAAGGTACACTTTTCAAGAAAATTAAGATTTCACTTAACACATTGGCTGATAAGTTCCCGGTCTGGCACACAGATGGCGTTGCAATCACCGAACCGATGCTTTTTTGTAAATACTAACCTTTAAAAGGTAGAAGAAAATGTCATGAAGATTCGCCGTGTGGATAAAACGTTAGTTGGTTTCAGTTGAACGACTTTGTTGATAAACAAAAAAATGGATAAACATTTTTCAAACATAAAAATTTCAAGAATTGTTATTTGATGGGAAAAAACACCGTTCAAACAAATCTTGGCTTGAAAAGCGTTATCCGGACATTGCACCAGGTAAATCAACCATTATTGACTGGTTTGCTGAATTTAAACGTGGTCGTACGGACACCAGTGATGCACCACGCAAAAGAGGTGGTTACTCCGGAAAACATAAAAGAAGTCCACAAAATCATTTTGGGGAACCGTAAAGTGAGGTTGCAGGAGATAGCTCAGACTCTGAAGATATCCAAGGAACGTGTAGGTTTTATTTTGAATGAACATTTGTCTATGAAAAAGCTGTTGTCAAAGTGGCTGCCGCGCGTGTTGACTTTTGTCCAAAAACAACAACGAGTCGATGATTCTGAGCACTGTTTGGAGCTTTTTCGTTATAAAATTATGTTATTTATTATTAAATTATTATTATAAAATTATTAATATTATTATTAAATTATTATTATTTATTATTAAAGTTATAGTATTTATTAAAGTCATAAAGTTATAAAGTTTTGTTAAAAAGTTGTGTTTTCTTTGTTAGACCGGGAACTTATCATCCCATGTGTTACATTAAACTTCTTCAAAAATTTCTGAAACACAATACCTGATACAGTGAATTAATGAATTTGGTTATTTTTCAATTACATGTTTTTAAAATTTATATGAATGCAGTTGAATGCAGTATAAAAATGGCATTGCATATAAATTGAAACATTATACAATTGAAAATTAAGAAATTCATTAATTCACAAATTCAGGTATTCAGTTTCGAAATTTTTTTTAAAAGTTCAATGTAAGTGAACATATAATTTTCTTGAAAAGTGTATCTAACTGATTCTTGGTAATTTTTTTCATGCAAAGACACTTTATCATTTAATCAATCTTCTAAAAAGTACTTTCTTTTATATACAATAATCTTTATGTCATGACAGTGGCTGGTTTTAGGATAATTTACATTTATAATTAGCCATAAGAGGCGTTTTTGAGGGAAACATTCGGATAGACTTAATTCTTGACACCCACAAATGGAATGGCTACGGCGGGCTCCTGGCTAGATTTTATCAGAAATGATCGTTACTGTCCTATCTGTGGCTAGTTTCCATTAATAATTGCCATTTAAAGTATAAGTGTGGCCAGTTTTAGGCTATCAATCATTTATTATTAACAGTTAGTGGCCTAATTATGGGCATCTTAATGTATTCCTGGCCAATTATGTGGTGTACTTATTGCGGCCGGCGTGACACTTTTTGACGTGGCTGTTACAGCCAATGATAGCGGGCCCCCATCTAATAGTTTGGGAACAGGCTAACGCAACCATCAGTGGCCCGCAAGTTCTGTGTTCGTTGGGAATATTCTGTTAAAAGCAAATAATCTTACCAGTAATCAGTGTTGGGTAAACTAATTCCAATTATCTGCAATATAATTACAATTTAATTGTATGTATTTAATTATAGTTACAACTACATGCCATAAAAAATGCTTGCAGCACTGTAGAAGGGACACTCGTCATCCCATTAGTTGATGAAATTTATCTGATTGAATGTGTGTAACTATAGTCAATTACATGAAATTAAATTTTAATTACATTGCCGATATTTGCAATTACAAATGTGCCCAATTCTGCCAGTAATCATTTGTCTAAAATCATGCGTCTTACAATGCCGTTATGGAGAAATAATAAAAAATATGTTAAATGGAAAAGTGCGTTGAATAAAGCCCCCCCCCCCCTTTTTTTTTTCTTTTTCTTTTTTTGCATTTTTATAGTTACCAGTTCTTAATCGGAGTCCTCGACATTTGGCGTTGCTCAACACGCATTGTTTAACACAAAATTAGCAGCAATTTTATAAACAAAATATTTTTTCTGCCAAACGTATTTACATTACTGCGGAAAGCGCTTAAGTTTGTTGTCAGCCACGCCGATATGGGCGCCAACTGCGGACGAAGGGTCATTTTAATTACAATAAAACATGAGGCACAGAGGATACGCCTGACATCATCACATTCAAGTAAAAGAAAACTTTTTATGAATGACAATACAAATTTTTTGCTATGTACAAAGTTTTAATTTCTCTCTTTTTTAACCTTAAAAAATGTTTTTTACGTACTCAAATAAATACTTCTGAAATCCGAATCTAAGTTCTAGATTCCCTAGATAAATCTACGTCATATTTAAAACAAACGAGCATTTTCTGTTATAAAACTGAAACGTCTTATTACTTTTGCATCCGTATGACACAATTTACAAACACCCTTTACTTCCAACCATTCTGAGACGATGATAGCCATGACATAAAACTGTCCGCCATAACTTATTAATCTTTTGGAGATATTAATTTTCATTTTCCTATGTCAGTTGGAAAGATACAAATATTTCGAATATTTCGCAGATAAAAATAATACACTTGTTTTTATTTATTTACTTTAGAGATATTTTAATAAATATACTTTCTAAAATTTATTATGTCTGATCAAACTTTATGATAAAACCCGGATCATTTTAGAAAGAATGAAACCGGAAAAGTTAATAATCCACAGAAAGGGCTAATGCTAAAATCTATAATGAGCCTACGATGTCTAGACCCCCACCAGAATCTAAGTAAAGAAGCATAAAAAAAGGAGCGCAAATCTTATTAATTCTCCTGTTATTTATTAAGATTTATTATATTATATTAATATGTACAATACAAAGAAGAATTAGACGGAGAAGAGTTGCTGAAAAAATGAAATAAGCATTCATTGCTTACGCAATATACAACATCGTACTATTCAACAAATAACAAACGAAACTGAAATAAAAGGTGATTAACATTTAAAAAAAGAACAATCGTAACACCGACTGTCTATGAGTTTTAGACAAGAACCGAATGCGAACATGAAACCGAAAACTAACAAATATGAAGCGTACCAATGTTTGGTATGGTAAATACAGGTTAGATGCCTCATCGGGTTAGTTGCCCTATTTACTGTATTTCAGCTAATGGATGTGTTGCAATGCGTAAGAAATAACCGATGGCATCAAATTTTGTATACTCATTTATTCGAAAGCCGAGGAAAAGCAAGGGTCGTTGGGGTAACTCGACATATGGCCGAGGACCTGGTACTCCTTTATGGGGTTCCGGTTACGGAGCCGTCAGGGGACTCTAGCAATTCACCAGGTGTTTTCGGGGTGGTTTCCCCTGATTTTGCGATACATCGCGTATCGTAACGACCTCTGTCGTCGCTTCATGGGTTCAATGGCAGTGGTCAGCAGGTGGCGGCGCTCCCACCGACCGCAGCGCTTACGGGAGGACTCTCCTGGTCGAGCGCGTTATAAGTCCCTCAGGCCTTGGGTGCGGCGGTTGACGTGCCTTTCGGGCGCCCTCAGGCCCCTGGTGGCGCAGCTCAGTTTTATACCCATTTATTCGAAGAATCGGGAATAGCAAATATCTTTTGATGTGGTAATGTAATGCAGGATTAGTATACAGAACCTTTGATCTCATAGTTTTTTAAATCATAAAGTTGATGTAAATAGGATATTAAGTCAAATGCAAATCCAGATTTTCAATTATAAATGTTAATTACCTATGCTCCATAGTATTTTACAAATGGGGCATCTATCCCGATCAAGTAAGGCGTCGAACCCTGAGTTCCGAGATATTAGGCGAAAATCATATTCGTGTCGATCTACAAATATCTGATTTTGTACATCGAATGATCTACGTTGTTTTTTCCAGGGCTAAGAGGCAAAACGATTTAAAAGCTACTTACACAAAATCCTCATCAAACCCGGAATGTTGTATGGACAGAAGTGTTAAAAACCCTCACAAAAAATTTAATAGTTAACGATTTCGAAAATACACAAAACGAAAATAATAATAACTGTTTTGTAGGCAACATGCACAACATGAGATATAGAATAATATTTATACAAAAACTCAAAAACCGAATTGTGAACGTTTGTTATTATTACTTTTGGAAACTAGAAATGACACGTTTAAATGCAAATAAATATTAAGATTATGACGTTATTTATACACTATATGAACGTAAAATAAATTAGTGAGACAGATTCGGTTTCTCAAGTACATAAAATATTAAATATCAATACGCTTGCATTAAAAGCTTGCAGAAACTTTTACAGAAAATTTTGCGTTTGGTTAAATATCGACTGTCGATATCTTTAATGTTTATTTATTGTATTATTAACTGTCAAATAACATGTTATTAAAAAATGTATTTTCTCAATAACAAATTTTCTGGTTCTGCCAAAGATGTAATTTACTTTTTCATCAAATATTATAAAAATTCTGCCAAAAGTTTACACTAATTCTACAATTGTAACACAGATTTTTAAAGTAAATAATATAGGCTTTTTCTCGCATTATATTTGAATATTGATCTCAGATTTCATTCATTCATTTCATATTTATTACTTGTGTTCAATAAATTGATTTTGAGAATGTATTTTTCGATGAAACTTGTTTTTCTTTATTCAGTTTAGCTATCTTTTTTAATCTCTGTCTGATATAAAAATCTAGATGAGAATTTCGTTAAACAATATCAACTACTTTTTTTCCAGTGCATACGCGTTTGTTGATTTGTTTGATTTGTTAATGGCAAATACTATCTGTTTTTATTTTAAAACAAGACATATGGGTAAATATCTTAAGTAAAAGGCTTTTAATCTAATATTTAATATTGATTTTTAAACATTCTGATAAAGCTGAAATTAATTCGTACAAAACAATACTATAACTGTTGTAGCCTCTGTTGCGACTGTGTTGTTTTATCTTTAAGTGTTGCCAGCTTTACTTTTGTTTGATTTGTTTCTGAAATATTTTCCGCCTGTGCGAGGACAAGCTTTTGTCCTTATAACATGCCCTTCATGTGGTAAAGCTCTGAAAATATTTGAATATTTCACCGTTATAAACGATACACTACTGTGGAAATTTAAAAAAAAACGATCCGAAAGAAGTGGAGTAAAAATCGATTAAAACAATTGATCCAGACAGATAGACAATGAACTAAATTAAAAATAATTCTCTCAAAGGTCATTTTTCCTATTTGCGCAAATATAAAACAAAATGTTTTCTTTAACGTCCGACAAATCGCTTGATAATTCTTTAAAAGTGATTGTTCGAGCATTTTATCTGGTACTTTTTGTATTTAAAACCACTGAAGACAATAAATACCGTCAAATCTGCTCCACAATATTTAATTATGTCATTTGTATGTGTTTTTTGCTTTTTCTGGCTGAAGACGTGTATTTTGTATTCAAATATATTAAAACTAAGCCAATTGGATTATCTATATCTCTGATGATTGGAAATATTCTTAGTTTTGGAATTCGCATTATGCTTATGAAACAGATCGAATTAATATCCCGTGCTATTCAACAAATTAATGATTTTCATAGAGTTTCGTCATGTACGAAAAGTGGCACCGGATATATTATAATTGCATTCTGCACTTGCTGGATTGTTCCATGTATAATGTATTCTCTTAATATTAAATGGTTGTTTTCTAATGATAAAGTACATTTAATCCAATTGCATATATTTTTTGGACGGTATTGGGAGAATCCTTCAGCTACATTTCTTGTATGTTCCTGAGATTTTTGCGTTTCTCACAAATACACGCTTTACCTGGTTGCTGCATTGTGTTGTTCTATTGTATGTGCAAGCGTTTGTCTGAAATAATTAATAAGATTGAAAAGAATATAACAATGCAAGAAGTAGTTGCGGAAGTATTTTATTACTTTTCAGTTATGTCGCAAAAAGTTTCAAAATGTCTAGAAGGAATCGAAATCGCTTTTTCTTTTATTCTACTTCTTATATATTCGTACCTAATAAGCCATATTTTTGCTGCGATTACTTATTTGATACGCGAAAGGCAGAAAATATCAGAAATCGATTTTTTTATATTCACTATGAGTACATTAGGAATGTTTCTATTAGGTTTTTATATTTTGAGTTTAGAAGCAGCACGGTTACATGACTCTGCTGTAAGTCTGAAACGGACAATTTTCAGCTCTTGTGCAAAACTTTCTTTCTCTATCTGCAACCAGAATAGCGGTGCATGTTTTTTGCTTTTGATAGCAGACGAGTTACAGCAGAAAATTCAAATTAATGTATGGGGTCTCTTCTCTTTAAACCGTCGTTTCATTCTTGAATCCAGTGGTGTTATATTAACGTATGGTATTATCATTTCCCAACTTGGCTAAATAAAATAATAGTTAGGAAGATAACAATTTTTATCTTTAATGTTTACCCGTAGCATACGTACTTTGACTCTTCTTTAAATGTGAAAAGAACAATCTATTGCAATTGTGCAGATATATTGTATAATATTGTGTATAATTTTCTTTCTCTGTATGCAATCAAAATATTGGTGCATGCTTCTTTTTTTTTGCTTCTGTTGGCAGGTAAATTACAACAGAATAATAAAATAAATGTTTCTGGTTTCTTCTTATAAAATCGATAAATAATTCGTGAATCCAATGGAAAAAAAATGTTTTATGAAGTTATCGTTTCTCCCGTATGCTCAACCAGACAAACATTAGCGAGATAATCGTTTTTACGTTTCGAATTAACAATCAACTTGTTACATTCCTCTGTTTTCATTATGAAACAAGAACTTTCAGTTCCTGCGCAATTTGTTTTCTATCTGCAATCACATTGATGAGTACATATTTATTGATTTTGTTTCCAGATTAGCTACAGTTAACAATTTAAAAGAATATTTGGGGTATCTTCTCATTATATTCATGCTCCATTCTTGAATACATAGGTATTCTATTAACATGCAGTATTACTATTTCGCAACTGAACTCAACAAGGCAATCATTTATTCATAAGTGATTACAAGCAACACTTGTACATGACTTTGCTTTCAGTCTGAAACGACATTTTTCAGCTCTTGTGCAAAAATTATTTATGTATCTATAACCAAAATAGTGCTGATTATATTTTGTTTTTGGTGTCAGATGAGTTACAGAAGACAATTCAAATTAATGTTTGAGGTCTCATCTCCTTAAACACACACTTTATTATTAAAACTATATTTCAAATGAACGATAAATGTTATGTACATCACACTCTATAGTAAGTATCTTGTAGTGAACCTCAGTAAGATTTTGATGAAATGAATATATGAATTTCATCCAGTTTAAAACAGTGAACACAATTAAAACCACGCTACAAACAGTTTTCCCCGTAGACCATTATATTACCAAATTCTTTTGTGGAACCCTGTAAAAGAATGATAAATGTTTTGCACTCCACGTTAAACAGAAAGCATGTTTTAGTGCACCTCAAAAATTCATATCAATTTCATTACGTTTGTAGCAGTGTGATATCATTAAAATACACCGCAAATGATTTTTACCTATATACCATAATATGGCGGGATTCGCTTGTGTGCCCCTGTAAACAAACAATAAGTGTTATACGTAACATATTCTATAGTTGTCATCTTTTAGTGCACCTGACTAATGTATATAAATTTCATTATGTGTGAAATAGTGTAACACCATTAAAATAAACTGCAAATGATTTTTCCGCATAACCATAATTTAACGGAATACTTTTGAGCACAACTGTAAATGAACTATAAAGTGTGCACACTTCATTTCAATACAGAACATTCTATGGTAAACTTCAATAACGTATATCAATTGCAGGATAATCCGAGTATATCTTCATGAGTTCCAGCAAGAACAGACAGACGGTTGGACTGCAAACCGAAATCATAAACACTTTTCAACCATGTTGGAAATTATTAAAAAGGACAATTTTATGGAATCGTTAAAAAAAATGTTTCTCCAGCAGTATGTAATAACTTTGAAATTTTGCCGATACAGCTATTAGAATTTAGATATTAATTGTTTAAATTATCGGAAAAAATTTTGCAACTGTTCGGGAAATATAAAATATTTTATTTTCTCTCTTTTATATAAATTTTAAAATGCATTTCTTTTTCGTTCCTCTTTATTTTATTAGTTGCTTAGCAACCATATTTCAAAGACTATCAAAATAAGAAATGCATTTTTTTTATCTAAAAGGTTACAAAAATAAGAAGTTCACAAGAATTTCAGAATATCATTGCATAAATCGTGTTTAATTTAACTCTTATAATTTCTGAAACCTCCGAAGTACTTTATTTGCCTATAAATATGTATATAACATAAAAAAATAAATTGCGAATTGTAAGATGCTAAATAATATGAAAAGTGAGATTAAAAATCAATGACGTTCAGAACTGACGTTGAGGCTCCTGATCTGCAGATTTACTAGTCATAGGTTGTTATCTCTTAGCTCGTAGACTCAACCAGATAATGGTTAGATAATCGTTTCTGTCTTCAGAGTTAACAAGAAATACGTGTACCGGACTCTGCTCTAAATCTGAAAAAGACATTTTTAACTCTTGTGCAAAACTATTTTTTTCTATATCTACAAAGAAAATAGTGTATTTTATCTTTCATGGCAGACGAGTTACAGAAAAAAAATCTAAATTAAAGTTTGGAATCTCTTCCCGCTAAACAGACGCTTAATTATTAATCCTAGATGTGTCATATTAACATGCGGTATTACAATTTCAAAATTGTCAAACAAGATCATATTTAACAGGTTCCTAAAAAATATAAATTTTAATCCAAATAACATGTCATAATGGATATTTTCAAACTATATTTTTACATATTTGCAGTATGTCACATCAGAACAATAGATAGCATACACTTCTTTTTAAACCAAAAGTTTAAGTGATTATTATATCTCGGATTTAAAAATTATTTCTTTAGAATGAGGATGAATATGTAAATGTAATGATTATTTTGAATGACTTATAATGTTAGTATGCTTATGTCCGTTTGTTTCTGATAAACAATTTTGTGCATTAAACACGATTAAAAATTTATGCTACCTATAAAGCAAACTAGCTCAATTACATACATATAGAAATTATCTCGTACTAGAAAAATGTGATATTCAGCAGGGGATACCTAATTTAATTTACTAACAAGTAACTTAAAAAAATAAAAAATAAAACCGATTTAAAGGGATTGACAATCACTTCCAAATTTTTGTGGAAACCTTGGATGTTTATCTACATTAAGAACCTGTACGGATCAAAAGCATTATTTAAAGAAACTATACCGGATTTCTAAATAGTTTTCTCAAAGTAAATTTAATTAAATTGATGAAAGCGTATAAAAATAATACTCTTTATTTAATTTTAATTTTTTACATTTAAGGTTCAAAATATTTTATTGTTGGCCTATTTTAGCGAGCGTGGTTTGGCGCATAATGAGCTCCATTGTTATAACTCGCATACAGTTATAACCATAAATAATATTGGACAATATATCACCTGCTCTCAGATTGCAGAAAAATGCCTTAAAATTAATTTATTAATTTATAATTAAGTTCTAAAAATGTATTTAAATATTGTATTGTCATCGTAAACATGCTTATGTACATGATCTTTATAGTTTTATAAAGGGGTGGGTGAAAATCCTATTACAAAATTTCATATTTATAAGTCTGAAAAGTGTTAAGTTAAATTTAAAAAATGTAAAAACAGGAGCAACATCGGAAAGCGTCATTTTTCTATTTGTAAAATAAGCTTTCGGAAATTTTATAAAAATGTTCACTGAAACTAAAATGAAAGCATCGCTCTCGTGCTTAAAATACCATATGCATCATTTTATACATGAAAATATTCAGCAGTTTCTTACAGAAAAAGACCTCTTTGCACCATCATGGTAAGCATGATTTCAAAAACTTCGTCTTCTTAGATGATTTTTCCGACCTAAAAATTAAAGATATCCGTAGTTACGAAAAAAGAAACGTTTTGCTTTTCAATCTTTAAAATAACGTTTCCGTGACTAAAAATTACACTCAGGGTTTTCGCTGTCGATTACCATTGCGTCAAATCGCGACAAAACGTTTCATTTAGGAAGAAAACGAAATGTTGAATTGCGAGAGTTGATTTATACTTCTTTCGGCGACACTTTCAATAATGTTATTGAACGATGGTATACATTTCAATGTAAATTGTTATTTATATTCTGATTTTTTTTTTCAGAACTCATTCAATTATTAAAATTTTAAAATTTTTATATATTTATTTGTTTTTATTTTATACGCTAACATGCTATCCCGATTTAACTCCGAATGCTGTTTTGTAAAACTGTTTATAAATAAATCGGGTAAGAATTATTTTTCTAGACTGAACTTTATAAATGAATGAACTGATAAATGAATTTTATTTTATTCATTTCTACAAAGAAGTTTTATAACTGCTATAAAAACAATCATAAAAATTGGAATAAACATTGAAAAGGAATGAGCAAGTCTAAAGGGTGGTTGTTTAAACAATAATTTCACGGGTTTGGTGACGAATCTGTTGCTATTATTTTCCTTTTATTTTTTATTTTACATTATTTTCCTTTTTCCATATTTAATCTTTGGTAGATAGATAAATTGAAAATAACTATATTTGAATAAATCTAATACCTGAAACAAAAAGAAAGTTATTTAAACTTATAAACTAAAGCAACAGAATTTTTTTCTTCTTACTCATAATAAATAACCATACCTCCGATGTTCCAGTAATATCTTGTTTCTTCGTTCTGTAATAAATACCACTTCATTTACTTGAAAATTTTCTATTGTTAACTTCCAAAAAACTTCATAAATTCTTTTCAATTAAAGAGAATTGAAGGGATGGAAGTTCTTCAATCCACGTGTTAAATATATCCATACATGAAATAAATAAGTACATTAAATTACGAAATAAAGCAATGAAAAAAATTGTTTCTTATCCATAATAAATACATATACCTCCGATATTCCAGCGATCTCCCGTTTCTTTTTTTCCTGATAATGTCCTTCATCCTCACTTCAAAATCTTATGATTTCAAACTAGTAAAAATCAATTTCTCAAAATATCAGTCTTACCTAATTTATCTGTCCGTAGTTAAAATCTGAAGTTCGAAATTGTTATAAACATATTACATTGCAAACATATTACGCTTTTACTTTAGAAATTTGGGTGCTTAGAAATATGGAAAGATGGCCGCCAAGCCCATCATGCATAATTTGAAAAAAATTGAATTTTCAGAAACTCGTTAGGATGTATTTAGTACAGCAGAAAACGATTTCTATAAACGTATACGTAGGCACTCGACTTATAAATATGATAACTTATTTAATGGAAAAAAGTTAAATAAGTAATATAATAGCTTGGAAATTTGATATCACGCCATTTTTTAGCCACAACTTTTTTTTTTTTTTTTTTTTTACTTTTGAAAAGTTGTTTTTGTAGATATCATTTCTTTTTTTTCAAATAGATTAAACATAATTTAAATAATCTAAACATGAGAAATAATTTAAAATTACATTTTACTTTCAGTCATTGTTTAAACGGTTAACTAGAAATACCAGTAGCTTTTTCAATTAAATTAATTACACTCTGAAAAACAACATACTAAATGTGGCTTGTTATAATACTTGTTATCCTCCGTTAAAAAATATCACTGACTTATCCATGAAATGAATAAAAATGGAATACGTACATAGCGTGTCAGCGCTGCATTTGAAATCAAACGTGATATCACGCTCTTTTATTATTAGCACTAGCTGGCTTCGCCTGCTAGCGGGCCCCTAATTTACATCGGGGTCTCGAATCTTGTAAAACCTCGAATAAGATAAACCTCGAACCGAACGAACCTCCGACCTGGTTCCCCGCTGCCTTCGGCACTGGATAATCCCTTAATTTGCACATCGAATAGTATAAACCTCTAACCAAACTAACTTCCGACACGCGTCACCGCTGCCTTTTGCACCGTATAGCAGTCGTGCTGCGCACGCTCAAGTTCCATCTACCACCACCAGGTAGCGGAATCTGTTCTGTATGAACCTCGGGCACTGAAATTGTTAAGGCTATAGATGTCGAGTCGAATGAGCTATACCCCGTCGTGATCTAGCCCATAGAACCAGAGATAGGAAAGTGGCCCCTGGTGATGAAAAAACGAACTAAACCTCGCTAAAATCGGAAAGCTCTATCGATGTCGAGTCGAATGAGCTATACCCCGTCGTGATCCGACCCATAGAAACAGAGATAGGAAAGCGTCCCCTGGTGGTGAAAGCTAATCGCGTTTGGGGGGGGCAAAAGGGGGGATGAACACCGGAGATGTATAATAGGATTAAGCGGTCACAGACCTTTCCAACTATGCATCACATGAGGGGTATGTGCAAAATTTAGAAAATACACCTTCCCCTGCATAATATGATTAAGCGTTCACAGACCTTTTCAACGATATATCACATGAGAGGTGTCGGCAAAATTTAGAAAAGTGCTCCCTTTGGAGGGGGGGGGGGGGTTGAAAGTGGGAGGATGAACTCCGAAGATACATAATATAAATAAGCGGTCACAGACCTTTCGAACAATATATCACATGAGCAGTGTCGGGGGGGGGGCGCAAAATGTGGAGGTGACACCTGTGGTGCATAACACGAATAAGTAATCACAGCCCTTTGTAACGATATGTGACATGACGGATATCGTTAAAATTTAGAAAAGTGCCCCCCCCCCCCGCTTGTGTAGGCAAAACGCGCTCCGCCCCTCTCTATAATCTTTGACGCGGCTTTATTTTTAAAATTTATGTTATGTGTTAGAAAATAGCGTAAAGTTTCAAACAGATAGCCTTATTATACTTCCTAATTTTGTTCACGCCCTCCCCATCCCCTCCCTGAAATGTGACGCGCCATTCTTTTTAATAATTTTTTTATCATGTGTTATAAACTAACTTTAAGTTTAAAACAGATCGCATTGGAATTTAATACATTTGCTGAAATTACTATTATATATATAATAATATAGATATAAACCCTCCTTTAGCTTGTAATTAAGATATATGAACAATTTTTAGAATTTCTGAAAGCTGATTTTTATTTATTTATTTATTTATTTATCTATTTATTTATTTTTTGTTTATTTATCTATTTTTTGCATGTTTGAAATTTCTTAGCAATTTCTTAGATTTACATTATCTTATTCAATTAAACATTGTACTGTTACAATAAATTTAAATGGAAACTTCACTTCTAAAACAAAAATAATTTAACAACTGGAGTTCATTAATTTATAGGAAAATGACGTGAAAGGTATTCCTGCGAACGAAATGCCTGTCCTTTACCGTGTTTTTTATTTTTAGAAATGAATGAATCACATTTAATTCATTTCAAAAAATTTGTTTACGTTTGGAAAGAAATTTTAAATGGCGATAACTCTTAATGTATACATTTTAGAAGGTACATCTTCCTTCAAAAACTAATTTATTTTTAAAGATCTTTCTAAAAACGGAAATTATATATTTAAAATATTTTTTAAAGCATAAACACTACGTCTGATTACTTTGTTTTACAATATTTATAAAAACACGCATTTTATCAGACAATTAAATACACTAAACAAACATGAGTGAAAAATTGACCTGGGCCAGGACTCAAACCTGGGATCTTATGCGTACCGTGCTGAGGCTCTGCGAATGAGTTACCCAGATCCATATCCCTGACCTGCAATTTCTCATACTTATTCATGTTAGAAACAGTCATCTGCCACAATTTGCAGTCATATTTAATTGTCTGATAAAATGTGTGTTCTTATAATTATGAAGTTTTATTTAAAAAAAATATCTTCAGAAGAAAATGGCTGACTTGCAGATGAAATTTGATGTGGTTATAATCTGTAACTGATTTGTGCTATTATAATACAGATGATACATGTTCGTTGGCGGGTTTTATCTCTGTTTTGGCATAATTTTTTAATCGCCAAGTTAATTAATAGTTTTTTGCTAATTATGGATAGAAAATAATATTTTTTTCACTGGATTTTATAAAAGCACATAGATTACGTAATTACTTGTCTAAAAATGCAATCCTTCTTTTATTTGAAAAAAAAAAGTTTGACGAAGAAAAAAGTGATCATTTTAAGTAACTCGACGTTTTTTTTTTTAAATCTATATCTCTGTTTATAAATTACTTATGAAGATGAGTTTGGTCTTAAATTGAAGAAATTCTTCATTAGATTCTTCTAGTTTTCGTTTTTGTTTTCCGCGACGCTTGGTTTATTTGATATCTGATATTTTAATCTGGCATGTTTTGTCGATTTAACATTGCGAAGTTGATTTCTGTAAGTAAGCAGTAGCGGTCTTGTCCAGTTCTTGGCATTGCTTGTGTAGCGTTTTTTTTAAAGCTTGGCTTGGCAGAGCGACCGCCCTGCTTGATGGTGCATTAATCAGTTTTCGAAACCTGGGTTATAGCTGTTTTGGATGCTATCATTTTTCAAGTAAACATTTTCATGCTCAACAGACATGTGTTATAGACAAACATGATCAATTAACAGCATTACCATTAACATTAAAATTAACATATATTTGTTACTCTTGCAGGTATAGATTCAGTTATACTACTCAAAATGCTTAATTGAGAATGGATAGCATATTAATAACCGATATTTCGGTTTCAGAAAACTGCTTAATAGGCTACAAAACCTACTGGGAAATATTCGGAAAATTAGTGGCAGCCAAAACAAACTTTGTTTTTAAAAATGCTTTGCATAAAGCTCGAAAATATGTTGGTTTCTGGGGTGTCTAAAGATAAAGAACCAGTTTGGGAATAGTGGGTAACTCGAAAGTGGCTATTGTATATTTTTGTTTGTAGTTATATTATAGTTTCCTAGAATATGGAAAAAAATTGTATTGTTTTGCATTGTGCCGCCGCTTCCTCTTGTATTATGTGTGATCATTTGTGTGATAAAAAATAAAAATATGTTAACGGTTTCACTGGAATGAAATATCCAAATACAGATCGCAAAATATGTAATTTCCTTGAGTCAAACTGATAAATATATATATATATATATATATATATATATATATAACGCACTAATATCATCGAAATAGTAAAAATCCATAACAAATTTTGTATTCGTTGTTGTGTGTTACTTGTTTTGGATTTGAATCAAGTCAAAAAAAGTTGTAAATAATTTTTATACTTAACGTCAAACTTAATTTGTTTATTTATTATGTTAGTTAATTTGTTTGATATCATTTTTATGCATTTATCATTTGAGATAGTGCAGTGCCTCTCATAGGTGATGAATGAAACTAAAATAAGGATGCGTAGTAAAGAACTTCTCTACTTTATCCATTAGTGACGTGAAAGAATAATTACTTTAACTGTCATAAAAAATTTTAAATGTTCAATCCATTTTAGGGCACCCTGTATATTTTCATGACATTGAAAATGTATCTATCGATGTTTGTCTTAATAACAATCACGTAAAACGAAGCAAAATCTAGAAGAACGTTTCTATTTTATTGTGTTACATATTACATTTTATTGTGTTACTATTATTTGTGTTACATATGTAGAATGCTTGTTTCTGTACTGGTCTTCTTCGATATTTAATGCAAAATATAATGAATTTAGAAAAAAATGCAGCTAAAAGTAACAAAATAGTGTGAAAAGTTATTTTTAGAAACAAATATCACACAAGGTGGGACTTTTTTCTAGGTGCACATATTACAAGTCTAAATACTTTACCTGATTTACTTTTCACACTTCATATGCAATAATTACTTTCTTTGTACATAGAAACGGAATTTTTTTGTAAACGGTACGTTAGTGATTTGATGAACCGTCCGTCATTTCTGAGTTGTCTAGGAATTTAGAGAGGTAAACGAGATTACAATAAAAGTTGGTGTAATGTGCAATATAATTTGAAAATTTTTTAAACACAATAAAACTAAGTAAAGTAGTCTTTAGTTATTTTTATGATGTTTAAAAAGTATTCAGTTATGTTGAAACGGGACTAATTGAATAATCCATTAACTAGATTTGTCTCTTTCTGTTAGTGATATAAAACACCATATTTAGAAACATTTGAAGAAGTTATTATTAGTTTTAAAAAATCTACAATAAGACTCTAAACATTTTTAGCAATTTAAAAATAGAAACATTAAATTTCTAAATGAAAGCACGATTAAATGCCGACCTATTTGTTCCACAAGATTCCTACGAAATTTAAATGCATTACGAATTCTCAAATTTACTTTTTCTTTTTCTATTAGGTTACAAATATCTTATATTTTGAATCGTGTCTTATATTTTGAGTCGTTTTCCTGTAGGTAGTTTATTTTAAGGGTCTGATAAAATGTCCCTTTGATATACTGTAAAATATTCGTTTCTCAACCTCCATCGTTATGTCAAAAAGTATGAGAATGATGTATACACTTTTCAATATTTCTTACACTACGTGTCGCATTAAATGTTTTTGTGTTATTTTATTTTTAATGTACTTAAGGATGCATTTTAAAAGACACACTACAAGGGGACGTAAAATGCATTGCGCGGTTTTACCGTTCAATAACAAATAAACGGCGACAACTATTGAAGTCAGAGCATAATAGGTGAAGTAAAAAATTTCTTTATAACGTTTCCTTGTTTTAATTCAAAATTTGATGTGGAGGTGGTGCTTCTTTGTCTCAAACTGTTATACTGCTCAGAAAAATATTGCAATTTCAAAATGCAAATCATTTTTTTTTCGTATTGCGACATTTAACAGAATGAAGGTTGAAAGCTGGGTAAATTTTCATTCATTTTTATGCATTTATCATTTGAGATAGTGCAGTGCCTCTCATAGGTGATGAATGAAACTAAAATAAGGATGCGTAGTAAAGGACTTCTCTACTTTATCCATTAGTGACGTGAAAGAATAATTACTTTAACTGTCATAAAAAATTTTAAATGTTCAATCCATTTTAGGGCACCCTGTATATTTTCATGACATTGAAAATGTATCTATCGATGTTTGTCTTAATAACAATCACGTAAAACGAAGCAAAATCTAGAAGAACGTTTCTATTTTATTTTGTATCATTGTCTGAGTGCAACGAAGACTCATACACAGCGCAGTATTACTTTGCCCCATATATAGCTACGATGGATATTAAAACCTTTCGTCAAGCATAACTCAAAAAATGTTTAATGGATTTCGTTCAAATTTTTACAGCAGGTACCTATAAAGGTGACAAAGACGTCTATTTATTACCAAGAATAAATGTCAAACCGTTTGGAAATTATATTAAAAAATAGATAAAAAGCACAATTAAAGTACATACGTCACTAAAATTTTGTGCGTACGTCATTTTCACTGGCGGGAGATTTTCGTAGACAATCGGAATTGAAAAGTTCATGGAGTACATGGAGCAAAAAAATATGCACGCACTAATATTCAGCACAATAAAATATATTTCAATTTAGTAGAAATCGAAAATTAATCTGGATTTTTTCTGTTTGAAAGAAAAACCCCGCAATAACTTGGTAGACTTGGTATTAGAGATTTGGCGCAATTCTCAGCAACAGCTGCTTTTTTTTATTTCGCGTGTGTAAATTAAAAAAAAAAAAACTTTGGTGTTTAAATAAAAGGTTTCGATTTATGGCATTATTTCTTTTTTTTCTCTCTTTTTAGCATTTTAAATGCGATTAATGAAAGGTATGTATTTTAAATTAAATGAGTGAAAGGTTTATATTTAAATGAAATAAATTCAATATGAAAATGTTATAGGAACAATATTTGGCGATTTATCAACTGCGCCAGGATAACATAAAAGTACCAATATATCAAACGGTATGTAGTATGTGAAATGGAACAATTATATTATAATCACCCATCGTACAAGAAAATAAACTAATATTCTGCATTCAGAGGGAAAAATCCATCTCCTGTGCCGTAAGATTTGGCGAGTTATTTTTTGGTGATAAGTTTTTCGATGTGATTGTTGGGATCTGCAGGATTTGGCTTACTTTTTCTAAATCTTATTTTTTTTGCAGATGTAGTATTATGTAAATATATTTTTTTGCAGATATTTTTCTATTTTGTATATTTGGCATTCTATTTTGTAATATTTTCTATTTGGCATTTGGAAAAGAGATTTTTATCTTTTTATCTGTGCCTTCGGAAATATTAAAAAATAAAGATTTACATATATCAAGCGTATAATGTTATGTTTTGTATTTTTATACGGACCACTTCTCCATTTTTAGATTTTAAATGCTATTTATTATTTACTAGCCGTTTATTAATTGTTTACAATTTACCCCCCTGACAATAACAATTATTTATCACAAAAATGCATCTTAGGTTTGTTAAATAAGTTTGTTTATGTATTTTCATTACTTATTAAAATATCGAATATGGCGATAAAATTTTATTTTAGCATCGTGCTTAAATTTTTAAGATGGTGCAAAAATATGCTTTAATAAACATATGTTTGTAAATATTTGAAAATCCTGTTTTACCGCTCTCTGGAAAAATTTTGTAAGATGCTAAAACTACCTTTTGGCACCATTTTAAATTTTTTTCGCCAACCGACATAGGATACGAAACTTTCCCCATTCAGATACACAGGCAAGGCTGGTCTCAAAAAATAGCTAGCAACAATATTGTTTTAACTCTATATAAGAGTTACAATAATGATATTAAATGCTCCGATTGGCTTTGGGCCCAATTACGAAAGTTTCTCCTAAAAAAACTGTAGAAGAAGTCTTTTACATTTGTTTCAAATGAAACTCGATCTACAAGGTATTAGTTAATAATACAAACAACACTAATGGCATGGAGGCAAAAGTTTTAATTTAAATGTATATATTTGAAACCCTTCTCCCCCTACCACCCCCCCCCAAAAAAAAAAAGAAAAAAAAAGAAGAAAAGAAAGTTACAGTAATGAATTTAAAATGGCGTTAAGCCACGCTTTCTGACATAAGCAATTGGCTGCAAACGCAATAACGAAACTTTCACTTAACTTAATAACATGTAGCTAATATAGCCCTCAGGGTACTTTGCAGTTATACAGACCTTGTGGTTTTTTTAAAAAGCTTGAGACAATTCAGGTTTAAGAAGTTGAGATTTACTGTCAAATGATATAAACAACTATGAACACAAAACTGATGAATTATTATTCAGGTTTATGTGTGTATTTTTAAAAAAATTGCATCTGATTACACTTATTAGATAAATTACTTATGTTTGCATTTAATAACTGATAAACGGCTGCTGTATATTAAATGAATTGTTTAAATATTGAGAAGAGGTAGCGAGAGGTAGAAAGACGAGTAAACAAACGGGTAGACAGACGGGCAGAGAGACGAGTAGCGACATAGGAAGGCTGACGGGTAGCGAAACGAATAGACAGACGGCTAGAGAGAAAGGTAAAAAGAGGGTTGACAGAGGGGTAGCGAGATGGGTCACGAGACGGGTAGAGACGCCGGTAGACAGGAATGTAGCAAGAAAGGTTGCGAGACGCGTAGCATGGTAGATAAAGAGACGAGTAGAGAGATGAGTACAGAGACGAGTTGACTGACGGGTAATGAGATTGGTAGCGAGTCGGGTACAAAAACAGACGGATAGTGAGACGGGTATACATACGAGTAGAGAGACAGTAGATGGGTAAGAAGATGAGTAGAGAGGCGTATAGCCAGACGGGTAGAGAGACAGATAGACAAGTTGTGAGACAGATAGACAAATGGGTAGCAAAGTGGATAGAGACACGGCTAGACATACAAGTAGTTAGACGGATAGACAGACGGTTAGAGAAATAGATTGGCGAGTAGCGAGACCGGTAGAGAAATATAGAGACAGGTAGCCAGACGTGTAGAGAGATAGACAATCGGTTAGAGAGACGGGCAAAAGAACGGATAGGGAAACAGACAGATTGTGGAGAGACAGGCAGACAGGCAAAAGAAAAGTCTGCGGATTGGCGCAGTAAAGGCACAGGGGGCAGAGCCTCCTAGAGAATAATCAAGAAGTATCTGTTAAGCTTAACTTTGAAATATATATAATTTTCAATTTTGCCGATATGGAGATTTAATGTAAAAGTTATTTTACAGAAGTCATCGGAAGATTTTGGTATACTTTAATAGTAATTTAGACTATAGTTTTGCAATCTGGTTTGTAGCAAAGCATGGTATCAATGTGGTTTGAAGTGTAAGAGTTTCTGTAAACATTTATACAAATAATAGATGTATACTCAAGGAAGAAAATTTTTAAATTCACACAAAAAAAAGGTGCAACAATGAAATTAAATTTGCATTAGGCCACGCTTGATAGAATAATCTATTGGCTGCAAATCCAATTACGTAACTTTAAAAAGCTTGGCATTTTAAAAGATCCGTTTTTTTTTTTTTTCAAGTTTTGCGCAATACGCGCTTAAGAAAATGAGATTCTTTGCCACATGTTAAAAAAAATTATGACAACACATCTGATGAACGGTACTTCTTTTCTATTTTTTTTAACAGTGTATATGAATTTATATATGATATTTTGTAATTCTATCATTTAATTTGCTCTTTTTCTTTATATTGTAATTGTTAACCCTATGTTCTCAGCAATATCACTCAGACTAATCCCTTTGAGGGAAGTCCTAGTATCATATATATTACAAGCAATTTTGGATGTTCGGACGATCACTAAAACGGCTAAAACAATTTTCCCGAAACTTGCCTCCTATAATAAATCAAGCAGGAGATAAACGTCCCAAATTCAAGAAATTCCAGTTTTCCAGGATAAAATAAACTAAGTATTAAAAATTCTGTATACTATAAATTGAAAACTGCGTTAATGATTTCTACGAAGCATATCTACTATACTAATTCGAGAATGAGAAAAACATTCTATCTAGATCTTGAATGCAGAAAAATTCGTTTTGACATTTTAAAACAATATCAGCACTAAAACTGCTGCTAAAAATCGAAAACGGCTCTAACGATTTTCAAGAAACTGGCCTGTTATACTAAATCGAGAACGAGAAAATGATATGGATATGATATAGAAATGATATAGAAATGATATCTCGATTTGAAGAAAATTCGTTTTGACAGGTTACAAGAATCTCAGGACTGAAAATGCTGCAGTAAATCGAAAACAATTAACACGATTCTTATTATATAAGCTTTTTTCGAATACCAGAAAAAACATCGAACTAGCTCTTGACGTCGTAAAAACTCGTTTTGATAGATTTTTTTTTTTTGTAATTAATGTTCCGTAATCGAAGTTCTCGCATATATTATTGGTCTTTGATCGTGAACATGATTGCGGAGAGATTTCTGATCTATGGAATATTTAATGCGAGTCGATCTGGCGAGATCTTCCGATACACTATTAAAAAGTTGCAACAAACTGTATAGTCATTTGACCGTTTTTATAGAAAAAGGTTACATAACCATGATTTAACTCTATTCTGACCATAATACAATACAAAGAAGAATTAGAAGAGTTGGTGAAACAAGTGAAATACGCATTCATTGCTTACGCGATATCCAACATCATACTATTCAACACATAACAAACAAAGCCAAAAAAAAGGTAATAACTATTCTGAAAAAGAACAATCGTAACACCGACTGTGTATAAGTTTTAGACTAGAAGCAAAAGCGGACATGAAATCGTATATCAAATATGGAAAGTACCAAAGCTTGGTATATTTTAGCGTTGAATGTATTTTTTAAGAAACGATTATTTTCATTAAATGTTTATTAATTATAATCAAATTAACTGAAACTTGTTTGATTACTGTAGCTTGCTTGAACTCACCAATTCCCAAATAAATTGGTGTCACTTTTTCAAAAATCAATTCGTTTACCGAAAAAATCGAAATTTAACTTCCGGATATGCTGCTTTGTCTTTATTTTAACATCCACTATTATGAAACGGTTAACACCTATTCAATTTATACATTTCTCGACGGTGGACAAATTTATAACAAGATGAATATGGCATTTCATCCGAGACGGAAAAATGAAGAGGAATTGCAACGACAGAAAAATTGCTAAATGAATTTTTATTTTCAAAAAATCTGTTAAAAATTTCATCATCTGTGATTCCACAAATTTCGCTCGATTCAAGCAAAGTTCAGCATGGATGTATCATACAAATACATATATGTCTTGTAAGACATGTGTTAACCAAAAGCAATACATGAAACACAAGTTCAGACTTTGTAGTTCACACATGTTCGTGTCGATCTACAAATAACTGATTTTGTGTATTGAACGCCCTACGTTGCTTTTTCCAGGGCCTAGAGACAAAACATTTTTAAAATTAACTACACAAAATCCTCATGAAACTCGGAATGTTGTATGGACAGAGGTGTTAAAAAACCTGATAAAAAAAAACAGATTTAGTAGTTAACGACTACGAAAATACACAAAACGAAAATAATAATAACTGTTACGCAAGCAACATAGACAACTTGAGTAGAATAATATTTATAGAAAAACTAAAAAATAAATCGTGATCGTATGTTATTATTACTTTTGGAAACTAGAAATGAAATGTTTATATGCAAATAAATATTAAAATTCTGTCGTCATTTAAACACAATATGAAAATAAAATACCTCTCCAAATTCGGTCTCTCAAGTACTTAAAATATTAAATAATAATACGCTTGCATTAAAAGTTTGCAAAAACTTTTACAGAAAATATTGTGTTTGATTAAATAGCGACTGTCGATATCTGTAATCTTTATTTATTGTATTATCTAATTTCAAATAACATAGCATTAAACAATTTTATTTTCACAATAACAAATTTTCCTGTTTTGCCAAAGATGTAATTTACTTTTTCATCAAATATTATAAAAGACTGTGTCAAAAGTTTTCACTAATTCTACAATTATAAAACATATTTTTAAAGAAAATAATATAGTTTCTTCTTTTCGCGTATTTCGTGAATATTGATCTCAGATGTCCTTTATTCATTTAATATTTATTACTTTTATTCAATAAAATGATTTTGAGAATGTATTTTTCGATGAAGATTTTTTATTAATTCAGTTTAGTTATATGATGTAATCTCTGTCTGATGTAAAAATCTTGATAAGAATTTCTTTAAAAAATATCAACTACATTTTTCCAGTTCATACGCGTACGTAGATTTGTTCCGTTTGTTAATGGCAAATGTTATTTCGTTTTATTTTAAAACAAAATCTTTAAGTAAAAATGTATGTAAAACGCTTTTAATATAAAATTTAATATAGATTTTTAAATATTCCGATAAAGCCAAAATTAATTAGTATAAACAATAATATAACTGTTGTTGCATTTGTTGTGACTGTATTATTTTAACTCTAGTATTGCGACCATCACTTTTTTTTGACACTTTTCTGCAATATTTTCTGCCTGAGTGAAGAGGTAGCTTTTGTCCCTAGAACATGTCCTTCATGTGGTAAATTTCTTAAATACTTGAATATTATACTGTCATAAACGTGAACTTGTGTGCAAAATTGTATGAATATCGATCCGACAGAATTAGGTAAAAATCAGTTAAAATATTTAATCTAGACAGATAGACAATAAACAAAAATAAAAATAATTTTGTCAAAAGTAATTTTTTCTGCTTACGCAAATATATAAAACAAAATGTTTTCTTCAACGTCCAACAAATTGCTTGATCATGTGATTGTTCGTTCATTTTTTCCTGTATTTTTTGTTTTTAAAACAGCTGAAGACAGTAAATATCGTCAAATTTGCTCCAAATTGCTTAATTATGTAATTTTTATGTGTTTTCTTCTTTTTGTGGCTCAAGATGTGCATTTTGCATTCAAATATTTTAAAACTGAGCCATTTGGATTACTTTTTTCTATGGTGAGTGGAAACTTTCTTAGTTTTGGAATTCGTATTATGCTTATGAAAAACATCGAGACAATATTACTTGCCATTCAACAAATTAATATTTTTCATAGAGTTTCATTATGTACAAAAAGTGGTAACGCATATATCATAATTGCATTCTGTACATGCTGGATTGTTCCATTCATAATGTATTCTCTTTTTATTGAAAGGCTACTTTCTAAAGATGGGGTACATTTAATCCAGTTTCATATATTTTTGGGACGTTCTTGGAAGAATCCAGCAGCTACATTTTTTGCTATGTTCCTGAGATTTTTACGTCTCACTCAAATACTCGCTTTACCTGGTTGCTGCGTTGTGTTGTGCTGTTACATGTGCAAGAGTTTGTCTGAAATAATTAATAATATTGAAAATAATATAAAAATGCAGCAAGAAGTTCGAGAAATATATTTTTACTTTTCAGTTATGTCGAAAAAAGTTTCAAAATGCCTAGAAGGAATTGAAACAGCATTTTCATCCATTCTACTTCTTATATATTCCTATCTAATAAGCCGTATTTTCACAGCGATTACTTTTTTGATACGCGAAACGCAGAAAATATCCGAAAACTATTTTTTTATCTACACTATAAGTACGTTAGGAATGTCTTTATTGGGTTTTTATATTTTGAGTTTAGAAGCCGCACGGTTACATGACTCTGCTGTAAGACTGAAAAGGACAATTTTCAGCTCTTGTGCAAAACGTTCTTTCTCAATCTGCAACCAAAATAGTGGTGCATGTTTTTTGCTTTTGATGGCGGATGAGCTACAGCAGAAAATTCAAATTAATGTGTGGGGTCTCTTCTCATTAAACCGACGCTTCATTCTAGAATCCACTGGTGCAATGTTAACATATGGTATTATCATTTCGCAACTTGGGTAAATAAAGTAACCTGGATAAATAAAATAACTTTTATCAAGATAATAATTTTATCTTTAATGTTTGCCAGTAGCAAGTGTACAACATGACTCTGCTTTAAGTTTAAAAAGACATTTTTATTGCAACTGTGCAAGCTTTGCTTTCTCTATATACAATCAAAATAGTGTTACAGGATTTTTGTGTCTGTTGACAGATAAATTACAACAGAACAATCATATAAATGTTTCGGGTGTCTTGTCATTAAATAGATGAATAATTCTTCAATCCAATAGAGGAAAATTTTCGTATGAATTTAGCATTACTCTTGTAGATTCAACAAGACAATTGTTACCAAGCTAATATTTTTTACTTTTCGAATTAAAAAGCAATATGTGCACATTCCTGTGTTTTCATTGTGAAACGAAAATCTTCTGCAATAACATTGATGGGTCCATATTTCTTGCTTTTGTTTCCACATTATTTACAGTTAAAAAATAAAAATCATATTTTGGATCTCTCTCATGATATCGACGCTTCATTCCTGAAAACATTGGTGTTATATTAACATGTGGTATTACTATTTCGCAACTATACTCAACAAGACAATCATTTATTTATACGAGTTTACAAGCAGCATGTGTATTCTGTCTGAAAAGGACATTTTTCAGCTCTTGTGCAAAAAATTGTTTATGTATATCTAATCAAAATAGTGTTGCATAAATTTTGTTTTTGATTGCATATGAGTTACAGCAGAAAGTTTAAATTAATGTATGGGGCCTGAACTCATTAAACAGATGCGTGATTATTAAACACTGTGGTGTTACTTCAACATGTGGTATTAATATTTTGCAACTGGGCTCAACAAATTTACAATTTTTAAATTTATAGTTTACAAACAGCATGTGTACATGAACCTACTTTAAATAGAACAGGAAAGAAAATGTTGCGTCAAACATAATTCAACACATCTAGAATGCTATAACAAATCTTTGCCGTTTATTGAGGTCAAGAAGATATCTGTGTAAACATTTAAAACAAAACGCATAACATATTTGAAGATCAGATTTCAGCAAAAACCTTTTGTCAAACCTGCACTTTAAGTGATTATTGTCTCTCGTACTTAAAAATTATATTTCTTTAAGATGAGTTCGATTATGTAAATTTAACGATTATTTTGAATTAATTATATGTTAGTATGCTTATGTCAGTGTGTTTCTGATAAACAAATTTGTGCATCAAACACGATTTAAAATGTATGCTACCTAAAAAAAAATTCGGCTCAATTACAAATGCATACAAAACCTCTCACACCAGTAAACATTTGAGATTCAGCAGGAGATAGCTAACTTAATTCACAAACAAGTAAGTTTTAACAAATATAATAAAACCGATGGGAAGGAATTGACTTTTACTTTCTAGTTATTTGTGACAACCTAGGATTTTTACCGATATTAATAACCTGTACGCGTCAAAATAATTATTTAAACAATCTATACCGGATTTCTAAATAGTTTTTTAAGTATTATTAAATTCAATTAAATTGATAAAAGCGTATTTAAAAAATAAGACTTTCATTTTAATTTTTTTTCTACTTTTTAATGTTCAAAATAAATTAATGTAAGCTTTTTTAGCGTGGTTTGGCGCATAATGAGCTCCATTGTTTTTACTCCCATACAGTACCATAGATATTATTGTAACGATTTGTCACCTGCGCTCAGCTACAGGAAAAATGCTAAAAAATTAATTTATTAATTTATAATTAAGGTATTAAAATGTATTGAAATATTGTATTGCCATCGTAAGCATCCTTATTATGTACATGATCATTAGTTTTATAAAGACGTGGGTGAAAATCCTATTACAAAATTCCATATTTATATGCCTGAAATAAGTTAAGTTAAATAAAAGCGTGTAAAAATAGGAGCAACATCGGTAAGCATCATTTTACTTACACATCATACATAGTATAGGGTAAGTCTTGTAATCGTTTTGAAAATCGAAAAAATAAATTCACGGATTTACATGTTTCAGACACTGGGGATTCCGAAAAACATATTTTAAAAAAAAATTGCCGTCCGTCTATCTTTGTATCTGTAAACGCTCTATCTCCCGAATAAATTAAGATAGAGACTTGAAATTTGGTATGTACTTAGTATGTAATAATGGGAAGAAGCTTATTGAATTTCAGTAACCTCAATTATCCGGAACTATTCTTTTCGGACTCTCGAAATATTCGTTTTGATAAAAGGTACATAAAATTTTTTTAAATTGTTTATTTTAAGAAGTGAATATAAAAGACAATAAAAAAACATGAATTTTGCATAAAGAATGAAGTCGATCGATTAATCAGTTTCCGAGATATTTGTAATCCTATTTACCACACTCTTCGATTTTTCACGACCCTCTATTTCATTCAAATTGCAATTCAAAGATATATTTTAATTGGACATGAGACGCTTAATTCGGCGCAGTAAACCGTTAGTTAATAGGATTATCAATCTTGGAGTTATAAGGATGTTTCTATTACATAGTTCAGTAATAGAGCATTTAAAGTTTAAACGTCATCAAGCCACGATTTTGTTCAAATTGCAATGCATTTTATAAATGGCTTACACATGTTTTATTTTAATATTTTATATTATGCATATTCATGATGGGTAAGTATTACGGTGGCCCCCAACGACTAGTTTATTTTATTAATTTATACAACGAACCGTTCAATTTAGATCAATAACTGATCTAAAGATAATTATAAAAATTGGAATAAATATCGAAAAGAGAAGAGAAAGTTTAAAGAGAGGTTGTTAAAAAAATAATTTCACTGGTTTGCTGACGAATCTATTGCTAACATTATTATAATTTGTCCATATTTAATTTTTTGGTAGATAGATAAATTAAAAATAACTACATCTGGAATATAAGGGCATTTAAACTTATAAATAAAGCAACAAAAAATGTTGTTTCTGTTCAGATAACTACATAATTTCTTGTTTCAAAATCGGAGGAATATATATCTTTAATCCATCTTTTAAAAATATCTATACCTGAAATGAATGAATATTTCAATTTTTTTTATTACGCAACATAAAAATATTGTTTTTTTTTCCAATAGCAAATACTCATGTCTCCGATATTCAAGCGATATCCTATTTTTTCGCTTCGTGGTAGATTCTTTCATTTTCACTTGAAACTTTCTTTCTAATAACTTTCCGATAACTTCATAATTCCTGGTTTCAGAATCGGAGGGATATATATCTTTAATCCATCTTTTAAAAATATGTATACCCGAAATAAATAAATATTTTAAGCTATAAAATAAAGCAGAATCAGAATTTTCTTGTTATCCACAATAAATATACATACCTCGGATGTTCCAGCCATCTCCTGTTTCTTCACTTCATGATAATATCCTCTATCTTCACTTGCAGCATTATTCTATTAACTTTCAGATAACTTCATTTCTCGTCTCAAAATCGGAGGGATATATATATTTAATTCATCTTTTAAAAAATATCTATACCTGAAATGAAGTATTTCAAATTATTTCATAAATCAATATAAACATTTTGTTTCTTGCCATAGTAAATAGACATACCTCCGATTTTCCAGCGATTTCTCCTATTTCTTTGCTTAGTGACAGTCTCCTTCATTCGCACTTGAAACTTTTCTTCTGGTCACATCTAAATTAACACATGTCGGATGTAAGCATATTGTTGTTTATTCTTTAAATTTTCCTATACCTGAAATACAATTATTCTTTTAATCATAAATTTAAGCACAGGTAATGTTTTGTTTAATTATATGTGGAAACGTATATGTTGCTGTTATTTGTAAATGTTAGCATAGAATTTTGCGTGTTGAATGTCATTGTTGAAGGAAAACACATCATACAGTGTTATGTATAAGCACTGTTGCGAAAGCGCTTGAGTAATATTTGAAAATTATCCTACGCCTAAAATGTGAAATATTTATAATACTGCCATGGAAATATCACGTTTTATATAAAAATACTTGCAGCATTATTCTGTTAACTTCCAGATAACTTCACTTCCTAATTTCTCGTCTCAAAATCGGAGGAATATATATATTTAATTCATCTTTTAAAAACTATCTCTTCCTGAAATGAATAAGTATTTCAAATTATTTTATAAAACAATATAAACATTTTGTTTCTTGCCATAGTAAATACACATACCTCCGATGTTCCAGCATTCTCTAATTTCTTTGCTTCATTGATTGTCTCCTACATTCGCACTTGAAACTTTTCCTCTGGTCACATCTAAATTAACACATGTCGGATGTAAGCATATTGTTGTTTATTCTTTAAATTTTCCTATACCTGAAATACAATTATTCGTTTAACATAAATTTAAGCACAGGTAATATTTTGTTTAATTATATGTGGAAACGTATATGTTGCTGTTATTTGTAAATGATAGCATATAATTTTGCGTGTTGAATGAGATTGTTGAAGGAAAACACAACATACAGTGTTATGTATAAGCACTGTTGCGAAAGCGCTTGAATATTATTTGAAAATTATCGTACGCCTAAAGTGTGAAATATTTATAATACTGCCTTGGAAATGTCACGTTTTATAGAAAAATTTAGATTTTCAAATTAAATGTCTTTGCTATGATTGTGTCAAAATGATGTAATTATCACAATTTCTCTCCTCATTTATTGATACAAAAGATACTTAAACTCTATTCAATTGTCGTCAGAATTATTGCAACAATAAATTTACTATTCTTCAAGTTGTTTTTGCATTTCGTGATTGTTGTTGTTGCACTAGAACCGTAGTAATATATAAAATTTTGCAACTGGATACAAAGATATAATATGAGATTCGCGACTTTTACTTTCATCAGCACATTAAAATAACGTATAACATTTATGAACACAGTTAAAAAAATAATTTTTTACAGTGCAAAGTAGAACCTAATGCAAAGGTACATTAATATTTAAGTACTACACATAATTATACCTTATATATCAAGAGTATATATATGAATGAATCTTTACACTATAGAAATTTGAAAAATAATATAAAGAGCCTTACCATTTTCTAATAACTTGTTAGTTACTTAGAAAATATTTTTCCCGACAGGTAAATTGAAAACTAAATTAATATAAATATAGCACAGAAGTATTCTATCTTTTTCCAGCCTACTAATTTCAAAACCGCTTTGCTTATGAGCGAAATGCGTCAGGAAAATTTATAATTAAGAAAGGCCATATTGTTGAACTTATATTGTATTGTCTTACTTTCATTGTTGTAACAAACTTTCATTGTTGTAACACACTTTCGTTGTTGTAATAAATATTCAGAATTGTGTCATCTTTTTAAAAATCATTGTTTTAATAGACATTATTACATAAAAAATGAGTATTATTTTTCTGCAGTGCAAATAAAAACAACAAATGTAACTAAAAAAATTATTAACACACTTACGTTTTTTATTGCTCTATTTCCTTGTTTTAACCATTGTTGTAAATGGGATTATTGGTGGAAAATTGATTTCATTGGTGTGACCATTGTTGTAAATATTGTTGCAAATCTGTGGTTTCTATCATCACACTTTTTTCATTTGTTTCTGTAATATTTATTTTTCGCCTATGCGAAGAGAAGGTTTTTGCCCATGGTGAAGTAAAACCCTGAGAATAATTCAGTATTTCATTTTTATAGTCAATGAACACATACATCATACATACAGCATTTCACGAAAATCAGTTCGAAGAAACTAAGAAAAACTCTGTTACAAGACTACCGGACAGACAATAAACGAAATTAAATAAAAGCGTGTAATAATATTAAGTCGCAATAAAACATGAAGCATTTCGTACTACAAATTAAAATTATGACACTTTGGCATAATCCTATTTCATTCCACCATTTGGCAAAAATGATGCCACATTAGCGATTTCTAAATTGTTTATTTACATCTATCATACTGTAACCCCAAATAATCAAATGGTAAAATGTTGCTAGCCTTAATTTTTAAATAGTTCCATATAGGTAAAATAATGGATTTAGAGATAAAAACGTCATTGAAAAATAGATTGTATTTATATGAGAGTAGGAACACACTGAATGCAAAATTTGATCGTTCAAAAAAATATGTACAAAAGAATGATAACTTAAATACAGAATTATTAAAGCAAACCATAAACATAATTTTTTTAGATACTGCATTTATATATATGAGAAAAATATAAATATTTTATTTGACAACTTTAATAAGATAAATATAAAAAAGATAATATGAGCTGTAAGAAACAACGTTTTTATACACATTTCATCAATATTACATGAAAAGTTAACGATCAATGTGAATTCTTACAAGTTGTAATTTTCCAACTGGGCGAAAAATGTCCGGGCCAGGATTCGAACCTGGGATCTCTTGGCTGAAGCCGCCACGCTCTGCCAACTGAGCTATTCCGGTCGAATCTGGAGGGCATAATTCATTCAGTGAACCTTATTGATCATAGCATCTGGTCTGATATTTTAATCAGCTCAACAGAATAGATCGCAGGTAGCGTGGCGGCTTCAGCCAAGAGATCCCAGGTTCGAATCCTGGCCCGGACATTTTTCGTCCAGTTGGAAAATTACAACTTGTAAGAATTCTTTACCAATTTGAAATAATTGTGTTAAAATTAATTTAGTGTGATCAATGTGAAGCTGAAAAAAAAACGAAAACATATGAAATTCGTTAATGCCGCGATCACTGTACCGCATGTATGATCGCTTTGAATAAATAAGCAGACGATGGCATTTTTTCAATGCTTTTTCTCTTTTAATGGCATGGGGTAACCGTTTAATGACGTAATTGTTATTTAATTGTATAGAAACAGAAAAAAAACATGTTTTAAATAAACAAGTAGGCGATGGTTTTTTTCAATGCTTTTTCTCTTTTAATACAATGACATCACCGTGTAATGACGTAATTGTTATTTTAATAAAGAAAAGAACAAAAAAATTATTAAACATCATTAAAAAGGCTGATAAATGTCGAATAATGAATAACTTGATGATTTAACAAACACGTCATACCTAACAAACGCGTCATCACAAAAAATGTCATTGCTCAGCAATTACAACAGTAAAAGAGCTAAATCTGACGGAGTATCGACGATTTGACAAGATTTCGCCAAATGGTGGAATCAAATAGGAACCAACCTAACACTTCTAATGAGTATTGTAATGAAATCCAGTTTTATTAAATTTAGTTTCTTGCCTAAAACTAAATAAAGATATCTCAAATGTTCCTTCGATCTCATATTTTTCCGATCTGTGATAATATCCTTCCTCATCATTTGAAAGTCTTCTTCTGTTAACTTTTAGATAGCTTCATTATATTACTTCTCAAAATCGGACGGATTCATATTTCTAATCCGTGTTTTAAAAATATCCATGCATTAAATATATCAGTATTTTAAATTTAAATACATAGAAGAGGAAATTTTAGTTTTTTACTCATAGTTAAGACACATATCTCGATGTTCCAGCAATTTTCTGTTTCTTCGTTTCGTGATAATTTTCTTTATCCTCATTTAAAAGTTTAGCATCTAGTTAGCTTCATCATTTCTCTTCTCAAAATCAGCGGAATATATAACTTTAATCCATATTTTAAATATATCCATACCGGAAATAAATAACTATTTTAATTTATAAAATTAAGCGACAGAAAAAATTTGTTTCTTATCTATAATTAAAAACATGCACCACCGATGTTCAGAAATCTCCAGTTTCTTCGTATCGTGATATTCTCCATCATTCTCACTTAAAAATATTCTTCTGTTAACTTCCAGGTAACTTTGTAAATTCTCTTTTCAAGATCTGAGGGATAGATATTTTCAATCCATCTTTTTAAAAATATATATTGAAACGTAATGAATAGGTGTTTTAATATTATAAATTCAAGCAACAGAATGAAATTTTTTCTTACCCATAGTAAAAATACTTACCTCCAATGTTCCAGCATTATATCCTGTTTATTCGCTTCCTGCTAATGTTCATAATCCCCCCAGTTGAAAATTTACTTCTGTTAACATCCAGACAACTGCGTAATTTCTCTTTAAAAATTGGAGAGATGCGTATCTTATTTAATCCCTATTTAAAAAATATATTTATTTGAAATAAATCAGTATTTTAGTTTATAAAATCAAGCACGATAAAAAATTTATTTCTTGCTTATAGGTAATATACATACTACCGCTGTTCCAATAATCTCATGTTTTTTAACTTCGTAAATCTCCCCCGTATTGTAACTTTAAATTTGTAAACTTCCTTTTTACTTCATCATGTTTCGTTTCAAAGCCGGAGGGTTATAGATTTGTAATCCATCATTTAAAATATTTCTACCTAAAATAAAATGTTTTTCGTTAGAATTTCAAGGAAAAGAAAAATTTCGTTTCTTACGCATAGTAAATATACATACCCCTTACATACTTCCGATCCTATTTATTATCTTATATTATTCGTTATCTCCTTTATCATCACTTGCATCTTAACTTTTGTTAACTTACATTTTCCTTCTTCATTTTTCTTCTCAAAATTGGAGAGATGCATATTTTTAATTCATCATTTAAAAATATTTATACCGGAAATAAAGACTATTTTAAATTAAAAATTCATAGAAAAGAAGAATTTAGTTTTTGACTAAGTGTAAATATACAATACCTCCAATATTTTTCCGATCTCCTATTTCTTCTCTTCATGACCGTCTCCGTCCTCACTTATATTTTTTCTTCCTTTAACTTTTGTTATATTTAATTTATTTTTTCAATGTCTTAGGAGTACATATATCTAAGTCATAATTTAAAAATATTTATACCTGAAATAATAACTATTTTAAAATACAAAATCAAAGAAAAGTAAAATTTAGTTTTTTACTAATAATAAATATACATACATCCTACATTCTTGTGTTCTTTTGTTTATTTGCTTGATGATGATCTCTTTCATTTGCACTGAAATATTTTCATCTAGTCCCATCCAAATTAACACAGGTATTAACTCAAATTTAACGGAAAAATTATAACTAGCTAATAAATAAGGAAACTTGAAAAATGTGTATTTATATGCGACTCAAAGTCGCAAACACACTTTGAATCATTGCTGTGAAAATTGTGTTAGAAAGACGAGAGATATGTTAATTTATCAGGCTAATATAAATCACAATTTCACTAAACGAGCACGACCACGTAGTGTGTCATTACAACGTTTGTAACACGTAGTACTTTAGAAACGTAGTACCAGTGTCGAAGCCCCTTCAAAATACCACTTTTTTTTCTTTCCCAAAAAAATTAGTATGGACAAAAAAAAAACTATGCAAAAGTTTTTTTTTTTTAAATAAATGGCAATATACTTAAATTTACTCAGCAGTTAGACGATCAAGTGTCAAAAACTTAACGAAAAAATTTCTCAAGAATGTTTAATCCTTAAATCTATTCAATATTAACCTTATTCAATCGCAAAATTTGTAATAAAGTTCTGCGAATAAATAAGGCAAAGAATATTTTTCGAAATGAGAGGTTACCTGATCCTCCCCTGCCCAAAACACACACACACACACACTTTATACCGACGGCACTGTTACAGACACAGATTTTAATAAATTAGATAGTAAAAAATTTTAGTAAAAAAAATATGTAAAATTGTATTATGTTGACAACAAATTTATATTTAAAAGTTGTTTATACGTAAGCGATATTTAAAAACAAAAATAGATACGTTATATCAGAGAAACTAATGTTTTCACTACTTTGTCAATATTGATTTTTTTTAAATAATGTAAAGGATACTTTAGTGCTAAATTTATTTCTACGAATAACTCTATTAAAGCTTTTTGTCTTTTTTTTAATTCCAAGCCCTTTTATTCCGCGCATACCATTTTTTTCATTATTGTCAAAGGGTGAAAAATATGGAGACGATTTCCTTTAAAGAGATGATTATCGCAAACGTATGTATAAAATACCACAAATAAACATTTTGTTTTGTTAAATATCGATTATAAATATATGTAATATTTTTCTTGCATTTTTTAATATAAAAAAACGTATTATTGTAAAGATTTATTTATTTCCAGAATAAAACTTTTTCTTTCTTTCACATAAATATAATTTATATTTTTTTACGCATAGATGAAATCTTTCTGTTATAGCTTTCAATGTTTTCTTTCTGAAATAAGGTAGATTAGTAAGATAATACTGCCTTTACTCTTCATATGACATTTGAATATTCATCTCAGATTTGTTGCATTCATTTCATATAATTATTTGCGTAAAATAAATTAATTTTATTTCGACAACCCCAACTTAATTTCAAAACGATATTATATAGGGTTATTCTAAATGATGGACCCATTTTCAAACAATTGTATTTATTAAAGTACAAATCCAAAATGAACAATCTTTATACCAATGAAAAGAGGAAGTTTCGAAGTTTTTTTTAAGACATTATAAATGTTCAATGTGTCCACCATTTGCTGCACGGCAAACATCTACGCGATAGCCAAACTCGTCCCACACACGAGAAAGCGTATCTGCTGTTACAGAGTGCACGGCTTTCAAAGCGGTGATGGTTCCAGAGGTGGCCGATAGAGGTCGCGCGGCAATAGGCCGCGATTTTGTTTCACTGTCAGTTGTGAGTGAGATGGCTACTGTGGAGCACTAGGTTTTATGCGTTCTTGAGTTCGCAAGAAGTGAGCAAACGGTGGACAAATTGAACATTTATAATGTCTTTAAAAAACTTTGAAACTTCCTCTTTTCATTGGTATAAAGATTGTTCATTTTGGATTTGTACTTTAATAAATACAATTTTTTGAAAATGGGTCCATCATTTAGAATAACCCTGTATTACTCACAACAACACATTTATTACGATCATTGCTATTTTTACCGTATATTACCGGTTATATCTTTTTAGTATAGATTCGATATTTTGCAAGTATAAGTATTATGTGAATTTGTTTCTTCCTTTTCTCTGTTTAGATTCTTTTGTTTTTAGTATAATGGTAAATATTTTGTCGGAAATGTTAAAACACATTATTTTAGCACATGTGTATATCAATACATTTAGTTGTAGTAATATATAATTTCAAATTAAACGAATATTTTTTTTTGTAAACAAATCGTTTTACAATAATATAAAAAAAAAATACAAAAATAAATTTTTTCGAATTTTCTAATATTTTAAAGTTTGAACGAATATGCATCAGTAAAACGTTCATTATATTTTTCCACTAAACTATAACAATGAATTCCAAATAAGCATTCATAAGTTTTAAAAAAAATAAATGGGGAAATAAAATGGGGATTAAATGTACGTTAATGCATATTAGAAAAGAACAAGAACAGAAAATCATGCGTCAAGCATAAATTATGTAACACTTTCCAACGCTTCCAAAATAATTTTAAAAATCATTACCGTTTAATAAGCTGAAAGATAATATCTAAGTATATCAATTTGGAAAACGCATAAGATGTTTAAAAACGTAATTTCAGGAATTTCCAACCTATACAATATTCGGAAAAATATCCGAATTCTTTTATTCAGCTCTGTAAAGGATCTATAGTCTTGTATACATACTACATAGGAGGCTAAATTTTAGTTTAGTTAGGAAACACGTAGCACAGTTTAAAATTATGTTTCTGGAGTTTCTGTCAATAAACGGAAATGTGTTCGCGAACTTTTGTGATGGCGTGTATATGAAATACAGAATTTATACACACCCAGTAATAGAAAAAAAGTGAGTTAAGCTTAAAATCGCGTTCAGCAACTTAAAACGCACTTCCAGGGATTATTTTTAACAAACAGCAGAGAATTCTTTTGTGTGTCCCTGTAAATGAACGATGACTGCTATACACACAATATTCTGTAGTAAGCCTCTTGTAATGCACCTTAGTGATATATATAAATTTCAATGTGTTTAAAATAGTGAAACATTACTCAATTAAACCGCAAACGATTTTTCTCCATAGACGTCAGGTAACGGAATTCTTTTGACTGTCCCTGTAAAGTAACTATAAGTGCTATGCACACCCTATTCCATATTAAGGTTCTTGTAATGCACCTTAGTGATATATATCCATTACAATGTATTTGAAATTGTGTAACATCATTAAAATAAACCGAATATGATTTTTCCCCATAGAGCGTAATGTAACGAAATTCTTTTGAGTGTCCCTGCAAAAAAACTATAAGTGCTACACACTTCAGTTGAAATAGAGAACTTGCTATAGATAATTACAATAACATATAAAAATTGCAGGGAAATCCGAGCCTATTTACGGGAGTTAGAGCACGGCCAGACGGCCAGACGGCAGACGGCAGACGGCCAGACAAACCGAAGCCATAAACACTTTTCAACTAGGTTGGAAAGTGTTAAAAAACTGATAATACGTTTAAGAACGAAATAAATAAAAGTTTAGAGTTTTCAGAAATGGAAATTGTTTTAAAGTGACTAAAATGATCATCTTGTTTTAATGAACATGAACGACAGAATAAAATACAATAGAAGATATTTATTACAGTAATGTATTTCATTCGTGTATTACACATGCTGTGAACAAAATCATTACTTTTTTGCTGAAAGAAGGGTGTGAAATATTCTACTCTAATTTCCTTTTCAGCGTAAAATGAAATATTTTGTCAGAAATTTTAAGAAAATTACATGTGATTACGTCTGATATTTTTAAAACACTGTATGAAATCATTTTATGCTAATCTAAACACCTGTCTATGGACATCTCTTTCAATTCCTAAAAAGAATTGATTGGACACGTTTAAAAACAAGTTCCAATCTTAAAACACTATTGTCACATTTATAAATATCTGAAGAGTAAGAAATATTTTAATAAGTGTTTATAGAAGAAAAAAATTACTTAAATAAGGATATTAGATGTGATTTAAAAATTATTCTTTTTATCATTCATAACTTCAAAATATGTATGAAAGAAGTCATCAATGATTCTGAATTATCAATACGTGGTAATGTTTTTATGTGATTAAAACAATCCTTTTGTCTATATGACGATTTTAGGTAGAAGAGGATTGCAAGCATGAAAGAGTTTACAGTTTATATTTTTATTTTTTATAATATTATTGAATTATCTCAATCAAAATAATATGGACTTTTTAAAAATTAAAATAGCGTTTCATTTTATTGCAAAAAATGTAAACTTTTTATTTACTAAAAAAGTAACGTATTTTGAAAAGTATTTTGAATCATATTTTGAATCAAAACATATGTTAATTAAATGAGAAAAGCCGTTTTATACACGTAGATAAATTGTCTTTTTATTACATCAGTGTTGTGATAAAAACATTTTATACTGTTTTAGTAATTTTCCGGAGATTTTATGGTATCAGTAATTCTTCCCCAGGATAGTAGGCCGAGCCAACTAGCAGAAAATATTTTAATTAAAAAAAATTGTGTGTTTATAAATCCTCAACCGAATATGGATAATGATTCTATAATACAAATTAGTAATGAAATCAAATTTAGTATCTACTAATTTTTTGCAAATGAACATGAAAATTAAATTTTCTTAAATTTAAGAAAACTGTCAACTGATTCTTTTAAAAAATTGAAACATTTGTTTGATACTTTACTGTTGATTAATTGATTAAGACATTATTCATCATTTGTTATCTTTTATCTCTAAAACAACGTGCCCGTATTAATTCTATTTTTATTTTTTTCATATTTGAATTACGATAGTTATAAATAACATTTTATTATAAAAAATATTCTTCAAGATTGGAATAACCTGCCTGCAGCCTTTCTGAGGAACTGAATAAAAATACATTTTGTAAAGGTTTAATAAATATCCATATTAATATTTGAACAGTTAACGTTTGATATTTCATAATATAATCATTTCTTAAAATGCAATAAATTCTCATCCACCATATTATTGTACGAACTAAATCAGTTTTTGTTTAATACCTCAATCATTAGTATTTTTCCTTGTAGGCGAGACAAATAATTTTGGTACTTCAAATTAGTGAAATTTGATTAATGAACTGAAACGAACACCTTTTGCTATTTCTCGGAAGAAGCAAATATGAAAATATTTTCTTCAATCTTTTAAATTATTCTATAAACTAAAAACAATTCAAAAATATATCATCAAAATGCTTTATATATTATTTGGGATTTTATCTTATTTGTAAAGAAATAAGTAATAAGTATTATGTAATTTGTAAAGAAATATCAAAAACTTTATCTAAATTATATGATTAACTAGTTTTCATGAGTTAAGTATTATAGTAATTAATATTTTTTATAATGAGAATTTGTTCTTCAAGCAAAATCAATATACCTTCTTCAATACACCAAGAACGTCACTATCAAATTGAATAACGCATCAGTCTTTAGTATAGTTTATTTTGCAATTTGTTTATGTGAACAAAAACCAAAAATAAATACTTAGTTTACATATTTTTGCCAATCTTATCTGAAAATATCAGATAATTACAAATATCAGCAAGTACAAGAAGTAAAATTATTTTTTTTAATTTATTTGAAAAATTTAATCATACAAATTGGTGAAAACGTCTTGCTTTGGAAGAGTAATTCTCAACTACATTTTCTAACTCATCCACGTAACGTTTGCACTGGTTTTGTAAATTGCTAACTACTTTTTATTTATACACTAATTAATTTTTCAGCAGAGCTGAAATTACTCTGTAAACTAATGAAATACAAAGGATGTGAACTATCACTTTACTAAACAGCGTACTGGGTTTAATTGGTCTCATGCATGCCAACGGTGTAATGCTCATGAGTGACTTTCCATCTTGTGCTGCGTGATTGTAGCCTTGCCATATATAAGAGTGAGAGAATGCTAGACTGGATGTCGTCTGGATAGCTTAATTGGTAAAGCACTTTGTGTGCTAAACCAAGAGATCCGGGATCGAACCCCGGTCTGGACATTTTTCCACTCTAATGGCTGTACGCTGTTTAGTAAAGTGATAGTTGCATTTACTTTTTTATTTGATAAAAAAAATATTTTAATAATGATTTTCAGTTTTTAGAATAGTCTATTCAGAGAACTGTTATTGCCTATTAATCCGAATGTAGAACATTTATCACACTTTTTATTGTTTATCTTATCGAAGTAAAATAGCAATCACAGTATTATTTAAGAGAGCATTTGTGCAATTTAAACTCAGCTGATTGGTGAAAATGTATTGTTAAGTGCATCAATTAATCTTCAAAATGTATAATTTAAAATATTTATGAATTTATTCTCAACTATCGTAATTGAGCTATTTTTACTGACTAATTTATATTATTATTTTTAGTTTTTAATTCTTGCCAAATTATGTATTTATACCTGCATATTAAATGACTTTAACTTTTAATTTATCCAATTAACTTTTGGATTGTTTTCGGTATTGTCATAGGAATCGTACATCGTTCTGTTACAAACGCCAAAGAAAATGTTAATTTTCTTTTAGAAAGCTAAGGGATTTTAATATGATTACGTCTAAGTAACGTTATTATTTCTAACTAGCCGGTCTTCACACGTCTAGGCAGTCGCTTGGGAGGGCCATATGCCCTCTTTAGCGTGTACATCGGGCTTTGCCCGTTGCCCCCATTTTACATGCAAACAGAAAATAAATTTAAAAAATACTTTATTTTCAATTATATAAAAAAAAAAACTAATAAAGATATCAAAAAGCATGTAAATAAAGATTTTAAGTCATAAATGATAAATTTTATTCATGAACCACTGGCAGAAATCTGTTCGGCTCTGCCCATGCTAATCTACGGGAAACGGAGAGTTTCCGAATGAAATAAACAAAACTGGGATATCCTAAGGTATATGGCGATCATTACAAATGTGGCCTGAGTGATTTATAAATAGTTAATAGGGGGATCAAAATAATCCTGTGTGATGTGCAGCCACATATCGTTAATACTACGACCATTAAAACATGTACTGTGCGTTTCGCGCCTCATAACTGATTAAAACGACAATCACTGTAACGTGGCGCTGTGAATTTTGCATACATAAACCAACGACGATCATTTTAAACAATCGAAAATCATTTTAACAGAGCCCTGTGAGTTTCAAGCCTATAAACTAGTTATACGGTCAATCACTATAATGTAACCTTGTGCATACTCGAACCCATAAATATGGCGATCAGTATTTAAATCATAAATCCCTACTTGCAGTTTTTTTTTGATAAGAGGAAGAAATGTACCATATTTTGTATACAGGTGGAAATCCTATCAGTAAAAGGCGAAAAGCATAAGAACAATTTATAAAATATGATATTAAAATAGACTAAACAAAATTTCCTTTAGAAAAATGTTGCGCAAAATTTCTAGTCAAAAATCAGCAATAGTTGTCTTATTCGTCTAATTTTCAATAATCCGGATCATGGCCAAGGTTGGCGGTAAATATGAGTGATGCTTGCAACGATGTATAGTTAAAATTAAGAGAGTGATATTAATCGTTACAACAGTAAATTTATTTTTGCATTAAACCCCGCTCGCTAAAATACAGAAGTTGGCAATAGACTTGATAAGGGGAAAGTATTTTGTTTTGGATTTTAAATATCCCCTTTCACCCCTTTGGGAATTGAATTTCTAAAATCACTGAAATACGAATTTAAACATCTTTTTAGTTGATTCAGGTGTTCCAGTTTCTAGCTTCAATAGTTTCGTCTGTAATAGTTTCACGTTCAATAAGTAGTGACTCACATTGTTTGACACACTTCTAAAACTGAAAGTAATTTAACTGGCTTATAGGCAAAAAACGTCAAAGGTCTTTCCTCATTTAATTATCTGCAGGTGAACGAAGTCTATATTAGTTCGCTTTGGTTTGAGAATGTTAAAAATTACAATAAACTCAATTCTTTTTCAAGCGGTGAGCCCTTATTAGTTTTTTCCAATCACATGACTTGCGCTATTATAGATGCTATGCCATTATTTCTAATTGTCGTTTTACAGATTTATGGGCGCGTACGCATAGAGATCCGTCATTCTGATAGCCGTATTAGGCAGCTCCCATTTCAAAATATAAGGAGCTATCTACTGCAGCCGTTCGGAGAAAAACGATTCCTGAAAATGTCTATGTACTGTTACCGATCATTACCACAAAACCAAATTTCGTCCAGTGGTCGATTTATATACATTATGCCCACTAAAGTCCCTTGCCACCCTCTTAACTTCGGAACAGCTACTGCTATATTCATAAACGTGGTGCCTAGGTATAGTAAAGTAGCCATGCGCTACTAAATGAAACCGCCTACGGCGCCACCAGTTGGAAAACTGCCGTGTTAGTATTCCTATTTCGAAAACGGAAAGAGATAGGGAAACCAAGTGATTTACAAAGTTGTAGAACATCATTGATTTAGTACGAAAAAGCACCTTGTGGACATTAATGCGAAGAATAGAACAGTTAAAACGCGCATTTGTTTTATCGTGATTTCCTACACTGTGACGTGACAAAGCGATCTTAGAAAGAAATAAACAACCAGTTATGAAACAGAAGGTGTATGCGACACCTCCACAAACATTGCAGGACGACGCATTACGGACGATTGTGCCAACGTGTCACAATCTATGCTCCAACGTGGGCTAAGTGAAATTTAAACAAGGATTCAAATATGCATTACACTGTTAAAAATAAATCCGTCAATTCACGGTAAAACTACTGACAGCAAAGTTGCTGTACTTTTTCCGTTCCGTTAGTACATTTTCCGTTTTGAAAGATAAAGGAAGGGAAAACTCCGTTTGAAGAATCGGTAAGTTTCCGTTATAAATAAACTCGGTTTTAAAAAATGTCATCTCTATTTGTGCTGCCATCTATTGATTATTACGGGAGTATTTAATATTTGATATAATGCAAGAACATTTACTGCCAGACCTGAGGATTGAACGAGGCTAACGAAAAAGAAAGGCTACCGCGGTGCTTTACGCGTATATTTTTTACAGATCGCCGGAGTCACGTGATGCTCAAATGCACCAATGAAGGTGTACGAAAAGAGCATCACGTCATTCTAGCGGTCTGTAAAAAAAGATAAGTGGAATGCACCGCGGTAGCCTGTCTTTTTCGTTAGTCTCGGGATTGAACTAGAGACGTTAGTGGCTTGAGCCGAGTGCTTTACCGTAAGACCAGCCGGTCCTTGCTAGAGTAAGAGTACGAAACGATGATGCGGGATGTCTTCAAATCGCAGCTTGGGACTTAAACAGTTTGGGGTTTGGAAAACTGGTAATTTTGAAGTTAATTGCGGGGATATTTCGTAATGAGATGATGGTTGAAAACTATAGTATTAATAGAGGATAAAACATGAATTATATATATTCTTAATTTGATTGTTAGATGTAAAATATAAATATTATATTTTGAATTAAATTCGATATTTTTTTTTTTTTTGCTTTTTTGCGAAAATCGATTTTTAATCAACTATTATTTGTTTTTTAAATGTGTTCGTTTAGAATATATTTTCAGAGTGAGTGTTTTTTATAACTTTAAAAAATAAATTACGAATAATTTTAAAAGAATGAGTTTAATTCGAAAGCATTATTTTTGTTTGTTGCTTTTTTAAATAGAATGTTTTTTTTTACTTAATTTAGCTATTATATATATATATATATTAATCTGTTTGTTTAGAATATATTTTAAGTGCGAATACTTTTTTATAACTTTAAAAAATGAATTGCAAATAATATTAAAAGAATGGAAAAAATTAATTTTTGCTTTTTAAAATTCGAAAGCACTATTTTGTTGTTGTTTTAAATAAACTTGAAATTTTAATTTATTGAATTTTTAGTTTTTCTGTGCAGCAACTTGTCAGTTTTTGAAACATTGAAAATAAACATGCAGCAGATAACGGAATATCTCCGTTGGCTGCTTTTTTCTCCGTTCGTTCCGTTGTTTTCAGGCAATATGAGGAAATTTTCTGCTTTTAACTGAAAATGCCCTTTTGTCATGAAAAGGGACTTTTTCTGTGAAATTCAGGAATAAAATACCCGTGAATTTCAGATTATTTTTAACAGTATACTGTAAAAAAAAATTCCGTCAATTTACGGAAAAGGACTGGCAGCAGAGTTATCAAAATGTTTCCGATTTTTGAGGAATGGTCCGTCTTTGTAGTCCATAAATGGCGCGATACAGACGCGAAGGAGTTGAAGCGCATGTGTGGCGATCAAAAATACTGCAAGCCCATTGGATGATAGATTTTTACATTAATAATTCCGTATTTGAAACTCTGTAATCTTAAAAGTCTAAAAAGTGTACAATTTAGGGATACAGTTTATGCACTTTTTGTGCACAATTGAGTTTGCAGTTTTTATGCATAAGTTGAGGTTCCAAATATACTCGGATTTTGTGCACTTTTTTTGCAAACTTTTTCTAGCTGGGTAGCAACAGATATACGGGATAGATTCCATTTTTCTAACAAAACGGAAACTTTCTGATCAAAATTCACGGAAGACAACATGTCAATAAACGAAATTTTTTAACAGTGTACTGCTGACGGTGAGAAGTTTGAACGTCTAAAATAAAAGTATATTATTATAACTATCATAGTTGGGGTTTTTTTTCTTTCTAAGATCGTTTTGTCACGTCACAGTGTAGGAAATCACGAAAAAACAAATGAGCGTTTTAACTGTTCTATTCTTCGCATTAATGTCCACAAGGTATCGTTTCGTACTAAATCGATGATACTCTAAAACTTTGTAAATCACTTTTTTTTCTCTTTCTCTTTCCGTTTTCCAGATAGGAATGCTAACTCCGGAGAGTGCCGCCTGGTTGCACCGTAGGCGGTTTCATTGAGTAGCGCATGGCTGCTTTACTATACCTAGACACTACTTTTATGAATATAGCAGCAGCTGTTCCGAAGATAAGAGGGTGGTAGGGGACATTAGTGGACATGCTGTATATCCATACACATATCCGATCTTTGCCGTGCGATAGCAATCGCATTTATGATCGGTTTACCTACTGTTGGACACACCTTTTGACAGCCAAAAACTTTAGTAGGTATATTATGGCTGTCAATATATTATTGATCATTTCAAAAATAGAAATTATCAATCTCTGTTTCTAGACATCAAATGAATGTTTCACGCTCAGCTCAATCTTATGCATATTCCGCATGTACCTTTTCAGATGCAAATATACAAATTTTCTTATCTTCATCACCTTACGATGTAATATATAATTTATAGTAATTCATGAGTTCCAACTGCCACATTTCTTTTCTTTTGGTTCTACAATTTCTGATTGTTAGTCTGAGACTACAATGTGATTTTCAACTCTTAACCTTTTGACCGCTTAATTTTTTTTTCAAAAAGCTCTCGACCAATATTTATAATCGACCAGTATCTCCTATATTATTACATATCTCAAATCATCATGTATTTGATTGAAATATGTAGTAAATTTTTTATATGCATTTTTACCATTTGACTGTGGATTTTTTTAAAACAAAATTGCGTATTACTCAAAAATTGTGTATTATATAATTTTTTATAGTAATGTCTTGCCTATGGAAATCGCGGGATAATCGGTCAGAGGGTTCATAGCATGATGTAGGTATGTATTTTAAAAATTTGACATTTCTTTTTTTAACTTTTTACTATCAATTTTAAAAGAATTCTTATATCATAAATCAAGAATTAAAACATTCTGAGACGCAGTGTTGCCAAGTTGGGGAATTTTGTTATTCAAATTATGAACCACCAATTCAGAAAAAAAATCATCGTTTTATTTAATGACCGACATTTCTTGATTGGATAAATCGTGGTATTTTTAGTGGTAAAATGTAGTAGATATTTTGAATAATACAAATATTTAATCTGGCAACATTACTGCACTGTTTATATGTTCAAACACTAAAAAGTTGTTTTGAACATTAAAATTGTAAATTTATTTTGATCAATATTTATCGGTATTTTTTTAATTTTGAGACGAAGCAGCGCCATCTGCCACTGACATTTGGAACTAAAATAAAGTAGCGTATTAAAATAAATTTCCGACTTCAAACATTACTTGCCCATGAGAATAACATCTGCATCTGTCACCATTTATTTATTATTGATTTTTAAAAACTTTTCAGTTCGTTTTAAATCATTCTCTACGTATATATAAATATAATAAGAATAATCGAATAATAATAAATAATATAATGTAAAACTATGGAACATAGAAATATATAGAAATATAATCGAATAATAATATATACATAAATATAATAATAATAATCGAATAATAATATATACATAAATATAATAATAATAATCGAATAATAATATATAATATAATAAATATAATAATAATAATCGAATAATAATATATACTATAATACATAAATATAATAATAATAATCGAATAATAATATATAATATATAATATAATATATGTCGTTGAGTTTATTATTTTTTGCATTATATTATTCAATCTGTTATTAATAATTATGAAGGACTTTATAGTATACCTAAAAAAAATTCTTGCAGATAAATGGAAAAAACGAATATTATATATTATTCATTCTTTATAAAGAAGGGTTTAAACTCACTGAGATGCAGTATTGCCAAGTTGGGGAATTTCGTTATTCGAATTATCTACCATCAATTCTATATTTAATATTTTATTAATAATTGTTATTCGTTTTTTTTTTTCATAATTTCCTTAACGTTTATGATAAAGTAAAACTAAATAAATTTGTTTCAATAAGAAAACATCATTTTGAAAATTTAATTAAATATTAATTTTAGATATCAGATTAATATTAACTCAACCTCACTCATATATTTCGAAAATGCGATTAATTTTGTGCATATATTAAGCTATGCCAACCGAAAAAAATGCTGATGTACACCTAACAAGAACTTTTAATTAAAGCTAAAAACCGCATCTTAATACTTCACATAGATTAATAATTGAATAATATGAGAGATAAGTTCAACGACGCAATATATACGAAATAAAAAAGAAGTTGCATTACATGTTCTGAACAACTTGATATCTTATAAACTCCAGGCTATTTTGTATCTTTTTTTTCTATTTTTTGAAGAGAGAATGTATTTTGTACAAATCATTTTTTAAATTAAAGTTGCAAAATATTTTAAAGCAAAAAAAAAAAAAAAAAAAAAAAAAAAAAAAAAAAAAAAAAAAAACGAGAGAATTTAATAAAATTACTTCTATGCGAAATGATTATTTAAAAATTACATAATATATATGAAAGTAAAAATTGAATTATTGGCCGATACTATTTGCATATTAAAGTAATTAAGAATAAAAAGATTTTTTTTTTAATTTAATTCATGCCCCATAATCCACATTTTGTTTTGTTACTAAGCCCATACTGACAACTCTTTTCCTTAGTTATATGCTTACACACATCATGTGATTTACATCCATACTTGCATTCAACGATTTCCAATGCGTACAATAAGCGTAACAAACGTTTTTTTTTTTTAAAACAAATGATAGTAATGGTGATTAATTGTTCATCCATAGTAAATTACCTCTATACTTTTAATACATGTGTTTCTTTCTTATTTACTGTAAAAAAAAAGTGTTTCTGAATCTAAGAAAATAATATTATAACCAAGAACAAAAATAAACAAATAGATTTTTTTTAAACAAATGATAGTATTGGTGATCAATTGTTCATTCTCAGTAAATTACCTCTATACTTTTAATACATGTGTTTCTTTCTTATTTACTGTAAAAAAAAAAGGTCTCTGAATCCAAGAAAATAATATTATAATCAAGAACAAAAATAAACAAATAGAATTTTTTTAAAACAAATGCTAGTATTGGTGATTAATTATTCATTCACAGTAAATTGCCTCTATACTTTTAATGCACGTGTTTCTTTCTTATTTACTGTAAAAAAAAATGTTTCTGAATCCAAAAAAATAATATTATAACCAAGAACAAAAATAAACAAATGGAATTTTTTTAAACAAATGATAGTATTGGTGATCAATTGTTCATTTATAGTAAATTACCTCTATACTTTTAATACATGTGTTTCTTTCTTATTTACTGTAAAAAAAAAATGTCTCTGAATCCAAGAAAATAATATTATAACCATGAACAAAAATAAACAAATAGAATTTTTTTTAAAACAAATGATGGTATTGGTGATTAATTGTTCATTTATAGTAAATTACCTCTATACTTTTAATACATGTGTTTCGTTCTTATTTACTGTAAAAAAAAAAAAAAAAAAAAAAAAAATGTCTCTGAATCCAAGAAAATAATATTATAACCAAGAACAAAAATAAACAAATAGGGTTTTTTTTAAACAAATGATAGTATTGTTTATCAATTGTTCATTCACAGTAAATTACCTCTATACTTTTAATACATGTGTTTCTTTCTTATTTACTGTAAAATAAAAAATAAAAATAATAAAAAATGTTTCTGAATCCAAGAAAATAATATTATAACGAAGAACAAAAATTAACAATGTCATTTTCTGAGTTACCCACGATTTCAAAAAAATTTCTTGATCTATAGAAACCTCAGAAACCAATATATTTTTGAGATATAAAGTAGTACTTATATAAAAAAAAATGTTTCTTTTAATACCATTGATTTTTGGAAGCGTTTATGAGTAGTTTTTACAGTGTATTAATAAGTTTTCTCAAACAGGAATATCGGTTTTTAGGTTTCCGCTGCGTAACTGAATTTATACATGCAAAAGTAACGAAATTTTTTTAATTTAATGTGAATGTAAATATTGTTAGTTTATCATATTTGTCTGTAAAATATGTTTTTAACACTTTCCAACATAGTTGAAAAGTGTTTATGAATTCGCTTTATCTGTCTGTCTGCCTGTCTGTGCTCTAACTCGCGTAAATATGCTCGGATCGTCATTCAATTGATATATGTTATTGAGGCTTACTGTGGCCTGTTCGGTATTGAAACTGAAGTGAGTAGCACTTATCGTTTTTTTTTACAGGGACACTCAAAAGAATTCCGTTACATTGCGGTCTATGGGGAAAGATTATTTGCGGTTTATTTTAATAATGTTTCACTATTTCAAACACATTGAAATTGATGTATATCACTAACGTGGATTACAAGAGGCTTACTATAGAATATTATGTGTATAGCTTTCATCGTTCATTTACAGGCACGCAAAAAAAAATCGGTTAAAGTATTGCTTATTAATAATAATTGTTGGGAATGCTTTTTTCAGTTGCTGAAAGCGTTTTTTAATTTAAATCTTTTTTGTCTATTACTTGGTGTGTATAAATTGCATAGATTGTATACAGGGCAGCACAAAAGCTCTCGAGTACATTTCCGTTTATTGTCGGAAACTGCAGAAGGTTAATTTTAAACTCTGATACGCGTTTCCTAACTGAACTAAAATTTAGCATTCTATTTAGTATATATACAAATCTATAGATCCTATACAGGGATGCACAAAAGAGCTCGGATATTTTTCCAAATATTGTTGGTAATTTCTGAAATTGGATTTTTAAATATGTTATGCGTTTTCAAAATTGTTTAGTTAGATGTCATCTTACACCTTACGGTAAAGGTTTGCAAAATTATTTTGGAAGTGTTGGAAAGTGTGACATAATCTATATTTGACGCATGATTTTTTGTTTTGTTTTTTAACATTAAACTATTTACTGAAAATGGATACTCCACAAAACATGTATTTCAGATTGGGAAAACTGTTAATACACTATACAAATTACGTGGAAACCTTTCCAGAAACTCTAGCAGCAAAAGAAACTTTGTTTTTATAAATGCTTCTTTTAATCTAAAAAATATATCCATTTCTAAGATTTCTAAAGATAAAGAATGCTTTTCTGAATCGTGGATAAATAGAAAGAGGTTACTGTATATTTTCGTTCGTTATTATTTTATATTTTCTTAGAATAAGAAATGTTTGGCTTTTCTTGCCAGTGTATCTTACGAGTTTAATTTTTATTTGTGATGAATGAGTATATATTTTTAAAATAAATTAAAACAAGTTGGTAAACGAGATCGAGGATCGCACAAAAGGTTTCTCTTAATATTCCATTCAAAACACCTTATCCTTTAATTAATAAATCGAAATCATTAATTTATAATTATTAAATCCTTACCCCTTATCAATGCACTTTATGAATAAGAACATAGATGGCAGCATCATTAAATTTAATATTAAAATGATTACAAGAGAAAAATATTCAAGAACTTTTTTTCAGACAATTGTAACAGCATATGTGTGTATGTCTGAAAAGCTTATTTAATTACATGATTCAATTTTAGCTTAAAAAATCCGTTAAAATGGCAAAAAAATACAAAAGTTTTTTTAATTAAATCCATCGCACAATGAAATGTAGTCCCATAGAAAAAATTGAAAATTCCATCTGCAATCGTTGGGAATAGATCCCGTGACCTTTGGTGTGGAAGGCAAAGTCGGTACCACTGTGACTTTGACAAATAAGCTGAAATTATGGTTTTCTTCTAAAATCTAAATTACGAATATTAAAGAATTACGGTCCTATGTCATCAATTTAACTCATTTGATAACAAAATATGAGACTTCTTCAAAATTTTATTATTTCAATCCTTACCTCAATCGTTGTGCCAAATCAAATGTCCAATAAGTATTTATACATTTTCAATATTTCTTACACTGCTTGTCTCATAAAGTGTCTTTATGTAGTCTTATTTTAAATGTTTTGTTGTTGTTGTTGTTGCATTGTAAAGGAGACATAATATACGTAGATGGTGACGTAAAATGGGCTGCACGGTTTTAAAGTTCAATAACAAATAGATGGTGGCAACTATTGTAGTTAGAGAGTAACATATAAATTAAAGACTATCTTTATAACACTTCCTTGCTTTAATTCAAAATTTTACCGTTAGACAGTACAGCACTGTGTCAAACTGTAATACTGCTCAGTATAATCTTGGAATTTCAAAAGGCAAATAATTTTTTTTTTCATTTAGAAATTTAACACAATTAAGGTTGAAAGCTGAGTGAAATTTGATTTATTTTTATACATTCATCATTATAGTTTGAGTGTTCTAAGAATTTGAGCTAGTGCAGTACCTTCCATTGGCAAAGACTGGAACTAAAACAAGGATACGTAGTAAAGAACTTCCTTACTTCACACATTAGTCTCATGAAAGAATAACTCCTTTAGCTATTACCATTTATTACCATTTAATTGTCCAATCACTTTTAGTGCATTGTGTATATTTTTATGACTTTGAAAATGTATGCATATATATTTGTCTTAATTTTCCTTACGTAAATCGAAGAAAAATCTAGAATAAAGTTTCTATTTTATATATTATTATATATAACATTATATATTATTATATATATATTATTATATACATATTATATATATATATATATATTATTATATATTATTATATATAATATGGGTGTCAGGACGATCTCCAAAATGGCATTAACGATTTTACCGAAAGTTGCCTTCTATAATATATCGAGCACAGAAAATCGATCAAGTTAGGTCACAAATTCAAGAAATTCCCTTTAGACAGGTTAAAATAAACTCAACACTGAAAATTATGCTTGCTATAAATCGAAAAATGCTTTAACGAATTTCACGAAATCTGTCTTCTATACTAATTATAGCATGAGAAAACGTTCTATCTAGGTTCTGCATTTGGATAATTCGTTTTGGCACGTTAAATCAATCTCAGGGCTAATAATGCTGCTATTTCTTGAAAACAGTTTTAATGATTTTCAAGAAATGTACCTCCTATACTAATTCGAGAATGAGAAAATGATAGTGCAAGGTCTTAAATTTAGGAAAATGCATTTTGACAAGTTAAAACAATCCCAACACTGAAACATTTTGTTGTAAATAGAAAACAATTTCGACGATGTTTATTAAAGGAGCCTTACTGGAATACGTGAAAAAGATATAAGTAAGTCTCGAGTTCGGAAAAATTCGTTTTTACAGGTTTAAACATTTTTTTTTTGTAATTAATATTCCGTAATCGAAGTTCACACAAATTATCATTGATCATTGATCAGCAACACGATTATTTAGAGATTTCAACTGTATGGGAGAGGAACTTCGGGTCGGTCTGCATAGTCTTCGAACAGACAACGTGCAGGTAAATAACCTGGTTAGTGTTCCATGGACAACACTGTATTTCAAATAATGAATGATTTATGATGATTTTCGATAACGTAGAGCTTTCTGTGGACGATTCTTTTAAATACAATTTTCATGACACAAGACTTAGGTGATTCGAACACAAGAAACTGGTCAAATAAGTTTCAACTGACGCAAAATTCAGTTTGATAGGTTAAAACAAAATTAACATTACGTTGATTACATATTGTCATTCACAGTCGAGTTAAAAGCTATTGAGCATAAATTTTGCAGGCACAGTGTTTTCAGATGAGTTGGAAATGTGATAGAATATTATTCTGTTAAACACAAATACACTTATCGTTAAACATTGTTCTGAAAACCTGCGTTTCACAATGCCGATATGGGAAAATATTTAATAGTATGTTAAATGAGAAAATTTGTTGAATAAAACAATCCTACTTCTTACACATTTTTTTTTTACATTTTCAGAATTATTCTTTCGTAACTGTGTCCTCGAAAATTGGCGTATTGTTTGACGCAAATTTAGTAGCAGTTTCATATCAAAAATATTTTTTCTGCCAAACGTAATGCATTGTTCCGAACATCTCTTATGCTTGTTGCCAGTCACGGTAATGAAGACATGCACTGCGGAAAAGGGGTCATTTTCAGAACGATAAAATATCAAGAATAGCATAGAGGATATTCCTAACATCATCATATTCCATTTCATAAAACTGTTTAATGAATCTGTGAAAAATAATTTTAAATAAACAGTGAGAAACATACATTGATGCAGGTTCATTAAAAATGTTGATAAATCCCTTTCTGGAAGATAAAATCGAGTCAAATGCGTGTTTGAAGATTTTGAAAACTTTAATAAAAAAGGAACGGAAATGCAGAATAAAATATGAAGGTGGGTAGTGCCTTAATCCTCGTACTAAAAGCCGACAATCTACATGTTTGTAGGCAGGCGGTCAGAAAAAGAAAGATATTACTCATACGCCGTAATATCTTCGTTTACATTTTCTGGCATCATAAATTTAGCGACAGTATATGAATCATAAAATATCCGTTAATAAGAACATGTGGAGGACTTTTTGAACTTATAGATAAACTAGTAATTTAGCAAGCTTAAACTTCGCCAATAATTACGTTACAGAAGAATTTTTACAACCCCATGAGAAGTTCATGGATAGACACAAAAAACCGTAGTGGCTGCTGCATTGCGTTTATGATTCAGAAAGAAACAACTGTATAATGAAAAATATATATAACGAACATGAAAAGGAGCAGAGTTACTTTCGTAGACGGGATATTTCTTTTATTTTTGTATCTAATTTAAGCGTTTGATCTCGCGTGAGGACTAAAGATGAGAATTTGGGTGAGAGCATTTAACAGTAGAAAAGTTTACTTATTTATTTTATTTGTTTGGAATAGAAACGCAAAGATTTTAAATAAAATTCAGCAAAACTTTAATCAGTTAATTATAGAAAGGGATATTTATTAAAGTAAAAGCAGCTAATTAAAAACTATATGTGATTTTACATCATATATATCTCCCCCTTCACCGGAAAAAAAGAAACTGTAAAACGTTCCCAAATGGTCCGCCAACTGAATACCGGTATTTTCTTAGAAACGTTTTATTTTTAGATATTTCTTGCAAATTTTGCAGAAATGTTGTAGAAAACTACCATAAAATTTTCTGTTAAAAAATACTGGTATTCAGTTGGCGGACCATTTGGGAGCCCTGTAAAAGGAGGATCATCACATTCCATTGGATAAAACTGTGTAATAAATGAAAATACAAATTTCTTGCTATGTGCAAAGTTTAATTTCTCTCCCTCTCTCTTTTTTTAACGTTAATAAAAAAATTTTACGTACTCGAATGAATTACATAGTCGAATCTAAGATCTATATTCTCCGGAAACTTGTACTTCATATTTAAACGAAAAGAGCATTTTCATTTATAAAACAGAAACGTATTATTACTATTGCATCAGTATGACATCATTTTCAAAGACCGGTTACTTACGAACATTCTGAGAAGATGCGGTTCTTGGTATAAATCCGTCCTCCATAAGGTATTAATATTCTGGAGATGTTAACATTTACTTCCGTATTTCTGTTGGAAAGATAAAATTATTTAAAATTATTATTTGAAATTGCAATTTCCATTTGAATTAAAATAACTATTTGAAATTACAATAACTTGAAATTACATTTATTGGGACTTTTAACGTTAAAAATTGATTTTTTACGTACTCGAATGAAATAAGTATCCGAATCTAAGAGCTATATTCTCCGGAGAAGTGTACTTCATATTTTTAAAAAATGAGCATTTTCATGTATAAAACAGCAATGTATCATTACTATTGCATGAGTATGACATCATTTTTATAGACCTGTTATTTCCAACCATTTTAAGATGATGGGGGCCTTGATAATACATCCGTCCTCCATAACTTATTAATCTTTAGGAGATGTTAACATTCACTTTGCTATGTCTGTTGAAAAGATATAAATATTTCAAGTGATTATTTGAGATTACAATTACAATTTCAATTACATTAACTATTTGAAATTACAATAGCTTGAAATTACAATTATTGTTATTTTTCGCATTAAAAAATGATTTTTTACGTACTCGAATGAAATACGTACACAAATCTAAGATCTACATTTTCCGGAAAAATGTACATTATATTTAAAAGAAACCGGAATTTTTATTTATAAAACAGAAACGTTTTGATACTCTTGTATCAGTATGATATCACTTTCAAAGACCTGTTACTGAAGGAGGAGGTCGATCAAGCGCGGATGGTGTCTCAAGAAGATTAAGAAGGATAAGATAAAATTCTCTTACCTTTTCTGAAGGTGCATCTCACTTCGACGATTTAATCCAGGAAATGGTAATCCAGTTAAATAATCCAAGGAATTAATTAATCGGTCGCACTGAACACAACACGTTTATGCTGAAAAGCTAAGTTTATATATTAGTGTGAGGCTGAATAAATTCACATATTTCACAGTCTTGATTAGCTTTATATTTAGTTGTTTAGAGCCCATGGACATTACAAGAATGAATTAACATTTAACAATTAAGTTTAGATTGTATTAATTGACATTTTATAGCTTACTCGCTCTAGTTGTTTACGCGTTTACATTTTGGTAGAGGACTGAAGAAGTTAAAGTCAAAAATAATAAGTTCAGACTTTATCATTACATCGTTGGAAATTACACATACGTCAGTGAAAAATACACATTGCAGGGTTTCAGCGTAAGAACGCAATTGGAATAATAAAGTTTATAATTATTGTTCTAATGTCTTTAATCTATTTCGTATAATAACAGTTTATCACTTTACAAGAGCTTTTGGACATTCATCTGAAGTTGAGTGGTCATAAATATCACTTTGCAATTCATTATGCGTTGAAAGATTTGTTGATTACTTTGAAGCTATTTCATTCATTTCTTTATTAGACGATCAAGGTCTTTCCATCTTTCCCCATTGCGAGAGAAATGAAAGAGTGGTTTTTCTGTAAATAAATTTCTCGGATGAGGTTAATATTTATAACATTCCCCCTTAAGCTCCTCCGAGGAATTGATCATAAATAGTTTCATTGAATTTCTATGTCTTTCCAGTGCAGGTTTGGGTATGTGCTTGGCTAACGCGTCTGCTATCATCTGATCTGTAGGAAAATATTTTAACTCTATAATACCTTCTTCTCTAACCTGTTTTATGGCATGAAATTTGACGTCAATGTGTTTGGTACGCTTACCAAACTTTTCGTTGTGTATCATCTTTATGCAGCTTTGGTTATCTTCATGCATTATAATTGGTTTTTCTTGAGTTAATCCTAAATCTTCTAATAATTTAATTAGCCATAAAGTTTCTTGACAAGCGTTTGCTGCAGCTATATATTCTGCTTCAGCAGATGATAAGACGATACATGTCTGCCTTTTTGTGATCCACTGTATTGGATTGTCTCCCAACATGTAAATACTGCCAGAAGTTGATTTTCTCGTTTCTGTATCTCCCGCCCAATCTGAGTCTGTGTAAACTTCTAATTTTGGTTTCTTTTTTGTATTTAAAAGTAAATTTAAATTTTTCGTACAGTGGAAATATTTGATGATTCTCTTTACTGAATTCCAGTCCTTGTTTCGCGGTTCTTCATTACGTCTACTAAGGATGTTGACTTGTGCTGATATGTCTGGTCTAGTAACTGGATGTAAATAAGTGAGCCTATGGCTTTGCGATATTCTGTGTTACTTGGTAACAAATTTTCGTCATCTTCTATTTTATTAAAACCGAGTTCCATTGGTGTACCGTATGGTTTTGCATTTTCAAGATTAATTTTCTTTGCTAATTCTTCAATTTTTGATTTTTGGTTTAGTGCGTAACCGTCCGGTATTTTTTTTATTTCGGTTCCTAAGTATTTCTTTATTTGTCCTAAGTTTTTCAATTCATATTCTTCGTTTAGTGTTTTTACGATTTCTTTTATTATTTCCGGTTTACTTGCTATAAGGATATCGTCTACGTAGATTAATACGTATGTGAAATTTTCTTTTTCTTTTCTTATGAATAAGCCTGTATCGGCTGTGCTTTGCGTGAAATTAAGTGCTTTTAATGAAGTTTCTATTTTCATGTGCCAGGCTCTTGCTGCCTGTTTGAGACCATATATGGTCTTGTTTAGTTTACAAACTTTATAATTAGAGTTTGTTTCTGTGTAACCTTCTGGTTATTGCATGTAAATTTCCTCTTGTAAGTTTCCATGAAGTAATGCCGCATTTATGTCATTATGGTGTACATCAAGTCTTTTTTAAGCGGCTGCGGTTAAAAATGCACGAATGGTGGTACGTTGCACTACTGGTGCAAATGTTTCATCATAATCTTCACCAAATTTTTGGCTAAATCCTTTAGCAACTAATCTTGCTTTATATATGGATGATTTTCCTGAGCTATCGACTTTTCTTTTAAAGATCCATTTTGATCCTATTATTTTTATATTTGGTGGTGGTTCTACCAGTTCCCATGTTTTATTTTTCATCAGCGCTTCTATTTCCGCATCTGTGGCTTTGAGCCAATTTTCTTTTTCTCTAGGATTTTTTATTTCGTTGATTTCTTTCCAGTTTTTCGGTTCTACTATTTCATCGTTTTTTTACTATACATATATAACTGTCGGATGTATATCTATTGGGTAGAACTCCCCTGTTTGTCCTTTCTGACCTTCTTAATGTAGAAGTGTTTTGATCGGGTTCTGCTTGTGTTTGTTCTGTATTGTTTATTTCCGTTTCAATATAATTTTTGTTATCAAGCAGGCATTCTGGTTCATTATTTTCTTCATTCAGAATGTGTGTGTTATTCTCTAAGAATTTTACAGTTCTCCCGATTATGATTTCATTATTTTTAGTTTATACTCTATAACCCTTTGAGTGGTTATCATATCCCATAAATATTCCTTCCCTGGCTATATTATCTAATTTTCCTCTGTGTATCTTATTTATGTATATATAAGCTTTACAGCCAAATACTCGAAGGTAATGTAAGTAGGGTTTTCTCTTGAACCAAATTTCGTACGGAGTTTTATTTGTAGCCTTTGTTGCTGTATTTATTGCTTCACCCCAGAATCTGTGGGGTAACCCAGCTTCTGAGAGCATAGCTCGGGTCATTTCTATCAAGCTCCTATACTTCCTTTCAGCAATCCCTTTCTGGCTCGGGCAGTGTGGAACAGTAAATTGGTGTTTTATATCTCTTTTTCTTAGAAAGTCCTCCTTAATTTTACCGATATATTCTCCCCCGTTATCCGATCTGAATGCTTTGGGATATCTCCCGAATTGTGTGTGAACCATTTGTGTATAGTCCTTTATTTTGTCTGAGACCTCATCTTTGTGAGATAGTAAATATATAACAGTAAATCTTGAGTGGTCGTCAATAAATGTGACGAAGTACCTTTTTCCCCCTAAAGAGATTGTTCTTATCGGTCCACAAACGTCTGTATGTATCAGGTCGAGTACCTGTGTCGATTTATGTTCTAATAATTTCGGATATGGTGCATCAGTAGTTTTTGTCTTTCTGCATGTTTCGCAGTGTGTAGTATGACTGCAGTTGTTTATTTTTATGCCATTGGCCAAGTTGTTTTTCATCATTTGTTTTATACTTTCGTAATTCCTATGACCTAGGCGTTTGTGCCAAAGTTCTAGACATTCTTTATTTTTGCAGTCGTTTGCTATATTTGCTGTGTTTGAGATATCTTTATCTGAGAGAATTACCTCATATAAATTATTTTTCTTTTTCGCTTCCAGATACGTTTTGCCGTTACAGGATAGCATGCATTTTTCGTCTTCAAATATTAATTTGTAACCGTGTTGAGTTGCTTTACTCACAGAAATTAAGTTTGTTTCCAAATCTGGAACATATAACACGTTTTTTAATCTTATTTTATTTGAGTCCCCGTTTGATGTTTTTGTTGTAATCATAACTTCACCGGATCCGTAGGAATTGAGTGTGTTTCCGTTCGCGATTATTACGGATGTTTGTTCGGTGTTGTTTATTTCAGTAAATATTTCTTTGCTGTTCGCAATATGGGAAGATGCTCCGGAATCAATAATCCAGTTTGGTTTTCCGGGCTTTTCGATTATAAATGCTGCATCTTGATTTTTGTTATGATTTATTTGTACGTTTTTATTTTTTTTTTCTTTCGTTTTGTACCTATCATTTTCACTATCACCGATTGTGTTTTCGAACCAGAGCGACGATGTAAACTTCTTTGGTTTAGATGTTTGTTTTGGTGTAGCTTTTTGTGAATTTCCTTTTTTTAAGTGCCAGCATTCTTTATAGTTATGATTATTTAGCTTACAATACGTGCAATATTTATTATGATTTTTGTAAACATTATTTACGAAACTTTTCTGTGTTTTAAACGCTTTTGCCGAATTTTCGGTTGGTTCCGAGTTTTCTACTCGTTTAGTATATTCGTCGACAAGTTTATTTTTTTATGTATTCTGGTGTTAATTCATTTTCCGGCCTGGCTTCCAGAGCCGTTTTTAGAGTATTATAACTAGGTGGTAGTGAGCACAGTAATAGTGCTGATATATGCGAGTCACTAATATTTTCTCCAATTGCGGAGAGTTTATCGATGGTTTCAAGAATGTTTGTTATGTGACGTTGCATATTACCGCTTTCTTGTAATTTGACTCCATATAATTTTTTTAGTAAGTAAAGTTTGCTTGTAAGATTTGCTCTTTCATGAATGTTTTTTAATGTGTCCCATGTTTGTTTCGACGTGTTTAAATTTCTTATATGGACGATTTGAGAGTCCTCAACACTTAAATTTATTATGGTCCTTGCCTTCTTGTCCCTCTTAATTTCCCAATAAGGTGTTATTGGGTTTGGCGGTTCTTCTGTTATTAATTCTGATAAATCTTCTTTTATTAATAACATTTGGACCTTAAATTTCCATATGGAATAATTATTTGGGTTTAATTTTTCAATTATCTATATTTTTTTTGAGAAAGCCATTTCTTCGATTGATTTTTCTTTATTGTTTTTTTTTTAAGTTTTATTTAATTAGTTCTATACAGATGCTTATATTTATTTTCTTTCTTTCGAAATTAGTTCTAAGTGATTTGTAAATTTGTTTAAACAGTTTTTAGTTTTTAAATTTAAAATCACACCTTCCTTCTGAGACAATTTTTCAGTCTCAATAATCTTTGAAGGAGGAGGTCGATCAAGCGCGGATGGTGTCTCAAGAAGATTAAAAAGGATAAGATAAAATTCTCTTACCTTTTCTGAAGGTGCATCTCACTTCGACGATTTAATCCAGGTAATGGTAATCCAGTTAAATAATCCAAGGAATTAAGTAATCGGTCGCACTGACCACAACACGTTTATGCTGAAAAACTAAGTTTATATATTAGTGTGAGGCTGAATAAATTCACATATTTCACAGTTTTGATTAGCTTTATATTTAGTTGTTTAGAGCACATGGACATTACAAAAATGAATTAACATTTAACAATTAAGTTTAGATTGTATTAATTGACATTTTAGAGCTTACTCGCTCTAGTTGTTTACGCGTTTACATTTTGGTAGAGGACTGAAGAAGTTAAAGTCAAAAATAATAAGTTCAGAGTTTATCATTACATCATTGGAAATTACACATACGTCAGTGGAAAATACACATTGCAGGGTTTCAGCGTAAGAACGCAATTGGAATAATAAAGTTTATAATTATTGTTCTAATGTCTTTAATCTATTTCGTATAATAACAGTTTATCAATTTACAAGAGCTTTTGAACATTCATCTGAAGTTGAGTGGTCATAAATATCACTTTGCAATTCATTATGCATTGAAAGATTTGTTGATTACTTTGAAGCTATTTCATTCATTTTTTTATTAGACGATCAAGGTCTTTCCATCTTTCCCCATTGCGAGAGGAACTGAAAGAGTGGTTTTTCTGTAAATAAATGTCTCGGATGAGGTTAATATTTATAACAGTTACTGTCGACTATTATGAGACGATGGTGGTCCTGATATAAATCCATACTCCATAACTTATTGATATTTTCTAGATGTTAACTTTCAGTTTCTTATGTATGTTGGAAATATACGAAGATTTCAAATATTAAGCATATAAAATTAATGCATTTGTCTTTTTTATTATTATTTATTTACTTCAGTTTTATTTTAATAAATACATTTTCGAAAATTTATATTGTCTAACATAATTTTTATGAAAAAAAAACCCGAAATTTTCGAAGAATGAAACCGGAAGTGTTAATAATCCACCGACATGGCTAATGAGCCCACAGTGTCTAGACTAGCGCCAGAAACCAAGAAAAGAAGCATGAATAGAATCGCAGATAAGATGAATTCTCTTAAGAATTACAATACCAAGAAGAATTAGACGGAGAAGAGTTGCCGAAACAAATGAAAAATGCATTCATTGACATGATATACAACACCGTACCATTCCGTGATTAATAAACGAAACGAAAATAAAAAGAGATAAACAATTAGAGAAACAACAATCGTAACACCATCTGTTCTATGAGTTTAGAATAGAACCGAATGCGAACATGAAATCGGAAGCAAACAAATATAAAACATACCAAAGCTTGGTATTTTCTAACGTTGCATGTATTCCTTGCGAATCAATTATTTCCATAAATATTTCATTCATTATCATCAAATTAACTGCAACATGTTTGATTACTACTTTCTTGCTTGAACTCACAAATTTCCAAATGACTTACTGCCATTCTTTTCTAAATTTCATTCATTTGCTGAAACATTCCACAATAGAATTCGAAATGTAACTTCCGGTTTTGCTTTGTCTTCATTTAAGATACGCGATTATCAAACAACTAACAGCCACGGTATTTAAAGATTTGTCACCGGTGGACAAGTTTATAGCAAAATGAATATGGCATTTCATCCGAGACGAAACAACGAAGAGGCATAGAAACGGCCGAAAAATGACTAGTAGTATTTTTCTGTTAAAGATTTGAATATCTGCGATTTCTCAAAATTCGTTCGATTCAGGCAAAGGTCAGCAAGTACATACGATTTTAAAACATCAAGTTACTCTAAGGTCAGTGTTAGTAAAAAATAAAAAAGAAGTACAAGGCCAGACATGACAATTCATTGGTGTCGATCTACGAATATCTGATTTTGTGCCTGGAATGCTCTGCGTTTTTCCAGGGGTCAGAGAAAAAACAATTCAATCCGCCTGGTAACAAGTTTTAATTTTTAATGAGATTTCTTAGTTTTGGATGATTTGAACCATAAAATAATTAAATTTGTTCTATTAAATTTAATGCGTCTATTCGATTTTATTTATTACGATTATGTTACGATTTTTTCTGGTTCGAAACATGAAAAATTTCAAAACAAAAAAAAATTGGGTCAATAAAGGCCTTACTAGGACAGTTAAAAATACTTTTATTTAAAAGAAAGCCTTCATCAAACAAGGGATTTGGTCTAGAGAAGAGTGTTAAAAACCCTGACAAAAAATTAGTAGACAACGATTCCAAAAATATGTAACATACACAAAAATAATGATGACGGCTATCTAGGCAACATGGAGAACTTGTAATGTAGAATAATCGATATAGAAAAAAAATCAGAAAACGATTCATTATTAAAAACGTTGCATTTATGTAAAAGTAAATAAAAATTTTTTGTCTTTACTTAAATTCAGTATGAACGTAGAATAGGTTACGGAGCGAGGCGAGGTCTCCCAGGTACTTATAATCTTAAATATCAATACGCTTGCATTAAATGCTTGAAAAAACTTTTATACAGAAAATATTGTGTTTTGTAAAAATATCATTTATCGATATCTGTAATGTGTATTTATTGGATTATTTAATGTCAAATAACGTATCATTAAATATTTTATTTTCGCAATGACACTTTTCCTGTTTTCTCAAAATGTAATTTACTTTTCAACAAATGTTATAAAAGTTTTTTGTCAAAAGTTTCGATTATTTTTACAATTATAAGACAGATGTAACAGAACATAACATATATTTTCTTCGTATTATATTTGCATATTGATCTCAGATTTCCTTCATCCATTTCATATTTATTTCTTTTGTTCAATAAATTGAATTACTGACCGCATTTTTATGATGGAGCTTCTTTATTGATTGAGCTTAGTACTTAGTTTTAACCTCTGTCTGATATAAAAAGTTTGATGATAATTTCGTTAAAATATATGCATTACATTTTTTCATTTCATACGCGTTCGTAGGTTTGTTTGGTTTGTCAATGGGAATAACTATCAGTGTGTATTTTAAAACAAGAAATATAATTTAAAAATTCTAAATAACATGCTTTTAATATAGATTTTTAAGTTTTTTGATATAGTCAAATGTAATTTTTGTAAAAGTTAATATAACTGTGGTAAACTTTGTTGTGACTCTACTGTTTTATTTCTATTCTTGCCGGCATCACTTTTGTTTGACTTACTCTGCAATACAGTTTTTGCAACACTTTCTGCCTGTGGCGAAAGCAAGATTTTGATCCTAGAATTTCCCCCAGTGCGATAAAGCTCTGAAAATACTTGAATATCGCACTGTCATGAACTGGTGTGTACATTTTGAATAAAATCGATTCGAGAGAAAGGTTCAGAAATCGATAAAAAGATTCGATTCGGGAGAAATAGACACCAAATTAAATTAAAAATAATTCAGTCAGAAGTAAATTTTCATGCCTGAGCAAATATCAAACAAAATGTCTTCTTTAATGTCGGACAAATCGGTCGATGAGTCTTTAAAAGTTATTGCTCGATCATTTTATCCAGTATTTTTTGTTTTTAAAGCAGCTGAAGACAATAAATATCGTCAGATCTTATCCACACTGCTTAATTTTGTAATTTTTATGTCTTTCCTGGTTTTTGTAGCTGAAGATATGTATTACTTTTCAAGATATTTTAAAACTGGGCCATTTGGATTATTTTTATCTTTTGTGAGTGGCGATTTTCTTAGTTTTGGAATTCGTATTATGCTTATGAAAAATATCCAGATAATATTACTTGCTATTCAACAAATGAATATTTTTCATAAAGTTACCTCATGTACGAAAAGTGGTAACGCATATATTATAATTGCATTCTTCACATGCTGGATTGTTCCATGCATACTATATTTTCGTAATATTAAACGGCTATTTTCTAAAGATGGATCACATTCACTGCAGTTGCGTGTATTTTTTGGACGATATTGGGAGAATTCTTCGGCTACATTTTTTGCGATGTTCCTGAGCTTTTTGCGTGCCACACAAACACACGCCTTACCTGGTTGCTGCGTTGTGTTGTGCTGTTACATGTGCAAGCGTTTGTCTGAAATAATTAATAATATTGAAAAGAATATAAAAATGCAACAAGAAGTTCGAGAAATATTTTATTACTTTTCAGTTATGTCGCAAAGACTGTCAAAATGCCTAGAAAGAATCGAAACTGCTTTATCTTTTATTCTATTTCTTCTATATTCTTGCCTATTAAGCCGTATTTTCGCAGAGATTACTATTTTGATACGCGGAAGACAGAAAATATCAGTAACCGATTCTGATATACGCCCTTTGAGTACATTAGTAATGTATTTATTGGGTTTTTATCTTTTGAGTTTAGAAGCAGCACGGGTACATGAATCTGCTTTAAGTCTAAAAAGGACAATTTTCAGCTCTTGTGAAAAATTGTCTTTCTCTGTCTGCAACCAAAATAGTGGTGTATGTTTTTTGCTTTTGATGGCAGAAGAGTTACCGCAGAAAATTCAAATTAATGTTTGGGGTTTCTTCTCAATAAACCGACGCTTTATTCTTGAATCCAGTGGTGTTATATTAACATATGGTATTATCATTTCACAACTTGGCTAAATAAAATATTTTTTATCAAGATAATAATTTTATCTTTAGTGTTTGCCGGTAGCAAGTGTACATGACTCTTCTTTACGTGTAAAAAAAATTATTGCAATTGTGCAAACTTTTCTTTCTCTATATGCAATCAGAATAGTGGTGCATGGTTTGTTTGTTGTTGTTGTTTTTGTTTTCAGGTAAATTATAAACGAATAATCAAATAATTTTTTCTGGTCACTTCTCATTATGTCGTAGAATTTTTATTGAATTCAATGGAAGAAAATTATCGTATGTAGTTATCATTTCTCGCTTAGGCTCAACAAGATAATCTTTGCCAAGATTATCTGGTTTACCTTTCGAATTAACAAGAAGCATGCGTACATTCTTCTGTTATCTTAATGAAACGACAATTTTCAGTTACTGTGCAAAATTTTCTTTTTATATCTGCAATAGCAATAATGGTTCCTTTTTTTTCTTGCTTTTGTTTGCAGATTAGTTACTGTTAAAAAATCAAATTAATATTTTGGATCTCTTATCATTAAATTGACGTTTCATTCTTGAATACATTTGGTATGTAACATGTGGTATTACTATTTCGTAACTATACTCAACAAGACAATCATTTTATCTTAAAAGTTTACAAGCATCACATGTACATGACTTTGCTTTCTTTCTGAAAAGGACATTTTTCAGCTCTTCTGCAAAAAGTTGTTATATATCTCTAACCAAAATAGTGGTGCATATATTTTGTTTTTGATGGCAGATGAGTTACAGAAGAAAATTCAAATTAATGCATGGCACCTCATCTAATTAAACAGGCTTGATTCTGTGATTTTACATTAAAATGTGGTATTACTATTTCGTAACTATACTCAACACGTTTACCATTTTTAACTTTAGGGTTTACTGTCATCATGTGTACGTTCATGTGTGTGTGCTCTGCTTTAAGTATAACAAGAAAAAAATCATGAGTCAAGTACAGTTTATGAAGCATTTCCCACACTTACAGAATACTTTAACAAGTTTTCGACGTTTAATCAGGGAAAGAAGATGCCGAAGTAAACATTTTCGAAAACGTATAACACAATTGAAAACCATATTCTAGTTATCACTTCCCATAGCCGGAAAGGTACTCTAATTCCAGCCCTGTATATAATCTATAGATTTATATTTATTTTACATTGTAAGCTAAAATTTAGTTTAGCGAGAAAACGCATAACACAGTTGAAAATGCAGTTCAGAAATTTCTATCAATAGACGGAAACATACTTGAATTCCTTTGTACAGCTCTGAATATTTCCTACAAAATTTTTACACGTAAAAACTTAGGCTAACATTTAATTCAGCTAAAACAATGCTTACACATACTGACATCACACTTCCAGGAATTACTGTTCATAGGCGGCCATGTATCTAGTTATTCGCATAGCCCTGTATATGATTTTATTTATATGATATAATCCTCTCTTAGGATAATAAATATAGTTGAGCTTGATAAAGTGTTACTCAAATTTATAAAAACACCTTGAAGCAATTCACACTCATCCGTAATGCTTAAGAATTCTTTTGTAAAGCCGTGTATATGTATATATTTTTTGGCTTTATCTTTAAAACTGGCTGAGATATGGCAGTTTAAAATTCTAGGGTAGCTGCCATTTGGAAACAATATGATTTTTGTTATGCTGTAACTTTCATGCTGAAATTCACATAAAACCGGGATTCAATCTTCTATAATCGGGTTCCAATCATTTTAGCTTCGGGTGTTTCAGTAAAATGAGTTGAATTTTTAAAAACATGGAATATGAAAGCTACATTTTCCTCCCGCTACAGGTCGGAAGGCTTTTTTTTTTGTTCCTGTTGGCAGGTAAGTCACAGCAGAATAATAAAATAAATATTTTGGGTCTCTTCTCAATCCATCGATGAATCATTCTTGAATCCAGTGAAGTAATATTATTATATATTGTTATCTCTTCAATCGTAGGCTCAACAAGATAATGGTTAGATAATCCTGTTTGTCCTTAAAGTTAAAAAGGAGTATGTGTACATAACTCGCTTTAAATCTAAAAAGGACAATTTTCAGCTCTTGTGCAAAACCTTTTTTCTGTAGCATCTCCAGCAAAAATAGTGGTGCATGTACTTTTTTTTCATGGCAGATGAGTTACAGAAGAAAATTCAAAATTCATGTTTGGAGTCTCATCCCATCAAACAGATGCTTAATTAATAAAACCAGGTGTGTTATAATAACATGTAATATTACTGATCTTCAACAGGGTGCTAAAGAACATAACCTCTTATTTCAAATAAGCACACTGTAAAAAATCATCAATGTTTCTTATTTTATCAAAATATGCTATAACTACGAATGAAAATATAATATAATCTTCTGAGTTATCCGACATTCCGAAAAGTGTGTTGCATTGTCTTTTGAATCCCCAGAAAGCAATACATTTCCAAAATTTAAAGAATTATTTATAAAAACAAAATTTCTGTAGCTGCCCGTATTTTTCAGAAACGTTTCCGAATAGTTTTTCTAGTGTATTAATCAGTTTCTTCAGCCTGGAATACCTATTTATCGAATTTCATCCATTCTCAAGTAAACGTTATCAGCTGCATAAGTTAATTTATACATGAAAGAGTAAAGAAATAATCTTAATTTTAATGTTAATGTTAACGCTGTTAATTTCTCATGTTTTTCTGTTAAACATATTTGTTGAACATGAAAATGTTTACTTGAGAATGGATAGCATCGGAAAAAACTATATCCCGGGCTTAGAAAACTGATTAATACACTTTAAAAGCTACTCGTAAACGTTTCCGAAAATTTCAGGCAGCTAGAAAAATTTTGTTTTTCTAAATGATTCTTTAAATCTCGAAATGCCATTGATGTCTGAGGTTTCTAAAGATAAAGAAACACTGTTCAGAATCATGGTTAACAAGGATGAGATTATATTATAAATTTATTCGTCATTATATTATATTTTCGTACATTCAGAAACATTCTTCATTTTTTACAGTGCAGCTTCAATAACAAGTCATAATTGATATTTTCAAACTTTTACTTATTTTCACTATGTCACATCAGAACCATAGCACACATCATTTGTCAAACTTGCAATTTAAGTGATTATGATTTCAGGTATTTAAAAATTATATTTCTTTAGGATGAGGATTAAATGTAATAATTATTTTCAATGATTTCTATGTTAGAATGTTTATGTCAGTTTCTTTTTGATAAAAATATTTGTGCATAAAACACGATTAAAAATGTATGCTACCTATAAAAAAAACACGACTCAATTATATGCACATAGACCAGCTCTCGCATCAAAAACATATGTCATACAGCAAGAGATACGTAATTTAATTCACAAACGAGTAATTTTTAACAAAAAATAAATAGAACCGATTTAAAGGGACTGTTTATTACCTTCGAGTTTTTGTAGCAACCTTGGATGTTTATCCACATTGAGGACCTGTACGGGTCAAAAGCATTATTTAAACTATATATACCGTATTTCTAAATAGTTTTCTCAAAGTATAATTAAGTTTAATTAAATTAATAAAAGGGTATTAAAAAATAATACACCCTATTTATTTTTTATTTTTTACTTTTTACTGTTCAAAATATTTTATTGTTGGCCTTCTTTAGCGAACCTTGTTTGGCGCATAATCAGTTCGAATGTTGTAACTCGCATACAGTACCAAAGACATTATTGGACGATTTATCATCTGCGCTCAGATAAAGAAAAAGGCCTCAAAATTAATTTATTAATTTATAATTAAGCTCTAAATATATATTTAATTATTGTATTGTCATGGTAAACATTCTTATGTACATGATCTTTATCTAATATATAAAAATAAACATTTGTCTGTTTGTCTGTATTTCTATAACAAATCCACAGTTTAGAAGCGACAATCGTACAATTATACGCACAGGCGTATTAAAAAACAGCGGAGACAGCAAAAGTAATCCGAAATTGAAATAATTTATAGTCAATTATTAATTATTAAAAAATCACCAATCTAACAGCAATTTTCTATCATATTTAAACATTTTGCATTATAGCAGCAGCCAAAAAATAAAAATCCACACTAAAATTCTTTCCACAACAACTAAATTTTTATTGAATGATTTCCACGTGAAGAAATGAAAATGAAATAAAAAGTTTCAAAAATAATAAAGAAAATTAATATAACGTCACATTGGAAGTATAAGCGAGTTTTTCAAAGAGTTTTCAATAATATAAAGAGTCAGGTATTGAGTCAGGATAAAATCTAAAACTCGATTATGTAAATATTGGCATATTTTAACATTTTGATGTTCGCTGAATTCGTTTTCACTATTGTTAAATCTATTCCACATATATACGTGTGTGTATGCATGTATATTAGAATTTACACAAATATTCAGGTCCCTAGAGCTCATTTTTAGTGCAGAACTGATATAAAGATTTCAGATTATTTTTTAAATAAAATTCAAAGAATTTTTGTATTTGTCATTTTTGTCTATCAGGAAAAACTTATTTAAATAACTAAATGCTCGGAAACAACTTTTCAGCTAAAGGTTTTTTTTAATCTCAGTCACAATCCGGACCACAAATTTATTTACTAAGTAAGTAGGTGGTAATATGTTGTCCGGATTAAATGAAAGATGAGGGAAAATTACGCAAATAAAAACTCAAATTTAAAAAGTAAATTACAACGTTACTTTTTTTAGAATGGCAACACATGTCTTTCGTTTACACGTAAAGTTACATACGAAGGAATCTTAGCAGTTTTTAATTTTCAGCTTTTATTGCTCCAATGATGAATGGAAGCTAGCTTATTTATTGTTGATTTCTGATGAGTTTATTATATAAATCAAGTGAATATGAAGGACATTACCAGGAAAGCAAGAAACAGGAGATCGCGGGCATATCGAAAGTATGTATCATTATTCTGGATAAGAAATTAAAATTTTTTAAAATGGCTTTCATTTGATTAATGTGTATAATATTTTGCATGCTTATTTTATTTTATTTTATTTTATTTTATTTTTGTATGTTTAATTTTGAACTTTATTTTATTAAACAAACATTCTTAAAAGCACGGGCAATGCCGGAACTTTAGCTAGTAGATTTATAAAGACGTTAATGAAAATCTATTACGAAATTCCATATTTATATATTTAAAACAAGTAAATTTAAATAGAAGAGTGTAAAAACAAGAGCAACATCGGTAAGCGTCATTTTTCCAATTGTAGAATTAGTTTTCGGGAATTTTATGAAATAGCTCATTCAAACCAAAAAATGAAAGCATCGCTCCTGTGCTTAAAATACCATATGCATCAATTTGTGCACGAAACTATTCAATAGTTTCTTGCAGCAAAAACCGCTTCGGACCATCATTGCAAGCATGATTACTGTCTTCTGAGATGAACTTTCCGACATAAATATTAAAAGTATCCATAGTTTCCAAAAAAGAAACGTTTTGCTTTATGATCTTGAAAATAAACTTTGAAAAACGTCTCCATGACTAAATTTAGTCTCACGCAGGGTTCTTGCTGCCGATCCCCATTGCGTCAAATCGTGGCAAAATGTTTCATTTAGAAAGAAAACGAAATATTGAAATCACCAAACTGCGAGAGTTGGTTTGTTTTTCATTCAGCGATACTTTCAATAATGTTACTGAACGATGGAAAACATTTCAATGTAAATTGCTTTTTATATTTTGATTATTTTTTTTCTGTAGAACTTATTCACATCTTTAAAATTTTATATATTTATTTGTTTTTATTTAATCCGCTAACATGCTATACTGATTTAAATTTCTGTCATAAAACTATTTAAAAATAAATCGGATAAGAATTATTATTCTGAACTGCATGTCTATAAGTGCATTTATTTTATTAATTTCCACAACGAACTGTTCAATTTACTCTAATAACTGCTCTAAAAACAATCATAAAAATTGTAATAAATATTGAAAAGAAAAGAGCAATTTTAAAAGGAGATTAATTAAAGAGTAATTTCAGGGGTTTGGAGACAAATCTATTGCTAACATTATTTTCATCTGTCCATATTTAATGCTTGGTAGATAGAGAAATTAAAAATCACTACATCTGAAATAAAAAAGGTATTTAACCTTATAAAATAAAGCAACAGAAAATTTTGTTTCTTACCCATGATAAATATCCATACCACCGATGTTGCCGTAATCCCTAGTTCCTTCGCTTCGTGATAAATACCACAGCACTTACTTGAAATTTTTCTTTTGTAAACTTCCAAAAATCTTCATAATTTCTTTTCAAATTGAAGGGATAGATATCCTTAATACATCTATTAAATATAGCCATACCTGAAATAAATAATAACATTAAATTATTAAATCAAGCAATGGAAAAAAACTAGTTTCTTATCCATAATAATGATACGTACCTCCGATATGCTAGCGATCTCCTGTTTCTTTTTTTCCTGGAAATGTCTTTCCTATTCACTTGAAACTTTTTAACCACCTGTTAAATTAATAAATTATCGGCGCAAATTTGAAGGTATATATCCCTGAAGTCATTCTTTTAAAAATATCCATACTTGAAATAAATAAGTATTTTAATTTGGAAATAAAGAAACATAGAGATTTATTTTCTTATCTATAATAACTATACATACATCCCATGTTTTAGCATTCTTCTGTTTCAGCGTTTTCTGATAAACTCCTTCATCTTCACTTGAAACTTTCCTGCTATTAGCTTCCCGATAACTTCATAATTTCTCGTCTCAAAATCGGAGATATATATATCTTTAATTCATCTTTTAAAAATATCTATACCTGAAATTAATAAGTATTTCAAATTATGAAATCAATCAACATAAAGATATAGTTTCTTATCCATAATAAATGTACATACCTTTGATGTTTTAGCAATCTTCTGTTTCAGCGTTTCGTGATAATCTCCTCCATCCTCACTTGAAACTTTCTTTCTAATAACTTCCCGATAACTTCATAATTTCTCGTCTCAAAATCGGAGGGATAGATATATTTGATACATCTTTAAAAAATATCTATACCTGAAATGAATAATTATTTCAAATTATTTTATAAAACAACATAAAAATTTTGTGTCTTGCCATAGTAAATACACATACCTCCGATGTTCCATCGATCTCCTATTTCTTCGCTTCGTGATAGTCTCCTTCATTCTCACTTGAAACTTTTCATGTTGTCACATCTAAATTAACACATATGGTATGTAGGCATAATGCTGTTCATCGTTTTACTTTTTTTATACATTAAATTTAAAAAATAATTAAATCATATATTTAAGCACTGGTAATGTATTGTTTAATTATATGTGGAAAAGTATATGTTGCTGTTATTTCAAATTGTTAGAAAAGCATTTTATTTGCTGAATGTGATTGTTGAAGTAAAATACAACATACAGTATTATGTATAAACATTGTTGCGAAAGCACTTGAGTAATATTTGAAAATTATTGTACGCCTAAAGTGTAAAATATTTACCATACTGCCTTGGAAATGTCAAGTTTTATAGAAAAATACACATTCAGATTTTCAAATCGAATGCCTTTTCTATGATTGTGCCAAATTGATTTAAATATCACTATTTCGCTCCAAATTTATTTATACAAAAGGCACTTAATCGCTATCCAATCGTCGTAAAATTATTGCGACAATACATTTAATGTTATTTCTGCAGTTTGTGATTGCTAATGTTGCACTCGATACATAGTATTGTATAATATTTTGTAACTGGATACAAAGATAATATGAGATTCACGACTTCTCCTTTCAGCAGCACATTAAAATAACGTATAACATTTATGAACACAGTTTTAAAAAATAATATTTTATAGTGCAAGGTAGAACCTAATGCAAAGGCGCATTAATATTTATGTACTGCACATAATGTTACCTTATATAGCTAGAGTACATACATTAATGAATCTTTACACTTCACTAAAGTTAAAAATAAGCAACAAGGCTTTACCATTTTGTAAGAACTTATTGGATACTTAGAAAATATTTTTCACGACACATAAATTGTAAACTAAATTAATATAAATATGACACTGAATTTTTCTCTCTCTTTTCAGCCTACTGATTTAATGACCGCTTTGCTTATGAACAAAATGCGTAAGAAAAATACATAATTAAGAAAAGTTATATTGTTGAACTTATATTGTATTATCTGACTTTCATTGTTATAACACATTTTCATTGTTGTAACAAACGTTCATTGTTGTAACAAACATTCAGTGTTGTGTCATCGTTTTAAATTTCATTCTGTTAGACATTACATAAAAATGTGTATTATTTTCCTGCAGTGCAAATAAAAACAATAAATCTAACAAAAAAAATAGTAACACGTTTTCTATTGCTCTATCTCCTTGTTTTAACCATTGTTGTAACTGACATTATTGTTAAAATACTATCGCTCTTGTGTTATATCAAGCGTGGTTTGTCGCAAAATTAATTTAATTCCTGTAACCATTGTTGTAATTATTTTTGCAACTCTGTTGTTGCTACCATCAAACTTGTTTCACTTGATTCTGTATTATTTATTTTCAGCCTGTGCATATTTTACCCATCGAACCTGCCATTGGTGAGGTACAACCCGGAAAATACTTCAGTTTTACTTCTTTAAAGACTTAGAACTTCTGTACAGCATTTGAGGAAAAACGGTTCGACAAAATTCTGCAAATATCTGTTGCAAGACTTTAACCAGAAAAACAATAAACAAAATTAAATAAAAGAGTGTAATAATAATATGTCATAAATTATTCATATCTGTAACCCATCTTTTAAAAATATCTATTAAGAGGCTACTTCACTCAGACGAAAACACCCGCTCGCTAATGTTAATCCTATGAAGGAAATATTTTAAGATATCTCGTTCGCATTTCAATATTTTTAAATGATTTTTTTTTGCATTGGATAGCTGATGTCAACCTCTATGTATTCTCCTTTGTACTTTTTCAATTTTTGTTGCATTTTTTTTTTATTGAGGATACTTTCATTTTCAAAACCGCTTCCGAAAGTGAAAGTATCTTAATAAAAAAAAAAAACTCGTAATCAAAATCGAAAAAGTACAAAGGAGCGTGCATAGAGATTGACCTCAGCTATCCAATGCAAAAAAATCATTTAAAAATATTGAAATGCGAACGAGATATCTTAAAATATTTCCTCCATAGGATTAACACTAGCGTGCGGGTGTTTTCGTCTGAGTAAAGTAGCCTCTTAACTTAAATAAGTAAGTATAAAAAAAAAAGAAAGAAAAATTTTCAGTCTTTTACCCATAGTTAATACACATACCTCCGATGTTCCAGCGATCTCGTGTTTCTTCGCTTCCCGATAATTTCCTTTATCCTCATTTAAAGTTTCTTTCTGTTAGAATCTATTTAGCTCCAGCATTTCTCGTCTCAACATCGGAGGGATATATATCTTTAATCCATTTTTTAAATATATCAATACCTCAAATAGATAACTATTTTAAAGTATAAAATTAAGCAACAGAAAAGGTTTGTTTCTTATTCATATTAAATATAATACAACTCTGATGTTCAGAAATTACCTGTTTCTTCGAATCGTGATAATCTTCATCATCCTCACTTGAAAATGTTCTTCTGTTAACTTCAAGATAACTTTGTAATTTCTCTTTTCAAGATCAGAGGAATTCATATCTGCAATCCATCTTTTACAAAATATATTTACCTGAAATTAAGTATTTTAATGTATAAATTCAAGCAACATAATAATTTTGTTTCTTATCCATAGTAAAAATTCATACCTCCGATGTTACAGTAATATCCTGTTTAATTGCTTCCTGATAATCTTCAAAATTCCCACTTGAAAATTTTCTTCTGTTAACATCCAGATAACTTCATATTTTCTCTTTTAAAAAAATCGGAGATATATATATATATTTAGTCCATCTTTTAAAAATATATTTACTTGAAATAAATAAGTATTTTAGTTTATAAAGTCAAACATGAGAAAAGTTTTGTTCTTGCTTATACGCAATATACATACTACCTCTGCTCCAACTATCTCCCGTTTCTTAGTTTCGCAAATCTTCTCCTTCATCCTCACTTGTAACTTTAAATTTACAAACTTCCACTTTACATCACCATCTTTCTTTCAAAGCCGGAGGATTTTAGATTTTTAATTCATCATTTAAAAATATTTCTATCTGAAATAACAAAAGTGTTTTTAATTAGGATTTCAACAAGTAATATAAAAACTTTTTTTTTAAGTCAGTTCCTACTTAGGTCAAATAGAAATTTTTTTCCAGCGATCTACACGCTTCGCCACTGACGGTATTTATTCCTAAATTTATATCCTACTAAATATCTTACATAAGAGAAATTTTTGAAATGTATTAAAAATTAAATAAAAAATAAATAGCTAAAATACCAAAAATTAATAGCTCGAAAAGTATTTCTAACAAAATTGTTAGACAAACTGCGTTAGAAAGTTTAAAAAAATTTGTATTTTCTTGATATAAATTTAAAATCTAATGATTATGCCGTTTTTCAAATATTGAACTTCAAAAATTACCAAACTTCACAATAAAGTGCCATAGCGATGTTACAGTTAACGATAATACAGTTTTTTTTTTCAAATATTAATTAATTAATTTTTATTATTTAATTTTAGTTTTATACTTCATTTCTGTTCAAAAGTATAGACTCACTCCACATTTATAGTCTCCTTCGCTCGCGAGCCGCCTGATCTTCGTCCGTGAACAGCCCCATTATCTTTTTACGTGTGAAAGTGAGACTATAAATATGGAGTGAGTCTATACTTTTGAACAGAAATGAAATATAAAATTAAAATTAATTAATTTAATTTAATTAATAAATTAATATTTGAAAAAACTGTATTAACATCAATTGTCATCCAGTACAAGTTTAAAAAAATTATTTGAACTTGATAGGATGAATAGAAAATATTTTATTAACGATTGAAAATTTGAACAAGATATATAAATATAGAGAATATAAATATAGAGAGAGTGTGAGCTAATAGTATGAATTGAATAAAAGAAAAATATTTTTTCTTACGAACAGTAAATATACCCCCAACATACTTCAGATCTCTTATTTCTTATCTTCGTCGTCATCTCCTTCATCCTCAATTGCATTTTATCTTTAGTTAACTTCCATTTTTCTCGTTCATTTTTACTTCTCAAAATCGGAGGGATACATATTTTTAATTCATCTTTTAAAAATATTTATACCTAAAAGAAAGAAGTATTTTAAATTAAAAATTCAAAAGAAAGAAACATTAAGTTTTTTATTAATAGTAACTATATATACCTCCTATATTTCTCCGATCTCCTGTTTCTTCTCTTCATGAACGTCTCCGTCCACACTTGTATTTTTTCTTCCGTTAACTTCCAATATACTTAATCCTTTCTATTTAATGTATTTTACGTGTAGATATTTTTAATTCATCATATAAAAATATTTATACCTGAAATAAATATTTTAAATAACAAAATCAAAGAAAATAAAATTTAGTTTTTTACTAATAATAAATATACATATATCCTACATTAGTGCGTTCTTTTGCTTCTTTGCTTGATGATGAACTCTTTCATTTTCACTGGATTATTTACATCACATCACATCCAAATTTACACAAACTTAGCGCAAGTGTAGCAGAAAAATCATAACTATCTAATAAATAAGTAATTTTCTGAAAAATGTGTATTTATATTTGACTCAAAATCACAAACACATTTTAAGTCTTTGCTGTAAAAATTGTTATGACGAGAGATTTATTAATTGATAAGGCCAATATAAATCAAAATTCCACTATACGAGCACGATCCTGTAGTATTTTTCAATTATATGACTGTCATCGCAATGTTTTTTGCATGTAGTACTTTACTTACGTGGTACAAGTCTCGAAGCCAGGGTAAAGGTTTTTGGCATTCAAGATACCATTTTTATTCTTTCCCTAAAAAGGTAGTATGGACTAAAGAAAAAGTTTTGCAAAAGTTTTTTTTCTTTTTTTTTTAAATAAATGGAAATATACATAAATACATTAAACAGTTGGATGATCAAGTGTCAAAAAACTTAACGAAAAAATTTCTCAACAATGTTTAATCCTGAAATTTATTAAATGTTCACCTTCTGTAATCGCACAATTTGTAATAAAGTTCTGCGAATAAATAAGGCAAAGATTACTATTTAAAATGAGTGGTATCCTCATAACACCCCCCCACACCCAACACATACACACAAACCCTATATACGGCATTGCTACAAATATTATATTTTAATAAATTGGCTTTAAAATTATTTTTAATTTTAAACATACCATGTATTATGTTGAAGAACAAATTTTTGTTTAAAATGTTTTTATTCCTAAATGATATTACAAAAAATCTATACATTACAACAGAAAAACTACGATTTTCAGTACTTTGACAATATTGATTTTCTAAAAATATGTAAAAAATAATTTTAGTACTGAATTCACTTCGACGAATATTTCTAATAAAGCTTTTTGTCTTTTCTTTTTTTTAAATTGAAGCCCTCTATTCTGTGCATATCATTGATTTTTTTTCATTATTGTCAAAATGTTTCATTTATTTCACATAAATATATATATTTTTTGTATATGAAATCTTTCTGTTACAGCTTTCAATGTTTTTTTAATATGTTCTAAGGTAACTTTTTAAGATAATAATACCTTTTCTCTTCACATGGCATTTGAATACTCGTCTCAGATTTGTTACATTCATTTCGTATAATAATTTGCATAAAGTAAATTTATTTTATTTCGACAACCCCAAAGTAATTTCAAAACGATATAATAATACTCACAACAATGCATTTATTACGGTCATTTTTATTTTTAGTATAGATTATATCATTTTAGTATAGATTTGATATTTTGCAAAAATAAGTATTATGTGATTTTTTTTCTTTAGTTTAATGGTAAATATTTTGTAGGAAATGTTAAAATACTTTATTTTAGCCCATAAGTATAGCATTATGCTTAGTTGTAGTAATATATAATTTCAAATTAAATCAATCTCTTTTGTAAACAAATTGTTTTACAAATATGAAATAATGTAAAAAGAAGTTTCTTCGATTTTTCTAATATTCTAAAGTCTGGATGAATATGCATCAGTAAAACTTTCATTATTTTTTTCTACTACATTTTATGCAATAACAATAAATGTTCCAAATAAGCATTCATAAATTAATAAGAAATAAATAGGAAAATAGCATTAAATAGATATTAGATGTGGATAAAATCTGCGCAAATACATATTATAATATTCATGTGAGAACTAATAATAGAATCATGGACAAAATAAACTAAAGTTTTTTAAGTTTTCAGAAATTTGAATTGTTTTAAAGTGAATAAAATGATCATCTTGTCTCAAAGACCATGAACCACAGAATAAAATACAACAAAAGAAATTTATTACAGAAATGATTTTGATGATTTTGTGAACAAAAGTATTACTTGAGTGCTGAAAAGAGTGTGTGAAATATTTTTCTCTAATTTTGTTTTCCACATAAAGTGAAATATTTTGTCAGAAACGATACCAAAATTAAATGTGTTTCACTATACTCTTGGTATTTTTAAAATATGTCTGAAATCATATTATGCTAATCTAAGCACCTGACCAAGGATATCTCTTTTAATTCCTAAAAACAATGATTGGATCGCTTCAAAACAAGTTTCAACTATAAAACAGCATTGCCACGTTTATAAGTATCCGAAGAGTAAGAAATATTTTAAAAAGTGTTTGTAGAAGTAAAAAATTAATTGAAAAATATTACTTTAATAAAGATATTAGATATTATTAAAAATACACTTGGTAAAATACATTACTTTAAAATATTTATGAAAAAAGTCATCAATGATTCTGAATTTTCAAGAGCTGGTATTTTTTTATATGATTAAAACATTTTGTCTGTATGACACTTTTAGTTGGAAGAGGATTTCAAGTATGAAAGATTTTTAGAGATTATAATTTTATTTTTTGCAATATTATTGAATTTTCTCGTTTAAAATAATATGGATTTAAAAAAAAAAAAAAATAGCGTTTTATTTTACAACGAAAAAGGTAAACCTTTTTATTTACTAGAAAAATAATGTTTTGCAAAAAATATTTTGTATAATATTTTGAATCAAAACACATGATAATTCATCCAGAAAATATTTTTTATACACTTAGATAAATTGCCATTTAATTATATCAGTTTTGTGATAAAAACATTTTATATTGTTTTAGTAATTTTCCGAAACGTTGTGGTAACGGTAATTGTTCCCAAGATAGCAAGCTGAGTCAACTAGCACAAAAGGTTTTAATTCCGTAATTTTTGTGTGTTTAAAAAACCCCAACCGAATATTGATAATATTATATAATACAAATTAATAATGAAACTCAAAGTTAGTATCTGCTAATTTTTTGTGCGAATAAACATGAAAATTAAATTTTCTTAAACTTCCCAGAACTGTCGGCTGATTCTTTTTAAAAAATTAAACACTCGTTTGATAATTTACTGTTTGTTAAATGTTGAAGACTTTATTCATCCTTTGTTATCATTTATCTCTAAAAAGTTATGTCATTGTTATTTATATTTTTTTTTCTATTTTAATTACCGTAGTAATAAATAACATTTTAATCAAAAAATATTCCCCCAGAATGAAATAACTTGCCTGGAGCTTCTCCGAAAACCTGAATAAAAAATTAATTTTGTAAGGGATTAATAAATATCCATCCTAATATGTGAAGAGTTAACGTTTGATAATTCATAATCATTTATTAAAGTGCATTAATTTCTCATCCAATATATTATTGAACAAACTAAATCAATTTTTCTATAAATACCTCGATCATTAGTATTTTACTTACCCATCATTCGTAGTATAGGGTAAGTCTTGTAATCGTTTTGAAAATCGAAAAGAAAAATTTACGGTTTTACACGTTTTAAACACTGAAGATTCCGAAAAACATATTTTTAGAAAAAAAAATTTTGTCATCCGTCTATCTGTGTGTCTATAAATGTTCTATCTCCCGAACAAATTGAGATAGAGACTTGAAATTTGGCATGTACTTAGTATGTAATAATGAGAAGAAGCTTACTGAATTTCAGTAACCTCGATTATCCAGAACTATTTTTTTCGGACTCTTGAAATATTCGTTCTGATAAAATATATATAAAAATTTTCAAAATTGTTTATTTTAAGGAGTGAATGTAAAAGAAAAAAAAAAATTTTTTTTGGATAAAGAATGAAGTCGATAATTAGTTGCCGAGTTATTTGTAATCCTATTTCCCACACTCTTCGATTTTTCATGACCCTGTATTTCATTCTAATTTCGATTCAAAGATATATTTTAATTGGAAATGAGACGCTTCACCCGTCGCAGTAAACCGTTAGTTAATATGATTATTAATTATGGAGTTATAAGGATGTTTCTAATAATCAAATTTTAATTGCTTAACAGGCGTATAGCCAACATAGTGAAAAAGTACCCAAGACGTTACTCGAACCCGGATCATCAGTATAGCGCATTGACGTTCTACCAACTGAACCACTTGGGAACGATACACAGCCTGGAACTTTCTCACTATAAATTACTCACTCTATATATATTATCACTCAATTAAAATTTGATTATTATGAATGCAAGGCGTGTGAAATTTTATATGGAAAAATTTCCAAAGTATGAAAAGGATGTTTCTTTTACGCAATTCAGTAATAGAGCATTTAAATCTTATGACGTCATGAAGCCACAATTTTATTCGAATTGCAATGCATTTTTTAAATAGTTTGCATTTGTTTTATTTTCATATTTTATATTATGCATACCCATGATAGGTAGGTATTACGGTGGACCCCTCAACGACTAGTTTTTTCTTGTAGTAGAGACAAATAATTTTGGTACTTAAAATTAGTGGAAATTAATTCATGAACTAAATAAGGCAAATATTATTTTTGTTTATTACTGGTACCAATAGCAATTGCTGTATGCACCTTTTTGAGATTCATATATGTGTCCGTGGTCCCGAAGAGGTTAAAAACTATCTTTTCATCTCTAAAATGAAATTTGATCTAGTTAATGAAACTACCGATTGAAGTATGTAATTTATGTCAATTAGCCATCTGTAAAATATGCTAACCTCGATAATAACTTTGAATTCATTTCGAATTATTTAAATACATGTATTGTGATATTCACACAGGCATGTACGTACAATTATTCATTTAATACTGTATTAATTCTACATAACTCTGAAAAATTATTTTAAATTTACATATTTATTTTGTAGACAAATGAATCTAACAAAAAATTAAATGTACTGTTGAACGCATTGGGACGAGTATTTTTGTAATTAATGTAGTAGAAACTTAAAAAAGCACACGTTTTATCATTTGGATGAAATCTGATATGGTTACTCAAAGTAATAATTTCTTATTTCGTAATATTTGCTTCACTTGGGCTCTAAAAAATATATTAACATCACTAATAAGTTTTAACTTATGATGGAGATTTTGAAATGCATCTATTGTGATAGCCGGACACGCACTAATAAAACTATATTGCACGATACTTACATATAATCTTTTAATGGTAATTATTATTTATATCGATTATTTTTTTCTTTTTAGGGTTTCGTTCACCTGACTAAATCCTATTATGTATTTATATCGTGTATTTTTGTATTTAATACAGTAGAAACCTAAAAAAAACACACGTTTTATCATTTGGATGAAATCTGATAAGGTTAGTCAAAGTAATAATTCTTTATTTCATAATTTTTGTTTCACTTGCATGCTAAAAAATTATATTAACATCACTAATAAGTTTTTAGTCATGATGGAGTTTTTGAAATGCATCTATTGTGATAGCCAGGCACGCACTAATAAAACTATATTGTACGATACTTAATGTAATATATTTTATTGATAATTATTATTTATATCGATTATTTTTTTTCTTTTTAGGGTTTCGTTCACCTGACGAAACCCAATTCATCTCACTCCTCGTTCTGTCTGTCAGTCTGTTACAGAGTTCGTACTCGGAAACTGTATAAGTTAGAGACTTGAAATTTTGCATACGTATAGATGAATACCTTCTGACAAACCTACAATTATCTCATATCAAAAAAATTTTAAAAGGTCATATTATTTTAATTATATAAATTAATTTAATGACATCGGACAATGTCTGATAGTTTCTTACATCTTAAAACAGAACCTTAATTTCAGTCTTTTTTGCATAGGGTAGATGTTTCAATGGTAGCGCGTTTTCCCCCTAATTTAAAGGTTTCGGGTTCTATTCTCGACGATGGAAGTTGACATTTTTCGTTTCTTACATTTCATTGTCCGATGGATTTAATTAAAAGAACTTACGTATTTTTTTGCCATTTTAAGGTTTTTGGTTTTTTTAACCTAAAATTAAATTATGTAATTAAATATGCTTTTCAGATATTACAAACATATGCTGTTAGAATTGTCTGAAAAGCAGTTATTGGATTTTTTTAATAAATAGCTTCCTCTTGTTATCATTTTATTATTAAATTTAATGGTACTGCCATCTATGTCCTTATTGATAAAGTGTATTGATAAAGAATAATTATAATTAAATGATTTGGATTTATTAATTAAAGGTTAAAGTGTTTTGAGAATATTAAACGAAACCCTTTGTACGATCTTCGATCACACTTACCCTCTTGTTTTCTATCTTTATGAGTCTCATGCTTACTTTTATTGAATTAAAAACTTTTTTCTTAATTAATGATAACTTTTTAAAATACATGCACGATATTCGCACATGCAAACTCATGCGCCATTTCATTATTTTATATATTATGTCCACACAACAAAAAAAACTTTACTGTATTAATGTGAAATAAACGGTATCTATTTAATATCTTTTATGATAAAAGCATCATAAACTATTTTTAAAGTAGTCAAATATTAACACTATAAAAATTAACGTAAACTCATATAAATTAAATAAAACGCAGACCTTTTTAAAGGGGAATATATTGCACATAATCAAATAATGCTATCTTATTAGCATAACGTACACGTATGATGCTATGTATGATGTAGGCAAAGGTTTTGCGTAAACATTTCGAAACTTATAGATAGACCTTTTCAAGTAGATTGCTCTACATTTTTTATAAAGCTTAGTTAATGGTTTGTCCAGTACACCAAATTTTTAATTGTCTGGCTACCTTTCATTTAATTCATTCTCTTCGTTTCCTCCCCCCCCCCCCTTTTCTCCTCCGTACTTAAACTCGCCCGGTCTGGCCGGACGCTCCTATTGGCTTCCTGCGTCACATGTGTTTCCTGACTCCGCTGTTGTTTTGAAAAACTCAGCGCCATTCAATCATAGGCGCGTGCGAGAGACGCATGCATATTTACATGTCTTAAACATTTGATTCGGTTTTAATCTTTTGAATTTGGCAGTGATGATGGAGCTTTAGGGGCTCCAAAAAAGCTGTTTGCTATTTTATATATTTTTTTATTTGTGCTAAGTTGTTCATTTATTTTTATGTATATGTTCTGCCTACATTACATCATAATTTTATGTCATATGAGATATCGTATTAAAAAATTCGATTTCTCCAATTGTAATTTCTGAGAAAACTTATTCCAAATGGTAAAAGAGAAAAACAGAAATGATCATTCGACTAATCTATCAATGTCTGAGAAAAGAGTTTTCTGGGAACAACTTTATTTCGAAATAAATTCCGATAAAGAATTCTTTTAGATGGGTATGTCTTTTTGCAGCGGATATTAAATTTTAGGAATCCAGAAGTCAGATGTGTTGATGCACAGATTTCATCGAAAGGGATTTTTTGTTCTTTTTTTTAATAAAGATATTCAAGATTAAATGGCATTCCTATCTTTTTAAAACACAAATTAAATTAAATATGGTTTCAGGAATTTTACCACTTGAATTACATTGTTATCTTGTGCTTATACAGTGATGGCCAGAAGTGTGGACTTTTTTTTGAAAGTTTCATGTTTTTCAACTTTGTGTGCTTGTAGAAAATATTAATTTTCACTTAAATACAAACGTTTATCTATCCAATTGAAGTTAATTTAATGTAGAATTTAATAATAACAACAGTATTACAATATCTGTATTACAAAAAAAGTTATGCAACTAATAGTAAGATCTATCTTAGATTTGAATTTTTTTTTAAAGTGATACTTACACAATCAATACTTCGTAGGATAACCCTTATTTTTTAAGACAGCTTCACAGCGTCTTTTCATCGAGTGAACGAGTGTTTGGAGTTCATCTTTCGTAATCACATGGTGCCAAGAATCAATTAGAGCTTCAATAAGTTGTCTTTTATTGGATGGAGGTTATTTTCGTACAAGAATTTTCAAACGTCGCCACAAATTTTCAATTGGATTGAGATCAGGGCTGTTTCCTGGCCGTGGTAATATATCTATGCCTTTATTTTGAAACCATGCTTTCCATACTTTTGCTGTGTGGCATGGAGCTGAATCCTGCTGAAAACTAAATGGTGCGTTGTTGGGGAAGAGATCCCTGATGGAAGGTATCAATCTTGGTTCCAGGACAGTTTCGATGTATTTTTTGGCATTCAGGATGCCATCAATCACTTGAATTCGGCCCACACCATCTGCAGACATACATGCCAAATCATGACATTTGTTGGGTTTTTTGTAGTTGCTTCAATGCAATCAGGATGAAGTGCTTCTCCTACTCTACGTCTCACATATTTTCTACCATCACTACCAAAGAGCGATATTTTACTCTCATCGCTCCAGATTACTTGCTTCCATTGATTTTCTGACCATTTAATGTGTTCTTTTGCCCACTTAACTCGTTTTTCGCTTTGCTTTTGATTTAAATATGGTTTTTTCCTGGTAATTCTAGCTTGTAATCCAAATCCTGATAACCTTCTTCTTATTGTTCTTGAACTTACTGCAATACCCGCTGCATTCATTTCACATCTAATGGCATCTGATGAAATTTTTCTATCTTGAAGGCATAGCCGTTTAATTTTTCTATAGGAAGTAGCACTTGTGCATTTTTTTCGGCCTGATTTGGCCTTATTTTCCACTGATTTCGTTTTTTCATAACGTAAACAGAACTTTCGTACACCAGAACAAGTCACTGAACCACCAACTTGTCTTGCAATTTCAGCATAAGAGAGGCCATTTTCTCTCAATATGACAATTCGGCTTCTTTTTGTAGATGCCCAATTAGTTCTTGTTGATGACATTGTTTAAAATTAGTTTAATTTAAAAAAAGGACTTAAAATATTCAAAAACAGCAATACTCTATTTAATTGTACTAGTATGCATCATTCCGCAAAATATTTCCACAACAATAACTCTTTTACCATCCACTTAACCTAAACTATAGTTACACACATTTGATTGGTCCTCAGAACAGTGTTTGTGATTGGCTAGTACGCTTTTATTACAAAACACGTCCTTATTCAAAACAATTTGTGTTTGTTTGTTCTACTAAAATGAACATAACTGTTTTTGTAATACAGATATTGTAATAAGTAGAGTCTCGATTGTTCGAGTTTCCCATAAATCCGAGTTAGTGAAAAAAAAATCAGTTTTAGCTTCCAAATAATGACCAACATATATGCAACACGTGAAAGAATTATTTCGCACCACAAAATTCAAGTATCTATTTTTTATTGTTGTTCGATTTGTCATATGTCAACTGTGCACCCCGAAGCCACTTATAGAAATCCACCCTCTTAAAGAAAACGAGTGTATTCTTCCTATACGTGTGGGGGATCACGCCGGGTGAAATTGGAGAAAATCAGAGAATAGTTGCTCAACGAGCTCCCTCCCCACTCACTCCTTTTGTCTACTACGAACGTATCGAAATAGAAATAAACTAAAAGCGTTTTTAGAAACAACTGCCCTGATTTATTCTTGGATAGAAAATCCTTAAAAAAGTGTGAGTATGAAAAAACTGCTCAGACACTTTATATGTGGTCTACACAGCAAAGTAAAAAAAAAAATGATGCCCTCTTTCAGGTCCGATTCTTCAAGAAAAAGCTTTGCTGTTTCAAAAAGAATTTGAAGAAAGTGGTGAAAACTTCACTGATGGTGTAGGCTGGTTTGACAAGTTGAAAAAAGTACATCGTATCCAGCAACTAGAGGTCTGTCGCGAGAAGCTATCTAAAGATTATGTGCTTCGCAAGCAGCTGATTGATCTTCAACATAATAACGAAAAATATTGATTTTATAGGTGCTGTGATAGCAAATTTTGACGTATTAGGAACTGGAAGTTGAAGTTTTGGGATTGGCACTTCCAACTACTTAAAATTAAAGTTTCAAATATTTTAAAGTAAAAAAAAAAAACATGAGAATTTAATAAAATGATTTCTATGCGAAATAATTATTTAAAAATTGGTTTTAAAAAATACACACTCTAAAAACGACATTTTCGAAACTGAGTAAAAAAGACTCAAATCTGAGTATGTCGCATAGTCAAAATGACTCCTAATCAAAATGACTCAAGTTTGAAACACGTATATTACTCATTTCTGAAAACATGAACACACCCAAGAATAAAACATCATGTGCTCCTATTTGAGTATGTCCATGTTTCAAAAATGAGTATGAACTGACTGCTATGTGCTCATATTTCTGTATGTCCATGTTTCATAAATGAGTATGAATTGACCTCTGTGTGTTCAGTTTTGAGTATGTCCATGTTTCAATATTCTGAGTATTTCTGGTATTTCAGAATTGAAAGCATATTGGGTCGTCCTATTTGAAACAAGAAGTTTCATAATAAAACGAAGACATCAATTTACTCAGATTTGAACATTTTTCTTTGTCAGTGCATAAAATATATAAAAGTAAAAACTGCATTAGTGACAGATTTTATTTGCATATTAGAATAATTCAAAAAAAAAAATTCTAAATTTCAAATTTAATTCATGCTGAATAATCCTTATTTGTTTTTCATTAGGCCTATACTGACATGTCTTTTCATCTGTTATATACACTTATACAAATGATGTAATTTACACGAATACTTATACATTCAACATCTTTCAATATGTACAACAAACGTAAACCTTTTTCCATTCTGAATACATTACCTCTATAGTTAATACATCTTAATACATGCTTTCCTTACTTATATCTTATGAGTAGTTATGTTTTATTCCAAATGAATGAGCCTCGTTCAATGAGTTTAAAAGTAAATTCGTCAATAAACGTCTTGTAATGTCTGCACAGTTGCTGGAATTCACATCTTCGTTACCTTTCCGTCAGTTCATGAAATTTTCGTGGTTGAAATATTTCGGAAAAGTTGATCCTAACATTGGAAAATTTGTGTGATTTGAGGAAAAAAGGAACTTACACAAAAGTTGTGTTAAAGGAATGGAACATTGTTGGCAGCACGGTATTATGAACACCCTTGTAATTTTATGGAAAGGCAACTAAGATTAGAGAATTTCAAATAATTTTTTACGTAGATTTGTGAAGTTTTTGCGTATTCAGGGGCGGGGGGGATTAAAAAATCCAAATGGAAAATAATTCGTGAATGAATGGAAAATTACATCTCAGTATACGGTTTCTTTTTAGACTATACAAAAATGAAACCGCTCCTCCACAACGCAGCACTGGTACGAAATCATTTCGAGATATTCGTTTTTTAATAATGTATTTTTTCTTGTATTTTCATACTGCTGATATACTTTTTATATCCCTTTTCTTAATTTTGTTATTTTTATATGTTTTCTACTATGATTGTAGGGTGAGTACAGATTCAACACAATTTTTTAATAGAATTTTTCGCCTTATTTAACTGCATAAAAGTATTCCAAATTATGTTATTAAAAACAACGATTATGAATTCTGCTATTAGAAAATTTCGTATCTTAATTAGCGGTGGCGCGTACGCACCTTGAATTGCCTGCGATCTAAGTAATGTATAATATATTTGTTTATATATCTTTAACCCTGATTTTAAAACATGAAACACAACTTTTTTTGTAATATCTTCTAACTATTTAGTTTTCAAAACAAATCCTTTAAATGTAGAAGCTTGTATAAATGTAGAATATTTTCCCGATATTAACCCATAATAAATCACATATTTGCAATCATTTCATTCATTTTTACAGTAATATATAGAAATTTTTTGAACAGAAACCTGAGACGAAATAATGGTTAAATCTTCCTTAAAAAATGTATTTTTTTCTCATTAAAATCTATATATAATATTCAAGCTTCATTACTTCGAATTTTTAAGACATGCATATACAGGGTGACTTTTAATTAACCTACAATTTTAACTGAAAATAACTCTTGAGTCGTTGCAGATAGCACTGCAAACATTTTATTATTGAAAAGAACGTGAAAAGGTATTCAATGGATAATGTTGTCAAAGTGAGATCCTTCATTTGTCAGTAACTAAATCGAGCGTTTCTTTATTTATTTCTTGGAAATGAGTGAGTTCTGGTACTTTTGAGGCTAATAAGGTCTGTCAGCTTCTTCTCGTAAACCAAATATTTTGTATGACCCCAAAGTTAGAAAGCATATGGATTAATATCTGGTGAATAAGGTAGCCAATGCAATGCACTAAAAAAACGATTTGAGTATTGATAGACAATTACTCGGGTTTCAAACTCATTGTTAGTGTTGAAGATCACTTCCGTAGAAAACGTGTTGCATTTTCACCACATAAATACCAATTTTTAGCATTAAAAATATGATTTTCAGTTGAATATAACGCTTTGGGAGACATTTTCAAAAGTGCGTGGAACTGACACTAAACAAATTCCTTTTATACCCTCTCTCACTACATGCATTCATGACGCCATCTAGTGAGGCTCTGAGAAGTTATTTCAGTTTAAAGTTGTAGGTTAATTAAAAGTCACCATATATATATACTAGCAAACGTAACCAAAAAATGTTGCTGATACTTAAAAACATTTAACAGATGCCATAATCACAGCATTTTTAATTTTTACATCAACATTTCGATGAATTAAGCGCAGGTTCAAATGAAAAGCAAATAAAATACTTTTTTTGTTAATTTCAAAGAAATAACATGAACATCAAATTAAATCTTCCTCAATAAAATAAGAATAATTAATCTTCTAAAGTATTTATCGGACTAAGTAAGATTAAATTGTCTAATTTAAAATAAATGCGTAAAAGACATTTTGAGGAAGAAGTATTCAATTCATTTTTTTGTTGTTGATGTTGTTTTTTTTTATTTACAAAAACATGAAATAAAAAACAGGTTTATTTTATTCTTATTCTGTATTAATTTTGCTTTGTTATGTATTATACAGTTATTTTTCTTATATAAATAATTAGAATTGGAAAATAATACAAAATTTTAATGGGTCTTTTTTTTTCTTACTGCTGACCAGGCCCTTGCCTGCCGGATAAGCGTGCTTATCTTAATGGGTTTAAAGCACTTGGCCATGAGACAAGATTTCCTTGATCGCCACATGGAGGTGATCCACCTGACCTGCACCTTGGCCGTCGTGTCTACAGCATTATTTTACTGATTTACTTAAGTTTACTGCGTTAGTTGATTAAAAATTGCTATATCTTTGTCGATATAGCACTACACCACACAGCGATTTACATAGTCATGCTTGATATGGGTATTTCTTATATACTGGTGCGAAAAATTAAAGGTATAAGTATAAAAACTCAGTCAACTTCAACGATTTTGCAGCAAAAGATACCCATAATATCTTTATTTTGTGATGTCAATATATCTTCAAAATGCAGAATATCCTATTTCTGAAAAGAAAAATTTAAATAATAATATAGGAAATGTGATATAAAGTAAGGTAGGGACAAGTTTGTGTTATTTTGTACAACATCTTACAGATACGTAGAAATATTTTATAAGTTTTGTAGATGCCCCTGACCAAAATTCAAACATTATAGCTTTACAAAGCTTACTGTCCTCCTTCGCTTCTTACATTTAAACGCCATTTCTCACAATACGTCAAAAGCCTTCTCCACGACATGTTCCACTTTCCACATGCGAAAAGCTTAAGGGATTTGCATATTTCTGTGTAGAGAAGATGAATACGATTAGACTACTTGATAGTGTTTACCTTGATAAAAAGTTGTCAGTAACTAAATCGAGCGTTTCTTTATTTATTTCTTGGAAATGAGTGAGTTCTGGTACTTTTGAGGCTAATAAGGTCTGTCAGCTTCTTTTCGTAAACCAAATATTTTGTATGACCCCAAAGTTAGAAAGCATATGGATTAATATCTGGTGAATAAGGTGGCCAATGCAATGCACTAAAAAAACGATTTGAGTATTGATAGATAATTACTCGGGTTTCAAACTCATTGTTAGTGTTGAAGATCACTTCCGTAGAAAACGTGTTGCATTTTCACCACATAAATACCAATTTTTAGCATTAAAAATATGATTTTCAGTTGAATATAACGTTTTGGGAGACATTTTCAAAAGTGCGTGGAACTGACACTAAACAAATTCCTTTTATACCCTCTCTCACTACATGCATTCATGACGCCATCTAGTGAGACTCTGAGAAGTTATTTCAGTTTAAAGTTGTAGGTTAATTAAAAGTCACCATATATATACTAGCAAACGTAACCAAAAAATGTTGTTGATACTTAAAAACATTTAACAGATGCCATAATCACAGCATTTTTAATTTTTACATCAACATTTCGATGAATTAAGCGCAGGCTCAAATGAAAAGCAAATAAAATACTTTTTTTGTTAATTTCAAAGAAATAACATGAACATCAAATTAAATCTTCCTCAATAAAATAAGAATAATTAATCTTCTAAAGTATTTATCGGACTAAGTAAGATTAAATTGTCTAATTTAAAATAAATGCGTAAAAGACATTTTGAGGAAGAAGTATTCAATTCATTTTTTTGTTGTTGATGTTGTTTTTTTTGTTTACAAAAACATGAAATAAAAAACAGGTTTATTTTATTCTTATTCTGTATTAATTTTGCTTTGTTATGTATTATACATTTATTTTTCTTATATAAATAATTAGAATTGGAAAATAATACAAAATTTTAATGGGTCTTTTTTTTTCTTACTGCTGACCAGGCCCTTGCCTGCCGGATAAGCGTGCCTATCTTAATGGGTTTAAAGCACCTGGCCATGAGACAAGACCCAGCAAACACAGAATTGTCAGAAACGTCACGAATTGATATAAGAAATATCATTATTGTCAGGTACATCGATTTTCATGTAACAATCCGATATATTTTTCATGGCAAAATACAGTTTTATCATATAAGTGGTGTCCGTACTGTAAAAGAATAGCGATAATCTTACGCAGTACAAAACCCGTATCAAATACTAGGTATCCATTAGCTATACCTACATAGGATGACATGTCGTCGTGCAAACATTACGTCGAATGCACAGTTTCCATTTGACACCATGGATATGATAATTTTATAACACCCATCGATACACCGCCGATACACTATCATCGGCTGGCATTTATCTAAACCGGAGTGGCAACACATTTGACCTTCAATTCAATGGCCGCTGTGTTGTGACTGTTTCGTAGCGGCGATAAAAATTCTTCTAAAGAACATCTCAGCTAAAGTAAGTTATTTGTCTAATATATTGACTGTTTAAGTTGTAAATGTTATCTAAGTTTTCTTTTTTTTAATGAATTAAGTATTTAATTATTTTCATGCATTTTAAATTATGTGCTAGTGTACGTATATAAACAAACACGTGTAGTGTTTAGCGTTTGCATTAAATATTGAAAACAAAATTTGTACCTTTTTACGATTGGCTTTCAAATTACTTAATTCATGTTTTTTTATCTGACTAATAAGTATTGTTTAATGGGGAAATAGGAAATGTAAAAGTATAACTTGCTTATTTATTATTATTATTTTTTTTGTTTGTGTAAGGTTGGAAGATTTTTTTTTTTTTTTTTTTAGTAGTTTACTAGTCTGCAAGATGCAATATAGGGTAGATGTGCCAGTAATGGACATCTTTCAAAGTGGAAAAAAAAAATCAATAAAATTTTAACTTGCATTATTTTTTTCTTCATAAATTGCATGTTTTATTTATAATCTATGTTACTGTTGACACTTTTAAACAAAGCAGTCTGAGGCAAAAAATGTTTCACAGTTCCATTGTTTTTGAGTGAAAATCTAAATTAACATGCTAAGAGCTGGCTTGAATTAAATTAATTAAATCTTTTTAATTTTCTTGCAAAAATTGTATGGTTTTGTTTTGATAATAATATAAAACTTTGAATTTTATATATTAATGGCCATTTAGAAAATCGTATTTATTTTTTTAATTTTTAGGACCCATGCCCATTACTGGAATACTTAATTAGTCGATTTCTAGTAATGTACATCACAATGTGAACATTACTAAAAGTACAATTTCAGTAATGTTCATAGTGTTTAAAATCTTTTAATTTAACTGAACAGCTAAGTACTCTAATTTAATTTTTAAATTGTACTTACCAGAATGTTTGTAATAACCTTTTTCTATATATATATAAATAGACGCTTGTAAATAATTTCATGTAATTAATAAAATTTGGTACTGTTTGGTTAGCCGGGCGGCAGTGATATATATATGTGTATGTACATATATCACTGGCGCGCCCGGCTAACTGAAAAGTACCTAAAGTTTTTATCATGCAATGAAATTAAAGTTTTTTAAAAACGGTGACTTGCATATTTTATAATTTGTATTTAAAGTTTTTTTATATCATGTTTGAAATTTCATGTATCTTTAGCATTTTAACCCCCCCCCCCCAAAAAAAAAATAAAAATAAATAAATAAATAAAAAGGTACTTTTCCATTATACGGACACCATGCCAAAATGTAAGCTAATGCATAATGTATGTATGTGTATGTATCAGGGTTAGAAATAAGCAGTCGTTAGTCGCCAAATGCAACTAAATTATTGCATTTGACGACCACAACATTATACCTAATTGTCAAATTTAACACCTAGCTTTTCTTTTTTCTTTTTTTTTTTTTACACACAAATGCTTTTATTCCTACTTTAGTATAAGTTTGCATCCACCCCCCTTCCGCTGCCTGCACTTGAAACACCTGTTTTAATATACTGTATAAAGAATGTTTTAAAATTTCAGTGTTTTTCCTCAAAAAAAAAAGTATTTATATAGAAATCAATATCTTTAAATGCCATACAAATATACATTAATTGGTATCCAAAAGTTCATTTATTTGCTTCTTTTTTCATTTTCTGATGTACTTTCAATCATAAGATTTTTTTAAAAATTAATACCTGGTTGTATCTAAAAGTTCAAATTTTCTTTCTATGGATATAAATGCTTGATAATCTGTTTTGTATGTATATTAGCTTTATAAAAAGAATTATTTAAACATTTTTCTAGAATCCAAATATTGTAGTTTAATGCTGTTTTAAAATTTTATCGAAAGCCAATTTTTATTTTGTTTTAGTGATTAACGCAGGGATAAAATGTTTAATATGTACAGCCCCCTTGCCCTTAACACATAAAGGTAATTACAATATTATTGTTAACCTGGGTTCGAAAAGAAATGAAAAAATATGATATAACATGAAATGCAGTTTGACACCTAGGAAAAAAATTGCAGGTGTCATTTGACGCCTTACTTAGAATTCCCAATTTCTAACCCTGATATGTATGCTTGGCGACAATGGCGCCTGTATAACAAAGAAGTACCATAAAAAAAACTTTCCCAAGTTTTATATTTGAAGCTGAATTTTTAAATGTAGAATCAATAATTATGTTGGACAATATTTACTTAGAAAAGCTATTGAAAGATAAACTTGCAGCTTCATTAGAAATATTTTTTTCTCGTTTTTGTTTTGTTCAGTTAAGAAGACCAAGCTTACTATATTTATGTTAATTTTTTTTAATAAAAACAAATTATTTTGTTGTGTAAAACATAAAATTTTCTTGAAACTTGTTTACTAAATCTTAATAGTTTGTTTTTTGTGAGTGTAAAAAAGCAAATTGTGTCTGTTTTCAATTAGTTGATCTTAAATTTTGTTAAGTAAAAAAGAAAAATAGAAAAACACATTTTCTAAGTGCCCTTAAGAATCCAAAAAGTGCCCTTTTCTCACCGGCAGCACCCTGCCCTTTTTTAAACCTGGGGGAAACTCTGCTATAGCATTTTCATGCTAAATGACGTGTTTTAATGTCTAATTTATATTAACTCTGAAAATATTTATAATCATCGATAAGTTAACTATTTTGAAACTATGGGACCCAGAAGCAGAAAATTCTCCAAGTGTCTGCGACGGATATTTCAGCGGTAGAAAATAATCTGCAGGTAAACTATGTTACAGTTCATGATTGGCAGGTCTTTGACATGTGTCCGTTTTTGAGTTTTAACTGCTATGTCCAAAACCATCTTATGTCAAAAACTTCAAATACTGCATTGATATGTAAAGTTTTACATTAAATAGTACTTATATTATATGAAACAGTACAACATTATACGTAATAAATAAGTCTTTTACTGTATATCATCAATAATTAATATCTAGTAAAGTATTACTGTTACATGCAATTTTTTAACTTGATTTCTCGATATTTACCTGCAACCTATTGGTGAATTGAGCTGTTTTTTTCCCGCGAGATATTGAAGAATTTCACGTTTATTTTTTGTAACCAACTGATGAATTTCGCGATTGTTTTCCTGTGATCGATTGAAGAAATTTGATATTTTCCTGCTACCAATTGACAATTTTTTTTTTTTTTTTTTTTTTTTTTTTTTGCCAACCGATAAGCGAATTTCGCGCTTGTTTTCCTGCGTCTTACAGGTGAAACTCGCATGTTTCTTTTTTAACACATAATTGGAGAAATTTCACATATGTTTTCATGACCGATCGGCGAATTTGGCTATTTACCTGCAATAGCTTGACAAAATTTACAATTTTTCCTTGCGACTGACTGACGCATTTCGCAATATTTTCCGCTATCTATAGATGAATTTTGCAATGTTCTTCCGCAGCAGATGGCAGAATTTTGGGGGTTTTTTCTGCAACTGACTGAAGAGATTCACTATTTTTTCCCGTAACAGACAGGTGAATTTCTAGATAGTTTTCTAACGATTGATTGACTAAACTCGTGATATTTTCCTGCAACTGATTGATGATTTTTTGGATTTTTTTCCACGTCTTGCTGGCAAAACTCGCAGGGTTTTTTTCACATGATCGTAGACGAATTTTGCTATTTCCCCCCTGTTATCGACTGGGGAATTTCGCAATTTTTCCCACAACAGATTGGCAAATTTTTCGATTTTTTCTTCACACGATCGATTAACAAATTTCGCAATATTTTCACATGACTGTTTAACAAATTTTGCGAAATTTTGCTGTGCCCGATTGACAAATTTTTTGGTTTTTTTCCGCAACCTATTGGTGAAATTCGCAGGTTGAAATATGTAGACGGAGATTTTTTTTCGCAAACCCAAAATGCTATGCAGCTATTAACAAAAAAAACAGGCAGAGTGCATTTGCAGCTCTAAAAGAAAATATAGGGCCTGCTTTTTGCTGATTTCTTCAACCGCTTTTCACAGATTTTCTCTTTTGAACTTTCTGGCGAGATGCAAGCACAGTATATGAGCAAACGCTGTTGGTCCATTGAGCAAGGATGTCGGAGGGGAAAAAATGATATTTAGCTTGCAAAGAATGAGACAATGCACAGAAGATCATAGCGCTCTGCCAGATTCGAAGCGAAAGTGTGGCTGCGGCACCGCACTCACTGACAAAGTAAAAAAATCTGCAGAAGGAGGGAGAAAAAATCTGAGCCGAAGAAAATTCCATGGAAAAAAATCTGCTGAAGAGGGGAAAAAATCTGCGACATACGTCGCCAGTCTCTATCTTTCTGCTACTGGGATATAGTATATTAAAAAAATATTGTATATTTTTGAAAATGCCATGATATTTACGAACCCTGATTTTTGTATATATAAAATAAGATAAAATGCCTTCAGTATGAAATAAAATGTTTCTAGTTGGTTATATATCGGTACTTTTTGGTTAGCCGGGCACCAGTGATATCTATACACACATATATCTACACAGATACATATATACATATGTATATATATACACATATATGTATGAATATATATACATATGTTTATACACAGTTTCCCCCAGGTTTAAAAAAGGGCAGGGTGCTGATGATGAGAAAAGGGCACTTTTCAGATTCTTATTGGCACTTTTTTTAATTTTTAAAGTTATTATTTTGGTGTTTAAAGCCACTTTTAATATTTAAAAGTCAGGGCATTCTTTTTAAGACAACATTGAGTCAGTTTTTACTCTGGAAGGAAATTTTTTAATGCAAAAAGGACACTTTTTCTACTGAGGGGCAAGAAGTGTGCTAATTATTTTTGTGAAGGACGAGAAGGGTGCTATTTTGTAAACCAAAGGGCAGGCAGGGTTCAGCACCCTTCTGAAACCGTCTGGGGGAAACTGATATACATATATATATGTACATATATCACTGGCACCCGGCTAATCGAAAAGCACCCAAAATTTTTATCATGCAATGAAATGAAAAGTTTTTAAAAAACCGTGACTTGCATATTTTATAATCTATGTATAAAGTTTTTTATATGATGTTTGAAATTTCATGTTTTGTTAGCATTGTACCCCCCCCCCCAAAAAAAAAAATAAAATAAAAAGGTACTTTTCTGTTATACGGACACCATGCCAAAATGTATGCTAATGTATGTATGTATATGTATGCTTGGTGACAATGGTGTCTGTATAACAGAAAAGTACCCTAAAAAAAACTTTACTAAGTTTTATATTTGAAGCTGAATTTCTAAATCTAGAATCAATAATTATGTCTTTACTAATGTAATGTAACTCTTAATTATGTCTTTAGACAGTATTTACTTAGAAAAGCTACTGAAAGATAAAATATCTCATTTAGATAAACTTGCAACTTCATTAGAAATAATTTTTTTCTTGTTTTCGTTTACTTAAGAAGACCAAGCTTACTATATTTATGTTAAAATTTTTTAATAAAAACAAATTATTTTGTTGTGTAAAACATAAAGTTTTCTCAAAACTTGTTTACTAAAACTTAATAGTTTGTTTTTTGTGAGTGTAAAAAGCAAATTGTCTGTTTTCAATTAGTTGATCTTAAATTTTGCTAAGTAAAAAAAAAAAATAGAAAAAGACATTTAGAATATTGTTTTACATAAGTTTTCATGCTAAATGACATATATGTTTTAATGTCTAATTTATATTAACTTTAAAAATATTTATAATCATCAATAAGTTAACTATTTTGAAAATATGGGATATAGTATATAAAAAAAATTGTATATTTTTGAAATCATGATATTTACAAATCCTGATTTTTGTGTATATAAGATAAAAATGCCTTCAGTATAAAATAAAATTTTCTAGTTTATTATATCAGTACTTTCAGTTAGCTGGGTGCCAATGAAATATAAACACACACCCATATATGTGTGTATATATATTTCACTGGCCCCCCTGGCTAACCGAAAAGTACCGTTATATCTTACCATTTTTATAATGGGCTTAAGTCTAATTTTTAATAGACCCAATTACATGCGATTTTTTTTTTATTTTTTTTTTATTGATATGTTTATTTTTACATGTAAGTTTTTAAAGATACTATATTGCAATGTTAAAATATTGGCTATTTGTTTCTAGCTCATGTTGAATTATTGGCAAGATTAAAATTAAAAAATATGGCTATCACTGGTCTAAGTATATCTTCATAAGCAGTCTACTAGTGTGGACAAAATGGGAGAAATAAAAGTAAGTTAATTTTTGTTTATTTATTTGATAAGTATTGTGTTATGTGCTTAAATTATAAGCAGGGCGGGATTCGCGGTGAAAATTTTGAAATACTGCCCAAAAAAGATTGTGGGCGGGAGCCTCCCGCCCAAAAAATTTCACAATTTTCGGAAAAATTTGCATTATTTTATTTACCTGCAACTGAACGATAAATTTCGTGATTTTTTTTTTCCCGCAACCGATCGACGAACTTGGCGTTTCTTTCGCGACAGATCGACAAACTTTGCTGTTTTTCCCGTGACAGATCGGCAAACTTTGTGGTTCGAACTTGGCGTTTTTTCCACAACAGATCCACGAACTTTTAGTTTTTTAAGCGACTGGTCGACGAACTTTTCGTTTTTTAAGCAACTGATTGACGAACTTTGTTTTTTGGGGACAGATCGACGAACTTTGTGTTTTTCCGCGATCGATTGACGAAATTTGCTTTTTTCCCGCCACTGATCAACGAACTTTGCGGGGGGGTTTTTTGCGACAGATTGACGAACTGCGTTTTTTCCACGACAGATCGACGAACTTTGTGTTTTTTCCGCGACAGATCGACGAACTTTGTTTTTTCCATGACAGATCAACGAAATTTGCGTTTTTTCCGAGATCGATCGGCGAAATTTGTGTTTTTCCCGCGGTCTATCGACAAAATTCGTGTTTTCTTTTTCACAATCGACCGACGAAATTTGCGTTTTTTCGCGATCGATCGACGAAAATCGCGTAACTTTCCAAACACTTCACAGAATACTGTGGGCTCAAATAAATGGCAATAACAAAAATGAAAATCCTAATTATGAATATATATGAATTAATAAAATGAATTTCATCAAAGTATCGCAAAAAAAATCCGAGAAATTAGTCAAATGATCGTGGGAAAAATTGCGAAATCTGTCAAATGAACTCTGGGAAAAATCATGAAATTAGTCAAAAAATGATTTCAGTAAAAAAATCACAAAATCCATCAAGTGATTTCGGGGAAAAATCGCAAAAATAATCAAACGATCGCAGAAAAAATCATGAAATTCATTAACGAATGAGAAAAAAAAATCGCTAATTTTACGATCGCGTAAAAATCATGAATCTTATCGACCGAGTGTGTAAAAATCATGAATTTTCTAATGCATAAGTGCAATTTTTTCTTATTTTCTGTTCAGTTGTTCCAAAAATGCAAAATATTTATTCAAGGGAATTTATTTCTGTTTCTGCACTTGATAAATTTTAGGAATGTGTGTGTGTGGGGGGGGGGGACTGAAACTTTGCACAGGGCGCAAATTTTCTTTTGCATGATCCTCTTTTTTTTTTCTCAAAATATTTAGCTTTTTCCTCTCCAGTCGCTCCCCTCTCCCACACTCTTTCCTCCCATAAAATGGACTTTTGAAAACAGAAGTTCTGTTGTTCTGATTGACTTACGTGTTGTGAGTTCTAAATAAATGTAAAAAAAAAAAAAAAAAAAAAAAAAAACAGATGCATCAACTGCATAATTGCAATATGCATTTTCCATTTACGGCACGTTTCTATAAGTGGAACATTAAAAAAGTGAAGTTATTTTAATCAGATTATTATGAGATTCTTAAAAGTACAGCACGATTTCAGCTTACCTTGATAATGTGCACTAGTGAATCCAGAGTGTGGCGTTCTGGGGAGGGGGGTAATTCCCCCCCCCCTTAGTTTAGATAAAATGGAGTTTTCATGCAGAATTATCAGATTTCTTCCAAATTTTGTATATAGACTCATTGTGGTACGGAGCATCCCTGATTAGTTTTGGGGGTTCATTGGAAAAGTTTAAAGGGGAACAAAGGCTAACCCCCCCCCCCTCCCTCCCCTTAATTTAGATAAATTGGTTTTTCATGCAGAATTATCAGATTTGCTCCAGAGTTTGTATAGAGGTTCATTGTTATAAGGTGCTACACTGATTAGTTTTGGGGGTACATTGTAAAGGTGAAAATAAGCAGTCTCCACTCGTCGATTAAACTTTAAAAACTGGCGATTAAACATATGGAAAGAACCAGCCAAATTCAGGATTTCCTGATTACCATTTTCCCCTAAATTTCACGATTTTTCCGCGTCCATTCGACGTAATTTGTACGCCCCGTTGGAAGAAATTTATGATTTTCTGTACATAATCGACGAAATTCATGATCTTTACGTGTCAGATTGATAAAATTCATGATTTTTAGGAGTGCAATCGACAAAATTCATGATTTTTATGCGCATAATCGACGAAATTCATGATTTTTACATGCCCAGTTGATAAAATTCATGACTTTTCCACGCTCGATAGACGAAATTCAAGATTTTTCCGCTCCCGAATGACAAAAATCAAGATTTGTATTTAGCTGTTCGATGAAATTTAAGATTTATACGTAGCTGATCGACGAGATTCAAGATATTTATGTAGCCGATCGACAAAATTCAAGATATTTACGTAGCCGATCGATGACATTGAAGATTTTTCTGCACCTGATCGACAAGATTGAAGATTTTTCTGCACCTGATCGACGAAATTGAAGATTTTTATGCATCCGATCGACGAAATTGAAGATTTTTATGCACCCATTCGACGAAATTGAAGATTTTTATGCACCCATTCGACGAAATTCATGACTTTTATGCACTCTGTCAATAAAATTCATGATTTTCATTCTCCCGATCTACGAAATTCATGATTTTTACGTTGAATGATGAAATTCATTATTTTTATGCACACTATCGACAAAATTCATGATTTTTACGCGCTTGATCGACAAAATTCATGATTTTCCATGCGATATCGACGAAATTCATGAATTTTACGCTTTCGAATGACGAAATTTGCAATTTTTTCTGAAACTAATTGCCGAAATACACACAATTCCTGAATTTGTGCAGAGTTTGGCCTGCTGGCCACAAGTTGTGCATGTGTAATGCATTCATGATTCATATCATGTTGTGGGTTATTATTTAGTACATAAACATACCTATTTATTATTGTCAGACCTTGATTCTATACAAATAATTTTTTTTGAAAAGTACTTATGTAGTTAGTTAAAAAGTACCTAAGCTAGTGTGACTTATGTAGTTAGCTACATAAGCATGTTGTGTAGAACTTTACTGTTAACTTATTTTAAAATTTAAAATAGATTGGAAATTAATATCGGAAGTTTATTCAAAACAATATAAATTAAAACATTTTTATTTAGTACATAAATTACTTTTTTACTGTAAAGTCATTGTATTTAAAAAAAATAAATATTCAGTGACATACGTGTATTTACTGGCTACTAAAGAAATTATTCTCATTAGCCAGTAACTGGCTACTAAAACAAATCAACCTACCGGCCAGTGGCTACTAAGCGAAATTCCTTATTTTCCCCTTTAGTTCATTGGTTACAAAGGGGGAAACGAGGGGCTAATCCCTCCCCCTTAATATAGGAATAGCCTTTGAGCTCAATGCCATCAGTTTAACTGGACGCTTTTCTTTTTATTTTAATGGTACTATCAAGTTGTTTGCCGTCAAATTTTGGTGGGTTTCATCTAGTTTTCTTTTATTTATTAGGGTTGATGTGCGCCAGGTTTTATTTTAATGAAAATGTTTGTCTGATTCAGGTTGATGATTTTTAAGTTAATAATTTTTTTTTTGTCTGGTTCAGTTAGAGTTGTAGGTTTACTTGATATAATGTTTAGCAGGCTTATTTTCAGGTTGGTTTGTTGTCTGGCTTAGTTCATTGTGGTCACTTATGGGTTTTGCGGGGCTGATTGCAACTGTCTTGATCCAGTGCAGTATTCTATTTTATGTGCATTAATTCCAGGGAAATAATCAAATAAAAGTATGGTGTCTTATTAAAAAAAGAAAATTCAATCATTGTTAACAATAGATTATGCAATCTGATGCAGAATTTCATTTAAAAGTGTTAAAAGGAAATTATAACTACAATCATCAAAACTTACTCAAACCAGGGTTGGCAGGTTTCTGACAGTTTAAACTGTCACTTCAAAAACCTAATCAGAAACCTCGAATACTACATTGATATGTAAAATTTCACATTAAATGTCATATATATACAACATTAGATGTAATGTTTAAAATGTTACTATTACTGTAAATCAATAATTAATATCTAGTAAAGTGTTATTGTTAAGTGTAATTTTTTAACTGGGTAAAATTGTTTTTAAGTAATTGAAACTGCTCACATGAACTGCACATTTTTTCCCTTACTTAAAATATCTTAAATGTGCCCGTAATTTAAAACAATGATATCATCATCTTCCTGCAGCATGGCTTAAAGAGTGTAAAGAATCATAGAATCCCAGCTGCCAAGTGATACCTGCTGGAATAGTCAACTGAACATTTTATGGAGCCCTGAAACATTTTATGGAATCGGAATATTTCAGAAAATTATGGAAGAGCATAAGGAGGATGCAAGGAATATTAGAATTTCCCAACTAGTTAATGATTTTAATTTATGCAGTGCAAATATCTTATTCTTCAGTTAAAACCCATAGGTGTTTCATTGCATTAGATATTCTTAAACGAGATACTGCTACAATTGCTAATGCATGTCATGTTTGATCAAGTCTTCAGAAAAAAAGTTCACTTAAGCCCCATATTGAAAATGTGCATAATAAAAATGGATCAAATCATGAAACTTTGAATTGTTTTTGTTTGATTTTGCATCTCAACCATAACGGTTGCAGAAATTTATTCAGCTTGCACATGGACTACAGAAAGCAAGGGTCGATGCAGGTTTTTTTTCTTGGGGCCCATTTTGTGAAAATTAAAGGTTATTTTTGTGAAAAATATTTTTTAACGAAAGTTGAAATCGAGTTAATAAAATTTGAACCAAGCATTTATAAACAAAAACCTTTTAAAATCCTTTTGCTGAAGTTTTCCTCTCTGGTGAACTTGTTTGTTTACAAATTACACATTTTAAAACATCACAAAATAATAAATAGATAATAAATAGTAATTTTTTATGGAATAGAATTTTGTGAAGGGACCCATTTTATCAAATTGATTTTTGTGAAGGGGCCCATTTTATTAGATTTCCCCAAATTTTTCCTGGATCGACCCCTGGAAAGAATAGATAAATGTTTACCTGTATGCTGGTAACATAAATCACATTTCTTAATAAGGGTGTATAATTTTAAATTAAAAATTAAATTTAATTACAACTATTGCAATTTAAACTTAAATTATTTACACTAGTTTGTATCTGAAATAGCAAAAACTTTCTTCTGGTCTTTGATAAAAATGCATTTGTAACTTTTTTTTTTTTTTCAGATTCTCCTTTTTTCAGCCTATGGTGGCAAAGATGCACATAGTGCAACCAGGAAAATGAGGTCCTAATATCCAGTATCTTCGCAGAAGCAGAAAATTCTCCAAGTGTGTGCGACGGATATTTCAGCGTCAGAAAATAATCTGCAGGTAAACTATGTTACAATTCATGTTACAATTCAATAAGTATGAACCCTGAGGGGGTAGTTGAACTGTTTGGAAGGGAGAAAAATAATCTATCCCACTATTTTATATGATATTTGAAGAATTACATTAATACAGACATGACAAAAAGTTTGAAAAAAATTTAAATCTAGAACCGAGAACTCAGAATGATTATATACAAAGTGTTTATTTTTAAAAAAAGGAAGAAAATCGAGCTCTATATATACACAACACCTCTACGTTTTTCAACTTTCACCAATGTTATGGACCTTTAACAATTGGGTTGCTAAATGAATTTCTGATTTTTTTTTCGATTTTGTGCACTGGAGATGAGTTTCAGAACCTTTACAAAATCTGATGTCTTTACTTTTAACTACTTGCATGAAAAATACATATTTAGGATGATGGCATCAATATCCATTTCTGAATAAAATTGTTTTATTATATCCTTAATGAAGTATAGGTAAAACTTGAATCCCTGGTATTTTCTTAGGTTCTATGTGATGTGCATTGAAATTTTAAACTGATGTCCAAAGTTTGAAAGGGAAACAGTCAATTCATTTTTTCTGTTAGATGAGAAATGTTTGTTGACTTTAAAGCTCTTCTGAAATCCAAAATAACTACTTTCTGACTTCTAAATTAATTTTTCTTCGCAAATACGTGAAATTGCCAGGTGTTCTTATTCAGAAACTATGTATTCAAAAGACATTTTCCTTTTTTTTTTTTTTTTTTTTTTTTTTTTGGTAAAGGCAGAAGTTTTTTCAGAAAAAACAATCAAAGTCAGCATTTTGAACCTAATTCTGATGCACAAGAAAGGAAAAAACATTCTCACGTAACAAGATTCGCTGACAAGTTGATAAGTAATTTATTTATCAAAAAACACTATTTGATTCCAAATTGCTTTAATAGTCATGCCTGCCAATTGGGTACCTTTTATGTTTAAAAATGAGTAAGAAAATTTAGCGTTGTTGAGCAGGGAATTTGAGAATTACTTTAAATTGTCAAGTCCTAATTTCTGTAAATTGCAAGGATCAACTAGTTTGTTGTTTCTAAATGTTTCCTTGGAGTTCAGGAAAAATAAAATTCCATGTGCACTACAAGTTCTGCACAGTTCTAGTCTCATTTCTGCTTAGTGCTGACTAGGCGAATTTGGTGGGGCGCAGCACACGGTGGACCTTACTGTCCTTTTGGTTCTTTTCCTTTTTTGGTAGCAAAAAAAATATCTTGAAATACATCTGTCTGTCGTCGGAATGTCAATAGGTCGAGGAAAAAAATTGCAAAATTTCTTGATCAGTTGTGAGGGGAAAAAATACAAAATTTGTTGATTGGTTTCATGGAAAAAATTATGTATTTCGCCAATCTGTTGCAGGAAAAGTTTTTAACTACTTGCCTCTGTTGTGAGAAAAAAAACCACACCATTCGATAATCGGTCAAGGGAAAATATCAGTAAATTCGTCAATTGGCCACGGGAAAAATATCGTGAAATTTGTTGATCTGTCGGGGGGGAGGGGGTGGGTTGTAAAATTCACTGTTTTGTCACTGAAAAATATCGCAAAGTTTGTCAATTGGTCTCGGGAAGAAAGTTGTGAAAATTTTCGATCAGTTGCGGGGAGAGGGATGGTAAATCACGAAAATTTTCAGTCTTAACGCAAGGAAAATCGCGAATCTTGTCACTCTCGCAAGAAGAAACCATGCAATCAGTCGAGCAAAATATCGCAAAAATTGTCCATCTATCAAGGAAAAAAATCGCAAATTTGTCAATTGGATGCATAAAAATATTTCTAAATTCGTGAGCAGGTTGTGAAGAAAAATCCCAAAAATTTTCATTCAGACGCAGCGAAAAAAAAAGTGTTCATTTTGTCAATCTATCGGTCAGAAAAAAACATGAAATTCACCAATCGGTCGTGGGGGAAAAATAGTGAATTTCTTCAATCTATCTCAAGGAAAAAATCATAAATGTTGTCGGTTGGTTGCTGGAAAACATCGCAAAATTGTCAATCAGTCGCTTGAGGAGGAAAAAATTACAAATATTTTCAGTTGAACACTGGAAAAAAAAATCATAAAATTTGTAAATCATGTTCGAAAAAAAAAAGCATGCAAATCATCGATCACTCACGGAAAATATCGCAAAATTTGTCAATTGCTCATGAAAAAATATTGCAAAATTTGTTGATATGTTGTGGGAAAAAATTGCAAATTTTGTCAATCTGTCGTGGGATCCTATCGTGTCAATCCCCACAAAATTTTTTGATCGGCATGATAAAATATTCGTCAGTTGGTTGCGGGACTTGATCTTCGTTTTAAAAAACAAATTTCTTCGGAAAATGGTAATTCTTTTTTGGGCCGGAGCCTTCCGTCCTCAACATTCTTTTGGGTGGGATTTCAAAATTTTGGGCATGAATCCCATCATCCGACCCTGAAATTCAAGCCTTGTATAGATTTATTATTTAAAGTGGTTTTTCTGTAATTTTCTACGTTATGAAATTAGACAACTCAATGTAATTAACTCTTAACAAAACTCAATACAATTAAATATTGAGAGTGTGCTATTGGAGGGTTTAGAAACAAATCTATTGGTAAATACTGTTTGATATTAATTTATATCCGAACGGAATAGCTGTTGCAATAATAGTAAATATTCATGCACTGTATGATTGTGCATAAATGTTATATACAGTGTTGTTATAACTAAAGTTACCCTGCTTAGACCTGATTGACAGATATCGATGAAACTTGGAATATAAGTTATATGAGGGGGCGGAGGGGAGTTGCAAAATTCACCGGTCCATCACTGAAAAATATTGCGAAATTTCTCAAAAGAAGTCTGCTGTTTTTTTGTTGGTTTGTTTGTTTGTTTGTTAGTTAGACTGTTTGAAGTGAAATTAAACCAATTCTCAATATGCTGCCTGGTGTACATTGTAGATGAAAACTGTAGTTATTTCTGAACTAATAAAATTTTAATCTTTATTTTATTTTATTTTTCCTTTTCATCAAAAATTTTTCTGCTCTGGGGAACCTTATTACTCTACTTTCCCCTTTTCAAGTCCACAAATCCAAAATAGTAAAATTTCTGTTTTCTTTTCTTCTTTAGATTTCGATAGTTGGAATTTTTCGGGTTTGTGGGATATGAAATTGAAAAATTAGTAAATCATTTGAGAATTTCTAGCTGAGCAAGTTTATTGGCAGGCATGCCCAAAAAGCTGTTGCATCTGATGATACTTTTGCAATAATTAATGAGTTAACTGTCCTCCCTGTAGCACTGAAATGTGAAGAGAAAGGAGATTCATCTTAAAGTTCCTATTTTTTCAGCCCTCTACCCTCACAATTATTTTTTATTTAGCTGTGAGCCGCAAAGTTTTACAATCCGGATGTGATTGCATGAATTTCGTCAATCCTATGAAGAAAAAAAAGTAAATTTGTTAAGTCTGTGGCAATATTGGAAACTTCATCATTTGATTGCGAAAAATAATTGTGAATTTCATCCATAGATTGAAAATAAATCGTGATTTTCGTCAATGTATCTCAGAAGAAAAAAAATATGAATTTCGTCTATCGGTCATTGAAAAAGTTGCCAATTTTGTTAATCGATGGCTGATAAAAAACGTGATCTTAGTCTATGAAGTGGTTATAAAAAGAAAGAAAAATTCTCCAGTCAATTGCATTAAAAAATTGTTGATTTTGTCAGTCATTGTAATATATCTGGAAATTTGTCGATCAGTTGATAAAAATCGTAAATTTCGGCATTCACTTTTCGAAATATCGTTTTTTGTCATTCATCTGTGTAAGAAAGAAAAAATCTAATTTCTTCAGTCTCATCAATCAGTCCCTGAAATGAATCTCAAAATTTGTCGACCATTGGTTGATAAAAAAAATCTCGAAATTTCAACAGTCACTCGCTGTGAAAAAAAACATTTTGATTTTGCCAGTAAGCCATAACATATTGCGAATTTCTTCTGTGTCTTCAATTTCGTCAGTCAAGCAAAAAATCACAAATTCCTTCAGTTAGTCGTGGTGAAATATCATGCATTTCTTCAATCAGTCTCTGCAAATATTACTAATTTTGTCAATCTGTCATTGAAATATATCATCAAATGTGTCGATTGTTCATTGATTAAAATCTTATTTTTCAGTCACTTATGGCTTAAAAATATCGCTGATTTCGTTAGTTGGTCATTGAAATGAATCAGGAAAATGTGTCAATTGTTCGTTATTAAAAAATGCATATTTCGGCAATAGTGGAAAAAAATCTTTTGTCAGTCAGTCATCGAAATATATTACGAAATTTGTCAATCATTTTTGTCAATAAAAATAGTAATTTATGGCAATCAGTCACGGTAAAACAAAAATCTCAGATTTCTTTCTGTAGCTTTCCGATATTTTTTTAATTTAAACCCTATCTTACCAAAACTAATTTGTCTTGTTAATTTATATGCAAATAATGTACTAATATTGTATTCTTAAATATTTTCTAGCTTCAGTGAGACACGACCAACTGTTTGAAGATGCTGCTGTTAGTAACATTCAAAGCTGGATAGCCAAGTGGCTGTGATATGCAACAGATAGAGAGTTGGGCTGTCGAGAAAAAAAAAACAACCTAATGTATCAGAAAATTTTGATTTTAATAAATAAATAAATAAATTACCATGTATTAGTATTGTCATTTCTTTTTTTTTTCCAAATCTTAATATCAAAATTTTTATTACATACAATTTCAAAGGTTTTGAAATATCAATATTTGTATGGAGTTAAATAAAATTTGTTCCAAAGTTGATTTTTCTTTCTTTTTTTTTTTTTTTTATTATCATTGCAGAGGATGAAGTCAAAAAAAGGATCTTTCAAAGTTTATTATACTTTAGCCAAAAATGTAAAATACTTTATAAAATTTATCTCATGTTTCTTTTAAGTATATCAACAGTTTTAAATTATCTGCACAAACTAAAAAAGTCAGTTTTTATAAATAGCCTTGACTTGACAATAGCTTTTCCTGTTTAATTAAAAATAAATTGTAAGGTAGTTTATCAGTGAAGCTAATCTAAAAAATAAAAATCAAAGTACAACCAATATTATTGCAGTTTGATGACAAATTTAAACTTTTAAAGTATTGTTAAGTATGTAAACAATGCCATTTTTGAAAAACAAATTTTATTTTTGGCATAAATATTTTCAAATCTTCAATTATTACTAATTTGATACTGTGCATTTTGTTTTGGAGCAGCTTTTCAGTGTTCTTAAGGTCGAAATGTGAAGCAACAGAGATGTTACTATAGTGATGACTATAGTACATTTTATGATGAATGTGATCAAGTTATTCATGTGAAACATAAATAACATACACAGACAGGTGTGGGAGAATTAACAGAAAATTTTATCAGACAATGATTTACTTCACTAGCCAACAAGATGCAAGATACAGTTGAGCATTGTTATGACAAGATGTAAGTAACTGAAAAAGAAATAGTTTCATAATCTTTTGAATAAAAATATTGAAAAAAAAAACTTAGTTTACTGAAGATAATTGAGGTTGTCAGGGCAAGAAAGAGATAAGCCACATTTGTAAACTTCTGAGATATCAGTTTGAAAGTTATATCAAAAACTCAAATCAAGATATATAACCTAAAGTTTTTTCGTCAATGTCTTAGTAACATTTGAGGTACTGAGCCACAATATGGCATTACTTTAATGATATTAATATTACATTTTTTGTAAATTAGCTATCTTTATTGGGGTAAAAAACGAAACTTGTCACATAGGCTGCCACCAAGTGACATTAGAAACAAATTATATGTTTTGTATTATAATTTACAATATTGAGCAACAGATTACAGTACTATATTTATTTCACTAAAAATGTGGCTTGGGACTTTCTTGCCCCGACCCCCTCAATTGTTGGGTAAAGCCAGATCAACTATTTAAAGTATAGTACATTGGGAAAATTGTAAAGTTTTCTGAATAAACATTTTAGGAAGTCTGCCATTATAATTTTAGAAAAATTTAGTGTCTAGTGGCTAATTAAGCAAACATCACATTTTGCATAGTTTGTTCAAAATATCAACTTTTATCAAAGATAAATAAAATGTTTAACTGTTTTATTGCATTTTAAAAGTACAACTAAACTTAATGTAGAAATTTTTCTTTAAAAAAAATGGTGGTATGTTCATTTAATACTAGTGATGTGAGAAATATAAGTCAATTTTTTTACAGTAAACTTGTAAATATAAAAGACCGGCTAGAAAGGTAAAAGGGAGATGTATCATTTATTGTGTTGTCCTCTAAATGTTTCTTAATAAAAACCCACCACCCGTACTGCATCAAATATTTCACTAAAGTCAATTTTTTTTGTTTTGTTCTCTTTTTCTGCACCATTTATAATAATAAAAATACCTAAGAAGTCTTATTTAGTTTTAAAATAATTTAAATTAACAATTGCAGAATTCTGGCTAAGCATGAACTTATAAATTTTCTTGTAATAGAATTTTAGAATGATCTACATAATTTTTTTTTACGTTAAACCATTAATATGTAATAAAATGCTCCATATTCTGCTGATTATGTGTGTGTTTTTTCAGGTAACAAAGATTATATATATATTTTTTAATTCTTTATTAGATTTTATACAGAAAGAATTTCAAAAGTTTTTTTTTTTTTTTTTTTTTTTTTTTTTTTTTTTAAGATGACAGCAAAATATATAATAATAATATTATAAAAAAATCAAAGCATTAAATATTTTTTCTGAATAGCTTGAAATTTGATTTGCCTTAAAACCTTTTAAAAAAAATATTCTGTTATGTATGTCAACTAGGAATAATAAATGACAATAACGGAATAAAATATTTTTTTTTTTTTGGGGGGGGGTGGAGGGGTGTCTGAAAACTTTAAATGCATTTTTAGAAGAACTTTGATTTCACTGATTTTAGTATGCGGTAAATTAGGTTACTTGGAAATTTTACAGATATTCTTAAGAAATGTTTTTTTACATTGATTTGCACATAATGTAGTTTTGCTATGAAATTGGAAGTATCTGTCGTAAATTTTTAATTTTGAATCATTTATATTGAAAAATAGATTTTTTTAATTTAAAATTGGTATTTTTGGTAAAAATTTCAAATTTTGACATTTTTTAAATTTCTAGTTCATTGCACAGAACAAGAACAAAAGAATGTGGCAATGAAAAAATTTTTAAATGAATAAAGACATTTATATAAAAGATTTAAAGAAATCGAAAAAACAAAACTTGGTATCTGTATTTAGTTAAAGAATTGAAGTTAAGTACAACACCATAAAATGATAAATTGAGCATGTGAGTGGAAAAAGCATAACATTAGAGCTGATGTAAATGTTGAGGAAACGCAAAAAAAAAAAAAAAAAACGTGCATTTCAAAGTAAAAAACTGATTAATTTTATTTATCAATGAAACTATTTCATTTCATTTTTTGTTTTTAGAATGTTATTCTTTTTCCACACACCTGTTCAGTTAACTGCAAAATGTGAAAAGAAAAAAAAATCTTCAGTTAACTTTTGACAATAAAAGTTTAATTATTTTTATTTATAGAACTAGGATAAATTAACTTGTGTATTTTCCATTTGTTCCTTTCTTTATATAACAGTAGAGGAGAATAAGCTACTATAAATAAACTTGCTTTTATAAGCTAAGAAATTTTTTTTTAGTTTTCAATACTATGAAATTCAATTCTTTACTGTTCAATATTAATTAAATCAAAAATATTCGCCGACATTCGTATAAATGTCGATAAATTGTCACAAAATCGATATTGATCATAAATATACGTCGAATATAAGGCACAAGAACGATATTCATCGCATATACGTCGAAAATAAAAGGCGAAATGATAACAATTAGATATAAGCAATACCAAATTAGTGTCATTTTGTTTACGTTCTTGTGTCGGTCAAATCGGAATTCAAGCATATTTGTATCGAATACGTATCGGATATATCGCCGGTGGCCGTCGTTGTGTCAGAATTATGGCGGCAAATCGATAACCAGTCCACGTATCGCTAAAGATACCAGAAAAGTTGACAAAATCGAAACAGTTCTGTTAAGATTTGCTGTTATCGGTATAGCACCTCTAGTATTTGATGATAGGTATCTTTCTTGTATCAATCTGTCAGCTCTGTGTTTGCTGGGGATTTCCTTGATCGCCACATGGAGGTGATCCACCTGACCTGCACCTTGGCCGTCGTGTCTACAGCATTATTTTACTGATTTACTTAAGTTTACTGCGTTAGTTGGTTAAAAATTGCTATATCTTTGTCGATATAGCACTACACCACACAGCGATTTACATAGTCATGCTTGATATGGGTATTTCTTATATACTGGTGCGAAAAATTAAAGGTATAAGTATAAAAACTCAGTCAACTTCAACGATTTTGCAGCAAAAGATACCCATAATATCTTTATTTTGTGATGTCAATATATCTTCAAAATGCAGAATATCGTATTTCTGAAAAGAAAAATTTAAATAATAATATAGGAAATGTGATATAAAGTAAGGTAGGGACAAGTTTGTGTTATTTTGTACAACATCTTACAGATACGTAGAAATATTTTATAAGTTTTGTAGATGCCCCTGACCAAAATTCAAACATTACAGCTTTACTAAGCTTACTGTCCTCCTTCGTTTCTTACATTTAAACGCCATTTCTCACAATACGTCAAAACCCTTCTCCACGACATGTTCCACTTTCCACATGCGAAAAGCTTAAGGGATTTGCATATTTCTGTGTAGAGAAGATGAATACGATTAGACTACTTGATAGTGTTTACCTTGATAAAAACGTTTTTTAAATCGTAAAATTTAAAAGAGAACATCACATTTTCATAAATATATAAACTCATAAAACTTTATTTTACTTAACTAAGATGTCACACAAAATAAATGTATAAACAAATAAACCACTTGATATGCTTCCGATTCATTAGACAAAAATACATCATCGATTAAACGTTGATGTATTTTTGTGATAATGGTTTTTATTTCTAATGAAACCGAAGCATGTCAAATGATTTATTATCGATGATGCATTTTTATGATAGTGGTTTTTATCTCTAATGAAACCGAAACATATCAAGTGGTTCATTTGTTTACATATGTATTTTGTGTGACACCTTACTTAAGTAAAAGAAAGTTTTAGGAGTTTATATATTTATCTTGAGTTGCAAACCCTTTCATTACTACCTTTCGTCGTACCTTTCGCTTAAGATAATTAAAGTAAAGTTCCTTTTTAAAGTTGTTCTTTTATTTTTTCTCTACAGTGTACTTTAACATAAGGAAATAAAAATAAATATTTTACACTACAGATGTGTACCTCTTGCTCGCCAGCTCCCTGGAAACATGCATTATTCAACGTTGTAAAATACATATAAATGGTACACATACTCGAAAACGTTATTATATCAGTTTATAATAATTAAAGATTTTCCTTGCACACTAGATGATTGATTTTTAAGTTTCGCTAAAAATGTTTGTTAAAATAAATCTTTGCTAAATACAATGTGTAAGAAAACAAATGACAATCAAAAAATATTTAAAGTAACCAATTTTTCATTTCTCCTGCAGTGTAACTACGTCCATAATTTTATGTCGCAAAAAATTTTGTCGTAATTTCACTTGCATGGTAAATAAAGAAAAATATATGCATATACTACATAACAGATATTGAAACATAATAAAATTGTAATTCGGAGAACAGGTATGAATTTTACTAAAAGTCATTTAAATATATATATTTTTTTTTTTATTTACAAATATAGTATAAATAAAATTTTAAACGAGTGATTTCAAGTGCTTTTGTGGAACAAAATTATTCACCAATTTACTGTACTAGTATATTTATTTATATCTTATATAAACTGATTGGGACAATTTATATTAGTTTCTAACAATTTTCTTAATGAGAGGAAGGCTTGACATCCTGTTTCTAAGTTTGTTAACATTCAGTAATCGTAAATTTTCGTTATTAATTACAGAATAAGTTATAAAAATATACTTGTACGAATATATTTTGATAGAATGCTGATATAGATTTACGATTAATTAATTTAAAAAGGAAGAAAAATTAAATTACATTAAAATATTCTACCTAATATCGTATTAGGAAAATTCAAATACTATTAATTAGAGCTTTAACTGTTTAAAATGTTACTATTTTATACTATTTATGCTTCCAAACCTCCAGATTCTTGAATACCAATATTTTCAAATAGAAATCTTAGTTTAATTTAATTGTAAAGTGTCTTTATTTAAAATAATTCTATTCAAAAGTAATCGTATTCAAAAAACGGGAAGGTTGGCAACTCTGTACTATATACCGAAGGCTTGCATCGGTGTGTACTTTACTATACCTGTAGTCATCTCTGGCTTGGTTAATTGTATGGTTGCGGGTATTACGGTCATATTTTGCACACAAGGGATAAACAGATCGGGACCTCTGTTTAAAGCTTAAATCAGGAAAAACAACAGCAAAATTTATGAATCCATTTAGATGAGGTAAGAATGTTTGCGACGATTGGTGCAAATGAGTGTAATTTCAAGCATAATATTCTAGACATCGAAACACAACATTTCATAAAAATGACGAAATGTAACGTAAACAGAAGGTAAGTTGTGAACTTTTTACAAGTTATTTCGGGAAAACCGAAGACAAATCTTAAAAAGCGTGTAGATGATTTGGATATTCAAATTCCATTTTAATTGGCGAAAAATTTTCACAGTTAATCATGCTTGTTAAACATGTTAGAACTCAAAAGAAGAAATGTAAATACACATACAAATCTATTGTTTAAACTATTGTACACGAGCATTATAGTTGAATTTTCTTTACAAAAAACTATGAAAGCAAGTAAAATTTTATTAATATTTTATCCAATTTTGTTTAATTTTGTATTTTTGGACAGAAATTAAGTGAATTATGTTTACACCTACACTGCACACTTCATTATATTAAACTACATTGAATTGAATTGAATCTATTATATTTAAAATCTGACTGTCGGTTTGTATTTCATAGCTCCTCCTCCTAGAATATAGGACGTTGGGAAGGGAATGAACACCGCATTTGCATGGATCCCAGAATATAATACAAACCCTCAAAATTTTAAAATTTGAGTCAGTTTTCGAGATATTAACTTTTTGCTGTTGTTGCATTTTTAACGACATTTCAATGAAAATGGCAACTAAATTACTCCATTTTTGTAGATAAAATCGGAAAAAGTGGAAACAAAATGGATTATTCAGTGGTTGAAGTATCATAGTTGAGGTTTATTCCAACAGAGTGAAAACTGTCCAGACCAAGACTCGAACCAAGGTAACCCGGTTCGAATCTTGGTCCGGACATTTTTCACTCAGTTGGAATGATAAAAACCACAACTATGCTACTCGAATCATTGAGTAAGATTTACCTAGTGGAAAAACATTTTTACCTCTTATAAATATATATAAACTCGGTTTGTGGCGTCAGATGCCTTCATCCGAAAAATCTACAAGAGACCACGCCATTTCTTCCGGTCAAGAGTCCATTCTTCCTCCAGACCCCTATCCCTCATGGCTTTTTTTATATCATCCATCCAGATCTTTCGTGGTCTTCCTCGTTTCCTCTTTTGGTTTGTTCTGAAATTAGATGCGATTTTGGGTAGTCTCTCGTCACTCATTCTTTGAACATGACCATACCAGATTAATTGTTTATTTTGGAGATAGTCTAATAGGGTTCCCTATATTTTCATCATTTCTTTTATTCTTTCATTTCTTATTCTCTCAATTCTTAATATCCTGCATGATCTTTTTAGGGCATCCATTTCCACTGCTGCTAATTTCTTTCTTTCAGTCTCCCTAATTCTAAATCTTTCTGCTCCATATAACAAAATGCTCTTTACTATAGAATTATCTATATTATATTTTCTTTTCCTGGATATCTCCTCACTCCACCAAATAGATTTTAAAAGTTTTATAGCCTTTCTTCCTTGGCAGATTCTGTATTTAAACTTTCCCCTCTTCATTACGATAAAATTGATTATTATATTTATATTGATGTCATTTTCCAATTAAAATTGAAAAGATACATTATTTTCAATTTATAATAGTCCGAGAGGCAGCTACACAAATTTGTGCAACCAACTTTAGCATCGATGATAATGTTTTATAATAGAAAATTGAAAAGATACTTTTTTTTAAATTTATTATAGTCAGAGAGGCAGCTACACACATTTGTGCAACCAATTTTAGCATCGATGATAATGTTTTATAATAGAAAATTGAAAAGATACATTATTTTCAATTTCTTATAGTCCGAGAGGCAGCTACACACATTTGTGCAACCAACTTTTGCATCGATGATAATGTTTTATAATAGGATAGATCAGATAGTACAGATAATGAAACTGCCAGTCAGCTGGAACAACAGCGGGAGGTACTGCCGTCACAACATTGCACAGTCCTCTGCAAATAAATGGCAACCGGATTACTGATGATGGACGAAGTAACGTGAGTAATATAAAGTTGCCTTTCATTTCCCATTGCAACGGGCTGTGCTATGAGTGCTATTACCCACCGCTGGTTTCACAGCTGACTGGCAGTTTCGTTATCTGTTTCACCTAATCCATCATACATATCAATATCATCGACGCTAAAATTTGTTACAAAAATGTGACGTTTCTCCCAGACTGTTGAGCTAAATACAAAATTTAAGACACTTCAAAGTCTGATAAGTACAAATTGTTTTATATCTCTGGCGTTCGTAAATTATAAAGAACATCACGTTACGGACAGCAATCGTTAATTAAATATCAACAGTTTCACTAGCTCCCTAAGAAGCAAATAGTGCCTCTAAATCTGCCTATGGCGATTTTTTTCACGAATTATACGCAAGTGGAGAACACTGGGAAGTGCATTGTGAATCAAAGATTTTAACAAAAAAAGGGAATTTAAGATCTATTTATGTTTTTACTTGACACATTTTAAACCTTCTAAACGTAAATGGTACAAATAAAACATAAAGAAGCACTTCTAAGAATAGTTAGCCACCTTTTTTTTTTTTTTTTTTTTTTTTTTTTTTTTTTTTTTTTTAGTGTATGAATTTTTTAAAGCGTTAAAAAATAATATAATTCACTATCAAATTTTTTTGACAGTATATTTTTTGAAAAAAATTTCGAACACTATCCATTAATTAAAATTTTGAATTATAAAACTAAATTTACTGAACAAAAACTTGTTTTGAAAAAGCCAATGTTATTTAAAATATGTTATAATTTTATTAACAACATTGAAATTAATTAAAAATGAAAAATTCTGCTTTTTATTGTTGTAAAACTTTACTTTTTATTCTTTAAGCAAAACATTCAGTTCTTTTCAATTAGCTAAAGAATTACAGGAAGTCCAGGATGTGCAAATAACTGACTAAAAAATAGATTTGTAAAACATTTTTTTTTTCAAATCAAATATTAATTATCTTGTTATATGGTAGAATTTATATCAAAAATTTTAAAATGGCATAAAAAAATACACTAATATTTGTTACAGATTTGATGTTTTCATATTTATTCAAAACTAGCCGCCACTGGCGACCAGTTTGGTCTCCCTTAAATGTATGTTAAACATTGCAACACGTTACATTTATTTATATTTTAATTTTCCCTTAATCCTTCTATTCTAAGCCTTCTATTCTAAGATTCTAATAGACAAATCATGAACTTTTGCTATCATGGTAGCATTTGGCATATTTTTGGGGCACAGGTGTCACATAGGTTGGCGCGATTTTTCTCCCCGCCAATTTGGCAAATTTTTTTTTATGGAAATTGTTGTTTATTTACTTTTATTTTTTTTTAGTTCTATAAATTAATTTTGATATGTATATCAATATTTATTTACATCAAACTATCGTTTATTTATTTTTATTTCCTTTTTTGATTATGAGTATTTTTGTTAGCCGGGAGCAGATGATAAATCGCCAAATATTGTTCCCATCACCATCATTCATACTACATTAATTTAATTTTAAATTATAAACCTGTCACTCATTTCATTTAAAATACTTAATTTTAATCTAAAATGCTTATATTACATAAATTTAAAATACTTCACACTTTTCATTTAAATAGAAAATAAATAAATAAATAAGAAATAATATCATACATCAAAACATTTGATTTCAAAATCAAAGTATCGTTTCTAATTTGTACACGCGATAAATAAAAGCTGTATTAGCGATTTTAAAAATGCTAAAAATTTTATTCATTAAATATTATTACATGAGTTCAATTTACGTCAAGAAAAGTTCCGGAAGGAAGTTGAGTTGTATAGCACATAAATATGGTAAACTTTGATTGTCTCACTGGTGCGAATTATTTTTTTGACGCGAGGCAGCGGTCCAAAAATTCATTCGCGGAGAACTTGCTTTGCGAATGATTACCTCCATGATTTAATATTTTAAATGTTCACGACGAATCAATCTTTTTTTGTTTACTTTCATGAATAGAGAATTTGAACTGTGAACCTAATTTCTACTGAAGTTATTGCAGAATATATACATACTTGAACGTAAGTCATCTCTCAAATATTAATTTATTTTGAACGATCTTTCTTAAAATGTAACTTTTATGCAGTTTTATTCTAAAAAATAATTTTTAATAAAAATGTCCGCCTGGCATATGAAAAAGTGAAACGGCCAACCCGGAATTGTTGATGACAGTCACATGACTTACGCTTTTATTTTAGAAGATGTATGAATTAATATATAATTAAAAGCTTTTTTTAACATTTATGTTTATTATAGTTTATTTAGATAATATTTTTTCATTAGAAAGGAAAAAAATTGACTGATTAATTTTAGTCTTAAATATTTTTAGAATTTGTACATGAAATAAAAGAACAGTTACAAATATATTTTAAAATAAACAGACTAAGAAATAAATATTTGAATATTTTTATCGGTTAACACATCCATTTATATGTATTAGCGTGAATCTCAACTGATGGGATGCTAGTGCACATGAAGGCAAATAATTTTTGTGGGGAAACCAAGGTCGCAATCCACGTATTGATTCAAATATACAGGGTGCCTCACACCGGTATTTACTCATAATTTATTCGATAATAAGTATAATGTGCTGGACGTTCTGGATAATGTGCTGGATGTTTACAGTAATTTGTCTAGTGTCACCCTATTAAATATCAAATACAATCCAAATTATTGAGTATTCAGTTCACCGCTGTTTGCATATGAATGATGACTTTTTCTACTACTTTTCATGATATCATTGAATTTTATCAAAGCAACATAAGTATGTTGAAAATGTCGTTAAAATATCTCGATCATTATTAACAATCATCATATAAGCAGCATAACATTTCTGGCAACCAATTTTAGCGTCGATGATTTTTGTATATAATATAGATAAAATAGTACAGATAACGAAACTGCCAGTCAGCTGATGCTCTAGCGGAGGATACTACCATAGCAAAGTGACACAGCCCGCTGCAATGTTAAACGAATGGAAATACGACTTCTGTTATTACACCGACACAGGAGCAATTATCGTTAATCGGATAGCCGTTCATTTCACAATACAGCAGGCTGTCTGATGTTACTATGACAACATCCCCTTGCTGCGCAAGATGCTGGTACCAGATGACTGGTAGTGTAAATATAGCGTTTAAATATAGCATATAAAAAATCATGTTGATGAAAAGGTTTTTCATGGAGATCACATTGGTCACTACTTGTCCTAAATGAAAACTGGAGGGGAATATTATTAGAGCAGAAATGGTTTGATACATGTTCCTTTATGATGCATAAGCTTTGAACTGTTTAAGGTTGTCAAACTAATCCCATAATAATGTCAATGAGCGATTGCCCATTGTGCAAATACATAAATAGCTTCTACCAACAAACTAGGCAGTCGGCCGATGTGAATATGAGATCTTTCTCTGTCTGAGTTGTTTTGTGAGTAAATCTATGAAATTCAGAGATTTTTCTTGTCCTATGTACATTATCTTATATGTAAAGGCGAGTTATAATACACTGTCTTCCATTGTTGAAGGGCAAGTGAGTGTCTGTGTAGACTTTCCACATATCGATAGTATGTTAAAGAAATCATATATCCAGGAAAAACAGGGGTTCGGTCTCGAGTTCGGCTTTTTTGTTTGTATTTGGCCACTCGGGGTTCCTGCGGGCAACTGGAGATGTAACAGAAAATACGTGGCAATACCCTTTTTTCCAGGTTGTTACTGTCGTAGTTAATAGAATTCCAAAGATTTCAGAGTGCAGCGGGAAATACTGTTTAGATAGGTATAGCGGGGCGATCCTTTGCTTGGCTGGTAATTGGTACTTTCGAGTGTTTGTGGGTAAACAGCCTGGCGCTTGCACGTAAAGTATCTAGAGAGTCTAGATGCGGTAAGGCGGAATGCGCAATTTACCAAAAACTGCGTCGTTCATTTTGTGTCAGTTCCTTTTAACGGTGACATTTCATGTCAAACTTTTTTTTGTTTATATTAAAAAGTAGATCTTTCTTCTCCAGATGGTGAATAAAAATACACTATTATTGTATCAAGAGCAAAAAATTAAAATATCTCATCATCAGATTGTCAGTAGCAAATAGTAGTTAAACCAACTAAGGCAAAAAAAAAACTGCGAGATCTTTTTTTTACCAGATGGTGAGTGAAAGCACATTATTAGAGATTTTAGAGCAATTAAGAAACAGACCATTTCATCAGGTGACCAGTAACAGAGATTAGTTATCCCGACATTGATTATACACAAATGTTATGCTGGAGGTGTTTTACCCTCTTTTGGGTAACCAATTTTTTCCTACTTGTCACCTGATGATGAGAGCTGCTAATTAATTGCTCTCCAAGCTACAGTAGTGTATTTGTATTCAGAATCTGGAGAAAAAGAATCTAATTCTATATATTTTTCATCTCTAGTTAATTTATTATAACATTTTTTTATTATAAAACAAACAAGATCTCCATCTGTTCAACTTTGTGCAAACCGCTTTTTTATCATAAATTTTTAATGAACTTTTGACGCGTCTGGTATTTACATAGAACGCATTTCAGAAAAAGTTTTAAAAGAAAGTTGAAGCTATATAGTCTCCTAGAATTTTTATCATGAAAAAAAGTTTCATAAGAAACTTTACCAAATTTAAATGTTAAAAATGCATAAAATATGTTTTTACTGAACGTAAAAACTATTCTCGATTTTTTCTCTTCTCAATTGATCTTTTAATTACCATGTCATTTTCCAATTTATTATTCACGTTTACGTTTAAGAATAGGGGAGAAAATTAAAGTTGGTTAATGTTCTGGGGGTACTTCTATTTTTTACCGTTTGAAGGACAGTGGGATAATTTTTGTATCACGTCATTTTAATCAGTATTTATACAAGAAGTTTTTAACATAATTGTACCTGATTTTCAGATAAAATGTTTCGAAAATTCTGGTGTTATTTCAACATTACAGAAATACAATTACTTGCGCTTAAAAGGGTTAAGCGACTTCCAAAAAAGGAGTTTCTATTTTCGTCCGTTATGTATCTATGTCCGCAGTTTTCTCAACAACTAAAGAACGAATTTGAGTGCAACGTTTTATACTATAATTCTAGTACATCAGAGACGATTTAATGTTAAAAATAGTCATTGTATCATGTGCAGTTTTCTTCACTGAGCCGTGTCAACTATTTTAATATATGATAGAGTCTTGCGTATCAAACGCGAGTAATGCTAAAAACTAGAGTGTATTTATAAAAACGAGAGTGCCCGCATGAGAGGAACAAAATTAGATTGATCGAGATGATTTCGGGCAAATATTTAACAATAATATTTGCCCCACTCGTCTTATTCATTTAATAGAACTTGTTCAGATTATCATGTTCTGGAATATGGAATGCCAGAATGTTGTCAAAAACTTCCAATCTGAGCATGCACCCTGTGCAAATGCCGACACACTCTTATGTTTAAAGGCACTTTATTGCTAATAACGTACATTAAATGAAATGGTGTTAATAATGAAGAGTTGTCAAAAATAAACACTCTGTTGTGCTGAAGCATCTCTCGCTAAAATACACTACAGTCTGTGTTAAAAACTTCAATATTTTTTATCATTTGCGAGCAGATTGTTGATTAAGCAAAAAACATTTGATGTTTCTTTAATATTGTGTTTATAAATCACTTCTTGATATTCGAAAGTGGAACTTTACCCTGACTTTATTTAAATAACATAAAACTAAGTAGAATTTGTGTTTCAGAAGTTTACAAATTATTGTATTTTTTGTAAGTATTTCTACAGAATGCTAAACATAACAATAACTTTCAATGAATGTTTAAAAACTTTTGTATTCAAATCCGCCAAATTTTTATTAGCATTTCACTCTTTTTTAATTTGCCTTTTTGTGTATGAACGACAAATAGTCACAAACTATGTGCGAAAATACAATTTATAACTTATTTATTTCCACCCAAATACGTAGGTAATACGTTACTGTTTCTTAATAATATAAAAGAAAACTTTCTATTAACATACGTTCTTTTTTAACCTCTATTATGCCTTAACATATATTTTGGGACCTAAAAATAAACAAGAATATAAATTATTTTTAGAATTTTACGTACTAGCCGCGCAAATTACGTGTATTTTTAGACCTACAAACATTGAATGCAAAAGCTCTCTAAATCAATTTCTACCATACATATTTTTTTTCCTTCAAATATTATGTATTATTCAATCTTTAGAGATAGTTACATAAGATTTATTTGAGAAAATTTGGAGCAATATTTCTTCTTTGAATTTTAATATAAAAAGAGTTTTGATACTTTCGTATTAATCTCATGTCAGCGGTTATTCGCCAAAAGAATCGCCAAAGATTTTACGTCATGCATGTTTTCATTATAGATATGTATGTATATATTCATGCATTTATGCACATATTTATATGCATGTGTGTATTCATATGTATACACACATATTCACATATGTGTGTATGTGTTCATTCATTATTTGTGTGCATTCATGTATTTGTGTGTATTCATGTATTTGTGTGTATTCATTATTATTTTTATTATATGTTTGATGTCTTAAGAACAATTGCTAAACATTCCTGACAGATAAAAAAAGTATTTATTGGTAGTAAAAAGCTCCAAAGTTCGAAAAAGACATGTGGGTAAATGGAAATACCAAACATATTTGAGAGAAACAACAAATTTAATGTAAAATTTGCATAAAATGTTTGCTGTGAACTTAAAAAGTGATCCCCTACACTTGTTTATATTGTCAATTGTTCTTTTTTTTTAAGATACTTTTAGATTTATTATTTATACTGAATTACAACAAGTTGGAAATTGTACGTCAAACGTTACAAACGAGGTGCGTTCGTACGCACGTTTTAGAATTAAATTCATGATATCCCGTGCGTAGAACGGGTTAAACAGCTAGTTAAGTATATATTTTATGACACTGTTCATACAAATATCTTAACTAGTTATATAAATATTCAGATATATATGTATCAGCTAGTTATATAAATATTCAGATCTTGATGATTTTTAATTCTGTGAAATGAATTATATCGTCTGCAGATTCATTTCTGTCATAAAATAAGTATCTCGGTCGCTTGACGATTAAACTTCGGAAGCTCCTATAACAAAAAAGCACCGATTTAAAAAAAAAAAAAATCAAATTTCTTAATAAATATTTTTATTAATATCTCCTAAAGTTTTGATTCGATTTTAATAAAATTTGAAATGTCTCGACATAATTCTGCACAGATTATATATTTTAAATTGCAAACCATTCGGTTGGGTAGTTTTTGAGTTGTTATATGCGGACAGACAGACAGACGGACAGACAGACAGACGGACAGACAGACAGACAGACAGACGGACGGACAGACGGACGGACCAAACGACGACTATAGGTGCTACGTATTTATATAATTACGAACGCACCTAAAAAATGAGAACAACAATAAAATGTGGCGTTTTCTGAATGAACTTTTATTTTTTATATCAGAAGCAGTCAATTTGTTTGAATAAGATAAAAAATAAATAAATAAAAACAATTTCTGTTCCACGAGAGGAAAAAAATACTCTGTGCAAGTTTAGATATCATTTATACATTTATATTGCTATTTTGTTGTATTGCAAATTTGCAAGTCTGGCTTATAAAAACTTAAACTGAAGAATTACTTCAAATTGATATTTGTAAACATTTCTATAATAATCCGTTCCCTTTTTTATTAGTTTAAAGTGTTTTTAATTTGTCTTTTTCTGGTTATATATATATATATATATTGCTATTCAAATACATAAATAATATTCTAAAAATGTGTTTTTATAGGGCTTCGTAATCGACGATCGAACATAAGTCTAATTTCGTCATTTTGAACATTTCTGGTTTTTTAAATAGGAAAGAACGATATTTTATTTATGTTTTAGATACACCTGAATGTGTCCTATCTAACACATGGGCTGATAAGTTCCCGGTCTGGCACACAGATGGCGTTGCAATCGCCGAACCGATGCTTTTTTAGTAAATACTAACCTTTAAAAGGTAGCAGAAAAAAGGTCATGACGATTCGGCGTGTGGATAAAACGTTAGAGTGGTTTTAGTTGAACGACTTTGTTGATAAACAAAAAAATGGATAAAGAAGAATTTCAAGAATTGTTATTTGATGGGAAAAAACACCGTTCAAACAAAAGGTTGGCTTGATAAGCGTTATCCGGACACTGCACCAGGTAAATCAACCATTATTGACTGGTTGGCTGAATTTAAACGTGGTCGTATGGACCAGTGATGCACCACGCAAAAGAGGTGGTTACTCCGGAAAACATAAAAAAAATCCACAAAATCGTTTTGGGGAATCGTAAAGTGAAGTTGCAGGAGATAGCTCAGACTCTGAAGATATCCAACAAACGTGTAGGTTTTATTTTAAATGAACATTTGTCTATGAAAGAGCTGTTGTCAAAGAGGGTGCCTTGCGTGTTGACTTTTGACCAAAAACAACAACAAATCGATGATTCTAAGCATGGTTTGGAGCTTTTTCGTTATAAAAATTATGTTATTTATTATAAAATTATTATTCTTATTTATTTATTAAATTATTATTATTAAATTATTATTATTAAATTATTATTATTATTATTATTATTATTAAATTATTATTATTTATTATTAAATGTATGTTATTTATTAAAGTTTTAAAGTTATAAAGTTATAATATTTTGTTAAAAAGTTGTGTATTCCTTATTAGACCGGGAACTTATCAGCCCATGTGTTATTGACAATATTTAGAAGAGATTTTTCAAACACCGTTTTCTGCCCGCATTCTTTTAAATTAAAGATAGATGATTTTAAATTAATCTAAAATGCTTTCATTATTTCCTGCCTCAGTTTGTATATTGCCACAGTCAATACAGTTGTAACAAAAGTTACGTCAACATTTTTTTTTTTTTATATTCCGTCTTAAATGACCTACATAACAAAACAATTTATGAACTTCTGAAATAAAATAATATGTATAATATATAATTCTTTTTAAAAATGTCAGTTTAAAAATAATTCTATGCATCATATATATTTTGATAATAAATAGCATTATATTTCAAACATATTCATTGTCCATTTATAAACCGTTGTTTCTTTACACATCACAGCATATTAATATCACTTATCACGCAACAGACCTTTGGGTACGAATTAAGATTCCGTAAATAAGGTGCCAGAAGCTATTGATGGCAATGGATGTAGTCAATTGCAGCGAGGGAGTAAATTTACTCCTGATATTCATACTTAATTGAATGAACAATAACTATACAGCAGACAGTAAATACATATAAAGGCTAATATTGAACTGTCATGCTATGAAAAGACCTTTTAGGCATGCGACAGTTTATAATGAACTAGTCGATTGTAGAAATCACAAAACTTTCTTCTATCTCATGCATGTTTATATTTAAAAGAGCGTATTTTTTGTAATTACGCATTTTATAACCCAAACATGTAGCATAGCAGCCCCACCTGTTATATGATTTACATGATAATCTAATCAGCACCAACTTATGTCAAGGTCTAACATAAATTTGACGAAATTACGTGCATTAGTTCTTCAGTTAAGAATATCGCTAAAATCGTGAAAAATGCAGCATAGCAGAGCCAGCTGTTGAGCTATTTATACCAAAACCTAATCACCAACAACTTATATCAACGTCTAACTAATTAGGAAGTTTGATGAAAATCCTAGTATTAGTTCTGGAGATAGAGATATTGTAAAAATGGTGAAAAATGCAGCATAAGGTAAAGCTAGGAGAGTCTGGGCACAATTCAAAAGAATAACAATAAAAAATCTAAATATTAATTTTTTGCTAAACTATCCATGAATAATTTTTATTTCATTTGTTTTTTATTCATTTCCATTGCTATTTTGTTGTTATGTTGTAATGTAATAAAACAGTTGTAATAAAACCATGAAAGTTATTTTGCGCAATCTGTCCTTACAGGGTTGGTATGATTGCGCACATAGGTAGGAGAGATTGTTACTAATAATAACTAAAATTAAATTGTTAACAATTATAATTACATTTAAATGACATTGTTATAAGGTTTTTGTGAAAAAAATTATTGTATTCAGAGTGAATATTTCAGCCTAATGATTAAAGAATCAGGAAAAGGAAATAATTTTAAAAACGATTAAAAAAATTTAATTAAAGGAACAAAAAATTAAAGAATAAAAAAAATTAAGTCCGAAAAAGATTGCAAATTAATATTAAGTTACTTGATAACACGTTTAACTTAAAATTACTCCATTTTCATTTTTCATTTTTTATACAAATTTACCAATAAGCAGCGCAATCTCTTCTAGCATGAAAACCAATGGAAACAATGCTCCATCTCTCCTAAGTAGTAGATGTGCAAACTCTCCAATTTTGGTAGGAGAGATTGCGCGGCCTTTTATATAAACATGGTCGCTACTAAAGCGAACTGTTGATGTTCACATTGTTTGTCTATATTAGTAGCTTATCAGAAATCGTTTAAGTTTGAAATATTTTGTACTACTGACATTGTATAGAAATTCTGATGAATATTCATGAATAATCATATGAAAATTCAAGCACTTACTTTGGGAAAACAAAACAAAATAGCAATGCTTTATCTTAGACGCTCAAAACAATCAACGTGCACTTTCAAGTAAACTCTTCCGTACTGCTGTTGTACAACTACCTTGAGTCGCTGCGCGCTCACTCTACTCCTTCCCCCTGAACCTCTATGTGCGCAATCTTTCCAACCGCGCCATCTCTCTTGGCTTTACCTTAGAAGCGGCACCTTTCGGAAATTTACATCAAAAACGAATCAGCACAAAATTATATCTCAGTCTATCTAAAGTATTATTAAATTCCGTGCATTATATATATATATATATATATATATATATATATATATACTTCTTGAGATACGACTATCGCTAAAATCGTGTAAATCCTGAAAAAAGCAGATCAGCGTTATCTTTTGACAGATTTACACCAAAATCTAATGAGCTTCAACTTATGTCAAAGTCTAGCTGAATCTGAAGTTTGGAGAAAATCCGTGCATTAGATTTTCAGATATTGATATTATGAAAATCGTGAATAATGCGGCACACCAGCGTCACCTGTTGGACGGTATGAACCAAAACCTAATCAGCAAAAAACTTATGTCAACGTCTAACTGAATCTGAAGTTTGATGAAAATCCGTGCGTTAGTTCTTGAGATAGAGTTATTGCGAAAATCGTGAAAACTGCAGCATAACAGCGCCGCCTATTTGGCGGCGATTTACTCGAGAAATTACTCAGCACCAATTTATATCAAAGTCTGTATCTAACTGAATCTAAAGTTTTATTAAATTCTGTGCATTAGTTTTTGAGATAGCGCTCCCACAAAATTTTTGCCACATACAGATAGACAGACTAATACACAGACATTTTCTAAAAAGCGTCAAATCAAGTTCAGGACATCCTAACACATATAAATTTGTCCAAAGCCGGAAGTCGAAATTTTTAATGATTCCAATATTTCCTTCTTGTAAAGACAGAAGAAAGTAACAATTTAAAATCCGAAAAGATGTATACGAACTTTTAATATCGCTAAAGGCTTTTTCAAAGTGAAACAACATTCTGGAGTATTTAAATTTTAGTTATAAACACATATTCAAATTCGTTCTAGCATTTTTTCATTTATGTATATGTTGTTTTTCATGGATGACGTAATTTTAAATAAACTAGTCGTTGGGGGCCACCGTAATACTTACCCATCATGGATATGCATAATATAAAATATTAAAATAAAAAATGTGCAAACTATTTATAAAATGCATTGCAATTCGAATAAAATCGTGGCTCGTTGACGTCCTAATCTTTGAAGGCTCGATTACTGAATTGCTTGAAAGAAACATCCTTATAACTCCAAAAACAATAATCCTATTAACTAGCGGTTTACTGCGTCGGATTAAACGTCTTATTTCCAATTAAAATATATCTTTGAATTGAAATTTGGTTGAAATACAGGGTCATGAAAAATCGAAGAGTGTGGAAAATAGGATTACAAATATCTCGGCAACTCAGTATCCGATCGACTTCATTCTTTATGTAAAATTTGTTTTTTTTTTTTGTCTTTTATATTCACTCCTTAAAATAAACAATTTCGAAAATTTTAATATACCTTTTATCAGAACGAATATTTCAAGAGTCCGAAAAAAATAGTTCCGGATAATCGAGGTTACGGAAATTTAATAAGATTCTTCCCATTATTACATACTAAGTACATATCAAATTTCAAGTCTCTTTCTCAATTTGTTCGGGAGATAGAGCGTTCACAGACACACAGACAGACGGACGGCAAAAAAATTTTACTAAAAATACGTTTTTCGTAATCTTTGGTGTCTGAAACGTGTAAATCCGTAAAAAAAAAAAAAAAAAAAACGATTTTTCAAAACGATTACAAGACTTACCCTATACTACGTATGATAGGTAAATAAAATGTCTCAAAACTTTTTTTTTTCAATTTTAAAAAAGGACAATTATTTTGTTTTTAAACTTAAAAAAAAAATCCCTGAATGCTTTGAAGAAAAATGCTCCGATTTCAAAAAGTGTAATGTTGTAGTTAAACTGTTGTGTTTTAACTTTAGAGATATTTTAATTTATTTAATTAATAATTCAGACGAAGAACACAAGCAGTTTTCATTTCTCGTTGATTTTTATTTTAATACCATTTGCTGCAAGATTGGTCACGAAATTAAACTTGGAAAATGCAAAATTTTTGCTTAAATCATTAACTTTCGAACAAACCAATCCGGGGTCATTATCTTAATTTACAAACACTAAAATTCAATATTTTGCACATCTTGTATTTATGTCATTTTATACTTTTAATTGATTACGCAGTATTAGAACCTTATTGTTTTTTAAATGATTAATATCCAATATAATAATTAATTGTCATTTCATATAATATTAAATCATACATAATAATGAATTTCCGAAAATGATTAATAAACTGCTTTTAGGTAGCTTTCAATACAAAAAGCTACCTATTCCAGCCGAGAAAAGCAATTCCAAAAAATTTTGGTATATTTTCACCGATCATGACCCCCAGACCCCCAAACCACTCTCCGTTCAAATGTTGATATATATATATATATATATGATATATGTCATGTTCTGATACATACATATAATATATGTATAACTCTCTTATTTATGAACCGATTTGAATGTAGTTGAGTATGTGTATAGGACATACCAAGGTCTCGACCGAGTTCGTTGACCAGCTTCATCCGCCATCTTGTTTCAAAATGGCAACAAGTTAAAAAATTTTAAATTTTAAAAAATTCAAAAACATGTACAAAAACATTATAAATTGAAAATATTGTTTCTGTTAAGTGTTAGAATGTGATACAAGGATTCTGGAACGTCTTTTGTTTTTGCTATATCTTACAAAATGGCTGAGATGTGGCAGTTTGAAATTCTAGGGTGGCTGAGATTTTGAAACAATCTGATATTTGTTATGCTGTAAATCTTGTATTTATCGACCGATAGGAATTTGATTGATCATGTGTACAGAACATACCAAGGTCTCGACCGAGTTCGTTGGCGAGCTTCATGCGTCATCTTGTTTCAAAATGGCGTCAAGTTAAATTAAAAAAAAATAATAATAAGATTTCAAAAAAATTTATAAAACATTACAAATTGAAAATGTTGTTTCCGTCAAGTGTTAGATCTTGATATAAGGATTCCGGAACATTTTTTGTTTTGGGTTTATATTAAGAAATGGCAGAGATATGGCAGTTTGAATTTCTAGGTTGGCTGACATTTTGAAACAATCTGATTTTTGTTATGCTACAATTCTCATGCTGAAATGCGCATTTAAATTCAGTAGTAACGAAAACCGGGATTGAATCTTTTATAGTCGGGTTACAAGCAATTTAGCTTCGGGTGTTTGCGTAAATAAGTTCAATTTTTAAAAACATGGACTATGAAAGCTACTTTTTCTTCTCGATACAGGCCAGAAGGACTTTTTAGAATTTCAATGTTTGTGAATTTTTAAGTACGTGAAATTCGTTTTGAAAAAGGAGTTTTCCACTTTCTTTTAAGCTTAAAGAAAGTATTATTATTTAAACTTTGATGGTATTTCGATTTATTTATAGAATACGTCTAAAACGGAACTCTTAAGCAATTTTTTTTTCTAATGGATTTTTAATTTTAAAACAATATCTTGGAAAGTTGTTAACAAAGTTAAGCATTTAAAATATATAAATTGCACATACACCATTAACTTCCGAACCTTATTTATGTTTCACTGATCACGCACTATCCATATATTTAAAGCTGTTTGCTAAAAATGTCAAATAATTCCATCGAATTTCGACCGTATACGCATGCGTCAAAAAAGGACCGGCCAATGAGGCCGAGGGTCTATTCCTGTCTCCAAACGTATTTGGGATCAAGATCAACTCCTGTTGTTTTGATGGCTTTTTCCGCGTTGCGTTAAACCTAAGAAGATATTTATATAAAAAACTGTGGAGTGTTTAGAAGGTATTTATTTTATTTATTGTTGTATTTATTGTAATTTGAATGAATACTTAGGTATCCATTTCGGATTTACTGTGTAACATGAATTTAGGTTCATTTAACGTTCGCGAAATCAAATCATTTTGTTTATATAGTACAGAAAATAATTCTTCAATCGTAAATAAAAATATAGTAGAACATGTAATACAAAATTGGACCACTTATATTCCGTTTATGATCGGATATGAATCTTATGGTGTTCCGATTGCTAATGAAAACGATTATGTAATTATAATGTCAAAAGACAGTACGCACGGCAGTAATATTTTTATTATTATTTGTTCGAAAAAAGCGAATCTGAGCGTCTGAATATAAATTATAAAATATTATTTCTGTATTTAGCAACTAAATATTTAATAAATATGCAGGAATGTGACTAGCTTTATGTGAATGTATAATATATATAAGTCTGAACTTTAGCATTATTTTTTAACAGAAATATAACTATCTCTATTCGATTTAAAAGTTTTGTCATTATATAAGTGTGCTATTTTATTTGTAAAGAGTATGTATGCATTATATTGTTTGTCTGTATACAAATCTTTAGAATCTCTTAATATTTGAATAATGTTTACATTATATTTGTTTGTATGTATACAAACAATATATGTATACAAACAATGTATCATTTAACAATATTAATATTTACATTGTATTGTTTGTATGTATACAAATCTTGAATGTTTTAATTTATTACATTCATTTTTTACCAGTTTGCATGTCCGTTCATGGGCGATTCATATGAAACTCATAATTTGTCACAAATTGGTGATTTTATTGATTTAGTGCTTTGCCCAGGAATGTGGAAAAAAAAACTATTTTTGACATCTGGTGAAATGAATGAGGTTATTTCCGTTTTTCTTTTGTATATAAAAAATGTTATATGTAAAAAAATCCGGGCCATTAATCACATTGTTTTTTGTATATTTAAAGACGATTACTTATTCTTTGTAATTATTTTTTTGTTGGGGGTTTTTGAGCAAAATAATATTACTTCATAGCTAGAACCAGTTCCGCTAATCATTAATATTTACTTATTTACTTAATCCTTTGACCGCTGAGCAAATGGGCAAATTTGTAATGTTTTTTCTGTTATTTTTTTTAAATGTCAAATAAAGATAAATTTTCAAACTTGGTATAAAAAACTTAGGTACATTATCCCATCGTCCACTTTTCATAACAAAATACTATCGCCAAACTGTATGATTAAATGCCAAAAATGCAGTCCCATTTACTTGATGTCGGAAGCATTATACGTGTTTGTTATGTCATCAAGTGGTTTTTAATTCAACATTTGCGCGTATTAATGACAACGTTCTCCCGTTTATTTGGCGTTACAGTTTGGCGATAGTTTTTTATGATGAAAAGTGGTCGATGAGATAATAGAGAAGTACCAAAACTTAATTACGTATATGAGTAGATTCCTTGACAGTATTAATCATTACTCAATATTTTAAAACTGCATCATATTTGTAGAATTATATTAATTTAAACAATGCTTCTATTGAAGTGTGAAGAAGCACATACTTCTATGAAGAACCATATATTTACATAATCGTTTTCATTAGCAATCGGAACACCATAAGATTCATCCCCGATAAAAAACGGACTATAAGTGGTCCAATTTTGTATTACGTGTTCTACGATATTTTTACGTACATTTGAATAATTATTTTCTGTACTATATAAACAAAATGATAGAGATCTAAAACCACAATTTCCATCGGGATTGATTTCGCGAATGTTAAATGAGCCTAAATTCATTTTTAAACAGTAAATCCGAAATGGACACCTAAGTATTCATACAAATTATAATAAATAAAATAAATACCTTCTGAACACTCCACAGTGAGTTCTATATAAATATCTTCCTAGGTTTAATGCAACGTGCAAGAAAAAAAAAACAGGAGATGATCCCAAACACGTTTCTAGAGACAGTAATAGACCCTCATTTTAATGGCCGGTGTTTTTTTTTTTTACGCATGCGTATTGGGTCGAATATTGTTGAAAAATGATTTTGAAGAAAAAATCGGTAAATTCACAAAATGGTTTCGGGAAAAACTTCACCAAATGGTTTCAAAATTCTTTGAGTGACAGCGGGAAAAAAAATTTCATTTTACATTCAATCATTGCAATTGGCGAGTGTGACTATTAAGTTTAGCCAGTACTGGATACTACTAGATATAATGATTATGAACCATGATTTTTCTGTTATTGGGCGAGATTCATGTTTTTTCAGCAATTCTTTGACGAAATTCGTGTTTTTTCAGAGATCCTTTGAAGAATTTCGCATTTTTCTCGCGATCCTTAACGAAATTCACATTTTCCAGCGATTCTTTGATAAAATACATTTTATTCCGCAATTTTTAGACGAAATTTAGTAAAAAAGCGTGATCTTTTGGTGAAATTTCCTTTTTTGCGATTCTTTGACAAAATTTGCTTATCTTTCACGATCCTTTCGCATAATTCACGTTTTTTCTGTGGTCTTTTAATGAAAGTCATGTTTTCCCATGATCCTTTGATGAAATTAGTGTTTTTTTCTCAATCATTTGACGAAATCTGTGATTTTTTCAAAACGCGAAGATTGGTTAGATGTTTTTAGTCTGCAGGTGCCCTAAAAAGTCTGTGACGCCCGTTGCTGCATCGCACACATTCTTCCATGGGGCATCGAACGAAGGAAATTCATCCTAAAGAATCATTGTTTCATTCCTGACATTTCTAGAAAGAAACAACGTTCAATTTATTGGCTGAATTGTAAAGGGCGAAATGGTGTCAGACATTAGCGGAAATAAAGTGCGCAATTTGTTCGTTTATGGAAAAAATTGTGAAATTCGTTAATCGATAAATTGCGAAATTTGTCAATCGATAGAGGAAAATTCACAAAATTCATTAATCGACGGAAAATTCATCAACTGTTTTGAAATTTGTCGAGCGACAGCAGAGAAAAAAATCTTTTTCCATTCAGTCATTGCAATTGGTGAGTGTGAATATTATGTTTGACCAGTGGTGGCAATAAAGTCCATTGCAAAATTTTCAGTATTACTCGCTGTTTGGCAAGTGCTAATTTTGTCCTATACTTCAAAACCCTTTTGATCATCACATCAGTGTGCAGGACAGTTTTTTTAGGTAGACCATTTGATGAATTTCGTGATTTTTCCGTTATCAATTGACCAATTTTGCTGCTATTGATTGTTGAATTTTATAATTTATCAACTATTGATTAGCGAATTTCATGATTTTTTCCATGAACGTTTGACGAATTACGCAAAAAAATTAAGAATGTTGGTCTTGGGAATGGTTAAGTCTTGGGTAAAAAAAATTTACTATTGTCAAATGCCTTCGAGAAAAAAGTTGCAAGTTGAAACGCCTGTGACCTCTTTTTCATGTTAAGCATTTCTGGGAGTCCATCCCCCCACTCCGCCCAAGTGGGACACTTTTCTAAATTTTGCACACACCCCTCATGTGATACATCGCTGGAAAAGTCTTTGACCACATAATGATATTATGCATCTCCGATGTCCATCTTCTTACTTGCCCCCCCCCCAAGTGGTACTTTCTAAATTTTGCTCACAACCCTCATGTTATATATCATTGGAAAGGTCTGTGACCACTTAATCATATTATGCATCTCCGATGTCCATCTCCCCACTTTGCAACCCCCCAAGGGATACTTTCTAAATTTTGTTGACACCCCTCATGTCATATATTGTTGGAAAGGTCTGTGACTGCTTAATCATATTATGCATCTCTGATGTCCATCTCCCCACTTTGCCCCCCCCTCAAAGGGTACTTTCTAAATTTTGCGCACAACCCTCATGTTATATATCATTGGAAAGGTCTGTGACCACTTAATCATATTGTGCATCTCCGATATGTCCATCTCCCCACTTGCCCCCCCCCAAGGGGTACTTTCTAAATTTTGCACACAACCCTCATGTTATATATCATTGGAAAGGTCTGTGGCCACTTAATCATATTGTGCATCTCCGATGTCCATCTTCCCACTTGCCCCCCCCCAAGGGGTACTTTCTAAATTTTGCACACAACCCTCATGTTATATATCATTGGAAAGGTCTGTGACCACTTAATCATATTATGCATCTCCGATGTCCATCTCCCCACTTTGCCCCCTTCCCCCCCCAAGTGGTACTTTCTAAATTTTGCTCACAACCCTCATGTTATATATCATTGGAAAGGTCTGTGACCACTTAATCATATTATGCATCTCCGATGTCCATCTCCCCACTTTGCCCCCCCCCCAAGGGGTACTTTCTGAATTTTGTTGACACCCCTCATGTCGTATATTGTTGGAAAGGTCCGTGACTGCTTAATCATATTATGCATCTCTGATGTTCATCTCCCCACTTTGCCCCCCCCCCAACGTACTTTCTAAATTTTGCACACAACCCTCATGTTATATATCATTGGAAAGGTCTGTGACCACTTAATCATATTATGCATCTTCGATGTTCATCTTCCCACTTGCCCCCCCCCAAGGGGTACTTTCTAAATTTTGCTCACAACCCTCATGTTATATATCATTGGAAAGGTCTGTGACCACTTAATCATATTGTGCATCTCCGATATGTCCATCTCCCCACTTGCCCCCCCCCAAGGGGTACTTTCTAAATTTTGCACACAACCCTCATGTTATATATCATTGGAAAGGTCTGTGGCCACTTAATCATATTGTGCATCTCCGATGTCCATCTTCCCACTTGCCCCCCCCCCAAGGGGTACTTTCTAAATTTTGCACACAACCCTCATGTTATATATCATTGGAAAGGTCTGTGACCACTTAATCATATTATGCATCTCCGATGTCCATCTCCCCACTTTGCCCCCTTCCCCCCCCAAGTGGTACTTTCTAAATTTTGCTCACAACCCTCATGTTATATATCATTGGAAAGGTCTGTGACCACTTAATCATATTATGCATCTCCGATGTCCATCTCCCCACTTTGCCCCCCCCAAGGGGTACTTTCTGAATTTTGTTGACACCCCTCATGTCGTATATTGTTGGAAAGGTCCGTGACTGCTTAATCATATTATGCATCTCTGATGTTCATCTCCCCACTTTGCCCCCCCCCAACGTACTTTCTAAATTTTGCACACAACCCTCATGTTATATATCATTGGAAAGGTCTGTGACCACTTAATCATATTATGCATCTTCGATGTTCATCTTCCCACTTGCCCCCCCCCCAAGGGGTACTTTCTAAATTTTGCTCACAACCCTCATGTTATATATCATTGGAAAGGTCTGTGACCACTTAATCATATTATGCATCTCCGATGTCCATCTTCCTACTTGCCCCCCCCCAAGTGGTACTTTCTAAATTTTGCTCACAACCCTCATGTTATATATCATTCGAAAGGTCTGTGACCACTTAATCATATTATGCATCTCCGATGTCCATCTCCCCACTTTGCCCCCCCCCCCAAAGGGGTACTTTCTAAATTTTGCTCACAACCCTCATGTTATATATCATTGGAAAGGTCTGTGACCACTTAATCATATTAAGCATCCCTGATGACCATCTTCCCACTTGCCCCCCCCAAGGGGTACTTTCTAAATTTTGCTCACAACCCTCATGTTATATATCATTCGAAAGGTCTGTGACCACTTAATCATATTATGCATCTCCGATGTCCATCTCCCCACTTTGCCCCCCCCCAAAGGGGTACTTTCTAAATTTTGCTCACAACCCTCATGTTATATATCATTGGAAAGGTCTGTGACCACTTAATCATATTAAGCATCCCTGATGACCATCTTCCCACTTGCCCCCCCCAAGGGGTACTTTCTAAATTTTGCTCACAACCCTCATGTTATATATCATTGGAAAGGTCTGTGACCACTTAATCATATTAAGCATCTCCGATGTCCATCTCCCCAATTTGCCCCCCCCCAAGGGATACTTTCTAAATTTTGTTGACACCCCTCATGTCGTATATTGTTGGAAAGGTCCGTGACTGCTTAATCATATTATGCATCTCCGATGTTCATCTCCCCACTTTGCCCCCCCCCCAACGTACTTTCTAAATTTTGCACACAACCATCATGTTATATATCATTTGAAAGGTCTGTGACCACTTAATCATATTATGCATCTCCAATGTCAATCTGCCCACTTTGCCCCCCCCCCAAGGCATACTTTCTAAATTTTGTTGACACCCCTCATGTCACATATTGTTGGAAAGGTCTGTTACTGCTTAATCATATTATGCATCCCCGATGTCCATCTCCCCACTTTGCCCCCCCCCCCAAGGGATACTTTCTAAATTTTGTTGTTGGCCCCACCAGTGGCTGAGAGGTTGTGCTCTCGAAGCTGGTAGACGGGAGGTGCTGGGTTCGATCCCAATCGCGCCCGTCGGCCTAATCGTTCGGAGTTTTCGTGGTTTTCTTCGAGCCGTGGATTTATCCATGCGTAAATACGGGTTAGGTTCCCTTAGAAAGACCCCCACGAAGGGCACTCCCCCCGGGCCTATATCCCATGTGTAGATAATTGGCCGTCAATAATCAACCCAACCCAACCTAAATTTTGTTGACACCCCTCATGTCGTATATTGTTGGAAAGGTCCGTGACTGCTTAATCATATTATGCGTCTCCGATGTTCATCTCCCCACTTTGCCCCCCCCAACGTACTTTCTAAATTTTGCACACAACCCTCATGTTATATATCATTTGAAAGGTCTGTGACCACTTAATCATATTATGCATCTCCAATGTACATCTGCCCACTTTGCCCCCCCCCAAGGCATACTTTCTAAATTTTGTTGACACCCCTCATGTCACATATTGTTGGAAAGGTCTGTTACTGCTTAATCATATTATGCATCTCCGATGTCCATCTCCCCACTTTGCCCCCCCCCACAAGGGGTACTTTTCTATATTTTGTTGACACCCCTCATGTCATATTGTTGGAAAGGTCTGTGACTGCTTAATCATATGCATCTTCGGGGTCCATCCCGCCACTCCCCCCCCCCTTAAGGGGGGCACTTTTCTAAATTTTGGACACAACCCTCATGTGATATATCGATGGAAAGATCTGTGACCACTTAATCATATTATGCATCTCCAATGCCCATCTCCCACTTTGCCCCTCCCCCCAAGAGGTACTTTCTAAATTTTGCACACAACCTCATGTGATATATCGATGGAAAGGTCTGTGATCGCTTAATCATATTATGCTCCCCACTATGAAATTTGTCAAGTTAAAGCAACTATAAAATTTAATTTTATGGTACTATCAAGTTGTTTGCCGTCAAATTTTGACGGGTTCCATCTAGTTTGAATAAAAATTATCTTATTCTTTTTAAAATGATTAATATTGAATATAATAATTAATTTTTATTTCATATATAATTAAGTGATATGTAATAATTAATCTTCAAAAATGACTAATAAACTGCTTTTCAGAATTTCAATGTTTGTAAATTTTTAAGTACGTGAAATTCAAAGAAAATAAGTTGAAACTGGTGTGAATCAATAAGAACTAAAAGATCTTCTTAAAACACAATCAAAAACTTTTAAATCCGCTAGGTCTTTCGAAAGATCTGAGTTTTTCTTCGTCAGGCTCAAAATAGACGTGCTTCTACTATGAAAGCAGCAACAAGACATCTGTGAAATATGAGTCTTGCTGCTGCTTTCATAGTAGAAGCACGTCTTTTTTACGCCTGACGAAGAAAGACTCAGATCTTTCGAAAGGCCTAGAGCATTTCAAAGTTTTTAATGGTGTTTTAAGAAGATCTTATAGTTCTTACGTGAAATTCATTTTGAAAAAAGCATTTTCCACTTTCTTTTAAACTTAAAAAAAATATATTATTATATAAATTCTGATGATATTTCGATTTATTTATAGAATACGTCTAGCACAGAACTCTTGGGCAATTTTATTTTCTTATTGATTTTAAAACTCTTTCTTGGAAAGTTATTAACAAAGTTAAACAAGTAAAAAATATAAATTGCATTTACACTTTTAGATCGTTTAGACCGTGCATTAGACAGTTTTAGTTTCTCGTCTTTTCAAAGTATTTCTCAATTTGCTATTCATGTTGCATTTTAAGCATGAGTAAAGAAAGAAATATTTCAAGTTTCTAAACGTGCTTCCATTTTTTAAGTTTAATAAAGGGCAATTTATTCGAAAGAGAAAAAGTTACCGAATGCAATTTTCTTTTTCCGGGCTTTTTACAATTTCCATGGACATTTGTTGTACAATGTTAGCTTTAAAGGGACAAGAATGAATTGAAATTAAGGAAATTTACTAAGTTTGACAGTGGATTAGAAAGCCTGTAAAAATTTCAGGTTATTTCTTCTTTTTGTATGTTCTATTTATGCTTTATAGAAATACAAAATATGTGTTGAGTTGTAAAACCACCAATAATAAAATTGTAAATATCGTACGGCAAAATTAATTTCGAAAAACTAGTTTTCCCACGATTTGGAAGTCCAGGTTCCATATTTTTGAGTCGTCATTTCTTTTTTAGTGTTTTTTACATTGTCTTTCGATTATACCTAAAGTTTAAAAATATAACTAATCGGATGTGCCAATCCCAAAACTTTGTTCTATCTCATACATGTTAATACTTCAAAATTAACTATCGTAGCGACAATAAAATTAATATTTTTTCGTTATTCTGTTGTGCGTCAGCGGCTTGCGAAGCGCCAGGTTACCTTCGCTGTAAAAGCAGCCAATGTACTAAAGAACTACAAAAAATCGTAGAACTCCCACGAAAATCGTTATCACAGCACCCCCTTCCGTCGGAATAGCTCCAAATTCAATTGGTGCTGCAGGCAATAATCAAAAACATACACATAAATTTTGGTTCAGTTCTATGCATAACTTCATACACTTTTCGATGATACAATAATGAAAGTGGCACAAATATTGCTATTACAGTGCCCCCCTTCCGATGGAATATCTCCAACTTCAAATAGGACCTGCTGGCCATAGCCAAAAACCTTTAAATGAAATTTGTTTCAATTCTATGCATAACTTCATACACTTTCCGACGATACAATAATGAATATAGCACAAAAATCGCCATAACAGCGCCCTCTTCAGGCGGAATATCTCCACACTCAAGAAGGACCTGCTGGCCATAGTTACAAACCTGTAAATGAAATTTGGTTCAAATCTATGCGTAACTTCATACACTTTTCGATGATACAACGAGGAGAGACACACGTACACATGAACAGAAGACAGATGGACAGACACCCAGACTGAGATACAGACATTTTGTACAAATATGTGTTTCGGGATCTCTGATCCCTAAAACTTGTAAATCCGTAGGAAGCGGAAGTTGAAAAAATTTTCAATTACAATACTTTCTTCTATTATAGATAGAAGAAAGTAAAAACTTAAAAATCATCATAAAAAGTTCAATTTTCATAAAAAATGCTCTTATTTTTTGTTATACCGTGAAAAAAAAATTGAGTTTATCTGTTTTTCAGGTATAGTTTATAAAGAATTTTATTTCCTTTATTTAAAAAAAGAATCATCTAAGTCCGTTAACTTGTTTAAAATTTATCATGGCAGAATCGCTGTAAAACAGTGTTTCGAGATAATTGAGTTTAAAATTTTGTCTTGGCAGGTATGGCTGGGCTGCTTGGTTCAACGTTTACGGCTCGTTCGTCCATGATTTTAGGAAATTTTCCTATCAGATGAACTGTACAACATTCTTAAAGGTGCAAGCATATTAATAATAATAATTATTATTATTATTATTATTATCTTTTTCGTCATTACAAAACTTTCTGTTCCACTTAAGAATTAATCTCATTATACATTCAGAAACTTCTCCATAGCAACAGATATTTCTTTTAACTTTTATGTAACCCTTTGTATCACCGCGTTGCATATCTGCAACATACACACAAAGTCAATGTTACTTATACAGTGGACTTGAAGAGACGATTTTATTTATTGCTGCTATCTTACAACGCAGCGCAGTGGTTAATATAAATTGTTCATTGAATTCTCAACAGACGGCGATACTGAGTTAATTTTTCATGCCAAAGTTTTATTTCTCATTTGAGCAGTTTCGCATCGTTATTGCTAAAATGAACTTCGTAAATTTTGTCAAATTAAAAGACTGCAGATGTTCAAAAATAGATTTTTTTACAAAGGTAAGTTCAAATTAAAGTCTAATACTGCTTAAAGTGATAAAAACATAACACGGAATATTTAAAATACCTTTTTAATGTAGATTACATATGTTTCGTTCACACTATCGGTGACATCATCGGATCCAAATGATAAATACAATATTCTCGCATATTTTTGAAAATGGTAAACATAAACCACGAGATCGTATGTCCAACGCTAGCAGGTGGATAAATTGGCCAAATTGGGAAACGTGAAAATTATTATTTGTTTTTATTTTTATTGCTTTTTCAATCTATCGATCAATCTATGATCGTGCCAAATTTTAGCTAATTCAAAAATGGAATATTTATTAATTTCCTTGGTGTTTCTTTTTCTATTGTTAGATATTCGTTAAGTACTCTATGTTTGAAAAAGATTTCTCTTCAAACATGTTTCTTCGAATGTGTCATTTATAAAGAATGCTTCAAAGATGTTTACATAGTGGCCAACATTTGCGCTTTTTTTCTTACCACTATTTTTGGAACATTATTTTATTTTAATGTTTGGCGATTAAAGAAGATAAATTTTTCTGTTCAAAAATATCAGCATAAAATTTTGGGAGCGCAAACGTTTGAAGCTATGTGTTTACATATACGTATTAATTATATATTTATCTGAATAACAGCTAAAATAAATATTTGAAGGTATTTTATACCCAAAACTACTACCATTAGTATTTGTTGAAATATCCCTTTGGTCAATTTACACATGGTTTTTGAATCTGACAAGCCAGAAGACCACTGTAAAAAAAGTTAAATATTTCTTAATCTACGAAAATATAATATAACTACTAACCAAATACACAATAACCTCTTACAAGATACCCATGGTTCCTAAAACCATCCTTTATCTTCAGAAACCTCAGAAACCAATATATTTTAGAGATTCAACGAAGAATTTATAAAAGCAGAGTTTCTTTTGCTACCATTGTTTTTCGGAAATGTTTCCACGTCTCCGAGTAGTTTTTATAGTGCATCAATCAACTTTCTCAAAACAGAATATTGCATTTTAGGATCCTATCAATTCTCATATAAAGATTTTCAGCTGCGTAATTCAATTTAAACAAGCATGAGTAACAAAATAATATTAATTTTAATGTTAATGTTAATGCTGTTAATTGAACTTGTTCTCTGTAAAACATCTTTGTTGAACACGAAAATGTTTACTTGAGAAATGATACCTCCCTAAAACCTATTTATCGGGTAGAGAAAACTAATTAATCTATACTAATAAAATAAAGTTTCGCTCTGTGTGTGCGTCTGTCTGTCTGGTGGCTAGGAAAATCTAGCCCACCTAGAAGCCTGAAAATTTAGAGTTAGGTACTCCAAACCCTCTCCTGGTGCACCTGAGCCTCAGAATTTTAATATTTTGAAAATTAGAGTAGTTATTAATTAAAAACTTATCAAAGATCACAAATAAAAAAAATCACTCTTCCGAAATCCGCGCGCGCATGCTCAGAAGCCCTTTATCGGTATCTCCGTGAATACAAGAAACAAAGCACGAGACCCGTTACTTTTTAAGCTTTTCTAAATTCGCCATGGGTGAACGGCTGGAAATATGGAAAATCCGTCTACATATTCTCGAAGAACGTGCTTTTACATCTGGAACGATCCGATTGGTTCGAAAAAATTTCACATTTAACACTTTCAAAAAAAATAATCAAGAAGCATCGAATTCCTGTTTTTAGTTTCTCCCGTTTTTCGAGCCTTGCATCCACCGAACTTCTAGAGGTACGGAAAAACGAAGGTCACCAAATTAAAGAACTGACTTTGCACTTTTCAAAGCCACCATTGGTTTTAAAAAATACAAAAGTTAACCTTTCGAAAAAGTATATTTTATGTATGCCGTTTCGCGATTTTTGCGATTTCGGCGACTTTTAAAAATTCGCATTGACGGTTCAGAGGAAGGTACGAAAATCTAAAATACCAGACAATATCTACATTTATTCCCATTTCGACATCTGTATTTGTATTAACCCTTCGAAAAAAATTAGCGCGCAAGACTCACTTTTGCGAAATCCGATTTTCTGCGATATATAAAATCAGGCATCCGCTTTCTAAAATATTCAATTAAAAAACAAACACACCTAAAGGCATCTACGTTCTATCGGGTTTAGGCAAAAACCTTTATTTAAAAAAAAAAATCACGTTAAGCCTTTCGAAAACCATTTTTTACCGTTAGTCAATTTCGCATTTTTAAAGATTTCTCTTATCTTTAAAAATTCGAATCGGCGTTTATAAACAAGATACGAAAATCTAAAAATACTGCTCCTAATCTACATCCCTTTGCTTTTTAAAATCTGGTATTCGATTTGAAAATTTTTAATTTTAACCCCCGAAAAAAAATTATTTCCAAAACTCACTCACGCGATTTTCGTTTTTCGGCCCAGGTTTAAAAATCGGCATCGACTCGGGAAATGCGAATACGAACAAGCAGTAGACTCCAGATCATAGACACGTTCATTTTCTTCAAAACGCACCGTTGGGTTTAAAATAATATCTACATTAACCTTTTCGAAACCGATCGCTTACGTAACCCTCTTTTGCGATTTCCACTATTTTGGAAATGTTTAACCGTGGTTAAATTTCAATTCTACTAGGAAATTTGGTTGGATCGAGTGTTCTGAAAAGGCCTCTTCCAGAACAGATTGCGCGCTCTGGCGGTGGAAAGTGGAACTATAGGAGTGTCTCTGGTTCTATGAGCCCGATTATGACGGGGTTTGGATCATTCGACTTGCTACTATAGCCTTGAATATTTTAGTTGTACTTTCGACCACCAGGGTGCGCTTTGCTATTTCAGGTTCTATGAGCCCGATTACGACAGGATTTGCCTCATTCGACTTGATTTCGATAGCCTTTCAGATTTCAGTCATATTCGTATAGAACAGATTGTTATTATCACGGGTCCGGGCAACGCCGGGCGCGTTAGCTAGTATACTATAAAAATTTCTCGGAAACGTTTCCAAAAGTCAGTGGCAGTAAAAGAAACGTTGTTTTTATAAATGCTACCTCAAATCTCGAAAATATATTGGTTTCTGAGGTTCCTAAAGCTAAAGAACGCTTTTCGGAATCGTGGATTACTTGGAAGAGGTTATTGTATATATTCGTTCGCGCTTATATATTATATTTCTCTATATTATGAAACATTTGTCTTTTTAACAGTGGGGTTGGGACATGTTCAACAGGCTTTTGGTATAATTCGATTTACAGGTAATGTCTAATCCAAGATAAAATATAGGGCGATCAAATTGTTCCAGCAAATGGTGTCAATTGACACAGAATTATACCTTTTTTAAATATGTGGGGAAAAAGGGAGATTAGATGGCTGTTTCTACATCTGAAAAGGAAATATATATTCAAATATTTCATTAGAGTTTAGTGTATTTGATTTAACATAATCTAATTTTAGAGTAAAATTTATCTTCAGATGCAAATTATGACGTTACGCCACAAAGATGTTTAGGATGTTGTTAAGAAGTTATAAGTAACTTTTGAGCTGATAATGTTAAATTCATTTTTAATATTTCCAGTCATATTTCATCTAATTATTATGTTTAGATTACAATATTATTAAATACCTCAAATATTATCTTTTGATTTTCATGACTTTTTTTATAAATTTTATGTATCAAATATGCATGAAATATTTAAATGTTTTATTTAGTGTTTTGTCTACCACTTACGACATTATCAGTCGGACAGAGTCAATAAGTTATGTAAGTGAACACCTTATAGTAGATTTCATTTTTGAATACATTTTAGAAATAGACACTGTTAAATATTGAATGTTTTAGAAACTATACATAGAAACTTTCTAAAATTTATATTTTTAGCTAATTTAATAACTAGCTAAATAGTAGAAAATTTGAACGCAGAACACTTAACAACTATTAAATGACTTCTATAGTTGTCGAATTTACTTATTATTGAATTTGAAAACGCTGTGTCATTTTAGGAGACCCTGTAAGGAAATGACATATTTTATTTTAATCGTGTATTTTTTTAGTTATTCACTGTATATAAAATCTTAATATTTAAAATTTAATAAGAAAATGGTAGTTCTCAAAATTTAGCTTTAAATTTGAGGATAGCGATGCATACATTTTTTTTTTTCAAGTTCATTTAATCCTTCTAACTTTATAAAACACGACTCGATAAAAAAAAATATATATATCTTTTGATCGCAATTGGATTAGGCTTTATAGTCTGTTGGGGAATGTTGCTAGTTTTATAGCGAATGGAGTAGTATTTTAATAAAATGAAGTAAAATTTTCCGTTGTAGTCTTGCTATTCTCTGGATATAAATTTTAAATATTTAGAATTCGAAAGTAATTCAACAAAAGTCTATTTAAAGGGACTCTCATTTGAATTTGCGTAGAACATAACAAGCATTCTCAAAGAAAAATTTCACTGTAAGGTACAAAAGCGCGTAATTCATACTACATAAAACAAATTAGGCATATATTTCACGTTTGAATACTCGTGGAAAAAATATAAATGTGTCTATATCCGAATTAAGCAAGTGAAATTTCAATGAGACAAACTTTACATGTTTAAGGAGAGATTCTCCAAACAAACTTTCAAAAAGTATGTTTTTTTTTCTTTTCGTATTTCGAACCTTTAAAGTGTGTACAATATGCCCTCAAAAACGTGTTTTATCCCACATAATATTATTATGTGGACAGACAAACTTCCTAACATACAGTTATTTTCTTTGGCATAATCCTATTTCAAGCCACCATTTGGCGCTTTTAAAAAATGTTGCCACATTGGCGATTTCTAAATTGTTTACTTACATTTATCATATTGTAACCCACAATAAGCAAGTGGTAAAATGTTGCAATACTTAATTTTTAAATAGTTACACATAGGAAAAGTAATGGATTTAGCGATAAAAAGTCACTGGAAAATAGATTGCATTTATACGAGAGTAACAATGTAACGAATGTAAAATTTTATTCGTTCAAAACAATTTGGTCAAAAGAATGATAATTTAAATACAGAATTATTAAATTAAACCATACACAGTTGATTTTTTTAGAGACTGCATTTATGAATGAAATAAAATATTTTATTTGACAAATTTAATAAGATACATATAAAAAAGATAATATGAGCAGTAAAAAACAACGTTTTTATACACATTTCATCGATATTACATAAAAGTTAACGGTTAATGTGAAGTTGAAAAATCGAAAATACACGAAATTCATTAATGCCGCGATCACTATACCGCACGTATGATCGCTTCGCGAACACAAAACCGAAAAAAAAAACATCACTGGATACAGCAACCTCGTCGTATCGGAATCCCAAGAAATACCCGAAATTCTTTAATTCTGCGATCATTGTACCTCACGTATGATCGCTTCGCGAACATGAAACCGAAAAAAACATCACTGGATACAGCAACCTCGTCGTATCGGAATCCCAAAAAATACACGAAATTCGTTAATGCCACGTTCACTGTACCGCACGTATGATCGCTTCGCGAACATGAAACAGAAAAATAAACATCTCTGGATGCAGCAACCTCGTTGTATAGAGATCACAAAAATATACGAAATTTGTAAATGCGGCGATCACTGTACCGCATGTATGATCGCTTCGAGAACATGAGACTTCCATGAAAACTGGAATCAATTAATTTACACTGTTCTAAATTAACAAGAGTAGCCACTCACATACATAATTTTTTTTTTTTTAAATCAAGCTTTAAATAAAGAAGCAGATGATGAAATTTTTTCAATGGATTCAACAGTTTTCTTTTAATATCATGACATAACTATTTAATAACATAAGTGTTATTTAACCGTATTAAAAAAACATGTTTTAAATAACTAATAAATCATTAAATATCATTAAAATACAAATAAATGTCGAATAAAAAATCATTTGATGACGTAACAAATACGTCATACGTAACAAATACGTCATACGTAACAAATACGTCATACGTAACAAATACGTCATACGTAACAAACGCGTCATCACAAAAAATATCATTGCTCAGCCTTTCCAACAATAAAAGGGCTACATCTGCCTAACTATCGACGATTTGGCACGATTTCGCCAAATGGTAGTCTCAAATAGGAACCAACCATTTTCTTTTTTTAGGACTTTTTTTTTTGTTTTTTTAGGGCTGATGATTAAAATTTAAACACGTTTTCCTTGAAACAAGTTTTGTTGAATCATTGTACATTCTCACGTTTTAACCTCCAAATTATCGATGGTTTTGTTTTAACTTTAACCTAAACTTTTTTATCTGGAGGTCAATCCTTCAAAAAATTATTTTTTTTTATGAATTTCTATCTTATATGCAGTTTTTAAAATGAAACATTAGTTCCAAAAACTGACCTCAAACTTTAGTCAAACTTTTAACCTCAAACTTTTTTATTTATGTTATCAATTTGAGGTTTGCCAGCCGACTAATTTAATATATTTTATTATTACTAATATAATAAATTTTTCTTAAGAAAATCATAAAATCAACAAATGCTAAAACAAAAAAATAAAAATATGAGTTTATGTGAAAAAACAAAAATTTGCCATATGAAGTTTTTCAGATATAAAATGTTATAATCAAAAAAATTCGTAATCCGCTTAGAAATAAGTCAATATTCTATATATGTATTTCGACATTGCTTTACAGTGCAATAATAAAATATTGTTTTTGAGTTCATTTAATGTATTTTATCTTTCTAATAAAAAATAGGAAATAGAAACAGATAAATAAAAATTTTCTATATTAATACATAACGCTGCATTATTTTAAATATATCATATTTCAGGAGAAACCTTAGAGCATTTTTGTAAAATTGAAACTTTTATGCTTTTCATACTTTTATTTCAGTTCTTCATATAAAACAACAGTTTTTCATTTATCCGGATCATTTCTTTATCGGTTATTAATAAGATATTTCAACCGAACTAAAAGATATTAAAACAGTAAAAATGAGAATTGGGAATGTCTGTTTCAAGTTTTTTTTTCTGTTTTCTAAACTCAAAGTATTTTATATTTATTTATTGAAAAGAAATATCTTATATTGTAAAAATTTTTAAACATAAATTGCAGTAAGCGTTGAACCAAGCAGCCTAGCGATACCTGCCAAGGCAAAATGTTAAACTTAATAATCTCGAAATAGTGTTTTACAGCGATTTTGCCACGATAAATTTTAAACAAGTTAGTAGTTTTTATCTTTATTTTTAAAAAAAGGAGATGAAATTTTTATAAACTACTAGATGGAACCCATCAAAATTTGACGGAAAAAATACTATAACAATATCAGTAAATCTAGCTTCTTTATTATTTAAAAAGGGGTGTGTATGAAACAGTCTTTCAAATATTTTATTTTAAAAGTTTTTTCCCAGTCAAATACAGTACTATTTCCGATGCAAACTCCAAACAAACAATCTGTAAACAATTGTGTAATGCAAAACAGTTTGACATTACCGCCATACTCCCCACGGGAAGAAAAAAATTTCATGGACCTATGAAGTATATACAAATACAGTAAAATCCCGTTACAACGAATTCCATTACAACGAAAAATCCCGTTATAACGAAATGCAAGCGAGTCCCGTTTTGAAATGTATTCAAATAATGTTAACATAATCTCAGTATAACGAAATATTCAATTTTTTATAATCTCGTTAGAACGAAATAATATGACAGGGCAAATACTTTCAGTTGTACATTTTTATCGCTTGACAATTTTTGTTTTCGATGCCTAGTCTTAGGGACAATCAAGCTTATCTCTAAAGCAATCGCTTTTCTCCGAGCTTTGTTGTAAAATCGGTGTGCATAGGCATTTCACTGCAGAAGGAATGTTTCCTTTGTTCGCTCTCCCCTTTTCTCCACCCCTTTTTCTTGGAAGTCCAAGTAAGCTGTAACCAATGTAGGCAAACTTAACAAAACGTGAAATGAGTATTGCACATTCCCCCTTCCCTCTCCTCCCTACCTGAATAACTTTCGCAAAGGAATTTCCAAAGCTCGAAATCAGCTTGAAATTTTTCATCTTACCAGTAGGTCATAAAATGGCGGCTGTTAAGCGAAAACAGTTTAGTTTGGAAGAAAAAAAAGCCATAATTTCTGAAGTTGAGAAAGGACTGAAAAAATCTGATGTTGCTAGCAAATATGGAATTTCGCCGTCTACTTTATCCACTTTTCTAAAAGATAAAGAAAGCATTTTGAAAAAAATTCAAGTTAAAGTCTTTGATCCAAGCAGAAAACGAATTCGAAATGCCCAGTTTCAAGATGTGGATAGTGCTGTTTACAAATGGTTTATGGATGTTCGTTCTAGAAACATCCCTCTAAGTGGCCCTTTAATTAGAGAAAAAGGTTTGGAATTTGCAAGAATGCTAAACATTGAAAATTTTCAAGCCAGTGTCGGATGGTTGAATCGATTCCGAGAAAGATACGGTATAGTGGCAAAATGCATTTCAGGAGAAGCAAAAGACGTCCCAGTTGAATTTGTAAACGAATGGCGTAAAGGTGAAATACAAAAAATAATCAAGACGTATAGTCCTAACGATGTTTTTAATGCCGATGAAGCCGGAATATTTTTTCAGTTAGAACCAAGGAAGACTTTAGCGTTAAAAGGAGACAAGTGTATTGGAGGAAAGCTTTCCAAACAAAGTATTACAGCCCTATTTTGCTGCAACAAATCAGGAACAGAAAAACGAAAAGTACTCATAATCGGCAAATCTGAAAAACCCCGTTGTTTCAAACATTTTAAGTCCTTACCATGCATCTACAAAGCCAACAAAAAATCATGGATGACGCAAGGATTCTTTAATGAATGGCTGATAAATTTTGATAAAGATATGCAAAAACAAAAACGTAAAATTTTTCTACTCATAGACAACTGCACAGCACACAATGATCCTCCTATATTGAATCACATTCGTGTAGAGTATTTCCCGCCTAACTGTACTGCAATACTTCAGCCTCTTGACCAAGGCATTATCAGAGCCGTAAAATCACGATACAAAACTATGTTATTAAAACGCATTCTCTGTGATCTGCAAAATAACGTAAACAGAAAGTGCAACATGAAAGAGGCAATTGATATGATCTGTGGATCGTGGGATGATATAAGCCAGAAAACAATAGCCCACTGTTGGAAACACGCGCAGATTGACCAGGATTTAAATAAAGAATCGACGGCTCAAGGATCTAGCGATGTAGTACATGATGAGGAGCAGACAGTCGAATATGAGATCGAATCCACTTGGAACTTAGTAAAAGAAAAATCTGGTGTGTCTCAAAGCATAAGCTTTAAAGATTTTTTAACTGCAGATGACAATGCTGCAACTTGTTATTCATTAACAGAGACAGATATTGTGCAGTCTATTGTTGATGATCGCATTTTAGAAAATGATGAAGAAAGTTCAGAAGATGAAGAAAATGAGGTTTCAAAAGTTACATCTGCTGAAGCCTTAGAAAGCTTAGAAAGAGTGCGCAATTTTATTTCTTTACAGAGCAGTGTACCAGATAACATTTTTTCTAATATTAATCATGTACATAATTTTGTATTGTCCGCAGCTTCAAACTCCCTTGTACAAAAAAAAATCACTGATTTTCTGCATTAAATTTTTTCTTGTACAATTTGAAGATCATTGAAATGGTGGTAAGTCAATTTTTCAGTTCTATAAAAAATATTATACATTGTAATATACTAACTTTACGTTATTAGAAGGTACTACTAATTTTTATTACTATTTTTAATAATTAATTATCTACTAATTTGTATTATACTACTATATTTTTATAATTAACTATGATATGAGGATCTGAATTGAAATGTTTAATTTTCTATTGAATTCCGTTACAACGAAATTCCCGTTACAACGAATAAAATTTGCGGTCCCGTGAAGTTCGTTGTAACGGGATTTTACTGTAGTATATTCCTACGGTCATATCATATTCAGTAAATAAAAGAACATAGTAAATAAAGCACACATCTGCCCCCCTCCACACACACACACACACCTGTGATAATGCAACCGAATGAGCTCCTATGCGCATGTGCATTGTATCTGCCCAAAAGCACCGTCGAAATTCGACGTTAAAAAAGTTTTAAAATGTTTAAATTAAAAGTTTTAAAATGTTTAAATTAAAAGTTTTAAAATGTCCTCTTTAATCATTGTTCGTTTCAAATCCATATCATCTAAAACGCATCCATTGTTTTAAGCTAATCAGTTTTTATGTAAAGTTGAAGAATTTTTTTACAGTAATAAATCAATCGGCCGATGAGAGAGGTTTTTAATGTTTTCAAGTGTAATTTATTTGTATTTTTTCTTCGGTTCCTTTACATAATCAGGATGATTATCCCTTTTCCATCACAGTCAGGGATATTTTCCCTCTTATACAGTTGGCAAATGTAATAAAATATAAAAATACAATTCCTAGCATATTCTGATATCTGCTGGAACATATACATCAACGAATTCAACATATCAATTTTATGCTATTCATAAACTAAAAATAGTTTTTTTTTTTTGACAGATTTTTGTTTACCGCTAAAATGCTCTATCTTATGGATAATCTGATCTTATGATTTATCACTGTTTTTATTATTATTATTATTATTATTATTATTATTCACTGCATATTTAAACGTTAAATATTAATAATAAACCTCCAAAAATGCAATTTTCCAATTGAAAAAAAAACCTAAGTATCTCAGTAATAAAATTAAATTACTGTTAATTTACTTGTTTTAAAATTTATTGTTAATTTACTGGTATAAAAAAAAGTGTATGTTTTTTCCAGAATTGTCATTTGAATTTTCACATACAAAATTTATTTAATCCTTTTCTTAAGAAAATGATAAAATCAACAAATGCTAAAACAAAAAATAAAAATATGAGTTTATGTAAAAAAAACAAACATTTGCCATATGAAGTTTTTCAGATATAAAATGTTATAATCAAAAAAATTCGTAATCCGCTTAGAAATAATTCAATATTCTATATATGTATTTCCACATTGCTTTACAGTGTAATAATAAAATATGGTTTTTGAGTTCCTTTAATGTATTTTATCTTTCTAATAAAAATAGGAAATAGAAACAGATAAATAAAAAATTTCTGTATTAATACATAACGCTCCATTATTTTAAATATATCATATTTCAGGAAAAAGCTTACAGCATTTTTGTAAAATTGAAATTTTTATGCTTTCCATATTTTTATTTCAGTTCTTCATATAAAACAACAGTTTTTCATTTATCCGGATTATTTCTTGATCGGTTATTAATAAGATATTTCAACCGAACTAAAAGATATTAAAACAGTAAAAATGAGAGTTGGGAATGTCTGTTTCAAGTATTTGTTTCTGTTTTCTAAACTCAAAGTATTTTATATTTATTTATTGAAAAGAAATATCTTATATTGTAAAAATTTGTAAACGTAAATTGAAGGAAATTATAAACCATTATATAAAAAAAAGAAGTATCTGTTACAAGAGGCTTGATTTAAGGAATGTTATCATGAGTTTGTTTTTGTTAAAGCAACTTTATGGGGTATCCCTGTTCCATGATTTATTTTTCAATCTGAAAATATTGTTTCCAATAGTCAAAAGAAACAAGTTTTCTTTCCATAAAACGCGCTGTCAGATATTTTTTTAACCCACCGTTTGAGAAAAATAAAATGTTTATCTAAAAGTATGTGAAATTTGTAGATAATCTTTCGCATCATGTTATACATTCTTAACTTTAGTATACCATAGAATGTATTTTGAACATTAATAAAGCATCACTGACATTCCACTAACATTAAATAAAAATTATATTAAAAATATTGAGTCCATATCTTTTCTGTTGACATAAAAAGCAGAGGTTTGATGATTCAATATTTTCTCATATTTATAGTACTTAAGTGAAAGAAAATGTTGATCTATAATATTTACTTGTGTATGTGTTGTGTTTGTATTCCTCTTAGAATATTTTCTAAGCTTTAAAAAATAACTTTAATATTTATGTTATTTACTGAAAGCTACATAATATTTGCACATTTCCTTTAGACTTAAATATTTTATAATTTAAGTATCTTTTACGTAATACAAACATTTAAAAAAAATAAACCTCTACAGTTCTAAAATACACAGATTTGAATTTATTATGTTTATATTATGAAAAACTATTTTAATATTTCTGAAGTTATTCTACAATATTGCCTCATAAATGTCATGAAAGTTTTTGTAAGTTTAAATATTATTTCTACTACACATACAGACCGAACATATTGTTTAAACCCTTCGCAACGAACAACACCTATACGCACAATTTAAGATGCACAAAATAAATGAAATTATTTTCCAAACTGTTGTTTATCCTAATAAAACCACAGTGTAAAACGAAATCCAAGACATACTATAATCATTCGCACAATCAATAGAACATCACAAAATTTAATAAGATTACGGGGTTTCAGAGGGCAGTGCCCTCCTAAAGAAATGTGCATTTTTATCTAAAAATTTACAAGAATTTTATAAGAATTTCAGAATATCATTGCATAAACTGTGTTCAATTTAACGCTTCTAATTTCTGAAACCTTCGAAGTATTTTATATGCCATATATATGTAATTAAAAAAAAATTGCTGAATGTAGGAAGTTAAATATTATTAAAAGTGAGATTAAACAACAATGACTTCCCCGTTGAGGCTCCTGATCTGCAGATTTACTAGTTTAAAAAAAGAACTCCTCCAAAATTCAAAGAAAGGATGTGGAAAAAAGTTTCGATCATGAGAGAGCAGATAAAGGTAATTGAAACGAAATATTTCCTTAGTATACGCATTTCTTAAGATTAATTGATTAGTTGATTTTTATGGCGGTCGATTATCTGCTCGAGGGATATAGGCCTGTGGGGGAAATGCCCTCCGTGAGGGTCTTTCTAAGGAATCCTAACCCATATTTGCGGCAAGGCTCGAAGAAAACCCCGGAAAACACCAAACGGTTAGGTCGACGAGCGCGACAGGGGTTTGAACCCAGCACCTCCCGTCTACCAGCTTTGAGAGTAGAACCTCTCAGCCACTGGTGGGGCCGCATTTCTTAAGTGAGGACAGTCTGAGTCTGAAGATTTATGTTATAAATTATAAACAGTTTTACAGTTTTAGTTAGAGAAAAAATAATTGAAGCAAGATAGTGTCCCAGCCCTTAGATGGATGTTCAATGCCACAATTATCACAGTAAATTTTGTCATACTAATTTCGCCAGATGGCCGAGTATCTGACAGTTGAAACATCCGATTATAGCTATATAGGGTCTTACCCTGTATTGTATTGGGCCGAAATATAGACTACTGTTTTAAACGAACGATTTTAAAAGCGGTGGATTTAAGAGTAAAAGCCAATTATTTGTGCATTGATGTTTACATGATTGGCATCAAAGAATACTAAACTCATCTGACCTAAATTTATAACTTTTTTCTTTGGTGGCTTTTATACACCGTGTCCCAAAAGTTTAGACCATCAATAAAATTTGCATTAACATAAAAATAGTAAGGTACAATTAAATTTCGCGAGATAGGTATTAAATAAAAGCAGTTTTGCTCATATACACATATAAATTATGATCCAGGGTTTGAAATTATAAAATATACATTAAATTATATAACAATGTGCTGTCCCAAAAGTACAGACACAATACAGCATTACATGTTTTCTTTTACATATTTGTTCACAAAATAAAATATTTTTATTTTCGTCTGCTTCTATAAATGCAGAATAATTTTTCCCTTTAATTGAAATATCGTTTTCTGTTTACAGGAGAATGAAAGCAAAACCTTGTTTAAAGCAGAGACATAAAGATGCACGTCTAAAGTGGACTAGAAAGCATTTGTCATACGGTGAAAAATCGATTTCTGTCATCTTCAGTGATGAAAAGAAATGGAATTTAGAAGGCCCTGATGGTCATAAATTTTACTGGCATGACCTAAGAAAAGAACAAAAGAAAAGTTTCAACAGGAAACAAGGCGGAGGATCCGTAATGACTTGGGGAGGGTTTTCTTTCATCGGCCATATACTTCTAGGATTTGTGAACAGAAAAATGAAATCAGAAGATTATCAGGATAGTTTACGTACCAATTTACTGCCACTTATGGATTTGCTAGCAGGACCGGACTGTGTTTTCCAACAGGATGAGGCATCCATCCACACCTCCACATCATCAAAAACATGATTTAGTCAAAACAATATCATACTATTAGACTGGCCAGCACTTAGTCCAGATTTGAATTCCATGGAGAACATATGGAAGATCTTATCTCGTAAAATATATGAAAATGGAAAGCAATGTACATGTTTAAATGACTTAAAATTTGCAATTTTCAAAGCGTTGTATGAAATACCTCCTTCTGTAATGCAATGCTTAGTTCATTCTATGGAACAACGCGTATTTGATATTATAAAGTGTCGTGGCAATGCAATTAAATATTAAAAGTAAGTTTTTAGTTACTTTTATAAATGTAAAACCAAACAAATTATAGGTGTCCATACTTTTGGGACAGCACATTGTTATATAATTGAATGTATATTTTATAATTTCAAACCTTTGATCATATTTTATATGTGTATATCAGCAAAACAGCTTTTATTTATAACCTATCTCAAGAATTTTAATTATACCTTATTACTTTTTATGTTAATGCAAATTTTATTGATTGACTAAACTTTTGGAACACGGTGCATATATCAGAATGAAGAACGTAATTCTTTTAGAAATTTAGAAAATTGATGCAGGCTCATTGGGTAAGAAGACGAGGAGCTGACATCTAAACGATGACTACCAGATACCTTCCTATTGTGAATTAACTCATATTCTGTAGATTCAGATGAGTTGCGCCTTATTGAAGTTGTATCAACAGTTGTCGTACCTGTTGTTTCCGATAGATCCTGTGAACTTAACTTAAAGAAATATCTTGAAGAGTAGTGACTAATTCTGACAAGTGTGATGTGTGAATCAGCTACAGACTGAATAACTTGTGTAGAGGATATACGGTCAACTACCCGGTTGAATGACTGTGCTGAAGGAAAGAGGGCAGACATTGTAGTGATATCTATTGTCAAATTACTTAAGGCTAAATCAAAGACGTGGTTAATAGACTGGGTAGAGAAATGAATAACCAGAACGTCGGATAAGATTATTTTCAAATTTTTGATCAGAGTCTGTGCTTGAGTGGTGAAAAAAGAGCAAAGGCTTACAATAAGTTGATTAAGTAATTATTATCCTTTTCGACTAGAATTGTGGATACTTGAAGATAAGACTTTTTTCGGTCTTTCAGTGTTGAACTTAATTGTTTAATTTTTCGAGAATTTGAAGTCGAGCAGGAAGTTAGGTAACAAGAGTCTGAATATACTGACTAATCAAACGATATATAGGAAGAAGCCTAGTCATAATCTAAAATTCTTTTAGATTTCATACATGATTTGAATATTTTGAGCACTCTGTGACAAATATATTGGAATGAAGGAAGTAAGAACTAAACTTTTATTTTCATAGAAAAAAATGGAATTTCCGAGGCTGCCAAGATGAATTTATAAAAAACAGTAATTTTTTAAATTAGTAAAAAAACAATAATAGTATAAGAATTAAAAGTAACCTATGCAGTAGCTATTAGTAGGCAATAAAAATATCAGAAGTGAACTCCAATCCGGAAAGGAAGATGCAAATCATCATATCTCAATGAAAGAAAGGATGGAGTAGTGTCCTATAGGAAAGATTTATAAAAATCGGACGCCTAGATCACCGAAAATAACTAAGATAAATACTAGGAATAAAAAGGAAAAAAAATATTTTTATGACAAGACAAGGGGTAAAGTGGTAAAGTGGTACAAGAAACTATTCACACACCCATAAAAAAATTAAACCTACATGAAATTCCACATTACTACGCAAAAGAATTTAAGGAACACAGTAGATGTTAAATGACTTAGCTGGCCCTAATTTAAGAAACAACGCTCATCTTCGCACTTATAAACTCACCAACCTACACATTCATATACCCACTCATCAATCCATTCATGAACAATACTCTTACATTCATTACTAAGCATTACTCAGAGCATAAGCACAACTAAAATTTACAAGTGAAAGAAAGTTAGTTATGTTCAAGAGCACACTTTCTTTAACGTTTTGAAGTATTTTTGCAAGGAAAGGGGGAGGGGAGGTTGACGTATTACATAAGCATAAATAAGAATTTAAATTAATATATGAGAAAACTGAGCGCTATTATAAAGTACACTTACTCACACAAATTGAGGAATATTTACGGGGAGCGGAAAAGCCTGAATTATAATTTAAGCGAGAATTAAGAATTAAAAATTGAGTAAACTACATTTGGTACAAAAGGCACATCTTCGCACACAAATCCCCTCTCAAACATAAAGAGCAATATTTGTTGGAGTGGGGAGAGAAGCAGTGCTTAAAGCGTAAAAGCGAGTGTTAAGAATTAATAATTGAGAAAACAAAGCACACATTCATACACAAATTAAAGAGCAAGTCGAAGAGGGAGAAATAAGCCCTACTCAAACCATAAACATAATTCTGAATTAATGTATGTGAAAACTCGGCACCTCTTCACACATTAAAAAAAAAATATTAGTGTGGTGTGGGGAGAGATATTTGATGATAAGAAATAGAGTTTGGGTTTAAAATTAAGAATAAAAAATTTAGTTCCTAAGGCACAACTTCTCGCATAATTCTTGAACATGCCGGGATAGGAGAAGGAAAATACTATAAGTGGACATGAGTGCAAGTATATTTAAGCAATTAAGCAGTACTTACAGTAAAAACATGAATTAGTAATTTCTAGACGTCAAAAATAAAATAAATGCAAGAAGCGCATCTTCCTGTACAGTTTAAAGAACAATTGCAGAGAGGGTGGGGGGTGAAACAGTACTTAAAACTTGAACAAGGATTCAGAAATAATATACGAGAAAACTTAGTTTTGTACATAAATCACACCTTTTTGCAGACACAGTGTCAAGAACATTTGCCGACGGGAAAGGGGTGAGGGAGAAACAGTGCTTAAAGCAAGAACAAGAATTAAGAATTAATAAATTAGAAAACATAATTAAGGAACATTTGCTGAATGGGGGAGATGGAAAAGTACTATTTAAAACATTAACAAGGATTAAAAATTAATAAATGAGAAAACTGAATTTTACACATGAAGCACACCTTCTAATACAATTACAAGAACATTTGTCAAATGAGAGGGAAGAAATAGACCGTAAAACAAGAATTAAGTTGTATTAACCAACAATCAAAACACTAACAATAATTAAGATATAAAAAATGGGAAAGCTAAACTTGGTGTGAAAAGCACATTTACTTTCACAATATAAGGGGAACATTTGTGAAAGAGGGGTGGGGGTGGCAGAAGCAGTACAATTAACAGTTAATAAATGACAAAACTAAGTTTTATACATGAAGTACATCTTACACAATTTCAAGAATATTTGCCAGGTAGAGTGGCGGGAAGAAGCATTACTTAAACCATAAATATATTAATATGTGAGAAAACGAAGTTTAAGTCATCGAAAGCACACATTCTCACGCAAAAGAAAAGACATTTGCCGGATGGAGAAAGCAAAATTACACACTAATATTGTGGTCTTTAAGGGGTTAACTTTCGAGAAAATAGCTCTAAGCAATAAGAAATATACTCAAAAGCAATCGGAAATGCAAAACCCCTTCATGGCCTGTAAGGCACCACACCACAAGTTGCCACGTTTTATACTATAATCTTTGTCTTCATAAGAGGAAAAGAAAGAGATAAATTTTGTGGCACTCACCCGCCTAGACGCATATCTTTAGGCTTGTCATGTTGGGAGCCGAAATAGACAGACCGTGCCTCTTCGACATCAAAGCTGCGAATCCCCATACTTATTGGGTTGTGCAAAAAACTCTGATCATTTTTTCGTTAAATTTTGAGCAAATGAAAAAAAAGAATCTAGGTTCTTTTTTCAATCCAAAGAATGGCGTATCTTTTCAAGCTATGTTTAAGGCTATTTCAAAATTATGTCAATGTAGAACTGAGTTTGTTTAAAAGCGAAAGTCATTGAAGTGACTTTTCATGAGCAAATGATTTATCTCCTAAAGAATTTCGAAGAGAGTAAAAAAAAAATGATAGCGTAAATGTCTGTTGAGTATATAGATGTGTTAAAATATTTCAGCCTACTTCATATATTATTTTTTGTGGTTGTGTATTTTTTGTGGTACACATGAAACTTCGTAATTTTGTAGGGAAACCATTTTGTTTTTTTTAAACTGCTGTGAAATATGTTTTAGTTTCTTAAGGTATGAAGCATTAAACATCAGAGTTTATCTTCTAGTGTAGTGGAAGTAGTTCGAGTAAAAAATAACATTACAATTCCATTAAACACAAACCACATTTTTATGTTTGTGAATAGAGGACTTTGATGCTTATTTACGCGACTCTGGAAGAATATATATTCTAACATATCTGTTGATTTTACGTTCTTTTTCTTCATTATATTTTCTTACATAATTTCTTTTAGCACCAGCAGATTCTTTGCTTGTAGCATGTTGAATATTCCCTGAAGAAATATTTTGCATGTAAAACATTATTTTTGCAGCAATTGTCAAATTAATATAATCTTTTTAGATAAACAAACATTATTTTCTGCGATGGCACATATTAGTTCAAAATATTAAATAATGAAATGCCAACTATATACAATACTAGCTGTTACCCGTGACTTCGTTTACGTAACATTAAAAAAAGAATAAATGCATTAATTTAGCAAAACATTTCACTTGATAATTAACAACATATATAATTAACCAAAGCTTTATCACATTTTATAGGAGACCATACGGTATTTGTTTGCTATAGGGGCCTTGACATAACCCAGTCTTAAAAAAGTGAAATTTCATGCCAAATAATATATACAATCGCGAAAATGAAACTGCAACTAATGAAAAAAGGAGGACCCAGTAAAATCGTGAAAATCGGGGAATTCCTTTTCGTACAACGAAAAACAACACTGGCAGAATTCTTCTATACAACAGTGCATTTTAGGTGGTATTTGGAGTACAATTTGTATATGTGTGCATTGCTAAATGGGCATTATTATATTGTTTATTTGCATAGACATATGTTATATATTTCTTACTACATTATCTTGTTTATGTATATATTAAATTAAGTGTTTCACGCTAAGTGGTGTAAATAGTGAACAAACTGCTTGTGGATTTTATACATTGATAGATATTTCACAAAGATATAACAATCTAATGCGATTCTAAAATGTAAATAAAGGTTGCTAGAAAGTACTTTAAGTTCTGCCCAATTTAACCTCGATATTTTCTCTATCGCGTCAAGAACACTATTAGCAAATAAATACCGACAACACAAATCTGATTATCTGAATTTACATATTTTTGTTAGTATATATAGGATTATTTTAATTTATTTCATGCACTTGAAATTTTTTACGCTTTCTCTAGGGTTAGGTGTCGAATAAATGTACTTTCTTGTTATTTTATTTTGCCATTTCTATTTATTCTATTTTCCATTCATTCCATTTATGGATATTGATTTAATTTACATATTCGTGTCAAAGAATATTCTTTAAAGTTATTATCAGGATTAGGATAGGATACGATTAGGGTTAGGATTAGGAATAAAAATTGAACGACAATGGTATGACCGATTCAGGTTTAAAGTATGAACCATCATGAAGCAATAAGAAAATTAGAAAATTATCGGCTAATAGTTTTTAATATGTTTTACAGTCATAGTTGGCATCAAAGGTGAGCGGGGAAATGATCATCTAAAATACCATTAAGTGTTTACCACGCAAAAAACAAATCTGGTTACAACAATGTATTTAATTTTGCGCCAAATTTCATTTGATAAAAAGAAAAAAAAGCAAATTGACTATGGACTTAATTACAGACCCCTAACCTTGTTATTCTCGGAAATGTTCCACCTATATGTAAAAAAAAATCTACTATATAGAACGCGCTTTCACGTTTATAATGTTATGAATTGGCACGATCGGCTTGTTCAAGTTTACACAATTCGGCTGGAAGAAAAGATTCATTAGTTTTTGATTTCTTCTTTGCTTCTGCATTACGCGAATTTGTTGGTAAAATCGATTTTCTTTTCGATAACATTGTTGTTTTTTAAGTTTAAAAAGTATTGTAATTTTACTTAAACAATGCTTTAAAATCTATGCAATTTTCCTTATCCTACAAGACTTTACAAAAATCTATTATGAAACAACTTTAAAAAAAGCTATATTTAAAAACGACAACAAAGTTTTTCCTATTTTAAAACTAAAAGAAAAGTAAAATTAAATTCCGGTTCGAAATGACGATTTACAAATGTGTTTCGATTGTGGGAAAATGATAGAGGAAAAATGCTGTTACTTCGACACAATCATATTAAATCTTTAGCTTTTATGAGAAAAGCAACTTTCTTTTAAAAAATATAGTTATTTTTATTAAGATTTTCTGATTTTCGATACGGATAATTTTGCGATGCATATCATTGACATTTGCAGTCCAATATATATATATATATATATATATATATATATATATATATATTTTTTTTTTTTTTTTTTTTTTTTTTACTTTTTAAAATTTAAATTAGAAATATGGTATCTTTATGTTAGCCGTGTGCAGACTATAAATCGCCAACCTATCCCATCATTCGTATTGAATTCCTTAAAAATATAAATCTTTCACTCATTTCATTTAAAACACAGAACTTTAATTTACAACACATACATTTAAAATACATATATTACGTACATTTAAAATAATTCATTTCATGTCAAAAAGAAAAAGAAAAAAAAAAGAGAAATTAATCACAAATAATTTGATAACCCAAGATCATTTTATTTCAACATCAAAACAAATCTGTTTTATTTTTTTATATATGACATCATATTCGCTTGCTTTCCATACTTACTCGTATTTATGCACTTTGTATTATTATCAAATATTTGAAAACGCACGTTTTGTTTCTAATATGACATCATTTCATATTCTGTTTAATTCTTAAATAATTCATTTCCTTTTCATTTTTCACGTGGAAATTTTTCACTTGAAAATAAATTGTTGATTAAAAATTATTACTCAGGGGTTTTATTTTATATTGGCAACGATAAAGTATTAGCAACGGTAAAATAAATTTAACCATTTTAAAAAAAAGCGGCAAAACCGGGCCCTTTGGGCCAAACCAACCAAACCAACCAACCATTTTAAAATATACGAAAAAATGTCCATTTATTCTCTATGAAAATAATGAAATTTTGAATTATTAAGAAAAATAATGAAATAAAATAAACAAAAACCATTCTATGTTCATTTGAGTGTTATAATCAACTTATATGCAAAGATACAGGATAATTAAAGGCTTCATTTTGACGCTGGCTTCAGCCTAACATTTGCACACAATCAGATTTATAATATTATTAGGATAAATAAGTTATTTCCAATTTTAATGAATATATTATAAAATAATAGGAATTTTTTTTTAGAAATAAAATGTGTTTATTTATAAATTAAACTGCAGAATACGGAAAAAGTGTTCTTTTATACGAAATTTATTCTCGTTGAATAAAAAATTAGAGTCTTTAATTCTGTAACGAACGTGTCACACAAAACAAATATTTCTCTTTATTTTAAACAAAATTTCAAAAATTTATTTTGAACAATGGTAAAATAAATTATGAAACATTCATTAAAAATTCTTTTTCATCTTTGGCCGCACTCCCATTACATTTTAATAAAATAGTCTTAACAACTTTTTGATAAAAATCTTTAAAATGAAAAATGGTTGTGTTTGAATACCTTAATGATTGCAATGCTTTATTTTAAGAAGATACATCAAAACTTTTCCATTTCAAACAATCTTTTACTTTTTTTTAATTAAAAGTACTTGATTCGAAAATAACATTTCATTAAACAATTAACAAGTTAAATATTTAATTTACATAATCTGTTTACAGCTTGCTCAAAAACAAACAGGAATCTTAAGTAATAAGCTGGGATCGTTCTTAATAATTACATAAAGCGACTAGTTTAAATTTACGGTTAAAAATTAATTTAAAGTTAAATTAAATTAGATTGCAGAAAACAACAGCTTATGTTGATAAATATATTTACTTTTTTCGCCACGTTCACAAAAGAAACAGCATTAATGTCCTTGTTGTTCTTTATAAATATTTCCTTTTTTAACACCGTAGTTATTGTTTTCAATCGCCGAAAGAATGTACACAGATCATACAAAAGAATACCGATTATTCTTTTTTTAGCAACAGAAAATGTATTATTTCATGGACGCCATTTGGGAGAGGCTAGAGGTAGGGGGGGGGAGATTGCCCCCACCTTCGAAGAATATCATATTTCAAAATGTATCAATCATCACATATCAATACTTATATCAATACACATATCAATACATAACACAAAAACTTTCTTTTTTTTTCAGAAATGGCACAAAATCTAAAATAACTTGTCAGATTTGTAGAAAATAGAAACATTATCATTAAATAAATAGTTTAAGCAAAAAGTTAATAATTATCAATTATATTTTCTAAAGTACTGCTCTTGCAACATTCTCAAAGTGAAACACAAATATTATTAATGAGTACATTAGCTAATTTTTAAAATATGTGTGAGTATATAAATATATCAATAGTTTTTCAGATATGCTCAACAAAATGAGCAGAAAGTTTTGGTCCCCTCAAAAAAAAAATGTGTCCCCTCCCCCAAGAAATTTCTAAAAGGCAATAAACAATAATACAGAGGCGCCTTTTAGAAATTTCTTGGGGGAGGGGACACATTTTTTTTGAGGGGACCAAAACTTTCTGCTCATTTTGTTGAGCATATCTGAAAAACTATTGATATATTTATATACTCACACATATTTGATATATACTCACACGTTTTTGAAGCAAAAAACATTATTTAAATATATAATATATCCGAACACCCACATATAATATACTTCATTAATTCCTAAAACTTGTAAAAAAAAAAAAAAAAAAAAAAAAAAAAACAGAAAAGAACAAAAATTACATTCAAACTGTCTACGGCTTCACCAAAGCCATTTTCAAAACAAATGAGAATATTCCCCAGATGCGCGATCTATAATGAAATAAAAACGCTATCATTCTCGTTTTTCACATTCTATCTTTAATCAAGTTATTTTATTTTATATTTGCTTTGATGTTTATTTCTATAATGGCTTAACTCAGCCTATAATTTTGCTAAGTTAAATTATGCTGTATCTCTACATATTGTATTTTCACATTTTACAATGTTAGTGGTTTATAGATAGTGCATCTGTAAAAAATTCTCATTTGTCAATGAAAATGATTTCGAGAAAGCCAAAACATGTAGACAGTTTGTACATAATTTTTTTTTTTACTATTTTATTTAACACCTTTTAGTAATTAATGAAGTGGAAAACATTATTATGAAAACTCATAGTACACTCCGATACAATGTAAGAACTAGTCGTTTGAGGCCACCGTAATACTTACCCATCTCTTGGATATGCATAATATAAAATACGAAAATAAAACATGTGTAAATTACTTATAAAATGCATTGCAATTCGAATAAAATCGTGGCTTGATGGCGTCATACACTTTAAATGCTCTATTACTGAATTGCATAAAAGAAACATCCTTATAACTCCAAAATTGATAATCCTATTAACTAACGGTTTGCTGCGTCGGATTAAGCGTCTCATTTCTAATTAAAATATATATTTGAATTGAAATTTGAATGAAAAACAGGGTCATGAAAATTCGAAGAGTGTGGAAAATAGGATTACAAATATCTCAGCAACTCATTATCCAATCGACTTCATTCTTTATGCAAAATTTATGGTTTTTTGTCTTTTATATTCACTCCTTAAAATGAACAATTTTGAAAAATTTTATATACCTTATATCAGAACGAATATTTCACGAGTCCGAAAAAAATAGTTCCGGATAATCGAGGTTACTGAAACTCAATAAGCTTCTTCCCATTATTACATACTAAGTACATACCAAATTTCAAGTCTATATCTCAATTTGTTCGGTAGATAGAGCGTTTACAGACACACACACACACAGCCAGACGGACGGTAAATTTTTTTTTTCTAAAAATATGTTTTTCGGAATCTCCAGTATCTGCAACGTGTAAATCCGTCAAAAACTATTTTTCTACTTTCAAAACGATTACAAGACTTACCCTATACTACGTATGATTGGTAAGTAAAATCGAAAACCGAAGTCTTTTTAATTAGTGTATTTATTTAATTTCAATAAGTTAATTTTGTATTGTTATTGAAATTGTTTTTTATATTTTCAAATTAGTTTTCCATATATTAGTGTTATTCTAAGCTTTAGAAAACAGAATAGAAATTTGAAAGATAAGATAAAAAATACCAAAAAAGAAAAATATTGCACATTTATGTATACTTTTAATCAACTCATTGTTGTTCTATATATACTTAACAATTATTTGTAGAATTTTCCTTTTTATTTGCATATGAAATGCATAATTAATTTACATGACTGAATTAATTTGATTTCCATCTAATGTTATTTTCTTCTGTTTATATCACAAATAGAAATACATTACCTGTAGTGAATAAACATTGTTTCGCAACCGCTGATTCATTATTAAACAAGAAATATTTATTTGTGTGTAAACAACTGTCTAAAAGGATAAATAACCCGATATCAATTCTTATTACAGAGATTATGAGATGAAAGTAATCATAAAACGAAATATTTATTTCCTTATAAACACAGAAGTCATGTTATACAAGTTTAACTAGCTACTGCAGAGGATCAAATGTTTTTTACAACAAATCTTTTGCACAAGAATAGATAAAAAAAATTAAAAGAAGAAACCGACAACTCTACAATTTTCTGCAGAAAAAAATTAATTGAAGAAAAACAAACAAAACGAGTATAATTCATTTCAATTTAATTTGTGTTAATCTTTTTTAAAATACAGGGTGATTTTTTTTTAAGTTGTGAAAGTAAAACCCTATAACAAAAGAACCACTGATTCAAATGACCTAAAATTTCACCAGTATGCTCCCAAAGCAATGGGTATTTTTAGGCGTGGTTAAAAAAAACTTAAAATCGCACCGACAGATGGCGCTGGACTTGCAGTAAAGTCAGGAGACGAACTTGCGCCCGGCACACGCACATTGGCGATAAAAACGTGAAGTATGCACATCTCGTGTTCATTATTCGACGGAAATCCTCGCAATGACTGCGCCATTGACGGACGGTGCGTTGTTAGTGAAACTGTATTATCAGAATAATGACAGCGCAGCAACTGCTCTTAGGAGATTTAGGACACTTAAGAATTTAAGAAAAGGTCCAATGACGACAGAGGGTCTACGGAAGATGGTTTCTCAAAGTACCGTCCATTGTTTTCCTCCCACAGACGATATTCTTTGTTTCTGCTACCTTACAGCGCCATCTGTCGGTGCGATTTTAAGTTTTTTTAACCATGCCTAAAAAATACCCATTGCTTTGGGAGCATACTGGGGAAATTTTAGGTCATTTGGATCAGTGGTTCTTTTGTTATAGTGTTTTACTTTCACAACTTTAAAAAAATCACCCTGTATATAAGGTTTATCACTCTTTTTAAGTTCTGGATGAAATTCATTTGTATCTGTTCAATTCCAGTTTTAATGTAAAATAGTTTGTGAAGAACTGTTTGCATTAATTTTAAGATACTTTTTTTTTGTTCTTTTTTTCAAGTGATTTATAATTACATCCATGCTTGTGTCTTGCATTGTTCTATAGTATTCTACGAACATTTGCAGTTAATTTGTGTTTGAGATCTAATTTTTCCAACTGGGTGAAAAGTTCCAGGCCAGGATTCGAATCCGGGATTCTTTGGCTGAAGCTGCCAGTGCTCTACCAACTGAGCAATCCCGGACGAATATGACTAAACTAATTCACACAGTTAACCTTAATGATCATAGAATTTGGTCGGATATCTGAATCAGGACAACAGAATAAATCACAGGTAATGGGACCTCCAGTAAACGCTGGAAACGTGAACGTTTCCACACGTTTCCAAGGGATTTAAATTTCCAGTGGCATTTCTTCAATCGATAATTTTGGACAAATCTTTCATTTATGTTATCGAGGTTGGAAATTGTTTCTTTAGTGTTTTGGAGAATTCTTCATCCCACTTTATCTTTTTAACCCAAGTTTCTTGTTAAATTCGTTTAGAGATTAGAGTTACAGGTGCTGTGAATCTCATAGAATCCAAAAACGTTTGAGTAACCGATAATAATTTTCTTTTGGTGAACGGTTCACTTATTTTAACTGTTTCTTTTTCTTGCAAAATAGACTATCTTTTTCTAAGTCCCAGCAAATCCTATTACACATGTGCTTTTCTCTGCACAGAGAGAAAAAAATTTCAAAAAAAAATTAACCATATGTTTAGATCTACGCAGACAGTGGAAACAGATTCTCCTCTTTTTTTAAAAACTCATTCATCAAAAAATAAATTTCGAGCAAAACAACATTTATCATTAGAATGTAAACCATAACAAATAGAGCAATTTTCCCTTTCAGTTTTACTTTTATACTTTATAATAATATTTTTTTTTCTTGTTATAATGTGAAAATATCATGTGTTTATATATTGTACTATTCATACTTTGTATATTAGATAAAAACCTTTTTTTCTTACAAAAAAGATGCAATTTGAGTTTTTTGTCTAAACGAACGAGAAAAGAATATTTTATAGATTAAACCACCTTCTTAATATACGATTTTTTTTTACACTTTACAGAATAGTTCTTTAATTACTTCTGATTTTATAGAGAATAGAAATAGCATTATAACAAAAGCCATAAAACGTGATAATTAAATGAAACAAGTTAGAACTTTAGGAGCTTTTAAGAGCTCTTTAAATATGTTAACAACTATTCACTGCATAGAAATTACAAATATTCACAATTCAAAAACAAAGAACAGAAGTTCAGCAATAGTATAAATTTAATTAACATATGAATTTACATGGTAGATATGAAATTAGTTCACAAAAAATTGACGGCAGGATAAAAAATGCCTAATATTTTAATATATATTATATCTATATATGAAAATATAATGTAAGGTATGTAGGAAAATGTTTTAATATGTACATAAACTCGGTTTATGGCGCCAGATACCGCCATCCAAAAAATCTACAAGCAACCACTCCACTTTTTCCGGTCAAGGATCCATTCCTCCTCCAGACCTCTATCCCTCATGGCTTTTTTTATACCGTCCATCTAGTTCTTTCGTGATTTTCCTCGTTTCTTTGTTTGATTTGTTCTATAATTTAGTGCGATTTTGGGTAGTCTCTCATCACTCATTTTTTTAACATGACCATACCAGATTAATTGCTTCTTTTGAAGATCGTTCTAATATGGTTCCCTTTATTTTCATCATTTCTTTGATGCTTTCAATTCTTATTCTTTCTATTCTTGATATCCTGCATGATCTTCTTAGGGCATCCATTTTCACTGCCTCTAATTTCTTACTTTCTGTCTCCATAATTCTCCATCCCTCTGCTCCTTATAACAATACGTTCTTTAGAATATAATTGTATATATTATACTTTCTTTTCCAGGAGATCTACAAATGTTTAAATATACAGGGAGAAAATGTTGGTGCTTTTGCATTCGAACTCAACAAGTTAATTTAGAATGATACAATCATTTTTATTCCTATGCTAATATGCATAATTATTGAAATAATTTAAAATCTCGTATAAAGTTGATCTACATTTTCAGTAAAAAAAATAAAATTCTTGCATGGTTAAAGAGATGATTAAAATATATACAACTTGTAAGAAAAAGTCGTTGCTTACATAATATATGATAACTTTCCTTTAATTTCTTAATGCAGAAATCTTATTTTTGTTATTAACTTGTTTGGGATAAAAAACAGCTGTAAGTATCTACAATTAAAAAGAAAGATACTTGTAAAATATATTATAGTATCGCCGTTAATTAATAAAATTGAAATTTCATGAATATTTGGAAGGAGAACTAATCCGAAAATTAATAGAAACATCTTATGTGAAATTTACAAGCTGCGAAAGGGATCTTTTAGTTCATAAAAAGTTATTTCTATAAATAATTTCTGAAGATAAGTAAAATGTTTCCGGAATCGTCGGTAAAATCGTAATGTAATTACACTGAATGTTTGTAAACATTCTTCGTGTATCAAGAAACTTTTCCGTAATTTTTCCGTATAATATTTACCCCAATATTCCAAAAAAAAAATATTCTAAAAATATCACAGGGATTGATGAAAATTGTACATGGATTTTGATATTTACAAAATAATACACGAAATACACATATTTTTTTTCTGTAAAGAAAACTAAATTATACTTTTTATTCCTTTATTACTGGTGTTAAAAACTAAAGATATAATTAAATAAAGCCCATAGTTCTTGTTTTATATATTTCATTAATGGCATACACAATATATTTTCCTTCATTCTATTAAGGTTAAATTGGGAACTCTAATATTGTAATGAATTACTTTTCTTTTATCATATGTTTTTTTATCCGAAGGATTATTTTCATGATAAATTATTTATTTATCAAATACTTGTTTCCTTCAATGAATTATTTTTAACAGTTTTGGGGAGAAAAATGACCTACTTTTGAGGTTCACTTAATCTTTTCTAACTTTATAAGAGATTACGTAAAGTATTAAAACAATCCCTTCTTACGGCAGTAAGTTAGAGGATTAAACATCTTCAACAAGTCTAAAACATGTTTTAGTATACATATATATATATTTTTTTATTAATTAATTTACAGTCTTATATACTCATACAGGACTCGCAGCGTACCTGAAATTTTCTCACTTACCATTATTTTAAAACAATATCTTTGTTGTAGACTTATATTGCAGATGTAAATAAGTATAATGGCCATTTTTTTAAATAAAAAATAAAACATGCTTTTTTATTTATTTTTTTAATGGCACTTTGTAGAAAATAGTTGGTCGTGCCAATGGAAGAAGATTAATGGATTTAAAAAATTTCGCCAAATTAGCCATTTCGCAAAATTGGCTTCCTATATGGCAACTTATTTTTGTCGCCAAATTTGGCTATATTTCGCCAAGTTTGCCAAAATTTGGCGCTATTGTGGTAACCCTGTCATGGGTACTTTTCAACAAATACTCATTGTAATTCATATGTATGGGCGGGGCTAGTTGAGCTTAAGCCGAAAGGTAGTCTTCCCCACCCGATTTGACTTTGACTTTGTATTCATATGTATTCATCAATACATACTCATTCAAATACTTTCCATATAAATAATGACGTCGTAATGATGCAGGCAACAATGTGATTCAAATGATGAATGTTGCAACAATGGAGCTATTTTATTTCGATTAATATTAAACAATCGCAACGTTATTCCTATGGGAGAAAATGGAAGTTTTGGGCCGACGTTGTCCCGCCTCCCTTAGGAATCGAATTTTAAAAATCAATGTCCAATGCATGTGTTGCCCTCAGGAATACATATATATTCCAAACTTCAAAGCTCTATGTCAACAGGAAGTGGGCGAAAAATGAGTAACGAGATTTGACTGCCACATACATGCTTAATTGTAAGTTAAAAGAAAGCATGTAAAAAATAATCTACCACGAAGATTTATACACAGACACCGATATCTGTAAAATCACGCTAATTTGCTCTGTTTTAAAAAGATTACTGAAGATTGAATTATGATTTTACGACCAGTGGCGATGTTCTGCAATCGAGTTTCCATTCATTTAAATTAATTGTTTTAAATAAGATTTTTTAAATGTATTGTTTTCAGTATTACGTAATTTTCACCAAACTTTTCTTCCCTTTTTGACGTAAAAGTACAGTTTTGGATTGAAAAGAAATATTATTATTCGCACTGTTTCAAAATTTGCAACAATAGGTAAAAAGAGTATTTCGAAAGTAATAAATCTCTCGTGTAAATATATTTTAAGATTGAAACTGTTTTGAAATATTACTATTTGAGCATCGAAAATATGGCGTAATTTCCCCCCATTCACTGTATTTAACGTGTAATAATTAATTACTTTAAAGTTTTATCTCTATTTCTAATATTCACGTGCAAGTATATTTTTTATGATGTAATTTTCTCCATTTACTACTTTTAAAACGGGATCATTTAATTATTATTTGAATGTTTTATTTGTATTTTTAATAGTTACGTGTAAATACATTTTTAATTGATGTATAACATTATTCTTTGCGCTATTTTACAAATTGGCAACAGTATAAAAATTTTCCTTTTCGAAATATGAATAAATCTCAATTAAAATGATGAAATTTTGAATAAAATATTGAAACAAAACCTCAAAAGATTAGTCAAATTTAAAAAATAATTACACGATGCACACCGAAAGCTTATCAATTATATCCCTTCAAAATATCATTAAATTGCTATGTATGTATAGCATTTATTCCTCTAGAACTTTTTTAGCAGAACTTTTTTGACTGACTGCAACATTAAATATCTCTTAAAATGATTCTTTGATTTAAAATCTGTCCATTTCAACATTTTTATCGAATATTTCTCTATAAAAATACCAATTTTCATATTTTCATATTTGCAGCGTTGGCAGTGGCGGTTACAACTTTTTAGAACAGAGACATTTTTTAGTAAACACTTTAAACTGATCGTTTTTAAATGTTTATTACATTAAATCACTAATTTAAAATTGTAATTGGTTACTTGCTCTTCATATGTATCCGTCATTAGAAGAATTGCTTTTGAGATTAATTCTTCTTTAATTTAATATTCTGTTATTATTATTAATATTATGAAAACATAAATTACACAATTTTAATAAAAAATGTGGCTGAAAATTTAGAAAGTAGATGTACAATTTATTTGAATAATAATCGAAGAATATCGTAAATAAGGAAAAGGAAATACATAATTTACGATTTTTTACAAACAAATTATCGTTTGCAAAACATGATTTACAATAAATTGCAATTCAGATTTCAAATCTGGAAAATCGAATGAGAAAAAATAGTTTCAACACATTTTATTTCATTTCTTGGGGATTTTATTTACATTTTTTAAATAGTAAATATTTCTAATTGTAATATATGTTTCTACCTTACATTATTAATATGAATAATACAATGAAAACAATGCATTTTCAAAGAAATAAAATAACACATTTTGACACTTAAAGAAATAATATAAATCTATTTGCTTTATTTAAAAAGTTGTATTCGTATATTATTCCCATGATAAATGAAAATATAATCAAATAATTCTACTTTTTTTGTTCGTTCCAACAAATGGATTATTTATTAAACGTTTCTAAATAAATTTGGTAAGCGCTTGTAATTTTGCAATTTTAATTAGTTCGTTTACATCTTTATTGTTTGTAGGAAAGATTAACTTTAAGATAAATTCTTTTCTTAATTAAATCCATTGTTATTATTTAGATTTAAAACCTTAGACAGTAGTTTAAGAAAATAATTGTTTATAAATAATCCCTACGTGTCATAAGCATAAAACTATAAAGCATTAAATTTTACAGCTTTATGCGCTTCCGATGAATTAATGAACCGAAATGAGAATATTCTTTTCCTGATACAGCATACAAAAGTGTGATAACAAGCAACAGATCTTTGGCTATTAATTAAGATTCTATAAATAACCCTAAGAAAGAGCTAGCTGCCTGTGAAAGGCAATGAGCGTTACCCATAGCAACGAAAGAATGAAATTACGGTAAGCAGTAATATTTATTTGAAGGAAGAATAACTAGATTGCAGATAATAATCCGATGAAATAGAATTTATTGTACCGTTGTGCTGCTGTAATTCTTTTTTTGGTAATTGTATGGTAAAAATAGCCTTTAACTTTGGTAATATAACTTTAAATTAAATATATAGGTATGGTGACTTAAAACAAATTGCCTATAATTTTCAGGATTGTATAGCAACAAACAAATTTCATATGGGAAATTAGGTCGCAACTTATGCATTCAGTCAAGCATACAATGTATCTCACCCGAAGTTGAATCCAGATTTTCGTTCATAACTCTAACATTAATGAAGATATCGTAGCTACATTTACAACATATTTACATTATTTTTACTAAAATCTGATTAAAATATAACAAGTGATGACTGTAGACACAATAACTGTCGAAAATGCACAGAGATGGACGCTCCATATTTCGAAATGTGACTGTTAGTACTCGTGGTTATCAGTGGCGAATTTCTGTGCAATTCAAATGTATCTTGCAATGTTATCATATTGCATACGAAACAAAGTGTGTCTGTTACAAATTTCGTTACATTATCTTCATCATTATTCTTAAATTTATGAATTAAAAGCCGTGTTCAACAAGAAGTAACACGCCCTGTATTTTGACTGGATAAATGGATTGTTACGTTAGTTTAGCACACACACAAAAAAATTGACTTGACGTATACTATCCCTTCTCTAGTTTGTCACCGCAGTAAATGAACATATTCTATGTAGCCTTTACTCTATATTTTCTTATGAAACAGTTATGAAGTATCAGCATACCTCTGAAAATATTTGTAACACAAAACTAGTCATTGGGGGGCACCGTAATACTTACACATCATGAATATGCATAATATAAATAATGAAAATAAAACAAGTCTAAACTATTTATAAAATGCATTGCAATTCGAATAAAATCATAGCTTGATGACGTCATAAACTTTAAATGCTCTATTACTGAATTGCGTAAAAGAAATATCTGTATAACTCCACAAATTATAATCCTATTAACTAACAGTTTACTGAGTCGGATTAAGCGTCTCATTTCCAACTAAAATATATGTTTGAATTGAAATGTGAATGAAATACAGGGTCATGAAAAATCGAAGAGTGTGGAAAAATATAATTACAAATATCGCGGCAACTCATTATCCGATCGACTTCATTCTTTATGCAAAATTTATGTTTTTTTATTGTCTTTTATATTTATTCCTTAAAATAAACAACTTCGAAAATTTTTATATACGTTACATCAGAACAAATATTTCGAGAGTGCAAAAAAAAAAAAAAAAAATTCGAATAATCGAGGTTACTGAAATACAATAAGCTTCTTCCCATTATTACATACTAAGTGCATACCAAATTTCAAGTCTCTATCTCAATTTGTTCGGTAGATAGAGCGTTTACAGACACACACACAGACAGACGGACGGCAACTTTTTTTTTCTAAAAATATGTTTTTCGGAATCAACAATGTCTGAAACATGTAAATCCGTCAAAAAAATTTTTCGATTTTCAAAATGATTACAAGATTTACCCTATACTACGTATGATGGGTAAGTAATAAATAATTTTAATTGACTGCTACAGTTTGTGCATCATAAATCATTAACATTGCACTGTATTTTCATGAACATTTCTGCAAGTTCGCTTCGTTTATTTTTAAAAGGGCTTTTATAGTTTCCCTAATGTACAAGATAAAAATAGGACGCAGTATTTTTTGCGACATTTGAGCCTAACAGTGTGGTGAGAAATTTGAATTTCGGGAAGTAGATTGGAAGTAATACGACTTTTACTACAGAAATATTTTCCCATAAGCCCTGCTATATCACATATTATATTTAAAACCAGTATTTCGTCCATCTTTGTTTAAATCCTATTTTTTCTGCAAATTTATTTGATTTGAGTTCATTTTTATTTCCTTATCTCTTCTTAAATTTATTTAGCAATATTATCATTATAATGAAGTCTGACATTTGTGGAAAGAGATTTAAAGTTGAATAAGAAATGAAAAAAGCAGTTATGAACATTTCGAGAACAATTCTTCAAATTAGTTTTTCATGAGGATTTAATTATGGGCTAATCTGAAAACTGTACTCCATTATCATGTAAACAAGTAAATGTTTACATTTAACTTCTTTTGTGATCAAAATTCGGATACAAATATAAAATGTGAGTTTAACTTTAACTATAAATTTGTCTTCATCGCAAGTTTAAATTAATGTTGTATATTATTTATTAAATTTTAAAAATAACGATTTTTGCAGTTTTTTTTTTTTTTTTTTTTTTTTTTTTACTTTTTTAACATACAAGTTTTTTAAAGTTGTATGTTGTTTGTTTGAAGTTTTGATCTCCAAGAAAAACTCACATATATATTTATTAAGGTTTTTATTCCATACTTTTATACCAGTAAAAAAACATCGTTAAAATAAATTAACTAGGATATAAATTTTCCCTGCATTTTCCACTGTCCTGAAAAAAGGACGATGGTGCAATCCACTACTACCTAGCCCCCATAAGTTAGTAGTCTAGCTAGTCCTTTCTTTCTCTGTTACATTCCAAACATTGCTACTCTACAACTAACGCAGGCACCTAACAGTCTGTCTGACAGGTGCACATCACGTGCCAGACAGGTGTGTGGGGGCGGGAGTAACTTGTTCTGAAATCTAACTGGATCTGCTAAACAAAACTCTTCAACAATTCGGAATTTTCTGAGTTTTAAGTATTCACGAAAAAATAGTCAGTTTGGGAAGCATAGTTGTAAGATGTTTATAAAAGATAAATCAATAAAATTTGGATATAAATTATGGATGCTAACTTCTTACAATGAATTCCCTTATCGTATTTTACCTTACCAATGTGTAAAGCAGAGCAACGTGGAACCTACAGCCATCGACAGCATGCCATCAAAAGAACCAACATCTAAAAGTTAAGCCATGAAAACTCCAAAAGTTAAAAGAATAAAACTCCAAAGATAAGAAAAAAAAGAAACCAAGTAGGAAAATCGTGAATGAGCCATTATCTCATACAGTAGTCCAGAATTTGCTGTTAATAATTACAAACCGTGAGATATATAACATTTACATGGATAATTTCTTTACTTCCCAAGAACTATTATCCCTCCTTGCAAATAAAAACTTCTTCGCTACAGGTACTGTTAGAGAACATAGGATGTCTAAATGCCCACTTATGCCCTCTAAAACGATGTCAGAAACGGATTGTGGCTCTTCAGATAGTAATTTCAATACAAAGAGTAAAGTTGTATTAGTTCGATGGAATGACAATCGAGTTGATTTAGTAATGACCAATTTCAAAGAAAGAAAAAGTGTATCGATCGTAGAAAGAAGAGTAAAGTTTGGCAGAAAATAGGATAAGATACCAGTGTACATTACATCCTATAATAAATATAAGTTGACATGTTTTATAATCATGCAGTAGCTTATTTTACTTCAATTCAAGGGAAAAACTGGTACTGGCCTTTATTTGTTAATGCGTTTGAAACAGCATTAGTTGCTTCATGGAACCTCAATCAGCTATTTAGTGATAATAGTCTGAACCTGATTTATTTTCAAATACATGTAACATTTGCCTAATTGGGACTTTCTATTCCAAGGAAACCATCTGGCAGAAAATTGGGTGTTCAACAGGTTAATAAAGAATTTCTGAAGGTTAAAAATGAACATATTATTTTTAAAAACCCAGAAAGTCGAATTAAAAATGTTTCCTGAATTTATTTTGGTGACCCCGTTTTGTAACAGTGGAAGTTTGATAATACCTGTCAGCGTCAGTTACCTTTCGGACCGGAGAAGTGATGCTGCTGCTTAGCTGTAAAAATTTTGCTGTTAATACATTTTTAATGAACTGATTATTAACTGAACCTTTATAAGTGTTCCTCTGGGATTATTTTTGTTATTCTAGAAAAATTTGATAGCAAGGATAAAATGTCTTTTATTATTACTTTAATGACTAAAGTTGTTATTTTAAGGATGTCACCATTTATATAATTTAACTCAACAACTTATCGAAAATATTTTTTTAGTATTTTTTTTATGATCAGGAATATAGGAGCTGCAGTTAAAGTTTATTTTGAGTTGTATATATTCATTTATTTACACGTCGCGAGCAACAAAAGACTTTAGCATCACTAGGTCAAATCAAAGAAAACACTCCTAAAAAATAAAATGTATCCATAGAAAAGATATATTTAACAAAATGGAATAATGACTTCACTTTTAAAACACCTTATAGAAAATACTTTATAAATGAAACACAATCCGAAATACTACAATTTAATTAAAGAAAAAACACTAGGATTAGCACATTAGAGGACTTACGTCGCCACATCTGTTCCCATATCTAATAATGCAAAAATTATTAATCTACATTTACGAGTATAGAGCGTACAGACTGTTTCGTGCGCTCTAATGTCAAGTTTTCATTATAAACGTCAGTTTAACTCTTCATAGAAATAAAAAGGTATTGTATATCTAAAATACGAAAAAGTAATTCATTCTTTCTTATATTTTTAACACTGCAAAAGTAGTTTAACTAAGCTGGGTGTACATAGATTTACGTTGATTTACCCAAAATAAATTGCATACACCATTTGTCGAGTCTATCTCATCGAATGAAATATTGCAGCAGTGTCGGGACCAAACGCCTTTGTATAACCAATGATACGTTACAGCGTTGACTGATTATTCGTTTCTATGTGTCTAAAGTTCCAATGAAACGTAATATCATTCAATCTTAAATATATGCCATTGTGTCGCGTGTCGCGTTACTTTCAAGCTAACTCATGGCAACGTGATTGGGACTTATGTCTCACTGGGCGATATACCTATGCATTGAAGCCAAAAGTTTCAGAAGACTATCTTCTAAGTCATCGATACTTATATATATTCGCTATCAATCATGGCCCTTTCCCGGCTTATTTAATTAAAATTAATAAAGTTTTGTCTTCAAGATGCACTTGTGGCGCAAGAGGGGATTCGCTACATTACGTTCACACATACCCATTGACGGCTACTCTACATTTGAGGAAAACAGATTGTCGAATTCGTTCAAATCAATCTTGACGAGTTCCTCATTGCTTCAAAAGATAATTAGCTGCATGTCCTTAATAGAAAAAAACCAATTGTTATTTCAAATGCCACCAGTACACATCATTGGTAGTGATGATGATGATGATGCTTTTCCTGATTACGAAGAAGTTTATTGAGAATATTCACTGTCCCTACGTTTAAAATATTTTCCACTAACAATTTGTAAATTTCAAATGACTTTTAAACTCTCATTAATGGTGACTTTTCTGCAAATTAAGCTCTCACAATAATGGTGACTTTTTCAAATGTCCTATACTGTAGGTGTCATCAAATTCAGAACTTTTGAACTTCAGTTAGAAATCAGACTTTGCATTCAAAGAGTTATATATTATTTTACATTAATCCAGCATGCATTAGAATATATAAAAAAAAAGGTTTGCCCTGCACTCAAAGAGATGTATTATTATTTTATTTTATTCTATTTGTATTTAATAAGTTTATAGCACTATATAAAATTTGTTAGCATTCAAAGATTATAAATACAGTTAGCACTCAAACAGAATTTATATATCTATATTTATTTTAAGCTTGCACTGAAACAGTAATATACTATTTTATTATGTTCATTCTAATTCTATGCATTCAAATATTATGAATGTGGTCATTTTTCAACCAGTACTTAAAGAGAAATTTATATAATACTAATATTAATTATAGGTCGTAATCACAGAGTTATATATTTATCATATTCTCTTCTGTTAGCATTTAAAACTGTAACGAGTCATTTATTTAATTAGCACTCAAAGAGAAATTTTTATATCTATACTTAAATTAATTTTGTTTGCATTTTTGTACTCAAAGAGCTACATACAATTTTATACCTATACTGCTTGTACCTGAATTTCTAGATGAGGTTCTGACCTATATACAATAAGTTAAATAATAATTTATCGTATACTTAAAATGTCCGTACTTCAAGAATTTATATATAGATAAAACATATTATTCTTATATAAAAAGTTAATGGCATTCCATCTGCTTCTTCTGGAGAGAAATGTTTATACTGTTATTCGTTTAATCTTTTATTTTTCAAATATTTCCATCCAAAAGATTAATTTTTATCTCAAATTTCATTGCTTACTTGTACTAAAAAATTATACATAATTTGTAGTTTCATCTAAGACTAATGAAATGTCAAATCTCAGGCTTTTGCAAAGCCTAGAGGTATAATCATTTCAGCATGCCCGCATGAGGGCTGCTTTGTCAAATATGTATTTTTTTTTTCTTTTAATAAACTTGCCAAGCAGGGCTTGCAGAGGCTAAAGTCATGTGGTAGGCCTCCCTGCTTGGTTGAATCTGAATCTGAATTTGTTACTTTCAAACGGCTTATTCACACTGCAAGTGGTGTTATTTTGAAGATTGCATGGAATGTGTTAATGTAAGCAACACGCGGAATATTTGGCCAGTAATCGCTTCTAAGTGTTTCTAAAAGTTGCGTGAAATACAAGAACTGAGAAAACTATTTTTAGAACTCTCTGATTTGTGCAATCCGAGGTGATATTTAACGTAAGAGATACAAATAGCGACAAGTTCGTCAATGACGGATTTACGAGAGGTAAACTATCACACGGTCCGTTTTCGACCGTTTTCCTTCTGAAAAACCTGTTTACGAGAAAATATCTTGTATATGATAGGATAGTATGAATAGTACGTGCAACCTAGTGAGCATTATAATGCTGTCTAAGTCTGAAAGTGACATAGAGTCAAAATAATTCTACTGTAATTATTGAAAGCCATGCTCTTCATCGGCATTATCCAGTGAATTGGGATGTCATCTTAATTTTCAGTAACCACTAATTTTCATAAGCAATTCCATGGTATGTATGGATTTGTCGGTAATGTGCTATATTAGGTAATATTTTACATTCTGATGCTTCACTTTACATTCAGATGTTAGTAAGTGCAATTTTTTAATCTAGGCAAACCTACACAAGTAAAGTTTGAAAAATATCTAGATAATTTCTTGTCTATCGTGATCATCATCTCTTTTTATAAAATCAAGTATACAAGGGATGAAAGTGGTCATGAATACCTCTGGAAAAATACCTCAGAATATTATGGTGTAACGATCTTTAATTAAAAGACTAGCTAGATGCTACATTAATTTACTAGCGTAACTTCACAAGCATCACGATACATACATTAAGCTGTAGAATATTAGGTAGAGTTTTTTTATAAGTTCTTGTCAGGACAACTTTGGGTCCGTGAAAACAGCGGCATCGCCTCGCCGCGTAACTTCTTTCTACTCAGAGTTTTTACAGGACCAATGCTTCATGGCACGGTTCAGAGTTGTTACACCTTGGGCCCCTTGAATCCGGGCTTATATTCACTGCTAAAATTAAGTAGAGGCTTGGGAATAAGCCTCAAGCGTCTACGATAAATGAACTCATAAAAATCGATATACTGTCTCCACTTGAAATTCCTCGGAGAAATAAGAGTTGCATAACTGCAAAATCAGCCATTAAAAGAATATTAATGGTTTCTTAAAAAATCATTATGGGACAGTGACTGCAGAAAGGTTTTAAATATCACAAGAGTAAGAGGCAAATTTTAGGGAGACTTCACGCTCTCCTTTTTATGTGCCAATTAGTCGAATTCAATTTAATTAAATAAGGAATTACAGTTAATTTCTTACAATGGCTTCCAAATATTGAGTGAATGAATTTGCACCTCTATTTTTATCGCTCACAGCTGTCTTAAATCCCACTAATTGCAAAGCTTGTCAAATCGCTTAGGAGATTAAATTTTTGAAGTATTTTATAATTTAAATGTAATCTTTTTTTTATTTTAGAATATCAATTTTGAAAATTTTTTTTGCCTCGTGTATAAGCCTACCCGCCCCTCCCATACTTTGAATCCAAGAACAACTCCAAGTGTTCTCGGATTATACACGGAAACAGACATATTTTCAATCAATAATTTAGAAAGTGTCTAGGAACTTGGGAGAAGGCTGTTAAACTCGTCCCTGCCCCAAAATTAGCGAGGAAAGAGGTATTCAAATATTTTTATTTAAAAAAAGCACTCTTTAATCAAAAACTTATAAGATCCTTTGTTCCTAACAAAAAAAACCTAACCACAAGCATTTTTTAATTGTTTAATACCATTTGTTTAGAAAATTGAAAGAGAGACGGAAACAGAAAAGATTCAGTGAATAAGGTAGTATGCAGTGTTAGTGTATAACGTTGTTCTTGGCTCGAGATCGTGGTCTCTTAGACATAATTAAAATATTTCGGTATAATATGTTATCTTGCTTTCAAAAATCCAGGTAAACAAAAAGAGACACAGTTGGAAGGAAGATTAGATAATGAATAAAGGAAAATATGTTTAATTACCAGGTTCGGATCAAACAGTACAAGTAGAGAAATAGAAGTTCCATGGCTACCCTTGCCGATGGCAGTAGCACCCGAGATATATTACATGTTGATCGAATCTACATGTAGCTGGGTAGAGTGGCCAGAGAAGGAATGATGAAACTCATACGCAGCATAATTCTTGAATTTCATTTTCTGGCGTATTAATTTGGTGAGAAAACGTGAATCAGTAGATATCCGTTAATAAGAACATATGGATAATTTTGAGTTGAATGATACACACGTTAAGTTAGTATGACTGAAAGTCTGCCAAATAATTACGCTACACAAGAGTTTTAACAAACCCTGTGAGAGGCGCAAAGATACTCAAAATAATAAGGAGAGACTACACTTCGGTTCCGAAAGGAATAATATAGAAATAAAACTTTATAACGAAGTCTAAAATAGGAAGTACACCTGTTATCTTTTTAACGATGAAAAGGCAATTGATTTCATGTGCAGGCGAAATATATAGAATTTTAGTAGGAGTGTTTCCATTCTAGAAATAGTTAAATTATTTTAATCATTTATTTAGAATAGGAACAGGGTTTAAATAAAATTTAAAATAATTTAATCACTGAATTATAGAAAGGGATATTTAATAAAGTAAAAAAGAAATAATCTAAAACTATATGTGATTTCTTATTACAAGAAGTGCTAGTGAATGAAAAGGGTCAAACTAAAAGGAAATATGTTTTACACTTGTAATGGAGTATAAGGAAAGCTTTTAAAGCAAAATATCATGCAGTGAAATTTCAGTCATGTAGCAATAAGTTCAGTCGCAATCGCAAACAGCTTTTTATATTTACATTCTCTCAATAACTTAATTTTTTTTTCAATTTCTGGTATGTTTTTTAACAAAATACTGGCTTTCTGTCTTTTATTATTATTATTATTATTGTTATTGTGATTATTTCATGAGATTTGTCTCATATGTTTGATTATCTCTGTAAAATAGCATGTACTCATCACACAAAATGCAAAAGAATAATAAACATATTTATTTTAGAAAATCATGCAAAGCAAAGAAAAACATATACATAAATATAAATAAATAAAATGATAACGATAATTTATCAAGACAGAGAAAATGAGATAGGAATAACTGCAGTTGTCTTTACACACAATATTGACTTAAAACCACCTCTAAAAGAATGAAAACAAACAGAAAAAAAAACTCTAGAATAAATCTAAATCAACTTGTTAAAATTAAACAGAAAAGACTGCAACATGAAGTGAAGTGTTCTTAATTTAATTAATTCGTTGCAGTTCTCGAAGCAGTTTTAAAATGTTTTAGTCTACTTTTTCTTAGAGTCTACAGAATATTTAATGAAGAAATGTTTTGCATGTAATACATTCTTTTTGTAGAATTTGTAGCATCAACATAATTTATTTCAGGTGAATAAATATATTTTTTCTGCGATGACACATATTAGCTTGAAATATAATATTGATTCGCGAACTATCAACTGTGGATTAGATAAAATGACTGATTTCCAATTTTAATAAGGATATTATAATATGGTAGTTGATTTTTTTATTTAAGAAATAAAAAGCCTTATTTTTTTTTAATCCTCCAGACGCAAGCGAATTTTTTCTTTTCTTGTATAAAATCTATTTTTATTCGCTTTTTATAATAGTTTTAACGATTGCATTAATGAATAATAAAAAGAAAGCTAAAACTTTAAACGCAAAGTTGAAATTTTGGTTCTAAATAAAAGGATTGTTTTTAATTTTCATAAGGATATTATAATATGGTAGTTGATTTTTTTATTTAAGAAATAAAAAGCCCTAATTTTTTCAACCCCCCAGACGCAAGCGATTTTTTCCTTTTCTTGTATAAAATCTATTTTTATTCGCTTTTTATAATAGTTTTAACGATTGCATTAATCGATAATAAAAATAAAGCTAAAAATTTAAACGCAAAGTTGAAATTTTGGTTCTAAATAAAAGGATTGTTTTTAATTTTCATAATTTGAACTTTTGAATTGACAGTCTACGCCCAAACAATTGCTGTTATTCAACTGAATATAAATTTTATATTATAAAGAACATTCTAGTAATATAATCTTAAAAATAATTCCGATATTAAGTAAATTGATTCAGAGCAAAAATATGATGAAATATTGGATATGAAATTATATATGTACTATAATTTGTAAACGACTCTCGATGTTTCAAAATAAAAGAAAATGAATTCATCCAAGAAATAGCGCCTACTGACCCTTAAATACCATAAAATGTTTAGGAAACGCAAAAATAGCGTACCACGTGAACGCTGACGTCATTTAGTGAATGGCAACACTTGACGATGAAATTTCGGTTTTGCAATTTTTAATACTGCAATTATTTAAATTTCTAAACATCGCACATTTTCAATTTTTACAACGTTATATAGGTAAAAAAATCTACTTTCAAATACAATTTGTTTGAATGCTGCATCTTAATTGACTGATTCATTATGGCTTTTAAATTAATTTTCAAGAATGAATTTTAAAAATCTATCTCAATTGCGTTCAGGCACCCACCATTACGTAAGAATAATAACCGGCACTTAAAACAACATAATAGCTCAGAATTTGTCTCCGGCGAATTTTCCGTAACGAAATTAAAACTTCATAAATAATATAATATAATATAATACACTATATTTCCAATGATGACCGGTCACTTGCGATTTTAGATGTTTTGTTATATATCTGTGAATATACATGAGGAATTTTCCTTAAACTTCAGGAGTGTAAACAACATGATAGCCGTCATATATTTCCGCGAAGATTTTTTCCCGAAACCCCATAAGGGGCCGTCAAGAAATTGAAGAAACACGAATATCTTTTGAATAACCCTGTAAAAACTAATATTGCAAAAGCATTCAAACTGTAGATTATGATTAAGTGGCTTATTGTAATAATTTGGGTTCATTTGTATAAAGATAGTATGTATACTCGAAGAGATATTCAGGTTTTTATAAAAACAGTCCCAAATTTTACCAAGTTTTTTGCTTATAATTTGCAGAGTTTTTAATATGAAAACAAGTTATTTTCAGAAAATATGACAAATAAAATGGTACACAATTCCCTGCAATCAGAATTAAAAAATAATAAAAATTGTATGAAATATAAACGGGTTTACTAAATATTGTTTCACTGCGCATGCGCGAATTCAATCAAAATATACTGTGAATAATATATTAGCTAAATGTATAGAGCAACTTTTATGAAAGTCTCAAAAACATAGCTTGAAAATTCTGATAGTAATCGTCGATAGAATAAGCTCGAAATTCGCTGTTCCCAAAAGGAAGCAAAAAGATGAGAGGTTGTATCAAATATAGAATGAGAAACACTTCATTCTTATTATGTTGAATTATAAGTTAATTATTGTTATTAATCATAAAAGTTGCTCTATACATTTAGCTAATATATTATGCACAGTATATTTTGATTGAATTCGCGCATGCGCAGTGAAACACTATTTAGTAAACCTGCTCATATTCTATACAATTTTTAATATTTTTTAATTCTGATTGCAGGGAATTGTGTACAATTTTGTTTGTCATATTTTCTGAAAATAACTTGTTTTTATATTAAAAACTCTGCAAATTATAAGCAAAAAACTTGGTAAAATTTGGGACTGTTTTTATAAAAACATGATTTTCTCTTCGAGTATACATGCTATCTGCATACAAATGAACCCAAATTATTACAATAAGCCACTTAATCATAATCTACAGTTTGAATGCTTTTGCAATATTAGTTTTTACAGGGTTATCCAAAAGATATTCGTTTTTCTTCAATTTGTTGACGGCCCCTTATGGGGTTTCGTGAAAAAATCTTCGCGGAAATATATGACGTCTATCATGTTGTTTACACTCCTGAAGTTTAAGGATAATTCCTCATGTATCTTTCCAGATATTTAACAAAACGTCTAAAATCGCAAGTGACCGGTCATCATTGGAAATATAGTGTATAATATAATATAAAGTAAAAAAAAAAAACACCAATTTAGCATATGTAATCAAACAATTTCAATTTTTACACAGGCGAATAGAAAAAAAGTACTTTCAAATATAATTTCTTTGAAAACGGTATCTTATTTTTTCTGACTGTTTATAGTTTACAAAATAATTTTCAAGTATGAATTATTTTTGAATCTATCTCTATCGCACGCTGCCCGATTACTAAAGATAAATCCGTTTGCACTGAAAACAATATAAATAGTTTTTAATTTGTTCCGTCCAATATTCCATAACAGAAATACATTTCATCAATAAATAAATAAAATAATATAAATAAAACACGAATTTAACATTCATATATTCGAACTACGCGCGTAAATCATTAAAATTATCCCAATCAAAAAAGCCCCTGGATGTAGTGGTATCCTTGGAGATTTCTTCAGTTACTAACTTCTGACATGTGTCTAATACGAATGTATCGCTTTTATTAAATTTCTTAGCGTTATTTAATTGCATTATTTATATTTCTCATATGAAAATGCTTTTAAGTGCTATTAGTGAACAATAAAACAAAACAAGTTGGAAATTGTACGTTAAACGTGACGAATGAGGTGCTTTCGTTTCGTGCTCTAACTAGTTTCACTATGTAAAAAAAAAATCATCGTTATTATTTCAGTAAAATAAATTACATCGTCAGCTATGAGTGAAATGAGAAAGCCTATTTTTTTTTCTTTTTACGTATGCCATGTTTACAGATGATAATTTTTTCCGATGAATGAATCTTGTGTTTATTTATTTTAATGGATTGAGATATTCGGCTGTTAACCTAATTTTCACTGAAGTTATCTCGCAATCTATACATTTTTTAATGTAACTCATCTCTCAAGCAAACAATTTTTTCTCTCAAGCAAACCATCTTTTTAAAAATGTAACTTTTATGCAATTTTATTCGAAAAAATAATTCTGAATAAAACTGGCCGCTTGGCATATGAAAAAATATGCGGTTAGCCCGTGTTTGTTTTTCTCAGACACATTACTTGCAATTTTACTATATAGACTAGCAAGCTACGCCCGCTACGCTAGTCAATTTCTCTTAACGAACTTTTAATCAAACAAAATATTGACATTTCATAATTCACTCTTATATTTTAACAGAATAATAAGGCTACTATAATTTGTGACTCGTGCCAATATACACGTCAGGACACGTCGTTCTTATCATTATCTTTTTACGCATGAAGGTTTCGCTATGGTACACCGTAGTGAAATTTGGTAATTTTTTTAATTCAATATTTGAAAAACGGCATAATCATTAGACTTGAAATTTATATTAAGCAAAATACAACTTTTTACCTTTCAAACACAGTTTTTCTAACAATTTTCTGACAAATACTTTTCGTACTAATATTTTTTTCAGCAACTTCAAAGGTTTCATTTTCCCAGATTAATCTGTGGCAACAATTAGCGAAAAACCCAGTCGTCAGCATCGCATAGCGTTTTATTAAAGAGGCTGTTGGAGCAGGGATTGTCACCATCAATTTACCACCATCACTTTTGAAATCGGTTCTGTAGTTCCAGAGATTCCATAAGAATTGTAATTTAGAAGGATTTTAGAACGCTTTTCGCTCATTTCACCCTTTTAAATTTTGATTTTTTTTATTATTCTTTGTAAGCATTTACATCTTATAAGTAACTACAATGCCAAATTTGCCAAATTGAACAAGACGCAATTTTCGCAAATTTTTCGCGCCTGCACCCAATTGGAGTTAGTGGCACCGACATAAAATATAGCCTACGTTGGAGTAGGGATTGTCACCATCAATTTGCCGCCATTACTTTTGAAATCGGTTCTGTAGTTCCAGAGATTCAATAGAAATTGTATTTTAGAATGTTTTTAGAACGCTTTTCTCTTATTTCACCCTTTTAAATTTCGAATTTTTTTTTAATTTGTTCTTAGAGAGCATTTACATCTTATAAGTAACTACAATGCCAATTTCAAATTTCTAGCTCTTTCAGTATAAAAAAAATTGCAATTTTGGAACGTTTTTCGCTCCTGCACCCCCCTGGGGTTAGTGGCACCGACATAAAATATAGCCTATTTTGGAGCAGGAATTGTCACCATCAATTTGCCTTCATCACTATCGAAATCGGTTCTATAGTTCCCGAGATTCCACAGAAATTGTAATTTAGAATGTTTTTAGAACGTTTTTCGCTCATTTCACCCTTTTAATTTTTTTTTTTTTTTTTTTGCTCTTAAAGAGCATTTAAATTTTATAAGTAACTACAATGCCAAATTTCAAATTTCTAGCTCCTTCGGTATACAAAAAATCGCAATTTTAGAACGTTTTTAGCTCCTGCACCCCCTGGGGTTAGTGGCACCGACATAAAATATATCCTATGTTGGAGTAGTGGTTGTCACCATCAATTTGCCTCCATCACTTTTGAAATCGGTTGGGTAGTTCCAGAGATTACCCCCCTACAAACAAACAAACAAACAATCTTTACTCCTTTATAATATTAGTATAGATTACATATGATAGGATTTAACAGAATAAAGAAAACTTTTATTAATATCTTTTTAAGTTTTGATTTGATTTTCATAAAATCTGAAATGACTCGACAAAATTCTGCAGCGATCATATATATTAAATTTCTAACCATTCGGTTGTGTAGTTTTTGCGCTGTTATATGCGAACAAATGGACAGACGGATGGACCAGATGACGACAATAGGTGCTACGTCTTTATATAATTACGAAAGCAAAGAAACATTCAATGTAAAAAAACTACTATAGTTTTACAAAAATAAATCGCTTCTATGCTGTAACCCGGTAAGGCCGGGTTTGATCACCTCGTCTTTATTAAAGTCGGCATGTACGTTGAAATCTAATCTTTATTTTATTTGTGATTTTATGTCTGCTGTTGTAATGTATTTTCCAATTTAATGTGATTTCCCGGCTGCGAGTTATATTATTTACTTAATCTAACGCTCATTCCCATGGAGTTGTCTGGCAATTTCACTAAATTATCAATCGCCAGGCATGAAAAACCTGTTGGCAAGTCTCCCACTCAATTGTTTACATGTAATTCTTCTCAACGGTTGAAATTCTCTTTGGCATCTTGACATAGTGTACATCAAATATTGGCGGCGCAGTCTATGAGAAAAATTATCAGATCACGCTTAACTCTCTTGTTAATAACATCTAAATTGTTCTGAAGAAAGGAGACCACCCCCCACCATTCCATATATATTAATACATATATAAACAAGTATAAAATTTCATCAAATTTCATTCAATAGTTGTTTGTATCATTTGGCAACAACTTTCTTCAAAGACTCTCACCTTCTGAAAAGCCCAAAATGCCTTCAAGCTCTTTTATAAAGTACCGAGACCCCATAACAAAAAAGTTTCATAGTTGCCAACCTCGTACGATTTCTCCGTAAAATGCGGGTTAATTTAACCCAGTTTATACACGTTTCAAAACAGAATGATTTTGTTAAGAAATGAAATCACATAGGCTCCACGTAAAAACATGAAACTGAATATTTATTATTCCATCAGATATATTTTCAGGTTAGAAATGCCTTTAACATGGATCAAGTTAACTACCATTTTACGGAGGAATAGTGTGAGGTTGGCAGATATGATGTTGCGTACCCAGAAAAGAATAACTATAAATTTGTCTTCAGTATTCATAAAAGTGTTTATTAAATAATAATAATAATAATAATAACAATTTTTCAAATGAAAAAGCGTAAAATTTTCTGAGTACTTTTCACAAGAAACGTTTATTATTGTATAATTAATTTTCCCATTATTAACATTTTTTTTATTATTCAGTTAAAGCGATATGAAATACAACATAGTACATTCCTTTCTGAATATTGAGTCATATTACAACATTGAAGTAGCTTTCAATACAAAAAAGTATAAAGCTACCTATATTATCTTAAAGCTGCCCTGTTTATAAATAATCAAGATTTGATCTTATGTTATTTTGAACTTATTTTTAGTTGTAAGAAAATGAAATCGTTCGTTTTTCATGTATTTCATTGGACAAGCCTATTTTTTGCTCATCTGTATGTGTAAATAAATTTTTTTTCAAAGATTATATAAAGCTTTTAAATATAATTTCTCCATACCATTCATTTTTAGTTTTAGTACAGCATAAAGTATGTCCACACATTATTGAAAGATCAGCAAATAATATACTAATGTAGAATAAAAATAAATATAATGCATTGAGGTCGCATCTCTTCTGTTGACATAAAAAGTAAAGTTCAGACGATTCAATATTTTTCTCAAATTTATCTTGCAGGCTTTAAGAAGACCTTTGGTAAGTAGAATATATTTATCTTGGAATGTTTTCAAGGGATAAAAAAAAAACTGTGTTTTATATTACTGAATTTATTGATAAATGCGTATACGTTTTTCTTATGGCGGTAACCAGTTCAGGATAGACGTCATTTAATGACATTTTAATTTTTAATATCAGTAATTATAATATTATAATGTACAGGGTGTTTCACGAAGGACCTCCTAATTTTGAAAATAAATAACTGGGAAACGGTGATAGATAGAAGCATGATACCAGTTGTATGTTTGTTAAAAGAAACCCCGTAAAAATCTGATACAGAAACCTCAAAATTTTAGTAACAAATGCTGCAGATAGATGGCGCTGCCGATTGCATAACCATTAGTAGGCTGTATCACATCAAAAGCGATTCAAAATGTGCACCTTTCGCACAACGCACATGTAGCAAACAAATAATGAAATAGTCAGTGACTCTCTGTAGTATGTCACCGGAAATCAACGCACAAGCTTGACAAATAGCCTCCACCAGCTCGTCGAGTGTTAAAGGATTCTTGCGGTAAACAATGTCCTTCAGTTTCCCTTGCGGAATTTTTTTCACTACACGCTAATAACGATCACGTTTCAACGACGAAATCTTCGACGCCTGAGTGTTCTTGGCGTCTGAACTCTCTTTATAAAGATCCGTAATGCTGCTTGCAGCGTCATCTATCGGCGCTATTTGTAACTAAAATTTTCAGGTTTCTGTATCAGATTCTTACATTTTTTTTTTTTTAAAACATACCACTGCTTGTATATATCAACGTTTTCATGTTATTTATTTTCAATGCTTGGAGTCCTTTGTGAAACACCTTGTAAATAATCATATAATATTTTTCGTCTTTAATACAAGATTTCTACGATTAGACAAAACAAACATTGTGATTAAATTATTCTGATACTAAAAAAATAAATAATATACGCTACCTACATGGAACATGTGTGAGACAAACATTCTGTAAGGGTTAAATATTTAACTACGTATATATTTTCAAAATTGTAATCTGCTACAAACATAGAGTACTTGAAAAAAATAAATAAATAAATAAATAAACAATAAGCCCGAATGGTAGCTATAACTTTAGTTGCAATTGTTGTAGAAATACAAGAAAAATACAATTTTAGTTATGGTAAATCTCTTTATAATTGTTTGTGGTTTATTTTTTCCTAGGATATCGTCTACATATTAAAGGTTGGATCAAATTTTATTTCTCAAATGGTACCACTCGCTTTTGACAGACTGTGAAAAAGACTGTGATGTTCCTTAATCTACTTTAATATTTCTTAAGGTTTGCGAAAATATATTATAACATCGTTTGAGTTACTCGATATTCCGAAATTTAAAGAAATATTTTTAAAACAAAAATTTCCTTTGCTTCCCGTAATTTTCAGAAACGTTTCCGAGTAGTTTTTTCAGCTTCTTAATCAGTTTCCTCTACCCGGAATATCGGATTTTTGGATACTATCAGTTCTCAAATAAACAGTTTCAGCTGCGTAAAATAATTTATACATGCAAGAGTAACAAAGTAATGTTAATTTTAATATTAATGGTAATAATATTAATTTTAAAGTTAATGTTAATTCTGTTAATTGATCGTATTTGTTGAACATGAAATGTTGACTTGACAATTGATGGCAAGCAAAAACCGATACCTTAGTTTAAGAAAACTGATTAATACACAGTAAAAAGCACTCGGAAACGTTTTCGAAAATTAGAGGTAGCAATATAATCTTTTGTTTCCAAAATGTTTCTTTAAATCTCGGAAATGTATTGTTTTCTGAGGTTTCTGGGGATAAAGGAATGATATATTTTCTTAAACATTAAAAAAAATAAGAGCTAGAATAAGAACTTTTTTTACAGCACGCTTTATTTGAATTTCCCGTATCAAAGTAAGAACTCAAAGCAACACTCTGAATACTTACTAATCAATTGAAATTTAAATTATTAAACATGAAAAACACATTTTATAAATCAATGTTATATATATTATATAAACACTTTCTTTTAGAACATAACAAAATTTTAAACATAAATGAATAATTCCTGAAATATTATTATTTCGATTTCAAAGTTATACAGAAACGAATATATTTGTTAAATAATCTTTCTCTTTTTATTTTTTCTCTTTTTATGTGCGCTTGTAATTATATAAATACGTAGCACCTATAGTCGTCGTCTAGTCCGTCCGTCCGTCCGTATATAACAGCACAAAAACTATCCAACCGAATGGTTTGAAATTTAATATATAGAATCGTTGCAGAATTTTGTCGAGTCATTTCAAATTTTATGAAAATCGAATCAAAACTTAAAAATATATTAATAAAAATTTTCTTCAATCTACTAAATCCTATCATACGTATTCTATATAATAAAAATGCAAGTCATGTGACCGAGAAAAACAAATACGGGGTGACCACTCCTTTTTTCATATGCCAGGCGACTATTTTTATTCAAAATTATTTTTTCGACTGAAATTGACATAACAGTTACATTTTTAGAAAGATCGTTGAAGAAAATTGTTTGCTTGAGAGATGAGTTACATTCAAATATGTACAGATTCTGAGATAACTTCTGTTGAAATTAGGTTGACTGCCCAATATCGCAATCCATTAAAGTAAATAAACACAAAAGATTCGTTTATCGTGAGTCATAAAAATATTAAACCATGGAGGTAATCATTCGCAAGGCAAGATCTCCATGGTGAATTGTGCAATGCTGTCTGGTGTTGAAAAAAAATCGCATCTGTAAATGTGGCATACGTAATAAGAGAAAAAAGCATGCTCATTTCACTTATAACTTACGAAATAATTCCTTTCACTGAAATAATAACGATGAAATTTACATTATAAAACTAGTTATAGTACGAACGCACCTCATTTGTCCCGTTTAACGTGCAATTTCCAACTTCTTTCATTAAATTAAATTCGTTAATTAAATGAAAAAACAAAACTTTCGTACTTCTCAATCAAAAACAGACGTTTTGTAAACATTTCTTTTTTCTTAATTTATAATAAACACTTTCAGCTAGTTTTAATTTTTGTTTTTGTTGTTTTCAAATTTAATATTTTTAAATCAGTTTTTTTCTTTTATTATAATATACTTTAGGATTTACTGGGTGTTTAATTCTAATTTTAATTTCTAGTCTTTATTATTACGTTTTCAGAATTTTATTCCTTCTATAATTCCTTTGAAAAGTCAGATTTAAAACACCATTCAATATTACTAATAGGATTATTTCTGTTAAAATTTCAAAAAAGTCTATTAAAAGAAACGTTTAAGATTTACGAACAGCGATCAATACGAAAAAAAAATGAAACATTGCGATATAAACATATTTTTAGGAAATTATAATAGAAATGTTAAGGAAGAATTATTAATTATTAACTAAAATAAGATCATACGCTTTTTAGGACGCAAACTGTTAAAAATATCTGTAAAAAGTAGAAAAAAAAATCATAGATTCTCGGTAAATTTACACTATTTTTCGGTTTAAAGCATTCCATTAATATTCTCGATCATTAGCTCAGACATTTTTTAGAGATTTATGGAAGATATTAGTTTTTACCTCAAACATTTTGCACAGAGAGAGACAGAAGACAGGATTCAATTCACAGCTATAATATACAAATTTTTGATGCATTGCAAATTTTTAACTTCCGAACACATAGTGTAAGGCGTGTGTGCGCGTGTGTGAGAGAGTGAGTGAACACGACAACTCCCAAACAGTACTTCTGATTGAGCTCCCATTTGCTCCCATTAGACCACTCTCCCAAGTACTCTATGATTTTCGCAAAAATTGGCCGAGGGATTGAGTATCTAATCTATTTTTAAACTTTTTTGAAACCTTTTCCCAACCGATTCTATAGGGTAAATCACTAAGAAAATGTAACAGACTATAAATGATATTGTCACGACGTAAATAAGTAATAGTAGCGTAGAGGTAACGTCTCCAGTTTCAAAGCGAAAGCGTTCTAATCCAATCGATTCAAAAAATGTTTACAAGTTCCTTTAACAAAAATGGTAGGATTTCTTATTTAAAAATTAAAATGCTTCTTATTAACCCCTTAAGCACCACGACGTACCTGCGTACGTCATGAAAACCTCTATCTGTAATACCAGAACGTATGTGCGTACGTCCAGGTTGCCAGTTTGGCCTTTCTAAAAATTCAAAATTTTAAATTCATACCAGAAAGTTATAGTAGTAATTTGTATTTTATATAATGACAGACTTTTGGTGATTGCATAAATTAAAATTGTTCTTTTAGAATTCCCGGTATGAATTTCGTATTTTTGATTTTTTTGTATTTTTGATGAAATTTAACATAGCTGGTATTCAGCATATTATCACTAAATTGAATATGGTGCTTAAAAGAGTTAATGACATATTTCCTGAGAACTTATATTCTGACTGAGCTTTGCTGGTGTTTCATCCGCTATCCACTTTCTACAAAATCCCCAGTGACCACTTTGGTAAAGGTAATTGCATTTTTCAATTTGCTTGTTATTTTTAAAAGCTGTTTTTATTCTACTGGTTTTCGCTTCTAAAGCTTCTTGATTCAGGACATAACTTTTTGTCTTCTCTTCTTTATTTTCTTTTTCTGTTAAACATAATTGAGTTAATAACTCATCAATTGCTCTTTTATCTTCATTTAAAAGTAGCCAACTCGACTTGAAATAACGGTACTCTTGAAGTAATGTGTCTAGGATCTTGAAAATTAGTATCATTTAAGGAAGTTGAACTTCCTGATTTCTTTGACGATACAAATTTAATTAACTTCAAAGGTTTTTTTATATTTGATAGATAAGCAAATATACTACCTTCCATTGTCCACTTACGCAGAAACAATTAGCAGATAAATATTATATACTTGGTTATTAGAAGTAGCTTCACTCTAAAAACGACATTTTCAAAACTGAGCAAAAAATACTCAAATCTGAGTATGTCACATAGTCAAAATGACTCCTAATCAAAATGACTCAAGTTTGAAACATGTATGTACTCATTTCTGAAAACATGCACACACTCAAGAATAAAACATCATGTGCTCCTATTTGAATACGTCCATGTTTCAAAAATGAGTATGAACTGACTTCTTAAGTGCTCATTTTTGAATATTTCCATGTTTCAAAAATGAGTTTGACCGGATTCTAATCATTTTTGAGTATGTCCATGTTTCAAAAATGAGTATGAGCTAACCTCTATGTGCTCAGTTTTGAGTACGTCCATGTTTCAATATTCTGAATACTTCTGGTATTTCAGAATTGAAAGCATTAGGTCGTCCTATTTGAAACAAAAAATATCATAACAAAATGAAAACATTGATTTACTTGAAAGTGTCATTTTTCACAGTGTTCATAAAGTTTATGAAGTTTCAGCCACACATCGCTTGCATTATCAAATCTCATGATTTTCTGCATGGTTTTCTCTGTCGTGGAATTTGTTAGTTCCTTCATGGCACAGATGTCTGTTTGCTTTTTAACACTTTCCAACCTACTTGAAAAGTGTTTATGACTTCGGTTTGTCTGACAGTCTGCCGTCCGTCCGTGCTCTAACGCTCGTAAATATACACGGATTTTCATGAAATTTTTGTATGTTATTGACATTTATTATAGTATGATCCCTATTGAAAATGAAGTGTGTTGAAGTTGTTAAGCTGGAGTTTTTGTGTGAAGTTGTTAAGAACACTTATAAGTTTATTTACAAGGTCTGACAAAAGTATTCCGTTACATTACAGTATATTAGATAAAATCTTTCAAATGCATTTTGATGATGTTACGGCATTTAAAACATGATGAAATTAATATACAAATATGAAGCGCTCTAAAAATTGCTTTTTGTAGAATATGGGGTGCAAAGCCTTTATTATTCATTTACAAGGTCATACAAAAGAATTCTGTTACACAATGTTCTATGGAGAAAAATTGTTTGCAGCGTAATTTAATGATATTTCACTATTTCAAACATAATAAAATTTATATGCATTACTGAGGTGTGCGATCAATTTCTCACTGAAAAGTATGGTGTGCATTGCGTTTATCGTTCTTTTACAGGGACATACAAAATAATTCAATTACAGTCTTAGTGTCATAATTACAGTCTATGGGATAAGTGACTTTTCAACTTTGGCTTGCCTTTCTACGTTTAACTAAATTTTTGCATAGCACATGATGTGTATAAATTTTGTTGATTATATACACAAAGAAATTCGTAAGTAGTACTAACTATGGGATTGAATTGGTTATAGGTATTTTTAATTGTGTTACGCATTTTCTTATTTAACTATACGTAGTAGGCTTATAGAAGTTTGTAGAATATAAATAAATTCATATACATGGCTACGCAAAGGACAAGATACTTTGTCATTTGTGGTTGATAATTGCTGGAAGCAAGTTTTAAATTGCCTTATGCGTTTTTTGCCTGAATTAAATTTTAGCTTAACATGTGGTGTGTACAAAAGTCGTTAGCTATTATACAGAGTTGTACAAAAGATTTCGAATGCATTTTCATCGAGAGACGAGAATTGCTAGATGTGAAATTTCTAACTGAACTAAATTTTATCATACTATGTAGTATATATTCAAATCTATAGATCATATACAGGGCTTTACAAAATAATTCGATTACTTTTTTGACTATGGAAGGTAATTGCTAAAACTGGATTTTTAAATGTGTTATGTTTCATAAACAGTTTACTACATATCTTCTTTCACCTTATTTAACGGTGAAGTTTCGTTACAGTTTTCTGGATGTATTAGAAAGTCTTTCATAATCCATGTTTGACGCATGATTTTTCGTTCTTGTTTTATATTTGCCATTGTCTTTTTAATATTTCTTCAAAGTTGTTCATTAGCTTCATCGAGTAGCTGATCGAGTTTAAGTATCTTTTCTTCGACAAGTCCTAATAGGCGTCTGCATAATAAATTAAAGCAAATTCTGTACTTCCACATTGGCTAGTCGGTTTCTCCACTTAACGGTTTTATCTCCATGAATAGTGCTTCACTCTTAATGAATTATCTTCTAAATTTCCAAATATATAATTAACAACACTTAAATATTCTGTTCACTTCAATCATATAATTCCTTCTAGGGCTTTTTTTAAAACAGTGATTTCAGGACTTGAGTTAGAAAAAACAATAAGGAGAAAAAACTTGCTTTTATTACTGACAATATGTTCTTAACGCTATATCGATATACTACTGAGTCTTTTTAAAACTTTGTTTGAATTATTACAGCAGATATATTATTTGGAAAACAATAACCTAAAGTAATTTTAGACCAAACTTACTAAAGAAGTCTACTTACTAAATAGTGAAGAAAATCAGAGTTTAATAATGCTTTTAATTTTGACGAAAAATGTAAGAAACTGATTAAAAAAGCTACTCGAAATATAGTATAGTTATAGTTACAAAAATGGAAAGGTGTTGCCAATTGCAAAAAATAAAAGTAAAAATATAGTACTTGTTTTTTTTTTCTTTACCAAACTAAGGCTGTGATTACGGTGCCTCGCTGTACCGTATCTTACGCTCGATCGTAGGATAGGCGTTCCTGCGATCAGTCGTAACTTCGTATTACGGTGCCTCAGCGTAAGTCCTCGTGCTTCGGTGTAAGTCCTCCTGCAGTCAGCCAATCAGAGGCCGCAGTTACATTTGTTTCGGTTGCGCGCGCATCCACTTGCGTCTTAACTTACGGCTGCTTCGAAGCTGTCGTAAGATCGCGAGGCACTGTAATGCCGTTTACGTTTTGTTTATATCGTAAGTCTCTAAGTTGATCTTAAGCGAGGCACCGCAATCCCAGCCTATAACCTTTTATAAAAAGTATTCTCAAAACGTTAACATTCGTGTTTATCCCCGTTTTTCGAAGTCCGCATCGGGTTAACTTTCAAAAAATGAGAAAACGTAAAATAACAGGCTATATGTACCTCTTTTTTCTTTATAATGGTGATATCCGTTTGAACAAGTATCAATACTAACCTGTTGAAAAATGATATTTCAAAGAGCCGTTTCAGATATTTTTCTTCAATATATTTTTTTTTTCAAAATTTTCATTCGCTTGCATTTTTAAAATACGAAAAAATAAAAATTACGCACTTATAGACAGTTCCTTTTCTTTTCTAACGATGTGTTTGTTTTAAATAAATATAAATATTTACTATTTAAATTTTTTCATTTCTTGAAGTTACTACTGGAATTTTTTCAAGCATTCGCGAGACTTTTATTTTATCTGTCTCCGTACTGTAGGATATTTGCGGAGGGGTTTTCATTTGTGTGCATACGCTAGGAAATCTAAAACTTCAACAGAGTTCTTTGGATATTATTTTGAGTTTAAAAGAGGTAGCGGTGGAGTCGTTTTACATTATTGAGTTTTTCTCGGGAGTTTTTGGTCAGAATTGGAAGTTTCATATATATAAACGTTAGAAATAAAATCGGCAATCACTATAACGAGGACCCCTTAGTTAGTCTGGATAGATTTTCATTTAAAATATAAATTCATGAAAATTTGAGGTTGTACGCTGCCGAAGGCCTTGGGGATTCTAACTCTAGGTATGTTTTGATAGATTTTCATTTAAAAATATAAAATCAAACAAATTCCAGGGTTTGCCGAAAGTCAGTCGGACTCCCAGCATTAGGATCGTTTTCAAAGATTTACGTTTAAATGTTTAAAATCATTCAACATTGAAATTGGGTATATTTAATGTTATTATCATGAAACCGGGCAAAAAAGTGCTCAATCAAAAAAAAGGTTGTTGTTCCTGCGCTTTTATCTAGCTATTCTTAACAATATGAAACTTGACAAGTCTAGTAAATTTTTTGTTTAAAACTTTAATCTCTCTTTTAGCAGCTTATGTGTCAACAGTATTGTATTTCTGAAAAAAAATATCTAATTAACTTAACTGTAAGCGCTTGCGAGTTTTTTAAGTTTTCAGAAAAGCAGCTTATTCGTCTGAATGCATCTTCAAATTTTTCTTTTCCGTGAACTTCTTTAATATATTAAAAAACTAAATCTGTTTATTGTTATGTCTCACATACTCTGCTTGTTCAGTGACTTACTTCTATGTTTTAAATTATATTTTTTATTTTAATTTTTGCTTTGATATTTAGATTATATAATTATTTGTAATTTAGAGTTTATTTTTTATTATTATTGTTTTCGTTAAGGCTGCTGATCAGTCAATCTCCAATTCCCCTCTTCAATGTTAATCCATTATAAAGCAAAAACAACATGTGCGTAATTAACGCGAACGTCATATCGACGATGGCAACCACCTGAACAATCAATTTTGTTTTATCACTTTTTTTTATTCTAAACATTGCACACTTTCAATTTTTATATTGTCAAGTAGAAAACAAATATGTACTTTCAAATGCAATTTCTTTGAAAACTGTATTTAAATTTATTGATTTATATTTATGCAGTTTAAATTATTTTTCATGCGTGAATTTTTCTTAAATAACGTGCAACCCGATTATGGAAGATTAACCCGTTGCCATTACAACAATGTATATAATTCAGCATTTGTTTGTTTCCATGTAATATTCCATAACGAAATTATTAAAAGAAATTAAAACTTTACAAATAAATAAATAAATGATCGTTAAATAATTCATTAAATTCATTAAAAAATATGAAAGCCAAATATCATTCGCTACCATTAGCATTTAATTCTCGATGTCACAGACTAAAGTTTCATATTCTGGTGTTTGAAATTGTGGAATATTTTTACCACTCTTCTGTTTTCGTAAAAGAAAATTCGATTATACTATTTTGTCACAGAAAACAAAAATCTGTAAGCTGATTGTTAAATTTCTTTCTTTAAAAAAACTCATCGCACTTTACACCGAAAACATATTACTTACCCATCATACATAGTATAGGGTAAGTCTTATAATTGTTTTAAAAATCGAAAAAAAAATTTGGCGGATTTACACGTTTCAGACACTGCAGATTCCGAAAAACATATTTTTAGAAAAAAAAATTTGCCGTCCGTCTGTGTGTCTGTATGTCTGTCTGTGTGCCTGTGTGTCTGTGTGTCTGTCAACTCTCTATCTCCCGAACAAATTGAGATAGAGACTTGAAATTTGGTATGTACTTAGTATGTAATAATGGGAAGAAGCTTATTGAATTTCAGTAACCTCGATTCTTCGAAACTATTTTTTTCGTACTCTCGAAATATTCGTTCTGATAAAAGGTATATACAAATTTTCGAAAATGTTTGTTTTAAGGAAAGAATATAAAAGACAATAAAAAACATAAATTTTGCATAAAGCATGAAGTCGGTCGGATACTTAGTTGCCGAGATATTTGTAATCCTGTTTTCCACACTCTTCGATTTTTCATAACACTGTATTTCATTCAAATTTCAATTCAAATGTATGTTTTAATTGGAAATGAGACGCTTAATCCGACGCAATAAACCGTTAGTTAATATGATTATCAATTTTGGAGTTATAAGGATGTTTCTTTTACGCAATTCAATAATAGAGCCTTTAAAGTTTATGACGTCATCCAGCCCTATTTTATACGAATTGCAATGCACTTTATAAGTAGTTTACACATATTTTATTTTCATATTTTATATTATGCATATCCATGATGGGTAAGTATTACAGTGGCCCCCAACGACTAGTCTTAATATAGTAATCATTTTTTAATATAATACAATCAACAACATAGCATATTTTGTACCTTTTTGTATTTTTTATTACTTTAATCCTTAAAAGGCTGTGGGGTGTTATTTAAACCACTTAATTTTAATCAAATGTTGTACCAGAAAATTTGAATAAAATCCTGCCTTTATCGTTTAGGTAAAAAAATTCTTTCAAATTCCATTTATTTATTTACAAATGAAATTTTATGAAAATTCTAGTATGAATTCAACGATAAAGAAACTCAATTACTTGTACCGGAAAGTGTTAAATGAAAATCTTTCAGGATACTTTGTTTAAAAATCATAAAAATAAATATGTTAATACTAGCCAAAAATATAAATTTATTGGTAACGGTATACTTACATTTACATAATTTTATACATCACATACAAAATAGACTGTTTCCAGAACTTTCATAGCACAAAGCTCCAAGATTTGATTTTAAAAAGCCTATAATAAGCAGAATATGTTGGGAAAAACATTTTTCGCAAAATCCCAGAAAGTGGCAAGAGATATTAGCATATGGCGAGAAAATATCAAACAAATTGCCTTCGGTGAAAACTTTTGCTGAATTTTAAGCAAATATAAAATTCCAATAAAAAAATATTTCTAGCCTAAAATAGTCTCAATTTTATCTCTAGCAGAGGATACAAATTATTTAGAGGAACATATACAGGGTGTCCCAAAAGTGCTTGACACATTTTAAAATTCAATAAAAGATTAAGTAATTGGCGTACAAGAGTGCGGTTTGGACGAAAATGCTTTTTATGATCTAAAATTTTGTTTAAGTAAATAAAATAATAGTTTCAAAATTTTCTCATAGATAGCGCTGCCTCTCCAGACCTACCGAAGAAGTAGAATGTCTTTATACATAACCATGGCGAATGACGCACGATGCGTATGCACATTTTTTGTCCAAACTATGTCAACCCACATTCCAGAAGTTAACAATACTCGCCTTCATAAGTTCCATTAGACGAGTCAGACAAGTCAACAAACATTAGTTTGGCGATAATAGAAAGCTCGCCAAGATGCTTGGCGATTCGTTTCTTTTTTTTTTTTTCAAAAATCGTATCGACCAGTCAAATGTTTTTTGTCCGTATGCCGCAATTATCTTACACAGGCACCCTTTGAGTTGCAAAAAACCGGTTTGTTCCCAGGTTTATTTCCAATAGACCCGGTTTATTCCCAGGTTTATTCCCAAAAGACCTGGTTTATTTCCAAAAAGCCAAGTTTATTCCCAAAAAAAACGGTTTATTCCCAGGTTTAAACCGGGTTTTTTCTAGTCTTTGCAACTCTAGGCACCCTACTAAACTTGGTTCTACTTTTTATTATCACCAAGCTAATGTTTGTTGATTTGTCTCACTCGTCTGATAGAACTCAGGCAGGCGAGTATTGTTAAGTTTTGTAATGGGGATCGCCATAGTTTGGACAAAAACTGTGCATACGCATTGTGCGTCTTTCGCCACTGTTATGTATAGAGGCATTCTAATTCTTCGGCACCTTTGCATAAAAATTGTGTATGTTTAAATTTAAATTCTTAATGTTAAGTCGTACACAGGGTGATTATAATTATAAAGATGTTATAAAGATAGTTAACTAAACTAAAAGTAAAAAGGTGCATAAGTATCCGCCCTCCTAAAAAGGTGGCAGAAAATCGCTTTCAAAATGCTGTAATAAAAGAACCACAAGTCAGAACGTCTTCAAATTTGAACTGAATATACTGGAAGAAGGGGGAAACTGTATGGCATAAGAAAAAAGTTCAAAAGTGTATCAATAGATGGCACTGTAAGCGGCATACTATGCAAATTAAAAGACACTCATGCGCACGACACATTGCATCTGGTATAAAAACGCTGGGTGTGTGGCGTTCTCCTCATATTGCATCTGAGCAGCTTGTCATGATTCTCGCAATGAAGGATCACGCTCTGCTGCTGAAGCTCTGTTACAAGAACGGCAACTGTGCGTTTATAGCTTTAAAGAAATTTCGGTCATTAAAAGGTATGAAAAAGGCTGTGTGGTCTGATGTCTGCCAAGGGTCTGGAGAATATGATTCAGAAATTCGAAGAGACGGGTAGTTTTAAAGTGAAATCTGGAAGATGCCGCTTACAGCGCCATCTATTGAGACACTTTGGAACTTTTTCTTTCTTATTCCATAACGTTCACTCCTTCTTCCAGTATATTTAGTTAAAATTTGAACTCATTCTGACCAGTGGTTCCTTTTTTACAGCATTTTGAAAGTCAGAGTTTAATTATAATCACCCTGTATATTATTTCTGTTGTCAACATCCCTTTTTCTAAGCAAATACAAAACACAGAAGGATAAATAAGATACCGTATGAAAGGATTTTAAACAAGCTTCTGACATAGTACATTCACATTTCGTTTTTTTTATTAAAAATTGCAGTTAATTAAGAATTAAATCGGCATTGGTTTCATAAATGAAATGAAAAGTTTTCCTCAAATGAGTGTTGCCAAAAAAATAAAACACCGCATTATGTGATGTTCAAGAATGATTATAAAAAATAATAAATAATACAACCGTGGCATACGTAATAAGAGTACATTATTTACGTGATACATAATGCGTAAAATACGTAATAAGTACAAAAATAAAGTGCTATGCCACGCACGGGTTTATTTCATATTTATGATTAAAAAGGAAAATTTAAATGGTTAGAAGAAAAAACCCCATCGATCGATTGAAGCAAAATTGTTGTTAATTAAAATTTAAATCGGCATTATTTTCATAAAAGAATTGACAGGTTTTTCTCAGTTTTTCCGAAGCGAGTGACGTCATCCTCTAATGCAGTTAAAGTAGGATTGCTAATTTTTTTTTTTTTCTCGCGTGCCTTTTGCTAACTTTGATTGGATTTTATTATAAATTTGATGGAATAAGTGAAATGATATTCTGGCTTCACTAATGTTGTTTGCAGATATTTTTATCCTTAATTTTTCTTTAAAAGTTTAAACCTTCATCTCAAAAATATTAAATATTGCTAGAAAATATTAGACTGCAGTGCAAAATCCTCGCACGAATCCACTTGTTTATTTTTAATCGTTACAAGACAAATTGAAATTCGGGTAGTTTTTAAAACTTAACTCAAAAACTACTTGGTGGAATGAGTAGTAATTTTGGATTAGCATAGTTGAAGCTTCCAGAAATCGATTTATATCTTTAAAAAGTCATAGGTTACAATCTATATTTTTTCTTTTAAATAATTTTGAAATTATATATAATATTTAAATTATTTTTTTTTAAATATATAATTTTTAACCTATGGCCTTTTCTATCAGAAATCAATTTCAAGGAGCTTCAAATATGCTTATCCAAAATTACAGATCATTCCACTAAATACTCTTGGCTTATACTTAAAAAGCTATATGCATTGTAATCTGTTTTCTAACGTCTAAAATTTAATTTAACATTAGAAGTTTTAATATTTTAACATGCATAATTTCTAAAGTAGGGGAGACCGGGGCTAGTAGTGACATTTTCGACATTTTTGATATTAGCCGTAAGATTTGAGCTGAAGCGAAACATTTAGTGTATCATATCATTAGAGTAAATCTTGCGTAACATATTTATAAAACTACTATTAACATTATTAACGTTTTTCATAACACAAAATGAATTCTGCGTTACCTCGAAATTTGTCACTACTAACCCCCGCTACGGGGCAAGTTGTGACATGCTTGGGGCACATTGTGACACATAAATGACACATATAAGCACATTGTAACATATACAAATTATATTAGAAAGGCGATTAAATTGGATATGTTAAATCAAGAATAAGAAATTTATTCATTTATAACGTTCTCATTGTCGACATTGTCATTCTGGTCTTTAATGCTCTCATCTCTGATGGATAACGGTCGATCAGTTACTGAGGAACATAGGAAGTCTTCATCTGTAAAAATGTTCCTATTAAATTCCCAAATTCCACTACAACGAAATCCTGCTTGAATATTTTTTGGAGTGGCAGCACTAGGAAGGGCTATTTTGACAATACCTAGTATCTCGTAGATCAACACAGTGCTTCCAGGATGCGATTTCAACCATCCATAGACAGCTTGATTGTTGAATTTTTTGAACGGCCCGTATACTGACACATCAAGGGGCTGTAATCTGTGACTCGTGTAAGGTGTAAATGATAACAAAATCACTCCGTTGTCCGTGCAATAATCCAAAACATCAATATTTCGATGATAACTATGGTTATCAAGCAACACTAAGATTGGGGACTCTTTCGAGCACCTTACATTTTTAACAAGATGTTTCATGAAAAGTAAAAATTCAGGTCCTGTAATCCATCCACTTGGGTTTGATGTTCCGCAACAGCCTTATGGGACCGTCACGAATAAAATGAGTTTTAAAAAACACGTGGAAATACAAACATCGGTCGGACTGAATTTCCCAAAGCGTTATAATGCCATTAACCATAGTTACGTTTATTCCCCTTTCTGCAGAGGTCATTCCCCCAACTCTTTTTTACTCTTTTCTGCAATCATTTTTACAGGTTTCTGCACTGTTCCTACTCCTGTCTCATCAATATTCCATATGTCATTTGAATTAAACTTATTAGCTTCTAATACAGACGCTAAATTATTAAAAAATAGTTCTACATTATGTTTATTAAAACTTGTATTTCTACTCACACTTGTTGCTTCAGGAACTCGAAAGGAAATTGTAGGATGTTGTTGCATACACTTAGTCAGCCAATCAGCATTTGCAGCTTTTTCTTTGTTGCTGTTAACCAATTTTCAGGCATGTTTATGTCGTTTCTAATGGCAAAATCATACGCTAAATTTCGCAGTTCTGAGGGACTAATTCCATAAAACATATTAGCTGATTGTTTGGCGTATTCACACAACTCCATCTCCTGTTTAGGTGTGAATATCATACGTGGTTTTTTATATCCCATTTCAATATTTCCTTCCGTATTAGTACTCATCTTTTTATTATTATATCTAAGAAGGGCCACTGGTTTACATTGAACAGTTCTTGGACTTTCCTTAAACTGCACCTTCCGGATTTTACTTCTATTGCAGCCCTATCATAATCTACCAAAGTAGCTTTAGCTCTTTCAGTACGCCTCTTGTAATTTCGCAACATTTTTCCTGAAATATAAAAACCTCCATTAAAAATTATGCTGGGGTAAGTAGTGACACTGTCACAACGTGCCCCTTAGACTTCGTCACAACTAGCCCCGCGTTACGCCATTTTGAACTTTATTCATTAGTTTCCGAAATGTTGGCATGATTAACAAATGAAATACATAGAATAACAGCTCCAAATATAAGCATTTAAATAATGTTAGGGAAGTTTACATGCCTCAGTATCGCTAGTGGCAATGACGATTCCAACGTAGGTCGCAAAATTTACTTTTACGATAGAAAACAAGATAAATATTTTTATCTCGAAAACAACGCAACGCTATACTTCGAAACATACGCAGCACATTGAGACAATCAACCTCTTCACTCACATGACGCGACAGGTTCTGCAACCTATTGGCTCAGCCAGGAAGCTCGATGGTACAACTTGCCCCTGGCACAACTAACCCCGGTCTCTCCTACTCCAGCGAGTGACTTGCTGTTCGGTAGCTTAAGGTAAAATTTACCAGCAAATCCACATATTATGTGTAAATTAGTATTGTTATATAATTTCTGTATGTAGACAAACACCCTAAGCAAAATTTAAGTAAAGCATTAATTAGTAGAAATTACCAATCCATTGCTACCAATCGTTATTTTAAACGCTTTTGCGGCAAAACTTATATAAGGTTTGTTTTTTTTAATAGTTATATTTATATTTTTCTTCAAAGCTATTGAAACGATTTCAGTACTTTATTTAGCTACACTATAAATTGATCCTTTCACAAGAAGTAAAAATAAAAATACAATTGTTAAGCAATTTCTCAAAGAAAAGAAATCTAGGTTTTCGTTTATTTTTATTATTGATATAACTATTGCCCTTTTTTGATTTTTTAAATTAATTTATTTATTAATTGCCTAGCATTCAATTTATAGTTTAGCTATAGCCAAAACTATTATATAAAGTATTGAATTCGCTTCAGTAGATCCCGCGAAAACAGTACTACTATAGCAGCCGTTTTACATGTGATTTCGAATCTGTTGTCGCCCCCTCAACAACAGAAAACATTGGATTCTTTACTTCATACTCTTCAATATTTTAATAAGAATCGTCTTTTACAGGTTTTTTTAATCCAAAATCTCAAAAGAAAGTCCAATTTCGAAAAAGTGACTGCTTTCCATTTACTTCTCTGATTGATTCTTGTAAGCAAATATCGCATTGTAATGCTAGGATTTAATGAGTTTTTCACTACACCGATTATTTACAATAGCCCATGAAATAACGACCACCTTCGTAAAAGCGATTTGAATTTTCTCGACGAAATTGGCTTCGGGGATAATTTTATTATGAAAAATGCAGTGAAAGCTAGTTCGTTTTCTTCGTTTTAATGTATACAAAATTAAATTTGAGTCTCATTTTTCATTACATCCTTTTGAATTTATTATCTTGAAAATAAGTGAATTTCATTATGTTAAAACTAACTTATGTTAAACTCTAAAAGTGGGACCAAACGTGTTGATGTTCCTGCAATTAAAAATGCCCCTTTTAATGAATCAGCTTCATGAATTTAATCATTTAATAATTTTTAAAAATTCTCTAATTCACCAGTTATTTTCAGTAACTTCTGGTATGACGACTTCCTTCTTAAAACACGTATTTTTTTAAGAAATAAATAAAACCGACATATATATATATATATATATATATATATACGATACAATAAAATGTTGAACAAACTGGTGTGATACAAAGATAAAAACACAAAACTTCTTAATAATATCAGAGAATTAAGAAATGCGTAAGGACTTTTTAAAGAACTTTGTCTATCTTCATTAGGCGCAAAGAAAACGTACCACCACTTTGAAAGCATGAAGCAAGACTCTCGTGTTTTCAAAATGATAGCACATTTCTTTACGCCTGATGAAGAAAAACAAATTTCTTTCTGTTTGCCCCTGCTTTCAAAGTGGTAGCACGTCTGGCTTGTGCCTGATGAAGAAAGGCAAAATTCTTTCGAGTTGCTCCTGTTTTCAAAGTGGTAGCATGTTTTCCTTGCGCCTTATGAAGAAACACAAAATTATTTCGAGTTGCTCCTGTTTTCAAAGTGGTAGCATGTTTTCCTTGCGCCTTATGAAGAAACACAAAATTATTTCGAGTTGCTCCTGTTTTCAAAGTGGTAGCATATCCTCCTTGAGCCTCATGAAGAAACACAAAATTCTTTCGAGATCCTCTTGTTTTCAAAATGGTTGCACTTCTTCCTTTCTACTGATGAAGAAAGACAAAATTCGTTCGGGTTGCTCCTGTTTTCAAAGTAATAGCACGTCTTTCTTGCGCCTGATGAAAGGCAAAATTTTTTCGACTTGCTCCTGTTTTCAAAGTGGTAGCACGTCTTCCTTGCGTCTGTTGAAGAAAGACAAAATTATTTCGAGTTGCTTCTGTTTTCAAAGCGGTAACATGTCTTCCTTGCGCCTAATAAAGAAAGACAAAATTCTTTCGAGTTGCTCCTGTTTTCAAAGTAATAGCACGTCTTCCTTGCACGTGATGAAGGGCAAAATTCATTCGAATTGCTCCTGTTTTCTTAGTGGTAGCACGTCTTCCTTGCGCTTGACGAAGAAACACAAAATTCTTACGAGTTCCTCCTGTTTTCAAAGTGGTTGCACGTCTTCCTTTCTACTGATGAAGAAAGACAAAATTCGTTCGGGTTGCTCCTGTTTTCAAAGTAATAGCACGTCTTCCTTGCGCCTGATGAAGGGCAAAAGTCTTTCGACTTGCTCCTGTTTTCAAAGTGGTAACACGTCTTTTTTGTGCCTGATGAAATAAGACAAAGTTATTTTGAAAGACTTTGTGTATATCTCGATTTTATTGTGTTATTAAGACTTTTTGCTTTGATTTATATTCACGCCAGTTGGCATAATTTAAAGATCGTTTTGATAGAACAGAATGTATTTTGTAGCAATCCTTTTTTGTTGTCCACATTCATTTTTAATTACATTGTTGCCACTATCATACATTTTGGCTTGTAATTGACGACCATATATTAACGTTTTGGCGTGTCTCAGTAAAAAAAAAATGTACACAATATGAGGGATAATTTAAAAACGTATATTAGTATTGTGAAACTTAACAACATATTCATGTAACCGGGCAATTTTTTTCGAATGTTAGAACATAAAAAGCTGAAAAAAATATAAAAAAACGGATAGACAAATAACAAAGCATTGTAGGATCAATATGAATTGATAACGGGTCTTCTACTGAAATAAGTTCTTCCCAAGAAAAAAAAGAATTATCACAAACAAAAATTCGATCAAACGTTATGCGTGAAAATAAAAAGAAACATACAAACGAATTGTGTACCGTTGTTGTAAGTCTGTTTAAAAAGAAACAAGTACAAAATATCTAAACTTACAGCAATCTAAAAACGTGATTAAAAAATATTTGTGATAAAACTGTTATGTCAATTTCTGCGATTGTTTATAAAACTCATAAGCTTGATATCGTTTCAAAAGAAAAACAAACTAAAACAGTGATAGTATTCGACAACTTCCGTGAAAAACAAAGAAAAATGCAAGTAGATTTTCTTTGTTTTGACGGAGCATTAGTAAGAAGTGGTAAAAATTGAATTTAAGCCAAAATTCAATTTCGCTTATGCTTCCATTTTTTTCCTTTATTGAATTCAATTTTAAAAGTGAAAACTAGAACACATAAAACAAGTTTTTTTATAGAAATAAAATGTGTTTGAACGCCTTAGAATTGAACAAAACATTTGTTAATTATTTATCTATTTATTATCATATAAACTCACTTTTTTTACTAAACAGAATTGGAAAAACATCTTGGATTTATGAATCGAAGTGAAATATTTTATTTTTGCCAATTAATTTTGTAACTTTATAATGTTAAAGTGTCATTTAGCCAGTGATGCAGTCGTAAAAGAACCAGAGGGTATATGCTCTAGGTAGAGTATATACGCTATAAAGTATACACTATACCTTTATTTGAGAGGTAGAGCGTATACGGAGTTCTTTTAAAAAAATCCAGAAAGTATATGGCATATACCACCTTATACCACCCATTACGTCCCTGCATTTAGCCAACTATGTAGCTCATAAATATATTTTAAGTTACAAAAGTTGCAAAAATTACTTTAAAACTGTTAATAACGTTTTTCTTCTTTAATAAAATCAAATTACTAAAACAAACAAACTCAGAGCTAAAAATATCATTGACACACCGAGATTAAAAAATACATTTTATTTGTTACAAAAATATCGTTGCCAAATCGAGAAAAGAAATTCCGTTCAACTGAAATGCAATTGTAAAATCAATGCAAAATAGTTTTTTTTCCAATAACTTTCGGAACTTTATAGTGTTAAAAAAACATTTAGGATTTTATCATCAAAGTAATCAAAAGTCACTTCGAAAGTATGAATAATGTTTTTTCTTGATTAATATAAATAAACTAATAAAAATTCTCCCACAAATATATTCCTGAAAAATTTGCATAGACAATTAAACCCAAACCACTCGGGAATCAAAACGGTATTTTATAATGCAATGCAATCGTAAAAAAATGCTGTGAAAGACATTTTATTTGAAAGATACAGAAAATAATTTAAACTCTAATGTGAAAAAATTATATGCATCAAAATGTGAGGGCGGTTTATGCAATTTGAAGATACATCTCCGAATATTCCATATGAGTATATTGCACCTTAAAATATGTAGGATATTAGAACTCAAATAAAATTTGTAAAAATAATTGCGATTGGATTTGATTTATTAATGCTATCATGCTGTGCAGAAATTTTCATTAAATGCTTAGACAGCAAACATCTATTAACTATGAACACATTTTCCGTTTCGAATAGAAAAATAATCATTGTACGTAGAGTTGCAAAGACTAGAAAAAACCCGGTTTAAACCTGGGAATAAACCGTTTTTTTGGGGAATAAACTTGGCTTTTTGGAAATAAACCAGGTCTTTTGGGAATAAACCTGGGAATAAACCGGGTCTATTGGAAATAAACCTGGGAACAAACCGGTTTTTTGCAACTCAAATTGTACGTAAGTCGAAAATTAAATTGTTTTGTTCTTTCATCAAAGTAAACAAAGAGAGGGGTTAATATTTTATTTTTAAGTGATTTTATTAAGCGACTTCAAAAGATGAATCTTCTGGTTTGAAGCGATCTACGCAGGATAAAATTTGATTGATCCAAGAGGATTTTGGACAAAAACTTGGCAAGCATGTCATTCGTGACCTACGTTATACCTAAAGTTGCAAAAAACCGGTTTGTTCCCAGGTTTATTTCCAATAGACCCGGTTTATTCCCAGGTTTATTCCCAAAAGACCTGGTTTATTTCCAAAAAGCCAAGTTTATTCCCAAAAAACCCGGTTTATTCCCAGGTTTAAACCGGGTTTTTTCTAGTCTTTGCAACTCTAGTTATACCGCGACCTACGTTATACACGGCCGGCACATGACGTTTGAAACGTCACATGGAGTGGATAATTTTTACACGGCGATTGGTGCAAAACAGTAGGCGCGCCACTTCGCACCAATCACCGTGTAACAATGATCCACTTCGAGGGTAACGAAAAAGAAAGGCTTCCGCGGTGCTTTCCACGTATTTTTTTTTACAGACCGTCGTAGTCACGTGATGCTCGAATGCACCAATGCAGGTGTACGAAAAGAGCATCACATCACTCTAGCGGTCTGTAAAAAAAGATAAGTGGAATGCACCGCGACAGCCTGTCTTTTTTGTTAGCCTCGGATCCACTCCGTGTAACGTTTAAAAAGTCATGAACCGGCCATGTATAACGTAGGTAGCGGTCATTATCGCCAAACAAATATTTTTTGACTTCGCCTCATCCACCTAATAAAAATTGTCCACGTGAGTATTGCCAAACTCTGGAATGTGGATAGTCATAGTTTGGACAAAACTTCCAATTACAGCATGCGCCCTTTGCGTATGTCGTCTGACTTTTATTTGTAAAGGCACTCAACTGGAAATGGCGCAAATTAAACTTATTTTTGATAACAATAAAGAGTTATAAAAAAGACACTCTGTTGTGTCAAATCGTTGTATCTCAAACACGCCAACAGACACGCTAATGGAAAGATAAAATAGTCAATGCATATAATATGAAGGTGGTTTTTATATATTTATTCACATTTTCAATCAAGCTGTGGATTTAAAAAAAAAGTTGCTTGAAGTTACTTTTATTTTTTAATTAAAATTTTGATAGAAATGTTTTTTGGAAAATTTCCAGTGGAAAGAAATTTCATTTGAATAGTAACGAAGACTTTTAAAAAATTATGTTTGAAAACATTTTCGCGCGGATGCACAATACTTTTGTTATTCTCAGCAGAGGTTTTATTTTTGTATACATTATTAAAAGTTTATTTCACATTCTTTACTCAAGGGTTTCGTTAATGAACGGAGTTTTAAATACTAAATCCATGACTTCATTATTATTTCGATATCATAAAAGTTGTTAATTACAGAATATTAAAAAGAAAAGCTTTGAAAAAAATTTAAAAGTTCTAAAATAAAATTCCAAAACAAAAAGGCAGCTTCAGTCAAAATCTACAGTTTTAATGCATTTTAAAAAATAAATTATATTACATAATGCTTTCTTCCGAATATGTAATGTTACAATATTCAGTAAAGCCACTATAATTAGCTTCTTTATCACAAGAATTGTTAAGTTTGAATCCCTAGTTAGATGATTCCTTAATTATCGTGTTGCTTATGACTATTTTTAATTCTGAATACATTAACTTTGTGTATTCCTGAATAAAATGTCGTTAATTAAGGAAAGATGAAAAGAAATTCTTTAAAAGTATTTATTTTTTAATGATTCTGATATTAAGTTGCATTTTGAAGTACATTTTTTTACCTTCAATAAATTTCAAAAAATTGATACATTTGAAATTCGATTAATTTAGTATCGTTTACCGAAATACATTTGAAATTTCGTAAATCATAACTACAAAGTTTAGTGTGTAAATTATCAGGTAATGTTTTCATGTACTAAATTTGTACTAAATCATTGTAAAATCATGTACTAAATTTTCTTTGCAACTATATGGAAAATTTGGATATTAAATCGTAACAATAAAGTTTGGTGTGTAAATTATCAGGTAATATTTTGATTTTCTTTGAAATTGTATTCTATAAAAAGTTAAGATTAATTGTTGTGTCACATAATGATAGAAAATGAGATGCCACAAAATATTAAAGAATTAAGAAAAGGTTATTCAGTTTTAAGAAAAGAATTCTAAAAATTGCTTTGTTAAAATATATAAAAAAACAAATATAAGCAAAAACTCTCGATTATCGAATATTAAGAAAATTCTCTTTGTCATTAAACAAAATATGCAAAAATAATCTTGTAAGAAACATTGGCATTTGTCAACAGATTTAGTATGGTGTACCTGTACAAAATAATATAACTTACAAATAATTTATATTGTATTTAAAGTTTTACATTCAAATATTTATAAATGATAGATAAAAATTACAAATTATACTTACTGTTACCATCTAGATTGTCAGCTAATTTGTTTCTTTTTTCAATTATTTTTTATAAAAATCTGAGTTTGTTTACTGTATGTCACAAGTATATAAAATAAAATACTTGAAAACTATAAAGGAATAAGAAATGTTATGGATAGAAAAATAAAAAATAAAAAAATACTTTTCATTGCTAAGACAATATTTAGAGAAGAAAATCAAAACATTTGAATACAGGATATAAAAATACATACAAAAATTAACACTGTCACTGTTGAAAGAACCAAAAACAAATTTTGTTAACAAATTTTACATTTATAAACGCGTCAAAATATCTTTGTTTTAAAACTCGTTATGTTTTTAAAAGGATTTTCTTCATCACATGCAAATTTTAAGTTACTTCCCTTTTGAATAGTTAGTTTAATTTTCCTCTGTTATAAAATAAAACATTAAAAACAATCTTGAAAATAAAGCAACCAAACTTTATTTTCATATATCGCATAAAATGAAAAATATAAACTTTCTTTACGCTAGCCTGAATACTTCTTAAAATTTTATTTCTTAAATTTCATTTTAAACGTTATCTCTAATTGCATTTTCTCTAATTAAGATTTCTTATACAACATATTACAAATAATAAGCTTTCTCCTCTTACAGATCTTCCTGACAAATAAAAATGACTTCATTAAAAAAAGGACTTCATAAATGACAAAATGGCTTCATAAAACCCTCACAAAGCTTTTTCAGAATGACCTGAAATGTCATCTTTAGCTATTAACGGGAAGGCTTTTTCGCATTAAATTTGTAATTGTTCTGCTTTTCTGGATAGTATTTCTGGAAGGAATTTTAAATATGGCGAATTTTCAAAATAATGTAAATTTAAAAAACTAAACTGAAAATACTTTTTGTAATGTAAAGCAATGGAAATCAGTAAAAAATATTGCAAAAGTGTTTGTGTAAAACAAAATACTTTAAAAAAATATATTTTTAAAGAAAAAATTCTAAGTAATGAAAATATTTCTTATTTGTTTATTTTCTATGTTTATTTTTTAAATAAAAAAAATAATGAAAACAAAAGTAAGTGAAGGTGGCATAAAATTATCCTAACGGGCAAAACGATCTACATATGTTTTTTTTTTTTTTTCAGACAGGTTGCGCTATCTACAGGGTAACACATAAACTAGTTGTGATAAGTAAAGAAGAAGCAAAGGTCAAGGCGGTATTCAAGCAATTGCAGAATTACGCGTCTGAATAGAATTCCTTGAAAAAATTATTTTTGTAACATCTTTTATAAGGTAGGCACTAAATTTCATATTTATTTAGATTAAGTCTTTCATGTACAGAAATATGACTTGGTTTACTTAATGTAGTATGTTTTTAGATGTGAATTACACGTATGTATTGTTATAATTACTTTTATATCCCTTATTTTGCCGATGGAAAACAACTTACAATTATTTTTCAATGAAGGATCATTTTGCCCTTTGGTGAGGGCAAAACGATCCTTTGGACACTTTTTTAAAATCTATTTTTTTCATTACTCAATTTGGGTTTATAATATTATTGAAATATGTTTCTAATGCAAAATATAGTGTAAACCATACTAGCAAAGGGCGAAAGTTTTATTTAAACAGTTATGTTATTTTACAAAAGTATTTCCCCTAAGGGGATCATTTTAGGCTACCTTTCCCTATTCAGAGCTTTAAACAGTCTGTTTCGGTAACATATTCTCATGTTTTTCTTGCTAATGACTTGATAGGAAAACAATAAGTAGAAAAGTATCAATCCACATTTAAGGGAAACGTGATTATAAATGTCAAAATATTTCTAATGCGCTCTTTGAGTCTAGTGACAAATAATATATTTATGAGTATACAAAGGATGGTAATTGTTCACTTACTACACACCGTAAAACCAACAGAGCGAAAAATGTCCAGACTGAGCCTCGAACCCGAACCCTTGGTGTAACGCACCAATGCTCAAACGTTTTAAACCACCAGGACGACATTCAATCTAGCATTTCTAACTCCTATATGTTGCAAGGCTGCGACTTTGCAGCACAAGATGTGAAGTCATTCATGAACACATATTGTAGTGGCCTGCATGAGACGAAATAAATCCCAATATCGGTGAATATATATCTTAATAAATAAATATATATTATAAAATATCTTTATGTTATGCATAATATCTTTGATGAGCTCTCAAAGTGTAGCGCACCCCCATTTCTATACCCGCCTCATATATATGAAACAGAGCCTTCAATAATTACTCAGATAATTCTTTCAAAATGTGATTATTAGAAAAAGAAATAGTCGGCCACGGTAATTTTAGTAGTAGTTTAATTTTAGTAATTACTACTTCAATTTCAAAATCCCTCAAATTGATAGGAAAATCGTGATTAGAAATAAACTAAAATAACTTGAATTGCTTAAACAGTTTTACAAAAACTGATTGGGCATGCCAGTTTTACACTCTGGCTTAATCTCATATTGATCATCGCTTAAATGGACTATATTCCAAATCCGGGTTCGAGGCTGAATAAGCTCACGTGCTACCGGTAATATAACAAAGGAATTTCTAACTGATAAAAAGGGAAACTACTACTGCTTTATCCCCATGAACTGTTTCGCTGGCTGGCGAGGATTTACAGGGTGGACATAAAGTCTTTCCCTAATTACGAAAAAATAATACGAAATAACCATTTAATGTAATACTATAAAATTTTTATTATGGAAAAGTCATGTTCTTAAGTTTTTTTCAGTCCTGTCTCTACCGTCGTTCGTGAGTTCCTTGATGAAAAATTTCCTGGAAGATAGATCGGACGGTATGGAACAACTCTCTTATAAATATTTTTTTTTCTTTTAGGGGTACATAAAGGACAGAGTGTTTGCAACACCAGTAAAATATATTGAAACACTTGAGGTCAAGATCACAGATGCTGTGTCTAGTGCGACAGCCCAAATGGTTGGCAATACGTGGAGAGAAATGGAATACCACTTTGACATTCTTCAAGCTACCACATCCATTGGGTGCTCACATCAAAATTTACTCACGTACGTACTTGTATTAAAAACTTCATAAATATCTTTACAATGTATTGAACCAAGCATACGCCTAATTATATTACTTTTTTCTGCAAAAAATATTAATGTAATCTGTAAAAAACTTTATAATCATCCTGTATATTATGTGTACGTAGCCTTCGCTTCTTTACGCTAGAAGTTCTTTGCCTTGACTACGTGATCGTGACGTAGATGGAATATCCTCCAATAACAGCAAATGTTCTGCGTACAACTTTAAGTCACAAAACACTGCACCTTTTAAAATGCTAAATTTTTCCCACATATATTTCGGTCGACGACAAAGTCATAACATTTGGATAATTTCTCCAAAACTACTTTTTTCCGCCCACGCAAATCACTCAAAAGTTAAAACAAAGATGGAAAATCACATTCGCTTTCAAAATTTTATTTTATCAAATGCAGCTTTACTCAATCACACTATATTTCGCATTCTACGAACATTTTTTCTTTAAAAAGGGAAAAATTACATTAGGCAAGTCTATTGACCAATTTGGGGAACTTCCTATTAACACTCTTTACTAAACATAATTTTTATATCAAGAACTAACATTAGTCATATACAAGGTGTTCCATAACATTGACCGCGGCTTTTATTCCTTAAACATCGATCATAGATATATATTGTAAATGACAAAGTTACGTAAAAAGTGGTACAGAATTTTGTGAAATCGATTAAACTTTTCAGGGAATTAAATTTAAAGAATTACAAAATTTAAATTTTTATACTGTCATCGTACAAAAAACTTCCCAGTGAGTAAAATATGCCCCATACACTAACAGGGTCATGTACAAAATTTCAACATTTTATCAAAAAAGCCGCAGACATGTGAAAATACTTAAATGCTAACTTATACCACTTTTCGATGCCTGGGTATGAGTTCGCAAAGGGGAAAAATCATTTCGGGTGATCGCGTTTTAGGAATCTTACACAAATTACGAAAGGAAACAATGATTGCATAAATAAATAATAATTGTGATGATATAATTTTGATTGACTGCTCAACAATATTGTTTAAACATATCTCTGCGATTTTTTATGATAAAATAATGAAATTTTGTACCTGACCTTTTTAGTGTATGGCGAACATTTTACTAACTGGAAAAGTTTTTCTACAGAGGCCGTATAAAAATTTAAATGTGGTATTTCTTCAAATTGAATCCTCTGTGAATTTTATTCGATTTCATAAATTATGTATCTTTTTTACGTAACTTTGTATGCCTACCATCAATATTTAAGGAATAAAAGCCGATGCCAATGTTTTTGGGACGCCCTAAATAGAACTTTAATCTGGTCATATTTCAAATCAAATATAGAAATTGTCTATTTCTTTTGGAAACACTTTGCGTAACTGTGTATAGTAACATGATTTCTCCTTTCCATCTCGCACATATATAAAAAAGTTCCGAAATATTATTTCTCGATAAGGTACAAATCACATCTTTCTAATCACACCTCTTTTCCTAATAACACGAATGTGAAAGAATCTTTTTGGAATTAATTACTAAGTAGCTTCGTAATTCTTTGCCATACGAGAAAACTACATTACTGAAGAACAAAAAAAGAAATCAAGAAAAGAAATCTAAATCCATTTTAGATGATGTCCCAAACCAATTGAATTAGTTGAAAGAGTGAAACACTTACATTTAAACAAAAGTTATTTCTTCATATTACAATGGAATAGATTTCATGGGGAATTAACTGTGAGAAGATATTTTGGAAAGATAATTGCATATCAAGTTTTTTAAATTAATTAAATAAAGATAACTATAGTAAGAGAGTTGTAAATAAATTGTAATAGTATTTATTTCATATAGTTTATTTCAAATAAAATATAGAAATTGTCTATTTCTTTTGGAGACACTTTGCGTAACTGTGTATAGTAACATGATTTCTCTTTTCCCCATCTAGAACATATACAAAAAAGTTCCGAAATATTATTTCTCGATAAGGTACAAATCACATCTCTCTAATCACATCTCTTTCCCTAATAACACGAATGTGAAAGAATCTTTTTGGAATTAATTACTAAGTAACTTCGTAATTCTTTGCCATACGAGAAAATTACATTACTGAAGAACAAAAAAGAAATCAGGAAAAGAAATCTAAATCCATTTTAGACGATGTCCCAAACCAATTGAATTAGTTGAAAGAGTGAAACACTTACATTTAAACAATAGTTATTTTTTCTTATTACAATGGAATAGATTTCATGGGGAATTAGCTGCGAGTAAGATATTTGGAAAGATAACTTCATATCAAGTTTTTTAAATTAAATAATTAAAGCTAATTATAGTAAGAGAGTTGTAAATAAATTGTAATAATATTCATTTCATATAGTTTATTTCAAATAAAACATAGAAATTGTCTATTTCTTTTGGAGACACTTTGCGTAACTGTGTATAGTAACATGATTTCTCCTTTCCCCATCTAGCACATATACAAAAAAGTTCCGAAATATTATTTCTTGATAAGGTACAAATCACAGCTCTTTTCCTAATAACACGAATGTGAAAGAAACTTTTTGGAATTAATTACTAAGTAACTTCGTAATTATTTGCCATACGAGAAAATTACATTACTGAAGAACAAAAAATAAATCTACAGCCATTTTAGATGATGTTCCAAACCAATTGAATTAGTTGAAAGAGTAAAACACTTACATTTAAACAAAAGTTATTTCTTCATATTACAATGGAATAGATTTTATGGGGAATTAACTTCGAGTAATCTTTTGGAAAGATAATTGCATATAATTTTTTTTAATTAATTAATTAAAGCCAAGTATAGTAAGAGCATTGTAAAAAATTGTTATAATATTCGTTTCATATATTTCATTTCAAATTAAATACCAAAACTTTGTATCTCTTTTGGGGGCGTTATGTATAACTATATATTATCTTTCTTTCAAACACTCACAGAGAAATTTCTGAAATAGAATTTCTTGATAAGGAAGAATTTCTTGAAATAAGTCTGCAAAAGTTTCCTAAAACCGTACCTGGAAAAATCTTCTTTAAGAATTAATTTGTAAGTTAATCTGTAATACTTTTGCTGTAAGATATAATTACATTCTTTGGAATATTGGGAAAATATATCATTGGAAAAATATATCTGCATCCATTTTGAATGATGTCCCAAATCAACTGAATTAGTTGAAAGAGTGATATACTTATATTTAAACAAAACTTTTTTCTGCATTTTACAATATAGCAGACTTCGTAAATAGTTAATCTGCAAATATGACCCAACGGTAAAGTAAATACTATATGCAACAGGCTCTTTTTTAAAATTAATTCATTTATACTGGACTAAGGTATGACAGTTGTAAATAAATTATAAATATATTAATTTCGTATATCTTATTTCAAACAATATAGTAAAAATGATTATATTTTGGGGACATTATATACATGATGTCCCCAAAAGATTAAAACGTTCTTTAAATTTTTACTTGTTAAAAATACGCCGCCAATGTAAATTACAAAAATGTACAAAATAAGGTAGGATTTGAGATTATAGTGATGCAAACATTTTCCTATTAATTTTCAAAAAGTTACACTTTTAAAATTTTTATACAGTTTCTGGATACTACAATTCATATTTAAAAGAATTTTCCCCATGCTCTGATAAATACAACAGTAACTAATAAATCCTCACATCAGGGGTCCCAACTGCAATTTTGCAAAACATTTTAAATTTCATCTTACTTCGCACAATATCTAATATCATGAAATCTGCAATTAAAAATATTAGATTATTTGTATATTTCTAAGCATATAAGATTTTCCAAAGATTCAGAAAATCAAATTTTTTAGAATGTCTAATTAGCCTGAATTAATTTAATTTTCTCTTTCTGATATGATTAGAAATTCAGTTGCTAGGCAAGCGTTAAATGAAAACAGAAAAAAAAACATACGTATTATTTCAAAAATGTAAAAATGATAAAGAAAAATATTATATTTTTACTTTCTTCTATCTATAAAAGAAAAAAGTAGTGTAATAGAATTTTTTTTCGAATTCCGGTTTTCGACAGATTTACACGTTTTAGGGGTTAAAGATCGCGAAAAACATGTTTGTACAAAATGTCTGTCTGTCCGTCTGTGTACCTGTCCGTGTGTCTGTCCTCATTGTATCATTGAAAAGTGTACAAAGTTATGCGTAGAATTGAACCAAACATTTTTATAGGTTTGTGAATATAGCCAGCAGGTCCTTCTTGAGTTTTGAGATATTCTGCCGGAAGGAGGCGCTGCAGTAGGGATTTTTGTGCCATTTTCATTGTAGTATCATCGGAAAGTGTATAAAGTTATGCATAGAATTGAACCAAATTTTATGTGTATGTTTACATGTTTTACGGGTGAGAGATCCCTAAAAACACGTTTATACAAAATGTGTGTCTGTCCGTCTGTGTACCTGTTCATGTGTCCGTGTGTCTGTCCTCATTGTATCATAGAAAAGTGTATAAAGTAATGCATAGAATTGAACCAAATTTTATGTGTATGTTTACACGTTTTACGGGTGAGAGATCCCTAAAAACATGTTTATACAAAATGTCTGTCTGTGTACCTGTCCCTGTGTCCGTGTGTCTGTCCTCATTGTATCATTGAAAAGTGTACAAAATTATGCGTAGAATTGAACCAAACATTTTTATAGGTTTGTGAACATAGCCAGCAGGTGCTTCTTGAATTTGGAGATATTCCGCTGGAAGGAAACGCTGCAATAGGGATTTTTGTGCCATTTCCATTATAGTGTCATCGGAAAGTGTATAAAGTTATGCATAGAATTGAACCAAATTTTATGTGTTTGTTTTTTATTATTGCCTGTAAGGTCCCAATTGAATTTGCGGCTATTCTGACGGAAGTGGGTGCTGTTATAGCGATTTACGTGTGATTTTCTCGATTTTTTGTAGTTCTGTTGTAAATTGGCTGCTCCTGCAGCGAAGGTAACCCGGCGTTTCGCAAGCAGCTGAGGCACAACAGAATATCGAAAAATATTGATTTTATTAGTGCTTTGATAGCAAACTCAAAAGTATTAACATGTGTGAGATAGAAGAAAGTTTTGGGATTGGCACATCCGACTGGTTTCAACATATGCACAAAATTTCATAAAAAAATATACAGAGAATTTCGAGTGGTCGTGAAAATTATTGAAAAATTTTCAAACCGATTTCATTAATTTATGACATCGCATAGCGAAAATTTAGCTTCCATAATGTAACATTTAAATCAATTATTTCAAATGTGCCGTTTTCATTACAGTGAATGCTAAAACGGGAAATTTGTCTGAATTATCATTGAAAATCTTTATGATATAAAAGAAAATGTTCCATATTTATCTTTAATGAACCAAATTTGACCACAAAATATACAGCTGATTCCTTGTAACTCACCAACATACCTACCTAATTACAAGCTAACTGGGTGCATTTTGCGGCAGTTATCGCGAGACAAACAGACAGACAACAAAATCTTTTCTGGTCTCCACAGTAAGCCGCAACTGATGTTTCAGCAAAAATTCTATCCTTCTGTGATTAAAACATACGAAGTTATGGTATTTCGAATTTCATGAAATTTCGGAGATTTCCAGCAATAAATTATAGTATGTCAGCTTTTAGTGACGGAAAGCTCCGGAATATCATAAAATCCAATGCATCATAAATCGATGAGTTTTGATCATAGAATAATATAATTTTTACTATTGTAGTTGTCAGAACATAAGGAGAAAATATTTTTAAATATAACTCATAAGGTCTAGGTACTCTTTCAAAAATAATGACAGGGCGATTTCATCTACACTACAAAAAAAAATTATTTTACAGTATAATACTGGCACCCCAACTACCAGTATTATACTGTAAAATTAACAGTAATAAACAGCAAAACAAGAGTAATATGTTACCGCACATTACTGCGGTAACGTATTACTGCTTATTTTACTGTTTATTGCTGGAGTGCCAGTATTATACTGTAAAATCATTTTTTTTTTTCAGTGTACATAATCTTAATTCTTACCTTATTTTGAACACTTTTGTAATTTATATTGCCTACGTATCTCTGTCAGATAAAACATTAAATAACGTTTCAATTATTTTGGGACTACCTGTATTACACATTGTTGTACATTATACATTGTTACACGATTTCTCTCCTCCATTAAAACCTATGTAAGAAGGTTTTATATCTTATTTCCAGGTCAAATCACATGAAGTAAGACTGCAATTTTTTTTAAAAAACAGACATGTAAAAGTCTTCTTTTAGAATTGATTACCAAGTAACTCTTACCGTAAGAAAAAATTATATTGTTTAAACACAAGAAATAAATCAGAAAAAATAAATCGATATCCATTTAAGGATGATGTTCCAAATCAAATGAATTAGTTGAAAAAGTGAAACACTTGCAGTTAAGCAAAAAAAAAATTATTTTTAGGATGGAACATATTTTATAGAAAATTAACTGCAAGTACAGTGTAAACAACAAGACAACTGTTTCATAATCTAGAAAAATATCATATAACCTCGAATGACACGATACAATAACTCCAGCTACCCACGATTTCCAAAAGTTTTGTTTATCTTCAGAAACCTCAGAAACCAATATACTTTCGAGATTTAAAAAATTACTTATAAAAACGGTTTCTTTTGCTACCATTAATTTTCGGAAACATTTCCGAGAAGTTTATATAGTGTATTAAATAGTTTTCTAATCCCGTAATATCGGTTTTTTCGGATGCTATTCATTCTCAATTAAACATTTTCATGATCTATAAACATGTTTTACAGAAAAACATAAATTATCATCATTAACATTAACAATAATATCATTTTATTACTCTTGTATGTATAATTTCAATTACACAGCTTAAAATGTTTACTAAGAAGAGATAGCACCCTAAGAACCGATATTCCGGTTTGAGAAAATAAATTAATATACTGTAGTAACTCCTCTATACCGACCCGATAAAAGATGGTGAGTGGTAGCGAGATCGGATCGTTGGCACAGAGAATTTCTCGCATAAATTAGAAAATAGAATTTTATTGTATAATAATGTTAATTCTAATGAAAAATATATACAAGACGTCAATACAGCATTTAATTATTTTCCGTGAGTCAATCGCTAATAAATTAATGTTCTCTTGACTCCGAGTGCAGCTCGATCAATCAAAAGACTCAGGAAATTACTGTCTGTAGTAACTTCTAAAGAAAGTTCATTCGGATCAGGGCTCGTCCGTTCCTTCTCTTCGGAAAAATATACTAAATCACGATGCTTCAGAGTTAAAGAACTCTCACTATCGCACTTGTCGTGCTTTTTCACTTCGCTGGGATTTTCACCTGATACCTGCCGTATCAATTAAATAGAGGTCAGACCTCACTATTTCCAGAGAGTCACCACTCTCGTCCAGATCTATTCAAAAACTGTCCTCTCTCACTTTTTCATTCTCGCAGGAGAACTCCTTCTAGGGGCGGGGCTTTGTCGAGGCGGGCCCCTCGAAACTCTCCAGCCTCTTAGCAGCCTTGAGATCCCTCTGTTTCGTTTTCACTAAGTCCGTCATTGGACGTTCTAAGACAAAGGGCAAAGTTTCGGGCGCAAACCTAAAAATCGTGTGCAGAGATCGCTTCTCTCGCAGATGAACTCTTTCCCACGAACTCGGCAAGGATCAAAGCATAAGACCCCTCTTTGGGTAACGCCTTGCCACTACATCACTGTCCGAACTTTCCGCTCACAGTACAATAGAATTCGGCGTCTGCTAGTCTTCAAGGCAAAAATAGCGAGGGAAGGTATGCAGTTAAGTGTACTCACAGGAAATGCTAGCATGACACATCGTGCACCTGGACGTAGAGGCTCAATTCTTTACAGCACCCCCTCCTCAAACGATTCTTAAGGGTGAAACACTAAGAATCTCTAAGAGTCGGATAAAGAATTGCAAGCTCAAATTACATCAGAGTGGCAAGAAATAAAACATACATGAATAAGATAATACTACCTTCCTTTTTTTTTGCGCGCTCTGATAAGAAATCATGAACATATAATGAAAATAAACACAGTGAAATAAAAAATAAAAAATCTTAAAATAATTATATACAAAAGTTTATCAAGGAATCTCCTTAAACTCGACTCAGACAATCAACATACGGAATGTCTTTGCCTGCGCGATGAGAAATGGCATAATTATAAGGTTGCAGAGCTAAGGACCACCTTAATAATCTGAGATTATTTCCAGAATTTCTTTTTAGAAACACCAAGGGATTGTGATCGGTTTCGATAGAAAAGTTTTGTCCATCAATATAATGCCTTAACTTTTTTATCGCAAAAATAATCCCTGCACACTCTCTTTCAGTGGCGCAGAAACTTTTCTCACTATCAGTAAATTTTCGACTTAAATATATTATGGGGTGCTCTTCCGATCCCTCTCTTTGAGCCAAAACCACGCCAATACCTAAGTCACTCGCATCAGTTTGTACTATGAATTCTTTCTGAAAATTAGGAGCGTAAAGCACCGGTTCTTCAGTAAGTTTCATTTTCAAAGTCTCAAAGGCTTTTCCCATTTCGTCGCTCCATGCAATCTTTTCTTTTTTATTTTTCCCTTTAAGCGCCCTAGTTAATGGTTCTACAATCACTGCATAATCTTTTATATACCGGGAATAATATCCAGCCATTCCCAAACATCTACGAATTTCAGTTTTCGATTTCGGAACCGGTAATTCCTTAATTGCCTTTACTTTCGCCTCAGCTGGCCTCCGTCTGCCCTTTCCTACAATATGCCCAAGATATTTTACGGTTTTCTGAGCGAACTTGCATTTCGCCAATTTGATTTTTAGTTTCGCGTCATTCACCCTTTTTAATGCTATTTCTAGATGACGCATATGGTCCTCCCAACTGTCTGAAAAAAACGCCATATCTTCTAGATACGGTAAACAGAATTCCTCAAGTGCGTTTGTTTCCCGCGTTAAGATATCTGCTAACTCCACCCGTTTTCTGTAAGGCTTTACTAAACTCAAGTGAGAAATCTGGGATTTCTGTCGCCTCCCAGGTACATTCACAATATAATTTGTTTCCGTAATTATTGACTCCTTTCTTCCCGGCCCTATCCGACTATCTGACATTTTAATTGGCTTTCTGGTAGTTAAAACTAAAACCTCATCTTTCACATTAAGCTTCCGTTTTACCGCCTTTCTGTCAAACCAAAATTTCCTCTTTTCTCGTTTTTCTGACACATTTTCAACGGCTAAAACTCGACCTCTTTTTAACCTGTTCGTGAGATTAAACACACATCCCTTCACGAATTTATTTTCCTCCGTTTCTCTTATCCATTCTCCAAATACTAACGCTTTCAAGAGCTTTCTAACTTTTCGATGCCAACATGCAATACTATCGCTTATTGTGCGACACACTCTCGGTTTTTTCAGCTTAACACCGAACCTTTTTAGAAATGCGGTAGTTAAATCGTTTATCAATCTTTTCCCAAGGTCCAAGTATTTTGACACATTTCCTTTAACCTTCCCTTTCCCTAAGTGTGATGACACTTTTTCAAGGCACGCGCCAAAAACATCTGCCTGATAAGGCAATGGGACAAGCACCTGCTTCCCCACATTCACGCGATTGTCTCTGGCTTTTGCCACTATCAAAGACTCTCCCGCATTACAATGCGATACTACACCTTCCGTTTTGTTACTAATCCCTTTGAGAGATTGATCTCTGTCTAATTCAATTTGACTATCCTTCCCTCCAAGTTCTGCTAAGATCGAAGATCCCTCACAAATCGACAAAGGCGATAATCCCTTATCCACACTAACCAATTCAGTAGGGCTTTCTAGATTTTCACCCTCTAGTTTTGAATTCAACGCTTCCGCTTCACTGCACTCGCGAAAAATTCCCCCTTCTCTTTCTTCCTCGGAAATCAAAGTTTCCGCTTCAACATTGCCGCTAGAAATTTCTTTTCCCCCCTCGGAAATCATAATTTGTTTATTTACCGGATTCGGAGCTGGGCCACCCTTTTCTCTCGTTTGAGCGCGTGTCAAAACTGCATTCATCAATTCTGGTTTTTTCTTCGCCTGTTCTAACAATTTCTGAGTGCGATTACCCAACAAATAGTAAAACATATCTGAATCTTTATTGTTAACTCCCGCTTTCGTTTCGATAACCCCCACGCCTTCAATTTCTAAAGTGACCTCTGCTATAGGTAAACAGTATAATTTACTGTCCAGCGGAGTTTTAATCCATACGTGATCTCCATTCAATTTATCTTGACTGACCAAGTCGTATGCGATGATATCAATTTCACTCCCATTGTCAGTTAAGGCAGTTGTCTGAATTCCATTCACTAATACTTTACTCAAATAAGGGGAGAAGGTTTCTTCAAGTGTCGGCTTACTTATTAAGTGACTGACCCGCGCAACATCTCTCTTTTTAATTTCCGGACAATCTACTTTGTAGTGCCCGCTTCGAAAACACGCATGACACTTAACTTCTCGTCTTTTTTCGTAAACCCTTTCCCTTTCTTTATGATCATCGCGATCCCTCCAGTTAAAGTTAGTCTCCGGATTTCTGTTACTGTTTCGCCCATTTTCAAAAGTTCTGGGTCTTTCAAATTTCTTCTCCGTCGGTGGCTTAGGATTCCACATTTTTTAGAAGGGCGTTTGATCGCTTCGTACGCATCTAAAAGCCTCACTAACTCTTCAGGATCTTTAATCTCCGCCCAGTTATCTATAAAATGTTCGCGCATTTCTGGAGACGCTCTCCGTTTGATCTGGTCCGTGACAAGCAAATTTTTCAAACCCTCAAAATCCGAAACTTGTAAGCATGACAGCCAACCTTCTAAAAAACTATTAAGCTCGAATATCAGATCCTTCCAAACTGAATTAGGATTTCGTGGATGTTGACTAAATCTTTGTCGGTATGTCTCTGCATTCAAACGATAGCGTTCTAACAGTTTTTCTTTCACATATTGAAAATCATCAATTTTGTCTTCGGGTTCTCTCAAAATTAGCTCGGCCATTCCCACAGGTAATAATGATAGTAAATTCGTCACCAACTCATCCGAATTTAGATTACATTTTTTTGCCTGTCTCTCGAATAAATTCAAAAACAACGAAATATCCGAATTCTTTTCATCAAAGCGATGCATAATTGTTTTTAGGGGTAAATGATTCGTTCTAACTGAGATGCTACTAGATGCGGTACTCCGGTCATCTGACTCTTGCGTCGCTTTTAACCTAGCTAACTCATGTTCCCGCTCTTTTTCTTCCTTATCTGCCAATAATTTATTTTCCCTATCTTTTTCTATAAGTTTAATCTGCGCTAAGGCTAGCTCTTTATCAAATCCTTCTGACGACTCTATTTTTTTTATAATTTTCGGTACAGTATCATTTTCCTCTAAAATGACCTCAAATTCGTAAGCTAACGTTTGCAAATCAGCTTTCCTAAAATATTTAAGCTCCGACATTTTTAAAGTATAAAATTAGAAATTATCTTTCCCACAAATATAAAACAATACAATAAGATTAAATCAAATCCTACCAAGTGCGTCAAAATATTACCAAAATATACGCTCATAAAAAAAGTACACTTAGCAATAATATAGGAAATATGCAACATATAAAGATAAGCAACTCTATCCTAACGTCTACATTCACCTTGGTATTTGGTTATAAAATACATATGGGATAAATTCTACACAAAACAAAAATTTCAAATTCAAAAAGTACAGTAAAAATATTTTAAATTGCAAAAGTCTCATTCAATTCCTTTTTTTTTAAAATCAATGGTGGTCTTAATCTCTGCATCCACTCTTAAAAAATTTTAGAATAATTCACAAAAAACATATAAAATCAACTCTGTTATCGTAAAATATGAAATGCGTTCGATACTTTTTTTTTTTTCAATGAACTCTCATTTATAGATTCAGCTAAAATTTGTAACACTGCACAACTCTCAGTTTGCATTAAATTAATTCAACAATAATTTAATTTTAACTACAAAATTTGTCTATTAAATAAGTTACAGTTATATCGGAAATATCTCATCATACTTTTTTTTTTCTACCGGAAAAATTTCTCAAAATATTTACTCTCACAACAATAAACATACAACTTTTTTTTTGAAGCCTACAACACCTGTACAAACACTAATAACAATTAAAGCCACTATGAGTATAAAAAGAGCTTACCTCCATTACTAAGAGTCTTTCAGGGCGTCAGAAGCACAGACTTCAGAGATTCTCAGGAGCACAGACGGGGTTCTCTGTCACACTTTTCGGATGGGGGGAACACTCTCCAGAATTCTTGGTAGATTTCTCTTTCTGATGGGGGAACACTCTCCAGAATACTTGGTAGATTACTCTTTCTGATGGGGGAACACTCTCCAGAATTCTTGGTAGATTTCTCTTTCTGATGCTGTGTTGATCCACAGGGGCGTCTAAGGAGACTCAGGTCACAAGTCACAAGGAGACTCTTTCTTGGAGCACTTTGATGATTTAAATTTCAGAGTCCACTCTTTGTCTTTAGAGAATGTCATTAATTTTTGCTAATTAATCCATCACCGCAAGCCACCAGTTGTCGTAACTCCTCTATACCGACCCGATAAAAGATGGTGAGTGGTAGCGAGATCGGATCGTTGGCACAGAGAATTTCTCGCATAAATTAGAAAATAGAATTTTATTGTATAACAATGTTAATTCTAATGAAAAATATATACAAGACGTCAATACAGCATTTAATTATTTTCCGTGAGTCAATCGCTAATAAATTAATGTTCTCTTGACTCCGAGTGCAGCTCGATCAATCAAAAGTCTCAGGAAATTACTGTCTGTCGTAACTTCTAAAGAAAGTTCATTCGGATCAGGGCTCGTCCGTTCCTTCTCTTCGGAAAAATATACTGAATCACGATGCTTCAGAGTTAAAGAACTCTCACTATCGCACTTGTCGTGCTTTTTCACTTCGCTGGGATTTTCACCTGATACCTGCCGTATCAATTAAATAGAGGTCAGACCTCACTATTTCCAGAGAGTCACCACTCTCGTCCAGATCTATTCAAAAACTGTCCTCTCTCACTTTTTCATTCTCGCAGGAGAACTCCTTCTAGGGGCGGGGCTTTGTCGAGGCGGGCCCCTCGAAACTCTCCAGCCTCTTAGCAGCCTTGAGATCCCTCTGTTTCGTTTTCACTAAGTCCGTCATTGGACGTTCTAAGACAAAGGGCAAAGTTTCGGGCGCAAACCTAAAAATCGTGTGCAGAGATCGCTTCTCTCGCAGATGAACTCTTTCCCACGAACTCGGCAAGGATCAAAGCATAAGACCCCTCTTTGGGTAACGCCTTGCCACTACATCACTGTCCGAACTTTCCGCTCACAGTACAATAGAATTCGGCGTCTGCTAGTCTTCAAGGCAAAAATAGCGAGGGAAGGTATGCAGTTAAGTGCAGTTAAGTACTCACAGGAAATGCTAGCATGACACATCGTGCACCTGGACGTAGAGGCTCAATTCTTTACAGCACCCCCTCCTCAAACGATTCTTAAGGGTGAAACACTAAGAATCTCTAAGAGTCGGATAAAGAATTGCAAGCTCAAATTACATCAGAGTGGCAAGAAATAAAACATACATGAATAAGATAATACTACCTTCCTTTTTTTTGCGCGCTCTGATAAGAAATCATGAACATATAATGAAAATAAACACAGTGAAATAAAAAATAAAAAATCTTAAAATAATTATATACAAAAGTTTATCAAGGAATCTCCTTAAACTCGACTCAGACAATCAACATGCGGAATGTCTTTGCCTGCGCGATGAGAAATGGCATAATTATAAGGTTGCAGAGCTAAGGACCACCTTAATAATCTGAGATTATTTCCAGAATTTCTTTTTAGAAACACCAAGGGATTGTGATCGGTTTCGATAGAAAAGTTTTGTCCATCAATATAATGCCTTAACTTTTTTATCGCAAAAATAATCCCTGCACACTCTCTTTCAGTGGCGCAGAAACTTTTCTCACTATCAGTAAATTTTCGACTTAAATATATTATGGGGTGCTCTTCCGATCCCTCTCTTTGAGCCAAAACCACGCCAATACCTAAGTCACTCGCATCAGTTTGTACTATGAATTCTTTCTGAAAATTAGGAGCGTAAAGCACCGGTTCTTCAGTAAGTTTCATTTTCAAAGTCTCAAAGGCTTTTCCCATTTCGTCGCTCCATGCAATCTTTTCTTTTTTATTTTTCCCTTTAAGCGCCCTAGTTAATGGTTCTACAATCACTGCATAATCTTTTATATACCGGGAATAATATCCAGCCATTCCCAAACATCTACGAATTTCAGTTTTCGATTTCGGAACCGGTAATTCCTTAATTGCCTTTACTTTCGCCTCAGCTGGCCTCCGTCTGCCCTTTCCTACAATATGCCCAAGATATTTTACGGTTTTCTGAGCGAACTTGCATTTCGCCAATTTGATTTTTAGTTTCGCGTCATTCACCCTTTTTAATGCTATTTCTAGATGACGCATATGGTCCTCCCAACTGTCTGAAAAAAACGCCATATCTTCTAGATACGGTAAACAGAATTCCTCAAGTGCGTTTGTTTCCCGCGTTAAGATATCTGCTAACTCCACCCGTTTTCTGTAAGGCTTTACTAAACTCAAGTGAGAAATCTGGGATTTCTGTCGCCTCCCAGGTACATTCACAATATAATTTGTTTCCGTAATTATTGACTCCTTTCTTCCCGGCCCTATCCGACTATCTGACATTTTAATTGGCTTTCTGGTAGTTAAAACTAAAACCTCATCTTTCACATTAAGCTTCCGTTTTACCGCCTTTCTGTCAAACCAAAATTTCCTCTTTTCTCGTTTTTCTGACACATTTTCAACGGCTAAAACTCGACCTCTTTTTAACCTGTTCGTGAGATTAAACACACATCCCTTCACGAATTTATTTTCCTCCGTTTCTCTTATCCATTCTCCAAATACTAACGCTTTCAAGAGCTTTCTAACTTTTCGATGCCAACATGCAATACTATCGCTTATTGTGCGACACACTCTCGGATTTTTCAGCTTAACACCGAACCTTTTTAGAAATGCGGTAGTTAAATCGTTTATCAATCTTTTCCCAAGGTCCAAGTATTTTGACACATTTCCTTTAACCTTCCCTTTCCCTAAGTGTGATGACACTTTTTCAAGGCACGCGCCAAAAACATCTGCCTGATAAGGCAATGGGACAAGCACCTGCTTCCCCACATTCACGCGATTGTCTCTGGCTTTTGCCACTATCAAAGACTCTCCCGCATTACAATGCGATACTACACCTTCCGTTTTGTTACTAATCCCTTTGAGAGATTGATCTCTGTCTAATTCAATTTGACTATCCTTCCCTCCAAGTTCTGCTAAGATCGAAGATCCCTCACAAATCGACAAAGGCGATAATCCCTTATCCACACTAACCAATTCAGTAGGGCTTTCTAGATTTTCACCCTCTAGTTTTGAATTCAACGCTTCCGCTTCACTGCACTCGCGAAAAATTCCCCCTTCTCTTTCTTCCTCGGAAATCAAAGTTTCCGCTTCAACATTGCCGCTAGAAATTTCTTTTCCCCCCTCGGAAATCATAATTTGTTTATTTACCGGATTCGGAGCTGGGCCACCCTTTTCTCTCGTTTGAGCGCGTGTCAAAACTGCATTCATCAATTCTGGTTTTTTCTTCGCCTGTTCTAACAATTTCTGAGTGCGATTACCCAACAAATAGTAAAACATATCTGAATCTTTATTGTTAACTCCCGCTTTCGTTTCGATAACCCCCACGCCTTCAATTTCTAAAGTGACCTCTGCTATAGGTAAACAGTATAATTTACTGTCCAGCGGAGTTTTAATCCATACGTGATCTCCATTCAATTTATCTTGACTGACCAAGTCGTATGCGATGATATCAATTTCACTCCCACTGTCAGTTAAGGCAGTTGTCTGAATTCCATTCACTAATACTTTACTCAAATAAGGGGAGAAGGTTTCTTCAAGTGTCGGCTTACTTATTAAGTGACTGACCCGCGCAACATCTCTCTTTTTAATTTCCGGACAATCTACTTTGTAGTGCCCGCTTCGAAAACACGCATGACACTTAACTTCTCGTCTTTTTTCGTAAACCCTTTCCCTTTCTTTATGATCATCGCGATCCCTCCAGTTAAAGTTAGTCTCCGGATTTCTGTTACTGTTTCGCCCATTTTCAAAAGTTCTGGGTCTTTCAAATTTCTTCTCTGTCGGTGGCTTAGGATTCCACATTTTTTAGAAGGGCGTTTGATCGCTTCGTACGCATCTAAAAGCCTCACTAACTCTTCAGGATCTTTAATCTCCGCCCAGTTATCTATAAAATGTTCGCGCATTTCTGGAGACGCTCTCCGTTTGATCTGGTCCGTGACAAGCAAATTTTTCAAACCCTCAAAATCCGAAACTTGTAAGCATGACAGCCAACCTTCTAAAAAACTATTAAGCTCGAATATCAGATCCTTCCAAACTGAATTAGGATTTAGTGGATGTTGACTAAATCTTTGTCGGTATGTCTCTGCATTCAAACGATAGCGTTCTAACAGTTTTTCTTTCACATATTGAAAATCATCAATTTTGTCTTCGGGTTCTCTCAAAATTAGCTCAGCCATTCCCACAGGTAATAATGATAGTAAATTCGTCACCAACTCATCCGAATTTAGATTACATTTTTTTGCCTGTCTCTCGAATAAATTCAAAAACAACGAAATATCCGAATTCTTTTCATCAAAGCGATGCATAATTGTTTTTAGGGGTAAATGATTCGTTCTAACTGAGATGCTACTAGATGCGGTACTCCGGTCATCTGACTCTTGCGTCGCTTTTAACCTAGCTAACTCATGTTCCCGCTCTTTTTCTTCCTTATCTGCCAATAATTTATTTTCCCTATCTTTTTCTATAAGTTTAATCTGCGCTAAGGCTAGCTCTTTATCAAATCCTTCTGACGACTCTATTTTTTTTATAATTTTCGGTACAGTATCATTTTCCTCTAAAATGACCTCAAATTCGTAAGCTAACGTTTGCAAATCAGCTTTCCTAAAATATTTAAGCTCCGACATTTTTAAAGTATAAAATTAGAAATTATCTTTCCCACAAATATAAAACAATACAATAAGATTAAATCAAATCCTACCAAGTGTGTCAAAATATTACCAAAATATACGCTCATAAAAAAAGTACACTTAGCAATAATATAGGAAATATGCAACATATAAAGATAAGCAACTCTATCCTAACGTCTACATTCACCTTGGTATTTGGTTATAAAATACATATGGGATAAATTCTACACAAAACAAAAATTTCAAATTCAAAAAGTACAGTAAAAATATTTTAAATTGCAAAAGTCTCATTCAATTCCTTTTTTTTTTTAAATCAATGGTGGTCTTAATCTCTGCATCCACTCTTAAAAAATTTTAGAATAATTCACAAAAAACATATAAAATCAACTCTGTTATCGTAAAATATGAAATGCGTTCGATACTTTTTTTTTTTTCAATGAACTCTCATTTATAGATTCAGCTAAAATTTGTAACACTGCACAACTCTCAGTTTGCATTAAATTAATTCAACAATAATTTAATTTTAACTACAAAATTTGTCTATTAAATAAGTTACAGTTATATCGGAAATATCTCATCATACTTTTTTTTTCTACCGGAAAAATTTCTCAAAATATTTACTCTCACAACAATAAACATACAACTTTTTTTTGAAGCCTACAACACCTATACAAACACTAATAACAATTAAAGCCACTATGAGTATAAAAAGAGCTTACCTCCATTACTAAGAGTCTTTCAGGGCGTCAGAAGCACAGACTTCAGAGATTCTCAGGAGCACAGACGGGGTTCTCTGTCACACTTTTCGGATGGGGGGAACACTCTCCAGAATTCTTGGTAGATTTCTCTTTCTGATGGGGGAACACTCTCCAGAATACTTGGTAGATTACTCTTTCTGATGGGGGAACACTCTCCAGAATTCTTGGTAGATTTCTCTTTCTGATGCTGTGTTGATCCACAGGGGCGTCTAAGGAGACTCAGGTCACAAGTCACAAGGAGACTCTTTCTTGGAGCACTTTGATGATTTAAATTTCAGAGTCCACTCTTTGTCTTTAGAGAATGTCATTAATTTTTGCTAATTAATCCATCACCGCAAGCCACCAGTTGTCGTAACTCCTCTATACCGACCCGATAAAAGATGGTGAGTGGTAGCGAGATCGGATCGTTGGCACAGAGAATTTCTCGCATAAATTAGAAAATAGAATTTTATTGTATAACAATGTTAATTCTAATGAAAAATATATACAAGACGTCAATACAGCATTTAATTATTTTCCGTGAGTCAATCGCTAATAAATTAATGTTCTCTTGACTCCGAGTGCAGCTCGATCAATCAAAAGTCTCAGGAAATTACTGTCTGTCGTAACTTCTAAAGAAAGTTCATTCGGATCAGGGCTCGTCCGTTCCTTCTCTTCGGAAAAATATACTGAATCACGATGCTTCAGAGTTAAAGAACTCTCACTATCGCACTTGTCGTGCTTTTTCACTTCGCTGGGATTTTCACCTGATACCTGCCGTATCAATTAAATAGAGGTCAGACCTCACTATTTCCAGAGAGTCACCACTCTCGTCCAGATCTATTCAAAAACTGTCCTCTCTCACTTTTTCATTCTCGCAGGAGAACTCCTTCTAGGGGCGGGGCTTTGTCGAGGCGGGCCCCTCGAAACTCTCCAGCCTCTTAGCAGCCTCGAGATCCCTCTGTTTCGTTTTCACTAAGTCCGTCATTGGACGTTCTAAGACAAAGGGCAAAGTTTCGGGCGCAAACCTAAAAATCGTGTGCAGAGATCGCTTCTCTCGCAGATGAACTCTTTCCCACGAACTCGGCAAGGATCAAAGCATAAGACCCCTCTTTGGGTAACGCCTTGCCACTACATCACTGTCCGAACTTTCCGCTCACAGTACAATAGAATTCGGCGTCTGCTAGTCTTCAAGGCAAAAATAGCGAGGGAAGGTATGCAGTTAAGTGTACTCACAGGAAATGCTAGCATGACACATCGTGCACCTGGACGTAGAGGCTCAATTCTTTACAGCACCCCCTCCTCAAACGATTCTTAAGGGTGAAACACTAAGAATCTCTAAGAGTCGGATAAAGAATTGCAAGCTCAAATTACATCAGAGTGGCAAGAAATAAAACATACATGAATAAGATAATACTACCTTCCTTTTTTTTTGCGCGCTCTGATAAGAAATCATGAACATATAATGAAAATAAACACAGTGAAATAAAAAATAAAAAATCTTAAAATAATTATATACAAAAGTTTATCAAGGAATCTCCTTAAACTCGACTCAGACAATCAACATACGGAATGTCTTTGCCTGCGCGATGAGAAATGGCATAATTATAAGGTTGCAGAGCTAAGGACCACCTTAATAATCTGAGATTATTTCCAGAATTTCTTTTTAGAAACACCAAGGGATTGTGATCGGTTTCGATAGAAAAGTTTTGTCCATCAATATAATGCCTTAACTTTTTTATCGCAAAAATAATCCCTGCACACTCTCTTTCAGTGGCGCAGAAACTTTTCTCACTATCAGTAAATTTTCGACTTAAATATATTATGGGGTGCTCTTCCGATCCCTCTCTTTGAGCCAAAACCACGCCAATACCTAAGTCACTCGCATCAGTTTGTACTATGAATTCTTTCTGAAAATTAGGAGCGTAAAGCACCGGTTCTTCAGTAAGTTTCATTTTCAAAGTCTCAAAGGCTTTTCCCATTTCGTCGCTCCATGCAATCTTTTCTTTTTTATTTTTCCCTTTAAGCGCCCTAGTTAATGGTTCTACAATCACTGCATAATCTTTTATATACCGGGAATAATATCCAGCCATTCCCAAACATCTACGAATTTCAGTTTTCGATTTCGGAACCGGTAATTCCTTAATTGCCTTTACTTTCGCCTCAGCTGGCCTCCGTCTGCCCTTTCCTACAATATGCCCAAGATATTTTACGGTTTTCTGAGCGAACTTGCATTTCGCCAATTTGATTTTTAGTTTCGCGTCATTCACCCTTTTTAATGCTATTTCTAGATGACGCATATGGTCCTCCCAACTGTCTGAAAAAAACGCCATATCTTCTAGATACGGTAAACAGAATTCCTCAAGTGCGTTTGTTTCCCGCGTTAAGATATCTGCTAACTCCACCCGTTTTCTGTAAGGCTTTACTAAACTCAAGTGAGAAATCTGGGATTTCTGTCGCCTCCCAGGTACATTCACAATATAATTTGTTTCCGTAATTATTGACTCCTTTCTTCCCGGCCCTATCCGACTATCTGACATTTTAATTGGCTTTCTGGTAGTTAAAACTAAAACCTCATCTTTCACATTAAGCTTCCGTTTTACCGCCTTTCTGTCAAACCAAAATTTCCTCTTTTCTCGTTTTTCTGACACATTTTCAACGGCTAAAACTCGACCTCTTTTTAACCTGTTCGTGAGATTAAACACACATCCCTTCACGAATTTATTTTCCTCCGTTTCTCTTATCCATTCTCCAAATACTAACGCTTTCAAGAGCTTTCTAACTTTTCGATGCCAACATGCAATACTATCGCTTATTGTGCGACACACTCTCGGTTTTTTCAGCTTAACACCGAACCTTTTTAGAAATGCGGTAGTTAAATCGTTTATCAATCTTTTCCCAAGGTCCAAGTATTTTGACACATTTCCTTTAACCTTCCCTTTCCCTAAGTGTGATGACACTTTTTCAAGGCACGCGCCAAAAACATCTGCCTGATAAGGCAATGGGACAAGCACCTGCTTCCCCACATTCACGCGATTGTCTCTGGCTTTTGCCACTATCAAAGACTCTCCCGCATTACAATGCGATACTACACCTTCCGTTTTGTTACTAATCCCTTTGAGAGATTGATCTCTGTCTAATTCAATTTGACTATCCTTCCCTCCAAGTTCTGCTAAGATCGAAGATCCCTCACAAATCGACAAAGGCGATAATCCCTTATCCACACTAACCAATTCAGTAGGGCTTTCTAGATTTTCACCCTCTAGTTTTGAATTCAACGCTTCCGCTTCACTGCACTCGCGAAAAATTCCCCCTTCTCTTTCTTCCTCGGAAATCAAAGTTTCCGCTTCAACATTGCCGCTAGAAATTTCTTTTCCCCCCTCGGAAATCATAATTTGTTTATTTACCGGATTCGGAGCTGGGCCACCCTTTTCTCTCGTTTGAGCGCGTGTCAAAACTGCATTCATCAATTCTGGTTTTTTCTTCGCCTGTTCCAACAATTTCTGAGTGCGATTACCCAACAAATAGTAAAACATATCTGAATCTTTATTGTTAACTCCCGCTTTCGTTTCGATAACCCCCACGCCTTCAATTTCTAAAGTGACCTCTGCTATAGGTAAACAGTATAATTTACTGTCCAGCGGAGTTTTAATCCATACGTGATCTCCATTCAATTTATCTTGACTGACCAAGTCGTATGCGATGATATCAATTTCACTCCCATTGTCAGTTAAGGCAGTTGTCTGAATTCCATTCACTAATACTTTACTCAAATAAGGGGAGAAGGTTTCTTCAAGTGTCGGCTTACTTATTAAGTGACTGACCCGCGCAACATCTCTCTTTTTAATTTCCGGACAATCTACTTTGTAGTGCCCGCTTCGAAAACACGCATGACACTTAACTTCTCGTCTTTTTTCGTAAACCCTTTCCCTTTCTTTATGATCATCGCGATCCCTCCAGTTAAAGTTAGTCTCCGGATTTCTGTTACTGTTTCGCCCATTTTCAAAAGTTCTGGGTCTTTCAAATTTCTTCTCTGTCGGTGGCTTAGGATTCCACATTTTTTAGAAGGGCGTTTGATCGCTTCGTACGCATCTAAAAGCCTCACTAACTCTTCAGGATCTTTAATCTCCGCCCAGTTATCTATAAAATGTTCGCGCATTTCTGGAGACGCTCTCCGTTTGATCTGGTCCGTGACAAGCAAATTTTTCAAACCCTCAAAATCCGAAACTTGTAAGCATGACAGCCAACCTTCTAAAAAACTATTAAGCTCGAATATCAGATCCTTCCAAACTGAATTAGGATTTAGTGGATGTTGACTAAATCTTTGTCGGTATGTCTCTGCATTCAAACGATAGCGTTCTAACAGTTTTTCTTTCACATATTGAAAATCATCAATTTTGTCTTCGGGTTCTCTCAAAATTAGCTCAGCCATTCCCACAGGTAATAATGATAGTAAATTCGTCACCAACTCATCCGAATTTAGATTACATTTTTTTGCCTGTCTCTCGAATAAATTCAAAAACAACGAAATATCCGAATTCTTTTCATCAAAGCGATGCATAATTGTTTTTAGGGGTAAATGATTCGTTCTAACTGAGATGCTACTAGATGCGGTACTCCGGTCATCTGACTCTTGCGTCGCTTTTAACCTAGCTAACTCATGTTCCCGCTCTTTTTCTTCCTTATCTGCCAATAATTTATTTTCCCTATCTTTTTCTATAAGTTTAATCTGCGCTAAGGCTAGCTCTTTATCAAAACCTTCTGACGACTCTATTTTTTTTATAATTTTCGGTACAGTATCATTTTCCTCTAAAATGACCTCAAATTCGTAAGCTAACGTTTGCAAATCAGCTTTCTTAAAATATTTAAGCTCCGACATTTTTAAAGTATAAAATTAGAAATTATCTTTCCCACAAATATAAAACAATACAATAAGATTAAATCAAATCCTACCAAGTGTGTCAAAATATTACCAAAATATACGCTCATAAAAAAAGTACACTTAGCAATAATATAGGAAATATGCAACATATAAAGATAAGCAACTCTATCCTAACGTCTACATTCACCTTGGTATTTGGTTATAAAATACATATGGGATAAATTCTACACAAAACAAAAATTTCAAATTCAAAAAGTACAGTAAAAATATTTTAAATTGCAAAAGTCTCATTCAATTCCTTTTTTTTTTTAAATCAATGGTGGTCTTAATCTCTGCATCCACTCTTAAAAAATTTTAGAATAATTCACAAAAAACATATAAAATCAACTCTGTTATCGTAAAATATGAAATGCGTTCGATACTTTTTTTTTTTTTCAATGAACTCTCATTTATAGATTCAGCTAAAATTTGTAACACTGCACAACTCTCAGTTTGCATTAAATTAATTCAACAATAATTTAATTTTAACTACAAAATTTGTCTATTAAATAAGTTACAGTTATATCGGAAATATCTCATCATACTTTTTTTTTCTACCGGAAAAATTTCTCAAAATATTTACTCTCACAACAATAAACATACAACTTTTTTTTGAAGCCTACAACACCTATACAAACACTAATAACAATTAAAGCCACTATGAGTATAAAAAGAGCTTACCTCCATTACTAAGAGTCTTTCAGGGCGTCAGAAGCACAGACTTCAGAGATTCTCAGGAGCACAGACGGGGTTCTCTGTCACACTTTTCGGATGGGGGGAACACTCTCCAGAATTCTTGGTAGATTTCTCTTTCTGATGGGGGAACACTCTCCAGAATACTTGGTAGATTACTCTTTCTGATGGGGGAACACTCTCCAGAATTCTTGGTAGATTTCTCTTTCTGATGCTGTGTTGATCCACAGGGGCGTCTAAGGAGACTCAGGTCACAAGTCACAAGGAGACTCTTTCTTGGAGCACTTTGATGATTTAAATTTCAGAGTCCACTCTTTGTCTTTAGAGAATGTCATTAATTTTTGCTAATTAATCCATCACCGCAAGCCACCAGTTGTCGTAACTCCTCTATACCGACCCGATAAAAGATGGTGAGTGGTAGCGAGATCGGATCGTTGGCACAGAGAATTTCTCGCATAAATTAGAAAATAGAATTTTATTGTATAACAATGTTAATTCTAATGAAAAATATATACAAGACGTCAATACAGCATTTAATTATTTTCCGTGAGTCAATCGCTAATAAATTAATGTTCTCTTGACTCCGAGTGCAGCTCGATCAATCAAAAGTCTCAGGAAATTACTGTCTGTCGTAACTTCTAAAGAAAGTTCATTCGGATCAGGGCTCGTCCGTTCCTTCTCTTCGGAAAAATATACTGAATCACGATGCTTCAGAGTTAAAGAACTCTCACTATCGCACTTGTCGTGCTTTTTCACTTCGCTGGGATTTTCACCTGATACCTGCCGTATCAATTAAATAGAGGTCAGACCTCACTATTTCCAGAGAGTCACCACTCTCGTCCAGATCTATTCAAAAACTGTCCTCTCTCAGTTTTTCATTCTCGCAGGAGAACTCCTTCTAGGGGCGGGGCTTTGTCGAGGCGGGCCCCTCGAAACTCTCCAGCCTCTTAGCAGCCTTGAGATCCCTCTGTTTCGTTTTCACTAAGTCCGTCATTGGACGTTCTAAGACAAAGGGCAAAGTTTCGGGCGCAAACCTAAAAATCGTGTGCAGAGATCGCTTCTCTCGCAGATGAACTCTTTCCCACGAACTCGGCAAGGATCAAAGCATAAGACCCCTCTTTGGGTAACGCCTTGCCACTACATCACTGTCCGAACTTTCCGCTCACAGTACAATAGAATTCGGCGTCTGCTAGTCTTCAAGGCAAAAATAGCGAGGGAAGGTATGCAGTTAAGTGTACTCACAGGAAATGCTAGCATGACACATCGTGCACCTGGACGTAGAGGCTCAATTCTTTACAGCACCCCCTCCTCAAACGATTCTTAAGGGTGAAACACTAAGAATCTCTAAGAGTCGGATAAAGAATTGCAAGCTCAAATTACATCAGAGTGGCAAGAAATAAAACATACATGAATAAGATAATACTACCTTCCTTTTTTTTGCGCGCTCTGATAAGAAATCATGAACATATAATGAAAATAAACACAGTGAAATAAAAAATAAAAAATCTTAAAATAATTATATACAAAAGTTTATCAAGGAATCTCCTTAAACTCGACTCAGACAATCAACATGCGGAATGTCTTTGCCTGCGCGATGAGAAATGGCATAATTATAAGGTTGCAGAGCTAAGGACCACCTTAATAATCTGAGATTATTTCCAGAATTTCTTTTTAGAAACACCAAGGGATTGTGATCGGTTTCGATAGAAAAGTTTTGTCCATCAATATAATGCCTTAACTTTTTTATCGCAAAAATAATCCCTGCACACTCTCTTTCAGTGGCGCAGAAACTTTTCTCACTATCAGTAAATTTTCGACTTAAATATATTATGGGGTGCTCTTCCGATCCCTCTCTTTGAGCCAAAACCACGCCAATACCTAAGTCACTCGCATCAGTTTGTACTATGAATTCTTTCTGAAAATTAGGAGCGTAAAGCACCGGTTCTTCAGTAAGTTTCATTTTCAAAGTCTCAAAGGCTTTTCCCATTTCGTCGCTCCATGCAATCTTTTCTTTTTTATTTTTCCCTTTAAGCGCCCTAGTTAATGGTTCTACAATCACTGCATAATCTTTTATATACCGGGAATAATATCCAGCCATTCCCAAACATCTACGAATTTCAGTTTTCGATTTCGGAACCGGTAATTCCTTAATTGCCTTTACTTTCGCCTCAGCTGGCCTCCGTCTGCCCTTTCCTACAATATGCCCAAGATATTTTACGGTTTTCTGAGCGAACTTGCATTTCGCCAATTTGATTTTTAGTTTCGCGTCATTCACCCTTTTTAATGCTATTTCTAGATGACGCATATGGTCCTCCCAACTGTCTGAAAAAAACGCCATATCTTCTAGATACGGTAAACAGAATTCCTCAAGTGCGTTTGTTTCCCGCGTTAAGATATCTGCTAACTCCACCCGTTTTCTGTAAGGCTTTACTAAACTCAAGTGAGAAATCTGGGATTTCTGTCGCCTCCCAGGTACATTCACAATATAATTTGTTTCCGTAATTATTGACTCCTTTCTTCCCGGCCCTATCCGACTATCTGACATTTTAATTGGCTTTCTGGTAGTTAAAACTAAAACCTCATCTTTCACATTAAGCTTCCGTTTTACCGCCTTTCTGTCAAACCAAAATTTCCTCTTTTCTCGTTTTTCTGACACATTTTCAACGGCTAAAACTCGACCTCTTTTTAACCTGTTCGTGAGATTAAACACACATCCCTTCACGAATTTATTTTCCTCCGTTTCTCTTATCCATTCTCCAAATACTAACGCTTTCAAGAGCTTTCTAACTTTTCGATGCCAACATGCAATACTATCGCTTATTGTGCGACACACTCTCGGATTTTTCAGCTTAACACCGAACCTTTTTAGAAATGCGGTAGTTAAATCGTTTATCAATCTTTTCCCAAGGTCCAAGTATTTTGACACATTTCCTTTAACCTTCCCTTTCCCTAAGTGTGATGACACTTTTTCAAGGTACGCGCCAAAAACATCTGCCTGATAAGGCAATGGGACAAGCACCTGCTTCCCCACATTCACGCGATTGTCTCTGGCTTTTGCCACTATCAAAGACTCTCCCGCATTACAATGCGATACTACACCTTCCGTTTTGTTACTAATCCCTTTGAGAGATTGATCTCTGTCTAATTCAATTTGACTATCCTTCCCTCCAAGTTCTGCTAAGATCGAAGATCCCTCACAAATCGACAAAGGCGATAATCCCTTATCCACACTAACCAATTCAGTAGGGCTTTCTAGATTTTCACCCTCTAGTTTTGAATTCAACGCTTCCGCTTCACTACACTCGCGAAAAATTCCCCCTTCTCTTTCTTCCTCGGAAATCAAAGTTTCCGCTTCAACATTGCCGCTAGAAATTTCTTTTCCCCCCTCGGAAATCATAATTTGTTTATTTACCGGATTCGGAGCTGGGCCACCCTTTTCTCTCGTTTGAGCGCGTGTCAAAACTGCATTCATCAATTCTGGTTTTTTCTTCGCCTGTTCCAACAATTTCTGAGTGCGATTACCCAACAAATAGTAAAACATATCTGAATCTTTATTGTTAACTCCCGCTTTCGTTTCGATAACCCCCACGCCTTCAATTTCTAAAGTGACCTCTGCTATAGGTAAACAGTATAATTTACTGTCCAGCGGAGTTTTAATCCATACGTGATCTCCATTCAATTTATCTTGACTGACCAAGTCGTATGCGATGATATCAATTTCACTCCCACTGTCAGTTAAGGCAGTTGTCTGAATTCCATTCACTAATACTTTACTCAAATAAGGGGAGAAGGTTTCTTCAAGTGTCGGCTTACTTATTAAGTGACTGACCCGCGCAACATCTCTCTTTTTAATTTCCGGACAATCTACTTTGTAGTGCCCGCTTCGAAAACACGCATGACACTTAACTTCTCGTCTTTTTTCGTAAACCCTTTCCCTTTCTTTATGATCATCGCGATCCCTCCAGTTAAAGTTAGTCTCCGGATTTCTGTTACTGTTTCGCCCATTTTCAAAAGTTCTGGGTCTTTCAAATTTCTTCTCTGTCGGTGGCTTAGGATTCCACATTTTTTAGAAGGGCGTTTGATCGCTTCGTACGCATCTAAAAGCCTCACTAACTCTTCAGGATCTTTAATCTCCGCCCAGTTATCTATAAAATGTTCGCGCATTTCTGGAGACGCTCTCCGTTTGATCTGGTCCGTGACAAGCAAATTTTTCAAACCCTCAAAATCCGAAACTTGTAAGCATGACAGCCAACCTTCTAAAAAACTATTAAGCTCGAATATCAGATCCTTCCAAACTGAATTAGGATTTAGTGGATGTTGACTAAATCTTTGTCGGTATGTCTCTGCATTCAAACGATAGCGTTCTAACAGTTTTTCTTTCACATATTGAAAATCATCAATTTTGTCTTCGGGTTCTCTCAAAATTAGCTCAGCCATTCCCACAGGTAATAATGATAGTAAATTCGTCACCAACTCATCCGAATTTAGATTACATTTTTTTGCCTGTCTCTCGAATAAATTCAAAAACAACGAAATATCCGAATTCTTTTCATCAAAGCGATGCATAATTGTTTTTAGGGGTAAATGATTCGTTCTAACTGAGATGCTACTAGATGCGGTACTCCGGTCATCTGACTCTTGCGTCGCTTTTAACCTAGCTAACTCATGTTCCCGCTCTTTTTCTTCCTTATCTGCCAATAATTTATTTTCCCTATCTTTTTCTATAAGTTTAATCTGCGCTAAGGCTAGCTCTTTATCAAATCCTTCTGACGACTCTATTTTTTTTATAATTTTCGGTACAGTATCATTTTCCTCTAAAATGACCTCAAATTCGTAAGCTAACGTTTGCAAATCAGCTTTCCTAAAATATTTAAGCTCCGACATTTTTAAAGTATAAAATTAGAAATTATCTTTCCCACAAATATAAAACAATACAATAAGATTAAATCAAATCCTACCAAGTGTGTCAAAATATTACCAAAATATACGCTCATAAAAAAAGTACACTTAGCAATAATATAGGAAATATGCAACATATAAAGATAAGCAACTCTATCCTAACGTCTACATTCACCTTGGTATTTGGTTATAAAATACATATGGGATAAATTCTACACAAAACAAAAATTTCAAATTCAAAAAGTACAGTAAAAATATTTTAAATTGCAAAAGTCTCATTCAATTCCTTTTTTTTTTAAATCAATGGTGGTCTTAATCTCTGCATCCACTCTTAAAAAATTTTAGAATAATTCACAAAAAACATATAAAATCAACTCTGTTATCGTAAAATATGAAATGCGTTCGATACTTTTTTTTTTTTTTCAATGAACTCTCATTTATAGATTCAGCTAAAATTTGTAACACTGCACAACTCTCAGTTTGCATTAAATTAATTCAACAATAATTTAATTTTAACTACAAAATTTGTCTATTAAATAAGTTACAGTTATATCGGAAATATCTCATCATACTTTTTTTTTTCTACCGGAAAAATTTCTCAAAATATTTACTCTCACAACAATAAACATACAACTTTTTTTTTGAAGCCTACAACACCTATACAAACACTAATAACAATTAAAGCCACTATGAGTATAAAAAGAGCTTACCTCCATTACTAAGAGTCTTTCAGGGCGTCAGAAGCACAGACTTCAGAGATTCTCAGGAGCACAGACGGGGTTCTCTGTCACACTTTTCGGATGGGGGGAACACTCTCCAGAATTCTTGGTAGATTTCTCTTTCTGATGGGGGAACACTCTCCAGAATTCTTGGTAGATTACTCTTTCTGATGGGGGAACACTCTCCAGAATTCTTGGTAGATTTCTCTTTCTGATGCTGTGTTGATCCACAGGGGCGTCTAAGGAGACTCAGGTCACAAGTCACAAGGAGACTCTTTCTTGGAGCACTTTGATGATTTAAATTTCAGAGTCCACTCTTTGTCTTTAGAGAATGTCATTAATTTTTGCTAATTAATCCATCACCGCAAGCCACCAGTTGTCGTAACTCCTCTATACCGACCCGATAAAAGATGGTGAGTGGTAGCGAGATCGGATCGTTGGCACAGAGAATTTCTCGCATAAATTAGAAAATAGAATTTTATTGTATAACAATGTTAATTCTAATGAAAAATATATACAAGACGTCAATACAGCATTTAATTATTTTCCGTGAGTCAATCGCTAATAAATTAATGTTCTCTTGACTCCGAGTGCAGCTCGATCAATCAAAAGTCTCAGGAAATTACTGTCTGTCGTAACTTCTAAAGAAAGTTCATTCGGATCAGGGCTCGTCCGTTCCTTCTCTTCGGAAAAATATACTGAATCACGATGCTTCAGAGTTAAAGAACTCTCACTATCGCACTTGTCGTGCTTTTTCACTTCGCTGGGATTTTCACCTGATACCTGCCGTATCAATTAAATAGAGGTCAGACCTCACTATTTCCAGAGAGTCACCACTCTCGTCCAGATCTATTCAAAAACTGTCCTCTCTCACTTTTTCATTCTCGCAGGAGAACTCCTTCTAGGGGCGGGGCTTTGTCGAGGTGGGCCCCTCGAAACTCTCCAGCCTCTTAGCAGCCTTGAGATCCCTCTGTTTCGTTTTCACTAAGTCCGTCATTGGACGTTCTAAGACAAAGGGCAAAGTTTCGGGCGCAAACCTAAAAATCGTGTGCAGAGATCGCTTCTCTCGCAGATGAACTCTTTCCCACGAACTCGGCAAGGATCAAAGCATAAGACCCCTCTTTGGGTAACGCCTTGCCACTACATCACTGTCCGAACTTTCCGCTCACAGTACAATAGAATTCGGCGTCTGCTAGTCTTCAAGGCAAAAATAGCGAGGGAAGGTATGCAGTTAAGTGTACTCACAGGAAATGCTAGCATGACACATCGTGCACCTGGGCGTAGAGGCTCAATTCTTTACAATACTATAAAAACTACTCGGAAACGTTTCCGAAAATCAGTAGCAGCAAAAGAAACTTTGGTTGGCAGAGCTGTCGCAGACGCACCGAGGTATGTTTTTGGCGCCAAAATTGCGATTTTATGTCTGGGCAAACCGACGATTTTGGCGAGATTTTGCTTTCTATGCCAATCCGGTAGAACAGATTCCGTGTGTTTTATAATAAATTAAATATCGTGTGTTTTATAATAAATGAAATATTGTGTGTGTTTTATAATAAAATTATTTTAACAAAATTATTTTAATAAAATTATTTAATAATTAATGTAAAATTAATATAAAATAATTTTAATAAAACTTACATGTTTTTAAAGATATACGATTACTATACAGGCATACATACATTAAATACAATAATCCAACATGGAGTGAAAAGTTAGCCAAAGCCAGCAATTGAACCCGGGTCCACAGCGTTCCGGGCTGTTGCTCTAACCACTGAGCCACTCCGGCCCGATTCCTCAGTCTGTATTTTCTCACTAATAAACCATGTTGGAGAGAAAGTCACCAGCCATCTAACAGACAGCCTTGGACGACCGAACAACGGTGAATAGATTTTTACTATTCCACCGATCTACGAATATATATTAAAACACACATAAATAACGCCTGCATTCAGCAATTAAAGATATACAATTATTATACAGACATACATACATTAATGTATGTAAGTCTGTATAATAAATGTATATCTTTAATTGCTGAATGCAGGCGTTATTTATGTGCGTTTTAATAAACTTACATGCTGTTTTCGCAGGCTAGGTTTAACATGTAATTCGAAAACGGGATTATCTCGCCAAATTGGAGCTAAACAAAAATTGCGCCAACACCAGTGCGACAGCTGTTTGTTCTTTTCTTAAATTATGAAAATATATTGTTTTTTGCTGTTTTCAAAGATAAAATAACTCTTTTCGTAATCGTGGGTTACTCGGAAATAGTATTGTATATTATCGTTCTTGATTATATTATATTTTCATAGATTAAGAAACATTTGTCTTTTTTACAGTGTAAGAATTCAACGAAATCTAATTTTGTCTCAATCATTTAAAAATTAATTAAGACTTCATAAAGCAAGATAGTTGTAAACAAACTGTAATAATATTAATTTATTTCATTTCAAATAAAATATTGAATCTTTCTATCTCTTATGTGGACCTTCTATATAAGTATATATTGTTACAAAATTTCTTTCGCCATCAAGTACAGATGAGAAAATTCTGAAAATGTTAAATATTAACAATGGAAAAATCACTTAGCTTGAAATAATATTAGAGATTCTTCCGAAAATCTTATATACAAATGATTTCTTTCCGAATTAATTATTAAGTAACTGTAATACTTTCACTTTTCAAGAAAGTCACATTCTTTAAGCTCGGAGCAGAATTTTTAAAAAAATGTCTCCGTTTCGGATTATGTCCCAGAGCAATTTAATTAGTTGAAAGAGAATGCATTTCTTAAACTTACGTTTAATATAAAAAAATATTTCTTCAAATTACAGCGAAACTGACTTCATTCGGAAGTTTAGCTCGGTGAATAAAACTGCGATGACAATGTGAGAGCTAATTGCAAAACTTTTTTAAATGATTAATTGGTACTTACGTATTATCCGTGCCAGTTTTAAGCCAACTGTGTCAGGCATGGAGCCAACTTTACTAATTATAATAACCCTTATATATTTTTTTCTTGCTACATGGTACATGCCTTGGAATAATCTATAATATTATTCTTTCTTATTTACTATGCTATTTACCATTTATTAATTTTACTAAAATAATGTTATTTACTATTTTTAACAATGTTATAAACTTAATAAACATATATTACATTTTATTTATTTTATATTAATTACCATTTTTAACTATGTTATTTGATAATGTTAAATTACTGCGTTTGAAAACATGATTGGCAATGATAAACAAGAATGGTACTTGGCAACCATTTTTGGCGATCAATCTCATGGCACGGATAATACGTAAGTACCGATTAATTTATCCGAGAATAAATTTAGGATAGTTGTATATAAATTGTTTTGTTGCTTTTAAAGAATTGTATAGTTAGTTGTATATGCTATAAATATTTTAAAGTTCCTCTTTTATGCTTTTCTTACGTTTTATGTTAAATCTGAAGAGCTTAGTCGAAGAAAATCTGTAATAAAAATTAAATTTTGAGAAAATTTAAGTCAAAGATTTTGTTGCAAATTGTATTTTCTTTTTAGTAGCATATGTTTAAAATGTTATAACAGGCGGTACTAAATTCTCTGACACCGTAAAAAAGACAAATGCGTCTTAATCTAGTAAAATATAATATAACCACGAAAACAATACACAATATACACATCGAGTTGTCCACGATTCCGAAAAGCGTTCATTATCTCTAGAATTCTCAGAAACCAATCTATTTTTGCAATTTTAAGAAACATTTATAAAAGCAAAGTTTCTTTTGCTGCCCTTGATTTTCGAAAACGCTTCAGAGTAGTTTTTATAGTGTATTAATCAGTTTTCTTAAATCAGAATATCTGTTTTTAGGAGGCTATTCATTCTCAAATAAACATTTTCATGTTCAACAAACATGTTTTACAGACAAGGTCAAGGTAAAAACCTGGTGGGGAGGCCCCTTTCGACTTAAGCTCAACTAGCCCCGCCCATTAGGTTTCTTTACCTAATTATACTTAGCATTACTAAATTATACTTTGTGATATTGAGCAATAATTATACTAGGTAATGCTGAAATACACACTTTGAAAATACAAAATTCCAAAAATACAAATTCTGAAAATATAATTTACCAATCCTATACTGAGCAGTACTAAATACTACTATGTGATACTGAGCAATAATACTACCATGTAATAATACTGTAAGAGGCTGAAGTAAATAATAATAAAGGATAGAAGTAAGTACTAAATGAACAATAATGAATGAATAATAATACTAGAGTAAACAATGATAAATTATGCTTATGAAAACTAACAGCATTAACATTAATAACAGTAAAATTAATATTTATTGTTTTGTTACTCTATCATGAATAAATTCAATTACGCGGCTGAAAATGTTTAATTGAGAATTGATAGCTTCCTAAATATCGATATTCCGGTTTGAGAAAACTGATCAATACACAATAAAAACTACTCGAAAGTTTTCCCGAAATTCCGCGGAATCAATCGGAGGCATTATTACCTCATTAAGGAAAATAATTTTTCTTGAAATAATTCTGAAGATTTTCTGAAACATATACATGCAAAAGAATTCTCTCGCTGTTAAATATTAAGTAATTCTGTGATGCTTTTATCATAAAAGTAAATAAAGTTCCTTAAGCATAAAGTTAAAATCGGGAAAATGAAATCTCTGTTCGTTTTAGATAATCTCTCAGAGCAAATGAATGCAATCAGGGGCATTTTTACCTCAATAGGGAAAATAATTTCTCTTCAAATAAGAAAGAGATTTTCTGAAACATATACAAGCAAAAGAATTCTCTGGCAGTTAATTATTAAATAGTTCTGTGATGCTTTTACACAGAAAAAAATAAAACCCAATTTGGGTCGAAAGATTCTTAGGTATGTACCCAAATTGGGTAATGCCTGTTTTGGTTACCACTGTGTATTAATTTTGGGCACTGTTAATTACCCATTTTGAAAAAAAAAATTCTAAATCTAAACATGAAACCTATGAAATCTAAAAATGAAATCTATGTCCGTATTAGTAAATATCTCAAAGCAGTCGTATTAGTTGAAAGAGCGAGACAGTTACATTTAAGCAAAAGTTGTAGATTTAAAATACAACATATTTTATGGATAAAAAATATATATATACCGAAATTTATTAGGTCTTATGGAGACACTCTCTATAACTGCGTATATTCAAAAGGTTTTTTTCTCATAAGCACATATAGAAGAAAGTTCTAAAAGGTTCCTTAGGCATAAAGTAGAAATCGAAAAATGAAATCTATGTCCATTTAAGCTAATGTCTCAAAGCAATAGAATTAGTTGAAAGAACATGACACTTACATTAAGAAACAGAAGCTGTTAATTTAAAGTACAACATATTTTATAGGGATTAAAAAAATATCTGATTTTCTTAGGTCTTATGGAGACACTCTATATAACTTTGTATATTCAAAAGTTTTTTTTTTCATAATCACGTATAGTAGAAAGTTCTAAAAATGTTCCTTAATTATAAAGTAGAAATCGAAAAATAAAATCTATGTCTGTATTAGAATATGTCTCAAACAATTGAATTAGTTGAAAGAGCGAGGCACTTACATTTAAACAGAAGTTATCGATTTTAAGTACACCATATTTTATATGGGTTGGGTTGATTATTGACGGCCAATTATCTACACTTGGTATATAGGCCCGGGGGGAGTGCCCTTCGTGGGGGTCTTTCTAAGGGAACCTAACCCGTATTTACGCATGGATAAATCCACGGCTCGAAGAAAACCACGAAAACTCCGAACGATTATGCCGACGGGCGTGATTGGGATCGAACCCAGCACCTCCCGTCTACCAGCTTCGAGAGCAGAACCTCTCAGCCACTGGTGGGGCTATTTTATATGGATAAAAGAAAAATATCTGAATTTCTTAGGTCTTATGGAGACACTCTATATAACTGTGTATATTCAAAAGATTAATATTTTCTCATAAGTACATATAGTAGAAAGTACTAAAATGTTCCTTAAGTATAATGTAGAAATCGAAATGTCTCAAAGCAATTAAATTAGTTGAAAGAGCGAGGCACTTACGTTTAAGCAGAAGTTATAATTTTATAGTACAACATATTTTATAGAGATTTTAAAAAATATATTGAAATTTCTTAGGTTTTATGGAGACACTCTGTGTGACTGTACATATTTAAAAAAAAATTTTTCATTAGCACATATAGAAGAAAGTTCTAAAATGTTATTCCTAAAATATGAAAATCGCTTCTCATGAATCAAAACTGCAGAATGTTTCTAAAATCATATACACAAAATCATTCTTTCGGAATTAAATATTTAAGCGCCTCTGTAATACTTTTGCCATAGTTGAAAATCCTATTCGTTAAGCACAGAGTAGAAATCAGAAAAATGAAATCTAAATCCATTTTAAATGATGTCCCAAAACAATTGAATTGGTTGAAAGGATGAAACGCTTGTAATTTAAGCAAAAGTTACTGCTCCTCATTACAATGGAACAAATTTCATAGGGAATTAACTGCGAGTAAGATTTTTATGAGAATGTGCATGATAACTGCGCCTCAAGTCTTTTAAATTAATTAGTTAAGGCTAAATATAGTAGGAACGTTGTAAATAAATTGTAATAATGTTCATTTCATATATATTTATTTCAAATAAAACATCGAAACTTTCTATATATTTTTTCTCTATAATTATATTATTGACATTAAAAAAAATAATAATCTTTCTTACAAGCACTGAAACATAGGGAAATTTCTGAAATATAAATTTTTGACAAAGAAATATCAGATCTCTTGAAACAAGACTGCAAGATTTTTCTAAATTCGTACCTGCAAAATCTTCAAGATTTCGTTAGTAAGTAAATCTGTAACGCTTTTGCTATAAGATATAACTGCATTCTTTAAGCACTAAGTATAAATTGGGATAAGATATCTGCATCCATTTTGGATGATATATATTCCAAAGAAACTGAATTAGTTGAAAGAGCGAGAAATACTGAAATTTTCTACTTCTTTTGCTAGTGGCTTTTATAATTATAAATACAAAATTATAAGTACTTTTTCTGTTATATTAAACATTCATATAAGATTACTGTGAAATATTTCTTCCTTATAAGGAGAATTTGTTTTAAAAAGAAATAACATATCTATTTCCCTAAAAACATATATACGAAAGATTTCTTCCGCAGTTAACCCTCCTAGTACGTTTTTTTTTTTTTTTTTTTTTGTCGTCATTGACCACTGGGATCATATGTGACTCCACAAAGATTTTTATTTTGTTACATGTAATATTATAACTAATTGATTGTAAATCTTATGATTATAAAATGATTAAAAATAATTATTAAAATGATTATAAATTCATTCGTTTTGTTACAAAAATGTGTTTTAATATAAAATAATATAAAATATAATTTTTTTTTCTTTGAGTACCACTGGGGTCATGTGCGACCCCACTAAGATTTTTATTTTGTAATATGTAATGTTATAACTAAATGATTATAAACCTTAAATTTATTCGCTTTGTTACAAAAAAAATATGTGTTTTAATGTAAAATAATGTAAAATTTTGTGTTCAAAATTTGATCTAATATATAACTTTGTATTGCGGTCACATGTAACCCCAGTGGTACTCAGTGGATAGATTGTAAATAAAAAATAAAATTTACCCATTTTATTAATTTCCTTTATATAAGTCAAATGTTAAGCATAAAATGAACAAATTCAATTTTTTTTTCAGAATTTTAAAGCACATACATTTTTTACAGTTGTACAGTACATTTGCTCTGCGGTCACAAGTGACCCCATCGTAGTAGGTGTGTTAATTATTAAGTAACTCTGTAATTATAATATGAGAGTTCACCCCGAAATGAAATCAATATGTAGTATGATAGTTCAACAAAAGATCTATCAGACTGAACCTATTAGAAAATAAAATTCTTAACTTTGTTTATATATTTCTTTTTTCAAAATCGTTGCAAAAATCTATGAATATCCTCAGTAATTTCCTTATAGACCGAAAAAGATAAAATGAAATTCCTACAGAAAATTTAGAAGATTTGATAATTCTATGAATTAAACAATAAAGAGTTCGTTTTAAATGACTATTTTTTTTACAAGAACAGACAAGGAAAGAACAAATTTTTAAAAAATACACGAGTAAAAATTTCTAGGCAAATTTACCAAAAGATGTTGAAAGAACAAATGTCTTAGCTTAAAATTATGGAAATTCAAATCTGGTGGAGATTTATTTGACAGAACTTTTAGTGAAAAGCGAAAAAACTGTCGACCTCTGCTTTCTGAATTACCCACAATCAGCTTTTTTTTTTTTTTTTCAAAATGTCATTGTTTGATGTATCACTTTCAAAACGCTATATCAATTTGATCAAAGTATTTTCTCCGATACAATAACTGTCGGATTAGTTTTGAACCGAAATATGTCAGCGGAGAAAATATAGAAGCATTTGGATTATCAGAAAAATAAATTGTTTCCGAAGTTTTGAGAAAAGATTATTTTGTGTTTGCTGTATGTTTGTAATATTTGACAACATATACATATTGTTGCTTTGCTAGTTTAAGAAAACTCTCTACTCGTTTAACAATATTTGTAAATGAAGCATTTTACAATACTATTTTGGCATATACTGACAAATTAATTTATGAAGGAAAATGATTTTATCAATAAATAAGTATAAAGTAAAATACTTTTTTTTTTCAAAAACACTATTTTACAAGCATACAATATTTATCTTTAAAATCAAGCCTAATTTCATCACTGTAGTTCATGTTTTTTTCACATAAATGTCCGTTAAAATGTCCGTTACTGTTTATACTTCAGATATATTTAGTACATACAGCTGTATGCTCAATTATCCGGGGGGGTTTCTAACAGACACATCAGGATGCTACAGGTTTAATTAACATCCTATTAATGATATTCCTATTTCTCTGTTAAATAAGTTTCGTGAAGAACAGTGTGTGGATTTCCTCTTGGATTAAGCAAACTTTATTTAAAAAAAAAAAAAATACAATGTAAAAAAAATTTAAATGGGAAGTAGAGGGCTCTCTTCACAGTCATTTTGGGGGCCCTTTAAATTTTAGAGGGGAAACATGGGCTTCACGTGCCTTTTGGATAATCAGGCCCTGTGGTGGGCCCTGTGGCCCTGTACATGGTGCTCTTTGTTTCACTGGAGTAACGTGCTCGCTAGCAGAACAAGACGGTGAGGGTTCTGTCCTAAGCCGCGACGCCTTCTATTATTCATCTTTAATTTTCTTTATGGAATCTTCTATTAAAATGTAGTTAATTAATTCCAATAGCATATCTCTAAAATAGTAATAACATAATAAAGTAACGCTAATTGGTTTATTTTTACCAGTTGTATAATTACTGGAAATCCTCTATAGACATTTATTCTGTAAAGTTACAAACGCAGAATCATTTTTCATTGTAAGAATAACATTTTCTAGATTGAGTTTTCTAGTCACATAAATTGGTTTTGATTTTCGTGAGTAGAAATGTTATTTTAAAAGCTATATCAAAAAACAAAAAATTTCTTAAATAATTCGAAAACCTTTTTTTTTTTTTGTTTTAAATATCAAAACGTGCCAAGGTGCAGCAATTTTTAACCATGCTTTAAATATTTAACTAGTAAGGAGTATAAAATACATTAAAAAAGAAAAAATCATCGTCCCGCTGTTAAGCCAGAATCCTCACCGCCCGATTCTGCCAGCGAGGAAGTTTCCTCAGCGTCACAAAAAATCGACACACTATGAAAGCTAGTGAGTATTTAAAAAGTATGCAAACACTAACAAATAAATTCCATTCCGCTACGTAGGCGAAAATAGCGCACAAATTAAAGCTTATTTGTTTACCTTTAAAACTAAATAGTATTCGGAAGTTGGGCATATTCACGTTCAATATTTATGTCAACAAATTATGAGCGTACAATCGGATTACACATTCGTCCGAATTTAAAATAATATTTCTACTTTACTTGTTAGAGGTATTGACTATAACTTTAAGGATCAGTTTACCATCGAGTTAACGAATGTAAGAGAAAAAGTAAAATGTCTTGACATATGGGGCAAAAAGTTTGATTTCTCAGTCCCCAGTATGCCTCCCGGCATTTTTTTGCAATATAAATTCTCATTTATTGTTAAATGTTTCACTGTGATTGTTCTACAATATTGTATTACTTCTTACTGGGAAAATCTGTTTCTTTAACCTTTAAAATATAATTTACATGTCTCAAAAGCAGCACCCTGTCCTCAACCCATAACTTGATCATTTAAACCATCAATAAACAATAATTATTAAAACATATTTGAAAAACCAATGCAGCTATTTTAGACATGAATCTCATGCAGCATAATAATATAATTTTTATATGATTGAAATGTCTAATATTTGTTTTTGTTGGGTTTAAAGTTGTGTCCCTCATTTTTTTTCGTCACTACTGTCCCAGTGTATAAATTTTCTCATATTTCCGTCAGATGGCAGTATGCAGTCATGTTCAGCATTGTTTCCTGTAGAAAGATCATTTTGTTCTTAAAAAGTCGCCATTGTTTGACGTTTCTTCATACAGAAAATTTTCTGGATTGAAAAGAACTAGGAAAAGTTAGACTACCTTTATTATATACCCCTTATCACTACTGTCCCCATTGTTAATTTAAATATTGATATTTATAGATTAAACAATATATACCATTTAATTGTAAGTTTGATGAGTCTATGAAAATAATGCATACGACATTCCATTTTTTAAGCAAAGTGGCCAAAATTGCAAAAAATGTCACTAATGTCCCTCTCACTTCTGTACCTTAAAATTTGTCTTTTGGCTGATAAATACTGCCATATCAGATTTATTTTTAAATAATGCTTGTGCACCTGGAGTATATCAGTGGTTAATAAAAATTTCAAATTAAGCATAATATGAGATTTTTAAAAATCAGATAGCAGCAAAAATTCAGCAGCCAAAAATCACACTCATGAGATTTTGGACCATATGTAAAAATAGAGCAAAAAACATTAATTTTCATTAATATTTTTATTCTTAAAAAATATACCATTTATGTTAATTAAAATCGTATCTGTAATTTAATAAAATACACTTAAAGGAATGTCAGTAAAAAAAATAAATAAATAAAAATAAAAAAAATAAAAACAGATCAAGTAAATTGATATATATATATGTTAAAAGTTTGGTATTTTTGAACTTACGGGTATATTAAAAACACAAACTAAAGAAAAAGAATATAAAGATTGTAACACTGAATCATATAAAAGGAAATGGATGCCGTAAAAAGTCTTTTACACATATTTATAATTATCTTATCTTTACGTAACTTTTCTAGAACGTAATCGGGATGTCTAACCAAGGGAGTTATGTCCGTAATACACTTCGATATTTTTCAGACTTTGGTGATTTGAAACTTATATCTATAGTGTGGGAGTCAGTGCCACATTTCTACAACCAATTTTAGTATCGATGATTTTGATATGTATGATAGATTAAATGGTGCTGTTAACAAAACTGCTAATCAGTTGGTGTACCAGCGGGGTATGATGCAATAGCAACATGGCACATCCCGCTACAATATTAAATGAAAGAAAACTTGATTACTGATGATGCTCCTAAAAAGTGGTAACATTAATAATCGAGTTTCCATTCATTTCACATTGAAACTTGGTGTGCTATGTTGCTATGGCAACACCCCCAGCTGGTGCGCCAACTGACCAGCAGTTTCGTTGTAAGTACCATCTAATCTATCATATACACCAAATTCATCGACGCTAAAATTGATTGCCAAAATGTGACGCTGCTTTTTGGAAAACTAGATATGGAAAATCCCGTATGAAATTTGAGCTGATATGCATAAACAAAAAAATTTTAGCTTATTGAATTTTTTAGTATTTTGGTGCTTTTATTAACGAATTTAAACAAGTTGTAGTAAAAGATAAATTTAATGTTGAGGCCGTTTTCAACGTCAATATGATATCAGCGTTGCTCACGGAATGTTTTTGCTTTATAATCCTAAATTAGAATGACGGTTTTTAAATATCAATAAACAGTAAACAGTGGCGTAATAAGAATAAGAATTTGAAGATATTCCTGCAGGAGGGTTCTGTATGAAGTCAGAAATTTACTTACTGCATTCCGTTGCTTTTGCTTCAAATGTCATCGGTACTGGGCGCTGCATTTTCTCGAGCAGCGCGGCCAGACTGCATCTTAGCAATGTTTAATTAATGCTCAAAATGAACTTGCAATTTCAAAATGCGAGCCGTTTTTTGGCATTTCAGCAGCTAGACAGTTTGAAGAGTTTTATTGAACTTTTAACGATTTTTATACGCTAATATGAGCTTTCTAACAGTTTAAGATACAGGAACCGAATATCAACCTCCATTAGGAATATCAACCTCCCGGTGATATTCGTAAATTAAGCAAGGAAACGTAGTAAAGAAATCCCTACCTCGTACATAAATCTTCTCCAGAATAACTTCAATAGCTATTACAGTTTACTTGTTAAAGACGTCAGTTCATTTTATGACACTTAAATATGTGTATATACTTTAGTTTATTTTTTTTTAATATAAAAAAAATAGTTTACATATTTTAATTGTGAAATTATCAATTATAATAATTTTCTACCAAAACATACCAATGAAAAAATAGACAAACTTTTCAATAGACAGAAGTAAATGGTTTTTGCACTCTTGATTTTTCTTATCTTCAAATTATATTTGACAGGATTCGACATTTTATTATATTATTTTATATTATTATTTTGATAATCTATAATAATTAAACACATACATACATACAATATTGCACAGATACAATTTTTGCATTTTCAGAAACAAAAATCTACTTTTACCTTTTTATTTTTCCCCTTGTATATCCATATGATATTTTACAACATATGCATAATGATGCTTTGATACTTTATAATTAAATAACTTATCGTACATTAATACACATGCTCATTTAAACTTACTTATTTCTTATTTTTAACATCAATTACACATATTTTATAAATAATTCATTTTAAACATATAGTTATTAATTATATCTAAGAAATGTTAATTTTCAAAAGGTGCCATTAATGATAATTTTTTATTTACTTTTGCCATAAATCGAAAATAAATTCGTTAAAGTAAAAATGCATTAACTTTTGCTTGTGAAAGAATAGTACATTCTTCAGATCCTGAATTATTTGTTGATAAAGTACATTTAATACTACGCATCAAAAATAATTTAAATTAATACATAATCATTAATTTTAAGTTATAAATATGAATTGTTTGTCTTAAAATTATATATTTTCTGAAGATCTTTTCAGAAAATATCAATCAGAGAATTTTCTTTAAACGTATGTTGCATTTTTAAACCCTGAATAAACTGTCACTGTTTCAGAAATCATATTCAAAGAATCAATTTCTTCTAACTAGTCACGGAACGTCATTTTTTTCTTAACATAAAACTATTGGAAAATAATTTTGCTGCAGTATTTTTATTACTTCCTTACTGTAAAACTTTTATTACTTTTTGATGTCATATGCAATAATATTTTTTTTTTAAGAATTTTATATAAGTCATTAATAATAAATCTAACCTTTTTTTTAAGTCAGTATAAATTTATTAGTAATGAAAAAAGACCATTGCATTAAAAGGCTGGGAAAATATACTGTAAAACTTCCAGAAACGTTTACGAACACTCAGTGTAATGTCGCAATAATCCATGGTTCTGGAAAAATCTTAGAACCGTAAAAACCAATAGGATATCGAAATCAAGCGTAGGTCCTACTTCTTTGGCCTAACGTTTACCTGATTTTTATTATTTATTTTTGGTTACAAATAAAATATATTTCACCTTAGAACTTTTTGCATTATATTTATTGACTGTGTGCGTGTGTGTGTAAAAAAATGGCGCTTTGAACTTCCAACTGGGAAACCGTTTTTCTCCGGTCACAAGCATCTCAAACAAATTCGGTGGCAATATTATGAAAGGGTATTACATTCTCTGGAGCTTATATCAACATTTAGCTTTTTTTTTTTTTTTTTTTTTTTGACAAAATGGTGGTCATTTGAACAGAGAAGGTCACTTTTTTGCCCTTTTTTTTTACCTTTTGCGAGTTCTAAAAAATAGTTAACCAATGAAAATTATACATTTTGGTGGTATAAGCTTCAGAAAAAAACTATTAGCTCTCTTTTAAATTTAATAAAGACAATCGATGCAACAGTTCTTGAGAAAAATGCTCGCCCAGTTTGAAATTAAGTTTTCGAGAAAAACACGTTTAAAATTTTACAATAGTAGTACTTTCAACGAGCGGCATTATATTCAATGAACAAAAAATACTGTAAGAGATTGAAATATCTCAAAACCTCTTTAGGACCGCAATCTACACACTTGAAGGATCCAAAAATTGCAAAATAAAAAAAATCTAAAATTTTGATCTAAAGAAGCAGATTATCCCCTTAACAGAAACGCCTTTTTCTTAATTTACTAAGAGTAAATGTTAACTCAAGGCCTGATTAAAGTATAATACATCTGGACAGTGGCCCTTCTATCCCTGATTTTGGGGGCCTTGAAATTCAATATGAGATTTGTCTGAAGCTGATATTTTAAATGTATTTTGTTCTTGTACTGATTATAATCAATATTTTGAGATTTTAGAGCAGATTAATATTAAAATCAAAAACTATATTTATCCAAATATACAGTTTTGTACTCGTATTTATATTTGTAATCTAACACATAAAAATTACTTAATTTTTTGTGACAATATAGGAAAGGAGTGCCCCAAATAAATTCCAGGTCGTGGGACATTTTTACTCTCGTGTACTGTTTTTACTTCAGAAACGGTTGTGTAAACCTCGAAAACCTATTTTTTGTGGGGTTTCTAATTCCGAAATTTTTAATGATGTCTTGCAGATATGGGAAATATTTCTAGAAAAGTAGATAATTTTAGATGAATTTTGTCAAACGTTTCTGACAGATCAGTAAAATGATTCCCATTTTTTACAGCATGTAGAGGAATATTTGTTAACATTTTTATTCAATTAAAAAGCAAAAACTATTAAAGTCATATGTTATTAAATAAAACGCACCATATTAAATATTTGATTAGTTAGAACAAAATTCAAAAAACTCAGATTTATTGATGGGATACAAATCGGAAAATATCAATCACAAACTTTTCTTTATACGCCATATTTTGCATTTCTAAAACCCCAATAAATAACTCTGGCTATTCCGAAAACTCGATGCAAAAAAAATTATTTCACTTAAATACAATGGTGGAAAGTATTAAAGGAACACACATAAAATTTCAAATAACTGGAACGATTTTTCAGCTAAAAATATAGAACTTACAAAAGATCATTAGTTCTTCAAGCCTGACATATTTTCAAAATATAAGAAAAAATATATAAGAACTTTTTGGACACACGTAGAAACATTTTGTAAAGTGTACAGATACTGCTAACCAAAAGGCATTTCTTAAACCTTTAAATCTTTAAAGCTTGGAATGCCTAATGTTAAATTCATTTGTAAGAGTTCCAAACTTTAAACCTTCCTAATTCCTAAACTACTTGACCGAGTGTATTCCCGCTTGGTATCCTAAGGTAATATTTACAAAAAATGCCAAATTTGATGTAAAAATTGGGTATTAGTATTGAAAATTTCGCAATTTGGTACAATTTCGCTATGAAGATTATCCCTAAGATTATTTTTATAACATATTAATGATATAAGACATAATTGACAGTCGAATGTTTATTTTCGTTTTTCTGAGACAGTTTTGTAATTAAAACGTTATGAGGGCGACTCTTTTTTTTTTCTCTTTTGTAGACTATACAGCGTTTATGAAGAAAATTAACGTAAAGCCTGACCCATAAATTTAAAAAAATATTAATGAGAACTAATATTTAGTTTTATAGGTAAGGAGGAGGTAACTTTATCGGTTTTTACTTCAGTAAAAGCAGTTTCAATTTTTGTGGACCTTCTATACCGAATTGTTTTCTTTCACCTTCTTAAACAGCCATTTTTAAACTCAATGTGCCATTTGCATACTTGAGACCTGGATAGGTTGTCACTTCCAAACTGTACAGTCAATCCGTGCCAAATTGCCATAGGTTTGACATTCTCATTTGTTGAAAGTTTAATATATTTTGTGCAACCTCACTAGTTACTTTGTGTTTACTCACAATCCTAGTGATTAATCCTTTGACCATGTAATCGATCACTATATCTCCTCTATTATTACATATTTCAAACATCATGTATTTGAAATGTGTAGTAAATTTATCATTCGCATTTTCACCCTTTGACTGTGAAATTTTTAAAACAAAATTGTTTCAAAAATTTCGTATTATATGAATTTTTCTACAAATGTATTGCCCGTGGAAATCGCGGGATAAACGGTCAGAAGGTTAAATAATGAACTTTTGAATAATAAAACGATGGTAATCGAATTTTTAAGCCGCAAACAATTTTTCATGATTGCGATCACAACAAGTATAAGAAATTTCTAGTGGTATTAAAAAAAAAATCTCCTTCATACTTTATTCACAATTATAAGAACATAATTAGCATAACTAGCACTAAACAGATTTTGAAAAAATCACTTTCAGATGCAGGCATTATTATCTTTTTTTAAGAAAGTGGTTCAAGATCAAATAAAAATCTTTTTTCTTTCGAAAACAATATAAATTTTAAACTGAATGGATATAAAATGTTACCTTAAGAGACTGGATAAACACAGGAAATTTTCTTTAAAAATTTAATTCCAGAAACAATATAATATATAATAAGACATACATATATATATATATATATATATATATATATATATATATATATATATATATAACTGGAATTTCGCGTTAACCTTGGATTAAAGAAATATAAAGTCAATAATCTTGCTAAAAAGATGCACTGATGTCCTTAAAAATATGTCACAATATGTAAAAAGTTTTTACTACATATAAAATCAGTTTTAAAAACTTAAAACTTTAATATCCCTAACCGAGTACTTTCGATCACAAACGTGATCATCATCAGGGCTTTTGATTCCCTACTGCTAGTTAGCCGGGAAGAGGAATGAACGCTAAACACTTTATCAGTATGAAAGCAACTCAACCCTGGTGATGATCACGTTTGTGATCGAAAGTACTCGGCAAGGGATATTGAAGTTTTAAGTTTTTAAAACTGATTTTATGCTGTAACAACTGTTTATGTAGTAACAACTTTTTACATATTGTGACATATTTTTAAGGATATAAATGCACCTTTTTAACAAGATTATTGACTTTGCAATATGACACATTTAGCTACATTTTATTGGGGAAATTACACCATTTGATTTTAATTTGATTACAATATCTTTCCGAATATTTTCACATAAAGTTCAAAATCAGAAAATATCAACCATAGACCTTGCTTAACGTATCCTTTGTATGTTTTGTCTAAAATCTAAATTGATGTCTAAATATTCCAGACATCATACCTAAAAAAAATTAATTTATTCTATCTACTTATATTTTCTGGCATGAAACAACTTTTTTTCCATTGCATAGAACTATTGGAAAATAATTTCCCTGCTGTATATTTATTACTTTTTTACTGTAACTTTTTGATGTGCAGAGGAAAGTGTTATATCTCTAATACTAGGGGGAATATATAAAAAGAATTTTAGATAAATCTTTAATAATATCTGTTTATCTGTCAAAAATCGCTTGATTCCCTGGAAAAGTTTTAATGGATAAAAAAAATAATATATAGATTATAAAAGAAAACAAATAATGAATAGTAATTTATATATTATTAATCTTTAGTCGTACAATAAAATGAAGTTACTAGGATTTTTTTTTTTTTCAAAATATTCATGATATTCACATAAATTTCCAGATTACATTTCTTTTCCATTTTTTAAAATTTATAATTTTTAAAATTCACTAACAAGGCAGTTGTATTTTTATTTTTAACGGCATAGTGGTGATTCTTTCAAGCGGCAGTCGAAACGTTATAACCAAAGAATAGAGACCATTCATTATTAAATCATTATTTTAAATTCGCAAATGCTTATAGAAGTTTGTAAATATATATATTTTTTTTCAATTCTCAACTGAATATAAATTTATTTGCGCACCAGTGTTAGGTAAATATATATTTTTAAAAATATATATTCATTCATTAACATTAATGATTTATGCCGTGTCAAAAAAAAATCTGACAATGAGGGTTTTTTTTTTTTTTTTTGTCATTTCTTTACTTTTTGCAATAAGAAATTTCTCATCTGTCATCATTTTTTTAATTTAAATATTTAATAATATGTAGAGTATTACAGCTACAATGATGTAAGTGAAAATTTGAAACGTGATTACACTATTAGATTAATTATGACACAACTATTCAAATTGGTAAAGAAATCATATGAGATGTAATCTTCACAACTGGACAAAAAAGACATACATCTCATATGATTTCTTTACCAATTTCAATAATTGTGCCGTAATTAATCTAGTGTAATCACATATCCAGCGGTTACTGGAGGTGCCATTACATGCAGTTTATTCTGTTGTGATGATTCAGATATCAGACTAGATGCTATGACCATTAAGGTTAACCGGATGAATTAGTTCAGCCATATTCGTCTGGGATAGCTCAGTTGGTAGAGAATTGGCAGCTTCAGCGAAGGGATCTCGGGTTCGAATCCTGGCCCGGACTTTTTTGCCCAGTTGGAAAGATTAAATCTCATACATCTCTATTATCAATTTTATCTTTCATGTTGAAAAATGAACATATATATACTCATTAATGTTCAGATATAGAGTTTTCTTCATCTGAAAAATATTCTAGTTTTTTTTTTTTGAAAAATCGTATCAACCGGAACCAGACCTCAACGAAAAAGATAAATCATGTACCCGACCTAATCCTAATCGCAGATCGAGTCGGGATGGGGTAAAATCGGGTTACCCGACCCGATGCAGGACTCTAAATTGAATGATTGTACACATTAGTGAGTACAGATTAAATAAATTCGTATAAAACTAAATGCAACACTATACCTGTTTTTCGCACAGTAGTAAATTAAACAAGAATGAAAGATCATGCTTCAATCATAGATTATAAAAATCTTTCCAACACATTCAAAATATTGTAACAAAACAATATAGGAATTCCCTTGTGCAGCCTTGTATATAACTACAGAATTGTATATATACTACATAGTATGATAAACAAATAGTATGCTACATAGTATGCTACATTTCTCATAATGTTGTTCTGATAATGTTCTTTCATAATACTTTTCATAATCTATGTATTTCGAATGATTTTTCTTTCTTGTTTTCTCATTAACTGAAATTTACCCAAAAAGATACATTAAAAATATTTATTTTCATTTGTTTGCTTCGAAAAATACGAATCGCGATTTGATCACCCATTAAAAATGAAAAAGTCCTTCCGGCCTGTACCGGGAGGAAAAGGTAGCTTTCCTATATCTTCGTTTTAAAATTTTAGCTAATGTTACACGAAAACAGTAAGTTAAAATGCAAAGAAACGTTTACAAAAGATTCGTTAATACTGAATTTGAATAAGAAATTCGCCAAATTATTGAGCAATAGCCATATTGGCTTCATTTATGAAGACTTATTTTGGTCGCCAAATTTGGCGATATTTCGCCAAATGTCGCCAATTTTGCCAATTTTGTCGTCAATGTCGCCAATTTTGGCGCTAACGGATATGAATATATAGTTTTATGCGTATGATTGGGAAAATTATTACAACAATGAAAGAAAATAATTTGCAAGTAATGGCGTTAATGTGCTGTTTTGTTTCAAAATGTCAGCCACCCTAGAATTTCAAACTGCTCTATCTCAGCCATTTTTTAAGACAGAGGTAAACCAAAAAATGCTCTGGAATCCTTGTATCAAGGCCTAACACGTAATTAAAAAATAAATTTGGATTTTTAACTTTTTTGTATATTTATTTTAGTTTTAAATTTTTAAATGGCCACCATCTTGAAACAAGATGGCGGGCCAAGCTGGCCAACGAACTCGGTCGAGACATGGGTGAGCTTAATACACACAATTAGTTTCATAAAAATCGATTTATAAATACGAGCATTATCGTATGACATACGTCAGATATATATATATATATATATATATATATATATATATATGGATATATCTATATATATAAATCAACATTTGAGCGGAAGGTGGTTTTGGGGTCTGGGGGTCATGATCGGTGAAAATATATCGAAATTTTCCGGAACTGTTTTCCTCCGAACGGCTGCAATAGGTAGCTTTATACTTTTTAGTATTGAAAGCTACCTAAAAGTATAAACAAATATTCCACCAAGTAGCAAACATTTGCTAATATGGATGAAAGGGATTTAATTATTTTTACAAAGAAAGATTTAATACATGTGTAACAATTAATTCAACATTTAATTAATGTGTATGGCTTCAGATTAAAATTTATTACAAAGTAAAACTTAATCTTACCTTCTACGGATATTTACATGGATGCCTTTTTTTAAATTTATTGATAACCCTATGAAGAATTTTGGCACAGAAGTGTAAAACTCCAATTTTATTCCCATTTTCTTTATTAAAGAATTATCTTTAGCATATATCATACAGTTCACTGATTTCTTATGCTAAAATTAATTAGAATAATTAAATTAACAAGAAACTTAATTTCTAAGTTGTCAAAAGCAGCTCACGGCCTGCAGGCTTTGACAAGTTTAGAATGCAGTTATTTTTCAAGATTTATGAGCATTTAATTTGGTGTTTCACTTTTCAAAAATTCTTATTTCAGTAAGAGATTTCAAGCATTAACCAACTTAATTTAAAGGCATTTTTCTTTTATTCTTTAGTTTGATTTTCCTACATATTTCCTTCATTTTCTCTGATTTCCCTGGGGTAGCAGGGGTGAGGGTGAATTGGTGCCCCTGTTCGATAAAATGCCTTGACTCGACTTTCCTTTTTTAACACTTTCCAACAAAATTTAAAAGTATTTATGAATTCTGTTTGTCTGTCTGTCTGTGTGCCATCTGTCTACCGTCTGTCTATCTGTCTACAGTCTGTCTGTCTGTCTGTCTGTCCGTGCTCTGACTTGAGTAAATATACACGGATTTCCATGCAATTGATATATGTTATTTAAGTTTACTATGGCATGTTCGGAATTGATAATGATGTGTGTAGCATTTATAGTTCATTTACAGGAGCATTCAAAAGAATTCCATTATATTACGGCATATGGGGAAAAGTCATTTAAGGTGTATTTTAATGATGTTAATATATTTGAAAAATGTGAAATTGATATATATATTACTGAGTTGCATTACAAGATTCTCACTACAGATTATGGAGTGCATAGCATTCATCGTTCATTTACAGGAAATAAAAGAATTCGGTACAGTACTGTCTATAAACAATAATTGCTGAAAGCACGTTTTCAATTGTGGCACGCGTTTTTAATTTTCACTAATTTTCGTGCCTATTGCTTTGTGTGTATAAATTCTATAGATCATATACAAGGCTGCACAAAAGATGTCGAGTTCATTGATCTAAATTGCCGAATGGAAATTTTCTACTGTGCTGTGCGTTTCCAAACTGAACTAAATTTTATCATAGTATGTATCATATATGCAAATCTATTCATCATATACAGGGCTGCTGAAAAAATTTTAGATATTTTTCCGATTATTAATGATAATTTTCTGAAAATGTGTTTTCAAATATGTTATTTGATTTAAAAATTGTTTAAAGTGTTGGAAAGTGTTTCATAATTTAAGCTTAACGCATCATTTATCGTTCTTTTTTAAGGCAACTGGGCGCAATTGGGAAGATTACATCTCATATGATTTCTTTACCAATTAAAATAATTGTGGTAAAATTAATCTAGTGTAATCACGTTTTTAGCGTTTACTGGAGGTCCCATTATCTGTGATTTATTCTGTTGTGCTGATTCAGATATCAGACCAGTTTCTATGATCATTAAGGTTAACTGCACTGCAAAAAAAATTGTTGATTTTGCAGTATAATACTGGCACCCCAGTAGCCAGTTTTCTACCGTAAAATTAACAGTACTAAACAGTAAAATAAGCAGTAATACACTACCGCGCATGCGCGGCTGTGTATTACTGCTTATTTTACTGTTTATTACTGTTAATTTTACGGTATAATACTGGCAGCTGGGATGCCAGTTTTATGATGTAAAATCAACAATTTGTTTTTGCAGTGTGGGTGAATTAGTTCAGCCATATTCGTCCGGGATTTCTCAGTTGGTAAAGCATTGCAGCTTCAGCCAAGGGACGAAGGTTCGAATTCTGACCCGAACTTTTTTGCCTAGTTGAAAAGATTACATCTCGTATGAGTTTTTTACCAACTAGAATAATTGTGGTAAAATTAATCAAGCGTATCGTCTATATATTATCTCTGCAACTGGAGCTAAGCACATTCAGCATATATAAACTTTAATGCGAGTATAATCAAACATCTTCATTCACATCCGATATATGATAGAGGAAACAACCGTATGTAATTTAGTCCGTTATTTTTAATAATCCTTTTAAATATTATTACAAACTTCTTTTGTATGTTTTTTGTTAAACTATTGTACATAAAAAGAAAGTAAACAATTTCAAAATGGCTTAGTACTCTTCATAAAACTGTCAATTCCTTTCTAAGGCATAGCATTTAAACTTTTATACAAAAGTAATTGGAAATAAACCCTCAAGTTCCAAATCCTTTTTTCAATCATTTAAATATTATTTTCTTCCAAAAAAGAAAAATATTAATTTAAAAGCTAGTAGGTTTTTTTTTCTTTCATTCTTTCTTTTTTGATAAAAATATTTTAAAAAGAAAAGTACAGAAACAAATGCAATTTCATACAAGAGTGAAAATAATTTTTCAAGACATATTTAATGAAAGATTTATCTTTATTTTTTAGATTGTAAGCAATCTGCAAAATGTTTAATAGCATATTTTAACGTTCTCTAGCAAAGCGAAAGTTTTCATACAGACATAAAGAAAATTTTATTTTCTGTTTTACGATATCAAAAAATACTTGAAAGAAACATAAAATATATCATTTTAAAAATTAGTAATAATGACTATATCTTATTACAGAATTTTTAATCATCAAGCAAAAAAAAAAAAAAAAAAAAAAAAAATACTTATTGAAAATATATTTTTAAGTACTTTAATAAATGTGGATCATTTCTTTTTCATTCTAGTACAGGAAAGTATACAAAAAAAAGGGTAAAAGTATTATTAAATAAAAGTGTAAATAAAAATATAAGAACCGTACTTTATTTTATGAAAAAAATTGGAACATTACTATGGGGTAATTTTTGGAATACGAATAATACTTTTATATCCAATATGAATAAAAATAATGATGCCCTTAAGGAGAAAAATTTGCATAGTCATTATTTTTAATAAAAATATAATAGGTAAATAGTATTTTAGAATTCGAATTTTTTTACAATAAATTGTTTTTGAAAATTTTGTAAAAAGAAAAACAAAAGTTCAAATATAACCATCGAATTGTTTCTCATCCCTTTCATACGGTTGTGTATCAACAATATATACCGGGTGGTTATAATATAAGTATTTCTATTTCGAGCTGTCTGTAGCTTGAAGGAATAACACGAATGAAACCAAAATCGTTGCACTTACTATACGAGAAGGGGGAAAAGAATGGAACAATAAAAAAATCATTACAATAATCACCGACAGATGGCGCTATTGAGTGTGAAATGTAATGTGTAATACAAGAACAAAGAATTAAGGCTTAAAACTGGATGGCATACATAATTTATTGGAAAATATCACATTGAATGTGGTTGTCTTTCGCATGGCGGTGCCGATCATGTTCAGGTTCCACATGGCCATTGTTCTGGAGTACACAATTCAGACGGTGCACTACGTGCTCAACTGTGGAATGTAACGCATCAGGGGTGATATTTCGCACATGTTGTTACATGCGGTGAAGTCATTCAGGTTTGCGACACCTCCACGATATCCAATATTACACATTACATTTCACATTCAAAAGCGCCATCTGTCAGCGATTACTGCAGTTAATTTTTCTTCCCCCTTCTTGAATTGCAAGTGTACCGATTTTGGTTACATTCCTGTTATTCCTTCAAGCTACAGACAGCTCCAAATAGAGATACTTATATTATAACCACCCTGTATATATAATAGCCAGTCCTCGCCCGTCTAGCTGGTCGCTTCTAAGTGAGGCCCAAATACATTCTACAGCGTACTCCCTTGACTTCCCTTGGGGCCCAGAAATTGCATTTTACATGCAAAAAGAGAAATTTATTAAATAACTTCATTTTAAACTATACAAAAATAACTATGTAATATATATATATATATATATATATATATATATATATATATATATAAGCACGTAAATAAATATTTCGTGACATTAATAATATTTTTTCCATAATCCCTCTGACAAAATACTACTGGCCCTGTGCGTATTTATCTAAGATGAGTGGAGAGCTTTCAGAAGAAATAAATAAAAATGTGATTTCCCTAAGATAAATGGCAATTATTGTAAATGGGTACTGTCACACCCATAAATTATTAATGGGGTAATCACAGTAACAGGTCCCTGGGTATTTCTTAGCCATACATCGTTAATGCAGTGATCACTATAACGTGGTTCTGTTATTTTGCGTGCATAAATCATTAAAATGAAATAATTTTAACAGTTCGGCTTGTAATCTGACTATACGGTAATCACCATAAGGCATCCTTGTGCATACCCTAGCCCATAAATATGGCAATCAGTATTTAAATAGCAATTTTTTACTTTCAAAAAATGTATTTTGAAAAAAGGTGGAAGTGTAATATTTTGTTTAAATTTTTAAATCCGATCGCTAAAAGACGAAAATCGAAAAAACAGATTACAAAATGGGAAATTAAAAAATATATTCCTTGGAAAAAATGTCACACAAAATATATAATAATAAATCAGCAATATTTCTTTTTTTCATCTAATCTTCCGCAATCGCACAGCTGATGTTGTCCACAAACTCGCTAGCTCTAAAATCGCTGGGAAATACAGAAATAACTACTTTATTTTGTAGATTTTTAAAGCAGAGTTTCACATTCTTACTTAAAACTGCTGCTGAGATATGGCACAAGTAATTACCCAACAATTACCTAAAACTTTCGACACACAGTGTGACCCCCTTGATGGATTATTATCTAAAATTGCTGAAATACATATTTAACTATTTTTCAGTACATTTGTTATCCTCAATTTCACGCTCCTACCTATTACTGAGATATGATAAAATGACATAAAAAATTCGATCCCCATTTAACCCCCCCCCCCCCTAGTGGCTGAATTTCTCAAATCGCGGAAATACATGTTTAAATATTTGTTAGTAGATTTGTTATCCTGAATGTGTGATTTCAAGCTCCTAACTAAAAATGCTGCTGAGGTGTGGCGAACATTCGAAATGACCTAAAATTTTCGACCGCCATTTAGCCTCCTTAATGGGTGAATTTCTAAAATCGCTGAAATATATGTTTAATTATTTTTATAGCATTTTTGTTATCCTGAATCCAAAACTACTGATGAGATATGTTGAAAAGGTGAAATCGACTCCTCAATTAACCCCCTTAGTAGTTTAATTTCTAAAATCGCCTAAAATAAGTATTTAACTATTCTTTAGTAGATTTGTTGTCCCGAAATTCACGCTCCTACCTAAAACTTCTATTGAGAAATGGCAAAATGACATGAAACATTCGACCCACTATTTAACCCACTTAGTGGCCGAATTTCTAAATTCACTGATATACTTGTTTAACTAAATTTTTAAGGAGATTTGTTATCCTGAATTTCACGCATTTTTCTAAAACTGCAGATAAAATATGGTGAAAAGGAGAAATCACCGAAAATTTTCGACACTTCATCTTTCTAGTTGAATTTCTAAAATCGCTTGAAATGCATGTTTAACTATTCTTTAGTAGATTTGTTATCCCGAATTTCACGTTCCTAACTATAACGTCTAATGAGATATGGCAAAATGGCGTAAAACATGCGAACCATATTTAACCCCCTTAGTGTCTGAATTTTTAAAATCGCTGAAATACATGTTTAACTATTTTTTTAGTAGATTTGTTATCTTGCGTTTCATGATTCTACCTATAATTTCTACTGAGATATGACGAAATGACCTAAAATATTTGACCTCCTATTTAACCGCCCCCCCTCCCTTAGTTGCTGAATTTCTAAAATTGCTGAAATACATGTTTGTCTATATTTTTTGTAGATTTGTTATCCCGAATTCCGAGCTCCTAACTAAAAATGCTGTTGAGATATAGCGAACAGGCAAAATGACCTAAAACTTTCAACACCCCTTTTACCCCCTTAATGGATGAATTTCTAAAATTGCTGAAATATGTGTCTAATTATTTTTTAGTAGATTTGTAATCCTGAATTTCACGTTCCGACCTAAAACTGCTGCTGAGATATGGCGCAAACGCGAAATGACTAAAAACTTTCCACCCCCATTTAACCCCCTTAGTGGTTGAATTTTTAAAATCGCTGAAATATGTGTTTAGCCAACTTTTAGTACATTTGTTATGCTGAATTTCGTGCTTTTAACTAAAACTGTTGTTGAGGTATGGCGAAAAGGCAAAATGACGGAAAACTTTAGACCCCCCCCCCACATTTAACCCCTTAGTGGTTCAATTTCTAAAATTGCTGAAATACATGTTTAATTATTTTTTTAGTAAATATGTTAACTTGAATTTCACGCTCTTACCTAAAACTGCTGATGAGATATGGTGAAAATGTAAAATCACCGAAAATTTTCGACTCCCCATTTAACCCACTTAGTGGTTGAATATCTAAAATCACCTGAAACACATGTTTAACTATTCTTTAGTAAGATTGTTATCCCGAATTTCACGCTCCTACTTAAAACTCCTGCTGAGATATGCCGAAAAGACGGAATTATCTAAAACTTTCGACCCCCCCATTTAACCCCCTTAGGGTGTGAATTTTCAAAAATCCTTTCTTAGTGGGTGTCTACATTGTGTACTGAACATGTCTTCCAAATTTCATTGTTCTAGTACAAAGGGTTTAGGCTCGGCGTTGATTATGAGAAAATCAAGATACTCTTTTATAAGTACTAGGGCATCCAACCCGGGCTTCCCGGGTTACAAAATATAGGTGAAAACAGTTTATTTTTTTATTGAAAACTCTAATATATTTTTTACATTTAATATATTTTTTTTTAGATTGCCCTCTAACAACAACAAAGAGCATTTTTATATGAAATAGGTCAATTATATATACCAATAAAATTTTGAAATTTATTAAAAGCTGTAATTTCGTATCGACCTCGTGCCAGAAGTTAATAGCCGAAGAAATCATTACAAATTTCGTTATGTACAGCAGTTTTTCTTATTCTGATAATTTCAGCGGTTTTAAGCGCTTACTTCGATTACATATCTGTTAAATTTGTGTTTTATTTATTCTATTTTATTAATTGCTTAATGAAGTTTTAATTTCATAAGTTTTAATAATTCATATTACATGGAAACAAATGATAAACTTTTTATATTTTTTAAAGTACACACGGATTAATGTTTTGTAATCGTCTGCAAGCGATGCAGATTTAAAAAAAGAAAAAAAGATATGCTTGAAAAGTATTTTAAAAGCTATAATAAATCAGTCATTTAAGATATATTTATCAAACAAATTGCATTTGAAAGTAGATTTTTTTCCCAAAATAATGATGTGAAAACTGAAAATGTGCAATGTTTAGAAATTAAAAAAATAGCAATAGCAAAAATCGCAAAACCGAAATTTCCTCGTCAACTGTTGCCATTCGCAAAATGACGTCAGCGTTACGCACGGACACGTTTGTCCTTTATAATATAGATAGATAGATACTAATTCAAGATGAAAACATTCGTTTTTCACCACTTATGTTAATGTAAATGGACATATAATAGTAATAATAATGAAAACAATAATGGTTGAAGAAAGAAATATAAATAAAGCATTACAAGAAAATGCACTGTAAAGAAGTCTGTTTATTTTACAGAAAAAACTGTTAACCAGGACGCCAGTAAAAAAATGTTTATTTTAGGGGAATAATCTGTATTTATTACGAACTTTCTGCTATTTTAACAGATTTTGCTTGTAAGTACGTAATACATACCGATTATTTTCGTAAAATAAACAGTTTTTTTTACTAGCGCCCTGCGGCTGACAGTTTCTTTTGGTAAAATTAACAGGTCTGTTTTACATTGTGAGGGAGATTGGGAGGCATCATGTGTATACATTTTCGAGATAGCTCAAAAGTTAATAGGTAATTTCAACAGTTAATAGCTTTTGAATTTGTATTTATTTATTGTTATTTTCCTTTTACATTTGAAATCTGTACACTTTAAAGTTTTACTATGCCGAAATGCACGATTAAACAGATTTAACAGCAGATATATCACTGCAAAAAAAAAATCTGTACAATTTGCAAAAAGAATCTGTCAAACAAGATGCCAGGAAAAAACAATTTATTTTGCGAAAATAATCTGTATTTATGACGATTTATGGGCAAAATCTGTTAAAATAACAGACAGTTCCTAATAATTACAGATAATTTTGATATAACAAACGGACTTATTACTGGCGTCCTCTCTGGCTGTTTTTTTCCCAATTCCTACTATTAGTTCCCACTCTCTATATATTTGTATATCTTGTTCAAATTTTCAATCGTTAATAAAAAAAAAATTATTCATCCACTCAAGTTCAAATACATTTTTTTAAACTTTTAGTGGATGACACTTGATGTTAATACAGTTTTTTTTCAAATATTAATTAATTAATTTAGTTTAATTAATTAATTTAATTTTTATATGGGAGAAAAGCATTTCTCCCATTGCTTTCTTAAATGAAATGAAAGATTTTCTCAAATGAGTGATGCCACAAAAATAAAATACCGCAACGATGATTATAAAAAAAATTTCAATAAAGATAACGTGGACATTAATGCTGCACGTGTTTATTTTATATATTTAAGATTAAAAATCAAAATTCAAATTATTTTTCTTTCAAATTTTCAATCGTTAATAAAATACTTTTTATTTATCCACTCAAGTTCAAATACATATTTTTAAACTTGTAGTGTATGACACTTGATATTAATACAGTTTTTTCAAATATTAATTCATTAATTAAATTAAATAACCAAACTACTAGCATTCAAAACTCGAAGATAAATGAGCAGAAACACTCCATTAGGTTCCACTCTTCGAAAGAGCCGCTAACTACATGAAAATGTTAGCATGGTAACTGTTGACTCCTGATTTTCTTTTAATGTTATTTTCTATACTGTTTCATATTATTTTTAGTACTCACGTATTATCCGGGCCATTCTTATATTATTTATTAAAATGGAAAATTGCAAGGAAATTCGCTTTCTATTTTGCCACTTAATATTGTGATTATGCCATATGTATATACATATTTATATTAATTGTAATTATTTAATAAAAAGTAACTAAAATAAAAATTTTCTTTGTTGACCTAAGTAGGAATTGACTTTTAAAAAAAATTATATTACTTGTTCTCTGCAAAATCAACATTTTTTTCCTTCTTTTTTTTTTACGGTGTACAACTTTATGTTCACAGTCGCTGCTCAATTATTGCACACCAATATTCCGTGGTTTCTTGAAAGAACACAATCTATGTGTTCTAGCTACCTAAGCTCATTTTCCGAACCTTGTTGTCAAAAATCTGTATTTAAATTATATATCTCGCCTCTACGGAATAATTTTTCACAGTAAGGTGTCTGCAATATGCTCTTTAACCTTTTCAGGTGTAAGTTTTTTCGTTTTACCAAGTACCACGAGAGGACCTGATCAACTAATTATATGCGAGACCCGGAATACACAGGCCATGTCCGTGCCCCTTTTTGCAAGAAATTCCAAACATTATAAACATTTAATAATTCTTCAAACTACCTATTTTTACAGACATTATTTTAATTTTCAAACATATAGACAGGCACTGTACATTTTTCGAAAGTCTTAAAAAACATATCTAAAATCCCATAAAACCAGTCCACACGTTAAAAGTTTCATAAAAATAAAATATTTTCACCTGTTGTCCCAGGTATCTTCAATACTGATGTTACTGCTTTCTGCTCTGTCAATCCGATTTGTTTGAAACTCCCATTCTGTCCTTTCCTAACAACATCTGGCGCCATCTGGTATCAATTTTGGCGTGAGCTACGTCATTGCAAGTTTCTGAATCTGATGTGTATATTTCTATTGCTTTTCTCTGTATTGCGTTGTTTAGATTATTGTAATTGGCTAATTCTTCAACAATATTAAAGTCTATTGTAATTGGAGATTTATTGTTTAATCTGGCTATTGCAGTGGTTGATTTACTTAAGTTTATGTATCTTCTGTGTTCTTTCATTCTCTCTTGAATTTTTCTTTTTGTCATGCCTATATATGAATTATCTTTTCATTCGTTATCTTTGAAATTAATTTTGTATATCCCTGATGTCTGTTGATAATTAAGCTTTTCCGTATCTGATCTGATTAATTTGAAAATGGGTGCATCTGGAATGATAGGAGTATTTATTCCAAGTTTTTTTTAATTATCTTTTTAATTTTAGGGAAATGCCTTTTATAAACGGAATTAAATTTGTAAATTTTATTTCTTTTTGAGCTGGTTGTATCCTATCATATCTTGATGTCGCTTTTTCGATTAACTTCTGTATTGTTTTTGCGGCATATCCTGCATCCTTAGCTATTGTTTTAATTTTGTTTATGCGTAAAAGAGGTCTTTTGTTAAACATACTTTAAAGGCTCTATGAATGTATGTATTTATTGCAGCTATCTTGTATGGGAAGGGGGTTCTGGAGTATTTTGAGATTATGTGAACATTTGCATTTGGTTTTCTGAATACTGTTGTCTGTAGTTTATTTTCTGATCGAATGAGTTGTACGTCCAGGAATGCTAGTGCGTTATCTTTTTCTGTTTCTATGGTAAATTGTATATTTTGATCGTATGAATTAAGTTTTTCCAGTAAGGGGGGGGGGAGGTTTGTACTTTTCGTAGTTATTATAAATATATCGTTTACGTATCTTACCTATATTTTGATTAGATCTTTTAATTCATTTATAATAGTTTCTTCAAGTAATCGCATTTTCCATTCAGCTATTATATTTGATATTGGAGATTCCATCGATACACCTTTAAGTTGTTTATATATCTGGTTATTAAATGTAAAATAGTTTTCTCGTAGTACTAAGTTCGTTGCGCTTTGTAATGTATTTCTGATATCACAGTCTGTATATTCTGTGTTTATTTTCGTATTTATAATATTAGCCATTTCTTCTGTATCTATGGATGGGTAGAGGCTTGTTACGTCTAAACTAATCATGCAGTCATCTGGATTCGGTTTATATTCCGTTATTTGCTGTATAAATTTATTTGTTATTGATACGTTTGATGGCGGTAGTAGTTTTTTTTATAATAGTTTTTTAAATATGTTTCTAGGTCATAAGTTGGGATTGAGCGTTTGTTAACAATAGGTCTCATTTTCATCGGATTTTTATGATCTTTTAATTTTCCAAATATTATAGGTGTGTTAGGGGTAAAATTTTTCTTTTTTGTTATCTTTCCTTCTGGCCATTTCTGGAAAATGTTTACTACTTGTCACTACTGTCCCCTACTTAAGTTATCCTTATTATTATTTTTAATTATTTATGATATTGTCATGATATAACATACTTTTGCTTAGTTCAAAATGTCATATTCCAGTCTTACTGAGATTAACTTACTGTGCGCACAGAAGCAAATTTCCTAATTTTGTGACTACTGCCCCTGTCACTTCTGTCCTCTTTCAATGAAATTACATTAGCTCACTTGGAGTAAATTTGAAAATGGTAAATTTCAACTGCGTTATTTAAGATATTCTACATGTTACAATGTGAAATAGCTTTAATGTTTTCTTTAAAAACATTATTTTATACAGGATGGCTATAGATCAGGGAAAAACACAGTCAAAAAAGGGGTAATACCAGTATTTTCTTATGGAAAAATTCGTGTTGTTTATTTGAGCGATTAATAAGTCCAATTTTTTAATAAGAAAATACTGGTGCATTCATCTTTTTTCGACTGTGTTTTTTCCTGATCTCTAGCCACCCTGCATAAAATAATGTTTTTAAAGAAAAATACTGTTTAAAGTTTATGCCAGAATAATATATATTACTCACCAGCCTATGTCTTATCTATTTATAATGAAAATTTGTGTAAAATTTAACATTTATTTGTCAAAAAAACGCAGAGTGAAATTACCCACTTATCGGAGGATCATCCATGTATTTATTTAATGTTCTATACATTTTAGATTTGAAATCTGCACACTTTCTGGACACCCTGCTCTGAGTGTGAGAGTTTTTTTTGTGTTTTTGTTATGTAACAAATAGCAATTTTTTTTTTAACTGCGGTGACCCTACATGCTAACCATGTTCAAAAAATGTTTTAATGCATGCACCGACTCCCTGATAAACCTCGAGTACAACGCACAGTCGTGGGGAATAAAAAAGTGAACAGCCCTTACTCACTCTGCAACAAATTGTCGTAGAAGAAAGTTAGTGGTACCAAACAATTGGGAATAAAGTATACTTTTAAATGATGTATATAAAGTTTTCTTAGGGGGCCATCTACATATCAAATAAAAATCCAAACTTTTTTTTTTTTTAACGGCAAGACCCAGTTTTGACAATATATTTTAAATCTTCAGTTCAAACTATGCCTAGATACCAAATTTCATGAAATTTCTACGATTACTTTCAGAAAAATTAACTATTTTAAAATAAGCATATTTTAAGGGCTATATCCAAATTGAAGTTCGGTACTCGATTGTTGAAATGCTGCAGAATGACTAATCACACCTATTAATGTACTATTTCTTGCCAATGTGACCATTTTACTCACTTAATATGATTCGACTATTGTTATATATGGTAAAATCATTTTCAATATTCATTTTATAATTTTTACAAGAGTTGAATTATTCGATTAAAAAATATATAAGGTTACATGTGATTAAAATAGTTCTCGAACATGTAAATGTGATTGGAATTTGATACATTTTTTTTATAATGTCTTTTTCTCATATTTTGAATTTATTTTACTTGCTCTTTTCAAAATGTATATGTGATTAATATCGGCAAATACAAAATTTAGAATAAAAAATAGTATGAAGCAGCATAAGGAAATGATGTAGAAAAAAACCCAGACAAATTGCTTTTCAGTCTGAATATAAATCTTAACTCGACTGCTAATGGCATATTTTGAAAACTTTTTCAGTAAATACACAACACATATGCATTCTATAAGAAACTTTACTTCAAACATATATACCACAGAAAAAAATAAAATAGGCTTATTAGACTGGAGAAGAAGCTAGAAATTCAATTGAAGGTAATAAAGTTAATGAGTAATTTTTTTTCTAAGGTTCATTTTTTAAAAAATGTGCTTTTTTAATTTAAAAATAAAAGTGAAACTAATTTACATAACTGACGTAAAATGATATCTCGTGCAAATACGATTTACGTAATAAAATTTAAAAGCGGACACAGAGAATGTAAAAAAAAAAAAGTTCTAATCAACAATAAAATGAGTAAAATATTTTTTTTAAATATGCTTTTCTGCACACCATAGACAGCCCCTCAAACCAGCATCTTGCCGTTTGTTTAGCATAATTTGAAAAATATTTGGAAGAAAGTTTGAAATTTTGAATGTGCATAAAGCAGGACATGATAATAAATATAAATTCATCAAAAAAATTGTACGTTACAATTCATAATTTTTTTGCATATTAATTTCATAATTCATAATTCATATTACAAATTCAACGTATTTATGTTTGGGTTTTTTAGTATTATAACCAAACAAAAAATTATCACATTTGGATTATAATTTCAGAAGATATTAATAAAAATATAACAATGTAATTTAACATTAGAAGCTCTAAATTTTGAATGGTTATAATTCCAATACTTATCATCGAAATCACTTGACATTTTTTAGATAGGCATAATTTGAATCGGATGACATCCGATTGCTTTCTGAGATTGAAAAGTCAATTTTGATTGAAGCTTAACATTGGATTTAGCTATTGGCGAGAATAGCTGAATCATCTCCTTAAACCAAATCAAATCTGTATTCCCTGTGTCTTAAAATAAAGTGTTTCTCACAGGTCAGTTAAAAGAAATTTTATAATCTTACTGGGTTGTTATAAACCGAATACCAAATTATACCAAAATCATTATACCAAATTTTCATTAATTCGAAGTGATTTAAATTCCAATATAATAAATCTATTCAAACTTTTAATTTGTGGGATTCACGAAATAGTATTCGATATTTCAATCTGGATCAGTGCTCTAGATACAACGGTTCTTAAACTCTTCGTTACCACTGTCCATTTTCGCATTTCCTGTGTCTTCGAGATCCCCTCACGATTTAAAATTGAAGTTTCTGATATACATTAGTATAGCCAGGGTGCGTACGAACCTTACTTTCGAATACCACAGTTTCTGATTAATATTTTTCACTTTATTTAATCACAGAATTTGAAACAATTTTCTGTGATTAAATAAGGTTGTCTCTATTCGGAAATAGTAGTTCTCAAAAGTAAAAAGCTTACTCATCCTGTATATCAAATACAAGATATAGAAATTAATAGAAATACATAAAATAATTATATAGTACATTGACACCATATGCTTAGCTTTTCTTTTCATTTCTTTCAAAAGACTACTTTCAAATTCAAGATAACTGAAAACTTACATTGAACGAAAAGCCTTCGAGGACCCTAAAAGCGCGCTGTGGCTGCTTTGGGGTTCGCGGACACCAGTTTAAGAACCGTTGTTTTTAAACTTTACGGAATTTCTTCTTTTGTGAATGTGTGTTGTGGGTGGCTTGTCTAATACACATATACACACGTATTCTTCGAAAACCTCTGTTGTATTACTAGTTTTACTGCTTTTTGACGCGTTCGCCGTCTTTTATTTTCCATTTCATATATACATGAAAGAATTAAAAATACCATGCAGAATGTGATTTACTCTTGTTGAGTTAACCACTATCTGCTACTATCACCTGATGATGATAGTTTCTAATTCATTGCTTTCGGAACTATATTCGCGAATTTGAATCGTTATATCGGGAAAATAGAGGATTTACTTCCGTATATTTCCCATATCCAGTGAATATTTCATTCCTTATATAAAACTCTTTGCTTTTCGTTTCAAGATGCGTCTTCTTCACTATTATTGTTATGTTAGATACCAACTTCCCCCAAAGAAAAGTGACCTCTTGAATGATCAAACGCCAAATTGTCAGAGCCAAGCTATAATATGCATTTTATTGCATGGAAGTCAATTACCAAGGTAAGGAGTGTAACTCTTTAAGGGTTGATACAGGACACTGTAAGAATCATTTATCATATAGAAAATAAGTGTCAGAAATCTATTTATTTAGTCAAAATTCCAGGGTGACTCACTCCAATCACGAAGTCGCGTTTTCGTTCATAAGTTTAACAGTAGTGAAGATATTTCAACAAAATTAGCAAGAACCATTCTTTGTATGACGTGTAAGAATATTGTAAGGATTTCATTAAAGAATCTTCACTACTATTTAAATTATGAACAAAAACGCGACTTCGGTTTGGTGTGGGACGCCCTGTAATTTTGACTCAATAAATGGATTTCTGACTCTGGTTTCCTATACAATAAATGATTGTTACAGTGTCCTGTATCAACCTTTAAAGTTTGTATCACGAATCCGGGATCATCCTGTAGAAATCTTATTAATCGAACTAATTTAATATATAAAATTATTGGTTAAAATGTATATTCCAGCGTATATATCTCACATACTTTATATCCACGGTATGAAGTTTAATTCATTTCAGATGGACATTTCCAAGTAAGGATTTCATCAACTTGATCATGAAAGGTTTATAAATGACCCCTGATGAGATAGAGATCGCCGGAAGCAATGTCCGGAATTCATTAATAGCGTAGAGATCATCAACATTTGCAATTAAGAGATGAAGCGAGCAGCGGGGATGAATCATTCCCTTGATATGCGAAACATTTAAAAAAGAAAATTGCGAAAACAGTTTGTATGACATATAAATTGAACTATTAAGCAGAATTTTATCACAAAAAATAATGAGAAATGGTTAAATGTTATAAATAAAAGAATAAATAAATATATTAATATACACTTTAAAATGTCTCACGCTGGAGATGCTTTTATGTAAATTAATAAAATATTACTGTAGTAATTCTTATTTATAATCCCACAGTTACTTAAATATCTACTTGGCATATATAATTATGAAATGATTATAGCTCTTCGATCTAGGTTTTAAACAGTTTTCATTACTTACTTAACCAAATAATTCAATGATGACATTACTCAACAATATAACATATTTGTATACAACAGTAATTCACCTAGAATTAAGCTTCTAATCTTTTATTACACATATTGATCAGATTATCGACAACCATACATGGGTACAAACTATGGAACAACAACTATTTCTCGCTCTCATTTTATCTACCACGAGTCTTGTAATAATCTTGAGATATCACGGATTTATTTATTAAACCATTTGAGTTTGTATTATTGTGGCTATTAATGCATAGATGGGTATTATTTAATTTTTTATCCCACATTACTAGGTATAGTATTTATATTTGCAAAGAAAAATAAATAAATAAACACCACTTGATTCAACTCGACTTTCCACATACTGGAATACATATCGAAAAAGTTTTTTTTTCTTTAAGGATTTTTTATAAATTTCTGGCACAATGGAATCGGTTGGATTCGATGGATCCCACGTTTTTAATTTGGAGACGCTGCCTCTGCGATAGTAATGCTTGCTTACTTTGCTGCAATATTTATCTTCATTATTCCCGGGCTGGGCATAGAAAATTCGGCCCGTACAGATATCTAGGAAGAATGAAGTCCAGGTCCGGCTCGACCCCAAAAAAAAGGAAGTCATACCCTCCTGTCCCAGCCGGAACCGAGTCTGCAAAAACAAAACAAAAATCCAAGCCCGGCTCGTCTCTAGTGAACGAAAATTCACCGATACTATAACCGACACTATCATAACACACGAAATGTATTCTGGGAAAAACTTTTCTTTTCACTGGGAAAAATATGGCGAAATCGTGAAGTGACTTCCAGAAAAGAATTTTTTATATAGTAAATATTAATATTATTTTAACCGAAAACGCCATTATAAAGTAAAATATAAACTGGTTACGTGTGTAAGTTTTTGTGTATGTGTGTGTGGGGGGGGGGGGTTCGAACGAAAATCGTACAATCATCTTTCGGAAAATAATTTTTTTGAAAGCGTTAATATTAATATATTTTAAACCGAACACATCGTTAGAAAAGGAGAGGTACCCGAGTTAATTTGGAGGTGCGGGGGGCGGGGGGAGATCATATTTCCATTTGCAGAGCGAATGCAGGTTTTTTAAAATTCCAGTGAAAACGAAAAACACGAAAACGGCATCACGAAAATAATTATTATGATTAATAATTATTATTAATATTTTTTAAACGAACAACGCCGTTGGAATTGAAAAAGTACGATAGTTAAATGGGTTTTTTTTTTTCGTATTTCGCACAGGAAGGCGGATGGAAACTTGTAAACACACGGAAGAAAAAAAACGGGAATTCGTCGTACTGAAAATATTTTGTTTAAATGGTAAATATTATTTTTTTTATGTATATCACCCTTAGAAGTGAAAAGACGGATATTTAAGGGAGTATTTTTTTGTTTTTCGTATTTCGAATATTGCTAAACCGATGCGAACTCATAAAAAAACTTTTCCTCTTCTTGTTTCTTCGCTGGTTTGCGATCGCAGAAAGCTCAAAACAGGTTTTGCATCGGACTACCGCAACTTTTACTTTAAAGCCGCTATCAGATTCACCAACTTTTCGAGCAACTTTTGAGCCAACTCTTGATTTGAGCCGATTTTCCGTGAAAAATCGTCCCAACACCCAGTGTGATAGCAAACAAGAATATCCCCAATTTATTTGCCACAGCTCTAAAAAATCGTGGCTAGGAGAGACATTTCATTCAACTTCCAACATTTCAGCCAATCAGAGGGAGGCGTTTGGAACGCCCCTTTGCTATGAAATGAGATTGGCGTGATTTGGCTTGCCTAGTTTGATCGCCAATGTTTGTAAACATTACAGGGGTTGATGCAGGGTTTTTTTCTTGGGGCCCATTTTGTGAAAAGTAAAGGTTATTTTTGTGAAATTTATTATATTTTTGTGAAAAATAACTTTTTGTAACGAAAGTTATCTAGTTGCTCAAATTCGAACAAAGCATTTATTAACAAAAACTTTTTAAAATCCTTTTGCCGAAGTTTTCCTCTCTGGTGAACTTGTTTGTTTACAAATTACATATTTTAAAATGTCACAATGTAATAAATAATTAATAAATAGTAAGGTTTTATGGAATAGAATTTTGTGAAAGTGCCTATTTTATTAAAAGGAATTTTGTAAAGGGGTTGTTTTGTTATAAAAATTTTGTGAAGGTGCCCATTTTATCAAATTGATTTTTGTTTAGGGTCCTATTTTATTAAAGTGATTTTTGTGAAGGGACCTCTTTTGTTAAATAGATTTTTGTGAAGGAGCCCTAAATAGACCCCAAATTTTGCCTGGATCGATCCTTGCATTACAGGAATAGCAGAAAGTGTTCATTTTACTACTTTTGCCATGTAATGAATTCTGCATAAAAAGTATTGCTCTGTATTGGTTTTTAAAGCTTCTAGTTATGAATCTCTAGAGTGTAATCAAAGTTTTGCATGTAGTTATTAGTCCTACGATATAATGATTCTGGATGCATACAAAAACATTGTAAAATCAGTTATAGATATCCTATTACATGTTTTTAATGTTTAATTGCTTGTTTGTATAAGGTTTTCCATATTTTCAGTAAAAAATTACATAGATTAATTTTAACTTGGAATTAAAAATCAGTTAATATATAAATAATCAGCTTAAAAAATTAGTTCAAACATCTGATCCTCAATTTAAGTATAATATTTAAATAAATTTAAAACCCATTTTCAAAATTAAAATACTTCTTTTATAAGAGAAAAATTTAGAAAAAATTTTTTTGTTCTTGTGTTTGTTGATATTTAAATTTTATCACAATTTTGTCGTTGAATGCATAAATAATTTAAAATATTTTATTAAGAAATGTAGAATAACAGTTTTTATGTTAAGTGAAGTATTTTAATTTTTAATTCTTGCTTGTAAGTTTAATAGGTTGGCTAACCTATTGAAAATATTATTCAATATCAATCAAAATATTGGATTTGTTTGATATTTTTGAAAATAGTTTGGTATTTACGTACTTTTTTACAATGGCTGTATTGCTTCATCAGTGAAAAACTTTTCTAATTTTGGCCAAACAAGCCCAAACTGCACAATTGACTAGAGACTGAAAAAGCCAATAAACTTTTATTTGTGTTTAAATATTGAGAAAAATAATAACAATAATTTGTGTTTTTAAAATCTTGTTATTTTTTATATATATATATTTAAAATTTAATTCTGTGTTTTATGATTTAAGAAGGAGTACAAAAATCAAAATACTTTTTTAATATTTATGCCTTGTGTTTTTCTTATTAATTGCTAAAATGGGTTTAAAATATTTTGTTATGAACAAATATGACACTGTAGTTTTACATTAAACAAGTAATATAAAAGAAATTTTTTTAAAGTCAATTCCTACTTAGGTCATCAAAGAAAAAAATTATTTTAGTTACTTTTTATTAAATAATTACAATTAATATAAATATGTATATACATATGACAGAATCACACTATTAAATGGCAAAATAGAAATGAAATTTAATTAATGAATTATTATTTGAAAAAACTGTATTAACATAAAGTGTCATCCATTACAAGTTTAAAAAAATATATTTGAACTTGAGTGGATGAATAAAAAGTATTTTATTAACGATTGAAAATTTGAAAATATAAAACTAAAATTAATTAATTTAATTACAAACATAAGTTGGAAATTGTACATCAAATGTGACAAATGAGGTGCATTCGTACTATAGCTAGTTATCTAAATATTCAGATCTTGATGATTTTTAATTCCGTGAAATGAATTATATCATATATATAAGGGATCATGTTCATTTAATTAATATATCGGCTTATTAACAAAAAAGGCAAAATATGAGCCTCTGTGCATTTGGACCTTCCTTGGACTATTCTGGACTTCGTTTGGTACATTCCCTTAGCCATTGCGGATACATAGACAGACAGGCATATGGACAAACATTTTTTACTTTATTTTATTAATATACTAGCTGACCCGCCCGGCGTTGCCCGAGCCCTTGTAATAAACTTAAATCTCTTAAAAAACGGAACTCTGGCCACGGTCTACGATGGCTTCGTTACCGTATACCAGGCATGCTCGTACGCTCTAGAAAATCTTTTATTTCCCCCTACCACCGCCAGGGGAGCATTCTGTTCTAAACAAACCTCTTTCCGAACGAACTTCTGAGACAGGTCCCCGCTGCCTACGTTACTGTATAGTAGGCGCACTACAAAATTGAGCTGGTTTCGAGAAGATTGGAACATTATTAGCCCAGTTATTGCAATAAGGCACAGTTAGAGAAAATAACCTTGAGTGAGGTGCCGAAGGGAGGAGATGTTCGAGTGTCCTTCAGAAAATGACTAATTAGGAGGCCCACTATGCATGCATAAATATTCGTTCGTTTTGTTAAGCTAGGAACTTAATTACAAAGTTGGCTTAAACTCTTATTTGTAAATAGTGGTAACCGCTACTCATAAATTTAATTTAATGTTATAAAGGGTGACTATTAAGTTAAATATAATGTTTGGAATCACTTGCGTTGAAATCGGAAAGATAGTTGCTGATATATAGAAACGGGGCATAGTTAGAGAAAAACCTTGAATGAGGGGCTGGAGGGGAGGGTTGTTCAAGTACCCTTCAGCAAATGACTAATTAAGAGGAGCACTATGCATCTTTCGAAATTCGTTCGTTTGCTTAAGCTAGGAACTTAATTACAAATTTGGCTTACCCAATTATTCGGAAATAGTGGTAACCGCTACTCATAAATTTAGTTTAATGTTATAAAGAGTGACATTTAAGTTAATTATAATGTTTGGAATCACTTGTGTTGAAATCGGAAAGATAGTTGCTGAGATATGAAAACGGAGCATAGTTAAAGAAAAAAACCTTGAAAGGAGTGCCGGGGGGGAGGGGTTGTTCAAGTGGCCTTCAACAAATGACTAATTAGGAGGATCACTATGCATCTTTCAAAAATCGTTCGTTTGCTTAAGCTTTGAACTTATTTGCAAATTTGGCTTAAACTATTATTCGTAAATAGTGGTAACCGCTACTCATAATTTTAGTTTAATGTTATAAAGAGTGACAATTAAGTTAATTATAATGTTTGGAATCACTTGTTTTGAAATCGGAAAGATAGTTGCTGAGATATGGAAACGGAGCATAGTTAGAGAAAAAACCTTGAAGGACGGGCCGGGAGGGGTGGGGGGGGGTTGTTCAAATGGCCTTCAGCAAATAACTAATTAGGAGGACCACTATGCATCTTTCAAAATTCGTTCGTTTCCTTAAGCTTTGAATTTAATTACAAATTTGGCTTAAACTGTTATTCGTAAATAGTGGTAACCGCTACTCATAAATTTAGTTTAATGTTATAAATGGTGACTATTAAATTAGTTATAATGTTTGAAATCACTTGCGTTGAAATCGGAAAGATAGTTGCTGAGATATGGAAACGGAGCAGAGTTAGAGAAAAAACCTTGAAGGACGGTCCGGGAGGGGGGGGTGGTTGTTCAAGTGGCCTTCAGCAAATAACTAATTAGGAGGATCACAATACATCTTTAATGATTGATTCATTTGGTTAAGCTAGGAACTTAATTTGAAATTTGGCTTACTACTTTTACACTACTATTCGGAAATTCTGGTAACTGCTTTCTAGAAATACACCTTGAAGCTTAAATGTAATTAGACCCTTGTCCCTCTTAATTCCCGCAAATATAAAAAAGAATCTGTTAAATAAAGTTTTCTGTATTAACAATCTCCTTCATAATAATAAATGTCATGTAAAAAAAAAACTTAAACCCGACTAATTGTCATGAAGAAAAATATGCCTGCAAAATATTTCAATCAGTGGGACGTATGTGTAATTTGTCATGTACAGGTGGCGTGACATTCGCATGGCTCCTCTACGCTAATAACTTCAATCCATGTTGACACTATTTAGTTAGAAATCCTTATTTGTGCATCGCTACTCTGCTTTATTTAATTACTTCTGTGAAGAATCGATGCAACCAACCAGTGAACCAACCAACCCAAGAGAATAAAAGCGTATTTTTAATGAGAGTTCTTTGTGCATTTTAATTAATATTTCAGAAAGTAATTAAAATATTAAAATTCTGAAGTAATGTTGCACCAGGAGAGGGTTTGGACTACCTAAATCTAAATTTCCAGCCTTCTAGGTGGGCCAAATTTTCCTAGCCATCGCCAACAGACACACACACAGACACACAGAGCGAAACTTTCTTTTATGAGTTTAGATTTTACCTTGAAATAAAATTTAAAAAAAAAAAGACAGAAAATAGTTTAGTTATTCGGAGTCAACAAAATAAATAAATAAAGTAAAATAAAATAAAAATAATTGTAAAACCCGAGAGCACACGGCAGGGTGCGTACGACTTTTATTTTGCCATAAATACTTCCAAATAACCATTGTCATCTTATTTAAACACAGAAATTTGCTACAAATTCTGCAATAAAATAAGCCAAAAATTACTTTTCGTAAAATAGAAGTGACAAATGTAGGAACCGTACGCAACCAACATATGTCATATCCTGCGCGTTTGCGCCCGAGTTAATTTTGCTTAATAAATGCTTTTGAACACTCAAATTTTTACCTAATAAAATTTTACTTGCATTATTTTTTTCAAAAGTAATATTAATCTGCATTTTGTTTACAACAAAAAAGCTTCTGTAGCAATCTAAACTATTTCAATTCAAAGGAATTTCAGTTCTTTAAAGTATTCTATGAAGTTAAAAGCAGAATTTTAATTGACTCTCTGAGTGTATGTTATCAAATTAAAAGTTTAAACAGTTTTTTTTCATCTAAAATGGAGTTTCTTACGTTTGTTATCGTGATTTATTTTTTTTATCTGAAAAACTAATGAATATTTAGGTCTTATATCCTCTTAAATTAATTTCATTGAATTATCAGAACTAGATAAAAAAGTGTGAGTAAATTATGTTGGAACGTGTTAAAAAGAATTTGTTATAAAAGCGTTCCATCAGTCTAAACAATTGTATGGTATTTTTACTGAAAATTAAATAAAGAAAAAGTGCAATTTTTTTTTTCGTAAAATCTTTTCAAAATATGACTACACGTTTCGCATTGTAGATGATATAGTGAAAGTGCACATTAAAAATATTAATGATATTGTACAACCTGATAGAAATTGTAGAAAACTTTTACATTTCCTTTTTAAACTTCATAATTAATATTTCATTCTAATTGAAGATAAACGCATGCGTTCCATTGATTTATGTAAACTTTGCACAAATGATGATTTCTAGATTTGTTTAGCATTGCAATAATAAATATTGTGTTTCTTGGCCATCCGTGTATTTTTATACTGACCTGTGCATGGCTTTCGCCAATCCATATTATCTTAAGTTGAAACAAATATTTATTTTATACATATAGCCGAAGTTATCCTAATCAATGGGTAAACTTGAGCAACCTAGTTTTGATTATATACACATGCTGTCCAAGAATTAAGGGGTAGTGACCGGACGCTTTCGCGTTTTACACGGTTTATCGAATATCTACTGAAATTCTGGACGAATTGTCCTTGCACTTCGAGGATGTAAAGCACATGTTTGATTTCAAGAACAGTAGAAACAGTATACTGCAATTAAAAAATTACTATATTGAATATTTGATGAGATGTGGGTATTTGTATAAATAATTTTTTACTGCGCATGGGCGAAGTATACGAAAGATTTTTTTTTTTTTTTTTATGATTTGGTAGTCAATTCTATAGAGCAACTCACATATAAAGACCAGACAAATATCTTCTAAACTCAAAAAGATACAGTCAATACAGTGAGCTAATTGATAAATTGGTAAGGAAACCCCATATAATCCTATGGGATTTCCTCCCCTATTTATCAATTATCTCACTCTATCGCCTGTATCTTTTTGAGTTTTCACGATATTTTTTATATGACTTGCCCTGTAGAATTGACTACCAAAACATGAAAAAAAATCTTTCGTATAGTTTGTGCATGAGCAGTTAAAAATTATTTCATAGAAATGTCCATATCTCATCAAATATTCAATATATTAATCTTTAATTGCAGTATACTGTTTCTACTGTTCTTGAAATTAAACATGTGCTTTACATCCTTGAAGTGTAAGGACAATTCGTCAAGAATTTCAGTAGATATTCGATAAGCCGTGTAAAAAGCGAAAGCGTCCGGTCACTGACCCTTAATTTTTGGACAGTGGTGTACTATCGGTTATATCTCTTTTAAAAAAATCTTTTATGCATACATATAAGTAGAATAGTGCACCCAAATTTTGCAGCTCTCAATTAAACTTTAACTTTAATTGTTACCAACTAATACATGTTTAAATTTTGAAAGATTACAATATCTTTGTTTGATGTCATGAATAAGAGGAAAAACAGACAGATTGACGTTGCTACCATGTCGTTGCGATGTGGCATCCACGTTGTGTAATTGCAAGTTATAAAGTCACACTCTGACATCGCTCTGATGTAGCTGTGGAGATCCAATTCTACACAGGATCGGCTTTTACTCTATCCTATTAAATCCATAAAAGTACTTTAAAAGATCCCATAAAATTACTTGAAATTTAACAAAATCCTAATTCAGAAAAAAATTATTGCTACAAACGGTACAAATTTTGTGCATGTTCCTTAATTTTAAAATAAAAGTTACATGTATTCTTACCTTGCATTTATTACAGTAGACTGCGGATAATACGAGCCAAGTTAAATCGAAATATCAGATAAACCGAACTTTTCCTATAAGACGCAGCCTGCTGAAAATAGACCAGTTATAACGGATTCCGTGTATTACACATATTTTTCACACGCCCTACAGTTTCGTTATAAGTGGTTTCCTGTTTAAAATTTAATGCGTTTTAAAAAACATATAAGAAATAAAATTTGAAGAATGTTAAAGAGAGCACTAATTCTTGCATGATCGTCAATAATTTATTGAAAGAGGAGCATAGTTCTTAAGAACTATCACTAATGAACATCTTAGAGAACAAAAAAAATGAATTCATTGTTCTCAGTTTTAATTTACACAAAATATTTTTGAAACATAGGAGGAAAAGGGAAAATTTGGAAATGTTGACAGTTTAACTCTTAGCAAACAAACGTCTCTAATAATAGTCAAAGTACAGTTGGCTAATATAATGTCATTTCAAAAGAAATTTGCACTGAAATTTTTGAAAACTTCTTCTTATATTAGATGTAGAGAAATCATTTTTTTTTTTTTTTTCATCCTAATTATCTACCACTTGTGAGCAATGTTGCCAGTTTAGCTGTTTTTTAATTCAAAATATCTACCACTATTTCTTAATAGTAATCTTTGCTTTATTTAATGAGTGACATTTCGTATTAAATAAAAATAAGATTACTATTCGGAAATAGTGGTGGATTTTTTTAAATAAAGACGCGCTAAATTCTTAACACTGTTTAGTAAAGTTAACCGTAGTAATCAGTAAACTTTAACAAAATTTTCAAACAGAGAATAATAAATAAGTTAAACTAACAAGAAATTTAAGCAAATTGGGTGAAATTTAAATTTTTAGTTTTTAAATAGCAAACAATATAAGAATTAAACCTCAATTTTATTTATTATTACAGTAAAAAATAGTTTCTTAACCTTACTTATCAGTAAACTTGAAAATAGACAATAATATTGCTTAATATATAATCTGCTTAAGAGTTTAACTCTACTGACTGAAATTTAAATTTTTAGTTTGTAAATAGCAAACAATATAAGAATTAAACCTCAATTTTATTTATTATTACAGTAAAAAATAGTTCCTTAACCTTACTTATCAGTAAACTTGAAAATAGACAATAATATCTGCTTAATATATAATCTGCTTAAGAGTTTAACTCTAATGACTGAAATTTAAATTTTTAGTTTGTAAATAGCAAACAATATAAGAATTAAACCTCAATTTTATTTGTTATTACAGTAAAAAATATTTCCGTAACCTTACTTATCAGTAAACTTGAAAATAGAAAATAACATCTGCTTAATACTATATAATCTGCTTAAGAGTTTAACTCTACTAACTGAAATTTAAATTCTTAATTTATAAATAGCCACAACTATTGGAATTAAAATTAAATTTTGTTTATTATTATACCAAGAGATAGTTCCTTAACTCTCTACTAATTATTAAACTTTAAAGTAGAAAATATTAAAGAAGTTTAATGCTTATTTAAATTGAATAATGTTTATTTAAATTAAATAATGTTTATTTAAATTAAGTAATGTTCTTTTTTTGTTTTGTTTTTTTAGTTTATTTTATTTTATAAATAAAGACAAATATAAAAATTACGCTTTGATGTTTTTCATTAATTTAATTTTAATAAGAAAGACTTCCTTATTGATAAATATCATCAAAATAAAGACTACTGAACATGTTTAACTACGAGGGGTTTAAATAAATAACCTGAAATTTAAACGCTTAGTTTATAAATATTATTTAAAAAAAATTATTATAATTATATTTAATTTATAATTTTATTTATTAATTTTACTCATAGTAACAGGTGTTTCTTAACATTTGTTAATATTTAAACTTTGAAACAGAAAATAATAAACAAGTTTAACTGCAAAGACATTAGCTGAAAATTAAACTTTTTCTTCATAAATAACAACAAATATAATATTTAAATTTTCCCTTTATTTATTAATTTAAATAATAGTAAAAGGTATTTCGATTTATTACTTTTTTTATACAATTTATGAAAGATGCATACAAAATTCTACAAAACTGTATCTTTTAAATTTAATTGAAATCTTCAATTTACATTTGAAATTACTTCAAATTTTATTTTTAAAAAACGCATTTTTTACTGAATTTTTAAAACTAATTATCAAGAAATTGTAATTTTCAAAAAGGAATAATGCAAGTTTCTTCACCAATCAATTCACAAAAGTTTATTGTAGAAAAATACTAAAATTTAATGAGTTTTTACACTACATCGAGTATTTATTTATAGCCTATGATACAAAACAAGTTTCTGTAAAATTACTTTAAGCGTTGATAGAATATACTTTAAGAAAAATTCTATTATGGAAAATTCATTGAATGCGAATTTTTTCCATTAAGTTTAAAATTAAAGTTATACACAGTTTTCCATCAAATACAAGTAATTTAATATTTACTGTGTTATAAATAAACGAAAAATAAACAAGCACTAAAACATTCGACTGGAAACAAGAATATTTATTCTTAAGTTATTTGCGACGATGAAATAAAAAAGAAATACCAGCTTCAGAAGTACTTTATTAACGAAAAAATGGGAATAGAAAGAAAAAATAATGCATCTTAGCTTTTAAAAAAAATATTTTCTAATCAAAAGTTGACTTAAATAATAAAATTCGAAATTTCTAGAGAACGGAAAAAGAAAGAAAACTTCATGGAATGCTGACATAATGGGAAACGAGCAGGGAAGACCAAGCTATGCTCGGCCAAAATTAAATTTGAGGTCAAATATCATGACCCATGACCAAAATGACCCACTAATTGAATTTTCTCGAACATGTGACTTAGCCCAACAGTCTTCTCCTGCCCGAAAACCATAGGATGCAAAATTTAGTGTAAATAGTCTGAGCCGTTTTTAAGATAAAATAGCTTTACCCATAATGACCCATGACCAAAATGACCCACTAATCGAAATTTCTCGAACATGTGACCTAGCCTAATAGTCTTCTTGTCTAGGTATTGTAAAGTAGCCATGCGCTACTCAATGAAACCAACTACAGCGCCACCTGGTGGAATGCTGCGGAGTTAGCATTCCTATCTCGAAAACGGGAAGAGATAGAAATAAAAAAGTGATTTACAAAGTTGTAAAGCATCATCGATTTAGTCCGAAAAGACACACCTTGTGGAATTAATCCGAAGAATAGAACGGTTAAAATATGCATTTGTTTTTTCGCGATTTCCTACACTGTGACCAGAGAAAACGGTCTTAGAAAGAAAGAAACAACCAGTTATGAAACAGCAGGTGTATGCGACCCCTCCACAAACATTGCACGACCTTAAACTACGCATTACGGACGCTTGTACCAATGTGTCACCATCTATGCTCCAACGTGCGCAACGTGAAATTAAAATAAGGATCCAAATATGCATTGCAGCTGACGGTGAGAAGTTTGAACATCTAAAATAAAGGTATATTACTATAACTAGTTGTTTTTTTCTTTCTAAGATCGTTTGTCACGTCACAGTGTAGAAAATCACGAAAAAACAAATGCGCGTTTTAACCGTTCTAATCTTCGGATTAGTGTCCACAAGGTGTCTTTTCGTACTAAATCGATGATGCTTTACATCTTTTTAATCACTTTTTTTCTCTATCTCTTTCCGTTTTCGAGATAGGAAAGCTAACTCCGCAGCATTCCACCAGGTGGCGCTGTAGTTGGTTTCATTGAGTAGCGCATGGCTACTTTACAATACCTAGACACTACTTTTATGAATATAGCAGCAGCCGTTCCGTAGTTAAGAGGGTGGCAAGGGACTTTAGTGGGCATACTGTATATTAGGTATTGTGGCCAGTGCTTAATTTGCTCTTGAACTTACCGAAACTCAGCTTCAGTGAAAATATAAATACTACACACCGAAGCTCATCGGAATATTGCTGTATGCTGCATTTTGTTGTTGATAAGAAAAAAAATCTTTGGCGGGTAAGATTTTCTGAAAGTTCCACTTATAAATATTAGTATATACGTATATATAGAGATAGAGAGCTGCCGATTAATTTGCTTTATGGTAATAAAAAAGCAAAATAGTTGGCAGCTATCTATTTATATCGATATAGATATATTTAAAATATATTAAAATATCGCTTTTGCTAAAGAAAAATTGCTTTAAATTTTGCAAATAATGTAAGAAATATAAATATAAGGATGAAGGGGACGAATGACACGCTACTGTTGGTTGTACTGCAGAATATTAGAGCTCCGGTACTTTGTTTGTTGTTGCTTTTAGAAATTAAGCCTTGATTACAGTAAGGTGTAATCTAAAACTATATCCTAATATTTTACCTTATACGTTTCTTAATTAAAATAAGTTATTTCTATGACTTTGACTCACTTTTACCAATCGCCACGAATCAACCAAATGTTAAGTCTTACTACTTCCGTAATCTTTGAAAATTGCAATTATATGCAATTTAATTTTTTGCCTTTACTGCTGATTCACTAAACTCACTTGATATTCCCTTCTTCTTATATTAAACTTTCTATAATATATTTAAAGATAGGTAACCAAATCCCCCTAAACATCTGCATATTTCACTTGATTCGTAATACACTTAAAATTCAAGAATGTTAGAAAGATTCATTTGCACCAAATATTTACATCAGTAAGTAAGTTTCTTTACTCATTCCCACAGGATTTTGTCAAAGAAGTTGGATTACACTAGAAGAAAAACAACGCTGTTTTACGCTAGATGCACGCAGAGACTTGATGCCACCGGATTTCTTTCAGGACTCCTGATACCCATAAATCCCTTGAGGAGAGGGGATATATAGTGTGGCTTTTAAATTTTCTCTATTCTAACGTTTGATTGGTTGTTACTTTGTTCTATGAAGTTCTCATTTTAATCCTGTGGATGCATCAATCACCCTTTTCAATGCCACCAACGTCCTATTATCGCTCCCCCTACGCCAGCCACACCCATAGAGGTCTTTGCCACCAAATTTCTATTGTGTGTCTTAAACAACCAAGTTTTCTCCAACAGTAGTACTGCTGAGCCAAGTTTTAAAGACTGGTCACATGAATAACAAATCCGAGTAAGACAAGTCTAATCTTGATAATAGGGAAGTAGGTAATGAAAGGGAGTCCCCCCCCTAGTTTTGCTTTTGTGGGTCTTGAATAGTAATCCGATAGTTTCGTATTTACTTGTCTCCACTAAGAAATTACATGAAGACAGACGTGTTAGGTGAAACTTAAACTTAATCCAATCCTGAACTAATCCTATGCTTCCCTCCCTTCGGAATGGTCTATTTTTTGGCAGCATGCCAAGGTCGATCTTTTAAGAATAGTCAAGCAGTAGAGTTGCAGGCAGTTCAGGGGTCCATCTATCCCATCAGCCCCAGTGCGCTTCAGAGCTGTTCACAGCGTTGTCTTTCTTCTAGTTATACTATCCTACTTCTGTGGGTTTTGCATCTTATGAACCCTTTACTTTTATAAATGCCTCCAGAGTTGGGTGTAATATCGAGCCAAAAAATAACATTCAATAAAAAGAGAATAGGAATGTCCAAAAAACATCCTCCGTATACAGAATGCAGGGACAGCGTGATACCTTTCTTAATTTCTTAACTTTAATAAAACAAATTTAATGTCATATCCCATTAAAAGAAATTGAGTACAAAATACGCGGAACGAGCTAGCCAAGTACTAAAAGTTTATATGAAATAATTTTTTTTTAATATAAACGTAAATATTAAGTAATAAATTTTCCAAGAAACATCCGTTTACGTTACGATTCATTAACCAAATGAATCATTAGAAAATTCCAATTATGAACACCTCAAAATTGTAAAATATCTCAACAAGGCAAATCCTAACGAATATGTTTTAAATAGTGTCAAAAATAAATTAATAGTCCCCTTTTTGAGTTTTAATTATCCTTGAAAGATCTTTCATTATTATTTTAACTGATGTATAGCAGAAAAATTAAATTGAACAATACGCATTACCATCGAGCCATTACCCTGTTTAAAAGAATATTTTCCCTTTAATGTTTTCAATAGTTGGAGCTTTCAAATAATGTGTTTAGTCAATCTTAGCATTCTGCAATATACCAGAATAATTAAATTGAACAATACTAATCATCATTAAAACTTTTCTCTGTTTGAAAGAATATTTTTTTTTAATGTTTTAAAAAGTTGATGATTTCAAATAATGTGATTAGTCAGTCTTTTCTGCGGTACATCAGAACAATTAAATTGAAAAATATTCATCATCATTAAAAATATTTGAAAGAATATTTTCCCTTCAGTGTTTTAAATAGTGGAACCTTTTAAATACTGTGCTTAATCAGTCTTAGCGTTCTTCTGTATATCAGAATAATTAAATTGTACAATACTCATCATTGTTGAGCAATTTCCCTGTTTGAAAGAATTGTTTTCCTTCAAATAGTTGAAGCTTTCAAATAATGTGCTTAACACAATATTTATACTCCATGTTATTTTTTTAATCGAAATCCCATTTTCTAGATATTAAACGTTTGCACAAACCAATAATAACCCAAAATAAATATTTACAACTCAGCATTATTACAAGGTCACTTTAATACCATGTTCAATGACAGTTACGTAATGTCCGAAGTTTCAACTACCTAAATATGGCGCAATAATACCTCTTATGTAACTATTATTTGTATTTCTTTGTCAATAATACATATCCATAAGCTAGAAAATTCATTTCCTGAGGAAAGAATAATTGAAACAGTGGCTTCTTTTGAGAACCACAGACTTTTTTCCTTCAAAAAATAAAATGAAACAGGGTCCTTATGCTATTTTCTGCTTTAGAAATGATTTGCACAAAAATAGAATCAAGCCGAAATTAGATGTTTCTCAAATATTTTTTTCTCCTTAGAGTGACTATTAGCACAAAAAATAATGGAAATATATTAAACACTACAAAATAGGTTGAAATTAAATTTCATGATAACCCGCCCTCACCTCCCCCACCCAAAATCGAAAAACAACCACAAAAATTTACTGAAATATATAAAAATAATCGGTCATGTACGAGCATAACTCGCCATCAAAGGATTCCGTACATTAAATGTATTAATTTACTATGTATTAATTAACAAACTCCTACTATACCCCTAATTTTTTCATAATTTTAGTTTCAGTTGATTCAGAAATAGGAGAAGGGAGGAGGAACATATTTTTGCGTTGCATTTTCGATGATATCTCTGAAAATATAATACCTAAAATTAAAACAAATATATTTTTGAGTTCGATGTTATAAGATCTTTCGAACGATACCCTACACGATGTATATATGTAAATAAAAGGTTTTTTAAGTAACTTAATTAATACCTCGGCTAATTACAGACAATTTTTTTCTAAAATCATTATCAAATATCCTTGGATGATTCTGTGTCGATAGATACCTCGAACGCCAGTCAATTCCCCCAATGACCTCCGAAAAAGTAAAGTTTGTGTGCAACAGAAAAATGCGTTTACCTCAAAAAGAATATTACCTACGAAAATCGCTATGGTTTTCCTGAAAGGTTTAAATAAACTCCTGCTACCCTTAATTTTTTCCTGATTTTAGTTTCAGTAGATTCAAAAATAGGAGAAGGGGGGAGGAACATATTTTTGCGTTGCATTTTCGATGATATCTCTGAAAATATAATACCTAAAATTAAAACAAATATATTTTTCAGTTCAATATTACGAGATCTTAATTACCATACATAACATGATATACGAAAAAAAAAACATTTTTTTCTAGTAACTTAATTAGCCCCCTAAAATTTTCCTAAGCATATTTGTGAATCGCTAATAATCCGAAAATATGTGGGCAAAAAGGCTTTATAACTTTCCCAAGTTTGAACTTCCACGTCCCATAGTTTACGAGAAAAAGGGTGGTGACAGAAAGACGGACAGACACAGGAGTGATGTTATAATGGTTCGTTTTTAGTTTTTAAGAAAGGAATATTAATAAGCAGTTAAAACAATGTTTTCAGCACAAGAACTTTAAAAATAATTTCAGACTTATTTTGGTAGCATCAGTGCAAAGAATGATGGAATTTTGCCAATTTATGTGGAGGAGAAGATGATTTCAGGGACAGGTTCATTAACCAATAGAATTCCAGGTAATTACAGGAAACAGCCAATAAGAAATTGCATAGGGAAAAGACCTGGTAATGTGGGAAAATGCTAGTATAAATTAAGAAAAGGAAGTTTTAACATAATATACTAGTATTTTTCCACATTACCAGTTCCTTTCCCTATACAATTTCCTAATTACAGTGAACAGCCAATAAGAAAATGCATAGTAAAAAGGGCTGGTAATATGGAAAAATACTAGTAGAAATTAAGAAAAGGAAGTTATAATATAATATACTAGCATTTTTTTTCTTATTACCAGTTCATTTCCCTATACAATTTCCTAATTACAGTGAACAGCCAATAAGAAAATGCATAGTAAAAAGGGCTGGTAATATGGAAAAATACTAGTAGAAATTAAGAAAAGGAAGTTATAATATAATATACTAGTATTTTTTTCTTATTACCAGTTCATTTCCCTATACAATTTCCTAATTACAGTGAACAGCCAATAAGAAAATGCATAGTAAAAAGGGCTGGTAATATGGAAAAATACTAATAGAAATTAAGAAAAGGAAGTTATAATATAATATACTAGTATTTTTTTCTTATTACCAGTTCATTTCCCTATACAATTTCCTATTAGCTGTTCCCTGTAATTTCCTCCTATTCCATTGGTCAATAAACTTGTTCCTCGAATCTGCTTCTCCTCCATATATCTGGGCGAAATTCTATCATTCTCTGCATTGATGACGTATGCTGAATGCTACCGAAATTAGTCTACAATTAGTTAAAAATGTCAAGTGCTTAAAACGTTGTTTTATCTACTGATATAGTCAGCGCTAAGTATCATCTTAATTTGTCATTTACAGGAAAATTCAGTTTTTAACCGTCTGAAGCTGAGTAACATCCCAAACAGCACACACCCATCTATAAGACATCTACAAGCTGTAAACTCAAGAAAACCGACACATCTATAAGAAGTCTATAAATATCCACGATACATGCTTTTCACCTCTTATGGAGATGTTATGTGTGATCTCTCTGAGTTCTATTAGACGTCCAAGATATCCAGGTAGTCCATAAGACCACGTCTATAAGACATCTAAGCATAGATCACTTTTCGACCTGCAGTACTTCTAATAGACGTACGTAAGACATGCATTGTAGATATCCAGGTACATCTGATACACAGCTATAAGACGTCTAAATAAACGTTTATTTTCTATATTCAGTATTTCTTATAGATATACTTAAGATATGCAAGAAATTTAATCAGAAATGCAGCTATGAGCAAAAGTATTGAGCACCCTCATATTTATAATATATTTGCAATAATAATAGTTAGATACAAATATTAAATTGTATACAATTATGAATTTTATTTAGAAAATTACAGCTTCTAAAAAAAAAATTCTTTTGAAAAACTTTTTTAAAAATTAAATTACTTTGTTTTCTAAAAAATTTAATGCGCCAGTTAGTAAAAAAAAAAAAAAAAAAAAAAAAAAAAAAAAAAAAAATCTTGCAGGAAAAATAAAAATTAAAAAAAATTGTCTTCAACAAAAATAAACTTTACATTTTTAACAAAAAAAAATATGTATATAATTATTTTTGTTACTGAAGACTTATTGATTTTTGTCTGTTTTTTGGTAAATAATTATTGTAATTTCTATGATTATCTATTAACGTGCATAAACTAACAATTAAACTTCTAGGAATCAAAGTAATCAATATATATATATTTTTTAATATTAGTTTTTTTTTTAACATATTGTAATATTTTAAAAAGAAATTTCCTTGAATGCAGTTTAATACTTATAACTTAATTTTGCAAATATATTATAAATATGGGAGTGCTCAATATTTTTGCCCAAAACTGTATTTCCAATGAAACGAGTTTTCTTGCATGTCTTAAGAATGTATATAAGAAATTAAAATTCTTGTTGGAAAGTTCAAAAGTTTGTCTTCATCAACGAAAATAAAGAATTATGCTAAAGATACTTTATATCATTACTTTACTATGTTAGTAAAAATTATATATAAAAAAAATATAAAGCTTAAAGAATTATTTTCGTTGATGAATTGTTTTATATTTAGGCTTGTCAAGCAAGAATTATTCTAATAATTTTCACGATTATGAATAACTTGTAGAGCATAACAATTCTTACGTTACGAAGTTGCTACAATTTTCACCGATATACTACATTTTTTATTGTAAAAAAAAACAGGTTTCATTTAAATTCATCGCCAATATTTAATTTGATATTTGTTAAAGAAAATTTTATATAAGTTCAATAAAAAAATAAAGAAAAATATGTCAAGTATTGCTCATAAAAAAAAAAAAGAAAAAATTGTAGAAATAAATAAAAGTGACAAGAAGTATGCGGTAAAGTTAAAAAAAAATTGTCTATAATATTAAGAAAAGTGCAAGATTCATTACTTGCGCTGAAAGTGCGATGCGGCAGAAAGTGGATGGACTGTAGAAAGTAAACATGTCTATCTGCATAGAAGGCTCTTGCATTTGACTAACATATCAGAACTTTTTATTAGTATTCTCCAAGGTGCCATGTAAAGTTTCTAGGGAGGAAGGAGGGTAAAGATTTCATAGAGGGGAATTAGTTTACGTTTGATCTTGTTGTACATAGATGATAATTCTCTTCTGTGGGTTCTTTGCTCTTAAAATATTCTAGTGACCTGTAATGACCAATAAATTTTCTGAAATATAAAATTCCTTGAAGGGGAATATTATCCCCATAGCTTACCCCTCAAATGACAACTGAGTATCCTTATTTAAAAAATTCAGTTATTAATTAGTGCAAAGATTATGTTTATATGTTACTGCTTTTTGATATTGCATAAGTTTTAATATTATATTCCTTCGATATGCTAAATGTTGAAATTTTTAGATTTATTTCCAGATCCCAAATTGAAAAGCAACCCCTTTCCCTCCCAATTAATCTCAAACTTTATTATCTATGTTTTGCTCTTGTTCACATAAATCTCAAAGTCTCAATCAAAAAGCATTTATTTGTGTGTGTGTGTGTATATATATATATATATATATACTAGTATAAAACCCCGTCAAAAATGACTGATTGTTGATCTGCGTTTCATTTTCATAAGACTTCATACAAACAAACAGCATGGAGATTTATTATTGAAAGGTTTGTATTGTAGAAAAATGCATTTTAAAAATGACAAATGATTTCTACAAATAAAATAATAAGGATATATATTTTTTTTTTTTTTTTTTTTCAAAAAATCAAATATTAACAAATAATCCATGTGCGAAAGTTTTTGTAAAAAAGTGTTATCAATGAGTTTTTAAACAGCTTGACATACCATATAACTCATTGTTTGATTACATAAGCAAAATTAAATGGAAATTACGCTGTACTATGCATTTCTTATATTTTAATTACGTTTGATAAGAAAGAATCATTTTACAGTATATGACCCATTATCCGAAAAAACCCGAAGTCCGGAAAGAAAAATTCGAAAATTTTCTGAAATATTTACAGATTCCTAATTTTTTTTCAGTCCATTGTGTTTCAATGTTTAATCACTAAAATATTGTTACTTCAGTGGCGGGTGAACACGGTTTCCTCCCCCCCCCCCCCCCTCCTCCTCTTCCCGAAATTAAAAACAATCATTTTTCTCTCGAATTTTAGTTTAAAATTAATTTATATTATATTACAATTCATTAGAAACAAAAAATAGTTATGTATTTATTTCATCAGGGGTGATTCTGTTCAAGTTTTCCTAAAAATTTAAGGCACTCGATCTCAAAAATTTAAGTCTTCCGTCCAAAATTTCGAACATAAATATATCGAATTTTGAACGATAGTCGCTGAAAAAAAAACAATTATGTCTATCGTTCGCAGAAAAAATAGAAAATTTCATCAAAGGATTGTGGAAACAACGTGAATTTCGTCAAAGTACCGAAAATAAAAACGCAAATTTCGTTGCAGGATTGCAAAACTAATTTTGGTAACAAATTGCAGAAAAACGAGATTTCCGTCAAAGGCTTACGAAGAAGACAAATTTGCGTCTTCTTAGAAGACGGAAATTTCTTCCAAGCACTCCCGAAAAAAAAATGTAAAATTTCATCAAGGGATCACAAAAATTGGTTAAAGGATCGCAAAAAAAAAAAAAAAAAAAAAAAAAAAACTGCGAATTTCGTCAAATAATCGCGGAAAAACATGAATTTTTTCAAAGGGTCTAGAAAAAAAAAACAAATTTCTTCAAAGCACTGCGAAAAAATGTCTAATTTCGTTAAGCGATGGCGAAAAAGTGAAATTTCGTCAAAGGATCGAAAAAAACAACCGCTAATTTCGTCAATCTCAGAAAAAACTAATTTTGTCAAAGGATCGTGAATAAAAGGCAAATTTCGTCAAAGAATAGCAAAAAACACAAATTTCCTCAAAGAATCGCAAAAAGAAAACGCAAATTTCTTCAAAGGACTACGAAAAAATGAAATTTTGTCAAAGAACAGCAGAAAAAATGCAAATTTTGTCAAAGAATCACGAAAAAAAAAACCATGAATTTTGTCGAATAATCGTGAATTTCGGGAGGACCCGAAATCCAGAACGATGGAAGAAATTTCAAAATCCGCCAGTAGATGGCGACACTATACAGAATCAACCTCAAATCTCTCCCAAGGAAATAAATCACCGCATTCTGAAAAAAAAAAAGGGCTTACATAATTTTTTTTTGTTACAGAAATGTTAATATACATTTTTTTATGAAATAGTGTTTTAAGGTTTTAAACAAAATTAAAAGATTTAAAAGCTTGAATATGCTTTTACAAATATTTAAACGACGAAAGTAGATAATGTAACTTCTTTTTCAGTAAGCCTAACATTGCGTTTAACTACGGTCGAATCGCAGAGTGGTACAGCCCGGTACCGTTACAGACACTTTCTCGCCTTTGGATTTTATTATAAGTAAGATATATATATTTTTTCAAAACTTTTGGTATAAAAAATGACAGATTTCTAACAACTTACAGTATCAATAAATATTTCTAAACAATGTTTCTATAGTAGAAATATACATATTTGTAAAAACTTTAATTTTATAGTATTTTATTAAGAGAAATATACATGAGTGGATACAGCGATTGAGATGAGAAGAAAAATTAAGTTACGATCTCTACAGAATGTTTTTTCAATTCTTAGATTTCTTTTTTTTTTTTTAACTATAAATTTAAGAATTGCATGGTGTGCACTTATACACCAGATTTTTCCTATTTTTATTCAAAGGAGGGTGCACATTATATACAAGTAAATATGGTATCTAAAATCAGTTTGACTAAAGTTTATATAAAGGAGAAATTTCCATGGGTCGATCCAGGCAAAAAATTAATTTAATAAAATAGCCCCTCCCCCTCACAAAATTCCATTCCATAACATTCACTATTTTTATTGTTAGGTTTTAAAATATGCAAACAAAACAAGTTCTGAAAGAAAACACTTTAGCAGGACTTAGGAGCTATTAATAAATGCCTGATTCGTACTTGAATAACTGGATATCATCTTTCATTATAAAATGTATTTTCTCACAAAAATATAATCAATATCACAAAATTTTTCATTTTCACAAAATGAACCCGAAGAAAAAAAAAAATCTTGCATCGACCCCAGATATCATAGTCGTCCACTACTTATGAATTTTTTTTTATTACACAATCTAAAGTAACTTTTAACTATGCTCATTCAAGGAATGATTTTTATTAAAATTCAGGAACAACAGGGTTAATTTTCCTGTTTATGCTAATCTTAATCTAACTTTGTAAGAACACCACAAATTTATTTACATGGTCCAGTTAATTTTTACCAAAAGAATATGTAAAATAGCTAAATTAAAGATAGACTTACCTAAAATAGAAGTACACAAAAAAGTTTACCTAGACAAATGTCTGGAAAAAAAAAAAAAAAAAAAAAAAAAAAAAAGCACATTTTCAAGAGGAACACTGGGTTTATACTCATTTTCAAATATATATATCAAATTATCTTGATGTATTTTCCAGAGTAAAGTTCTTTCAATTTTAGCAGAAATGGAGTTCCAAAGATTTGAAGATCAGAATATTGGAGATTTATTATTTAATTATTCATCTTTTAACTTTAATCAGCTTCTTTAAAAAGCTTTAACACTCATGTAAACGTCCATATTTAATATGGACAGATCGCAGTTTCATGTCATGCCGTAGTTAAAATAAATTGCGTACCCTTTCCAACATCTTTTAGGAACACATTCATTGACTATAGCATTAAATCATGAGTTTATCACTTTGGCCTATCAAAAACTCCAGAGCTTGTTAATTTAGGAACTAAATTTCAGTTAAAATAATTAACTTCCAATTAAAAAAAATTCTGTAAAAAGGAACACAAAATATAAAAATTAATGTTTTTGTACTGTTCATTCTAATCTGAGGGCCTGAACTCCTGGTAGCCCTTGAATTAATTAGGCCATAAGTATACAGCCATTAAAATGGTCTAAGTTAATAATAGTAGATGCAATTAAATACAGCTCTGAAACACAACATTGCTTCTTCTTAGCTTTGTCTTGTGAGGTGCTTGTTAGCCGAACATAAAAATCTAAATACCCACTGTACTAAATTTGACATTTAAATGTTCCTTGCAATATATGTAACATATTGTATTACATAGTGTATAACCCCCCCCCCCCCTCCTTATTTTACCACAGAATTTCTGTTAATTAAATTAGATTTCTTTTTGAAATACTACTGCTAAGAAATGTCCATAGGTACTTATTACATATTTTATTTTATTTTTTATCTTTCTTTTGTTTTAGTTTCTCAATATAGATAACATGATTAAAAATAATAAAAATAGATATATTTTACATGTCAACTTATTTGTGCAATTAATCTGAAATTATCTCAGACTTAATGCTCAGCATAAAAAAAATTTCAACATAAACATGAGTGGTACAAAATCAACTATGAAAACTGAAATTAAAAACAGAAAAAAAAAAAAAGACGTTTGAGGAGTAATATTTTATTTCAACAACTAAAGAAAAATTAATTCTTGCAACGGGCTTTGGCATGGCGCAACCAATCCTTTATGACAGTTTCTATGTCATTATTTGTTGAATTGATAAATGATGCATTTCTTCGAACAGCACCTATAATAAAATACAAAAATACTGTTATACTAATTAAAGACAGGCAGCAACACTTACTTTTTTTTTTAAAATAAACTACACGCTAACTAGAATCCTCTCCCCTAATAATATGGATTCTGAATGAAAGTGACAGATAAGGTTTTAAAAACTTAGCATAAGGAATCTTGATTAAAAGACCTATAAAAACTTTTTCCAGCCTACTCTTATGATATTTATTGTACTAATGCATTTATATTTTTAACCCATTAACCACTGGTGTTGTGTTAACGCAACATTCAAAATAAAAGTGTATAAAAAAAAATAAATAAAAAAAAACCCTGCCATGCCACCACAATTTTAATACGTTAAAAATACTTTATTTAATGGAAAAAACTTTCCTATTAGAGATAGCGAATAATATCTTTCAGAATTTTTGGTGGGAAACTAATTTCAGTAAAAATATTGAAGGCTCCGCCCACATAGTTAAGACAGTTAATGGGTTAACAACTAGCAGTACAGACTGAATGGCCTAGTTGGTTTTGACTAGAATTTTTTTTAGATTTTTGGTACTTATGTCTTTAAAGACAACCTGTTAGAGAATAAAACTACAGTTATTGACAATGGTAATAAATTTCACTTTTGACAATTTTCCCCCCATTTTAAACCATTGCACAATTTAAATTTTTACACTGTCGCTTAAAATGTAATTCGAATATCTTATCTCAAGTTACAAATACTTTAACACAATTCAGTTGATTCTTGGCAATTTTTTTTTTTAATCTTCATTGCATGCAGCCCAGTTTCTGCTTGCATTTAAAACAATACAAATAATTTAACATTTGTTTTCAGAAATTATTCCATAGCAAGATTAAAACAACCATACAAATTAGAAGATGTGCACTGCCGAAGGCTGTAAGGCAATACAAAATCTGTATTAAAATATAAATCCATACAAAGTTTAAATAAAATGTTCTCATTTCATTAAAAAATATATGAAACAATTTTTAGTAAAAGACTCATAAAAATTAATAAGCAAAAATGTTAAGAAAAAGAGAAAGAATGTAAAGAACAAAACAAAAAACTGGAAGAATTTATAAAAAGAAAATTAAAGACTTTTAGAAATATCTAAGTTTAAAGAAATGTTGAATCTCACAAACTGGTATTTCATTAGGGTAAAACATTTTACATTTCAAGACATATGAAAAAATTGAAAACTTACTAATTAAGACTGAAGTTATCTTCAGAGAGGCAAAAGGTTCTTTTCCTTTAATTCCAACCCAGCTATAGCATTTGGCCAATTCATTAGTCAGCAGCTTTGTTAACATACGCCTGACTGCATTGCCGAGGTTTGAGCCCCCAATTTGAGATAATTTTTCACACTGTAAAGAACAAAACAAAATTGCTTTTTCAAGAGTGACTATGGGGAACATTTGTAAGGAAGACATCATTTTCGGCCGAAATGGCGTCGACTCAAGAGAAAGCTCAATGTGTGCTTTGGTTTCACGAAACGAAATCGCCCATTAATGTTCAGCGAACATTTCAACGTTGTTATGGACGCAACCCTCCTGATACAATAAAGCGATGGTATGACATGTTTAAAGAAACAAGAAGCGTTACTGATCTGACCAGAAGTGACAGGCCTAGTGTGAGTGCACCAATTGCTGACGTCGAAGAACTGAAGACTAGGATACAAGCTGTTGTGTGTACTTAACAGAAAACATGTTAAAGAACACTTGGCGGTAACTAGAATACCGATTAGACATTCTCTGAGCAACCAAGGGGCCACACGTTGAAATTTACTGAGGTACGTGGTCTTATAAAAAATGTATAACAACACTTACAATGTATCCAAACAAACGTATGTCTAATTATAATAGTTTGAGCACAATAAGTATATAAAATCAGGGCAAGACTTTTAGTTTACCCTGTATATCAATTACATGGTAATCGAGTATATTTAGGAGAACTAGAGTACGGACAGACGGTCAGCAGACAAAGAGACAAACGAATTCATAAAAACTTTTCAATTATATTGAAAAGTTTTAAAAGGCAAAAAAGCTATTTTATTTTTTACTGTAAAAAGTTTGAGTAGAAATAGATTCATCGCGAAAGTAGATTTTCTCTTACATTTATATGTTTACGCCGACCGAACCGATGTCGACACAAAATACACATTTATATCTTAGCATTTTCTCAAAGTATACATTTACTCAATATCCGAAGTTTCACCCATCTGAAAATGCTCCAATATTACTTCTTACGTAACTATTATTTCTACTTCTTTCCAAATAATAATACCCATAAGCTAGAAAATACAATCCCTAAGGAAAGAATAACTGAAGCAATGGTTGTTTTTGACAACCTCGGAGTTTCTTTTCCCATAAAATAAAACAAAATAATGGAGTCCTTATGCTATTTTCCGCTTTGGAAAAGATCTGTAAAAATAAAGATTCAAGCTGAAATTAGATTTTCTTGCATGTTATTTTTTCTTTTAAAATGACTATTAGTAAGTCTAAAAAAAAAAAAAAAAGAAAAAGAAAACGTGAAAACTAAAGTTATAGCACGATAAAAACTTTATTTCATTATTATACTATATACAGGGTATATGGTATCTTATATAGTATATACCATACCTATACGATACCTATATAACCATACCTATATACCATACCTATAGAATAGTATCTTATAGATAATTCCTGAGCTGTTAGTTTTAGAAGTATTGTTCTAATTGCAACAGGATTTAAGCAGAGTTTTAAACAAGCTTTAAAACAGGCTTAACATAAGCTTTAAAACAGTCTTTAAAACAGACTGTAAAACAGACTATAAAACAGACTTAAAACAGGCTTGAAATAAGCTTGAAATACAAAATGCAAAACAAAAGGCAAACAGGCTTTAAAAGAGACTTAAAGCAGTCTTTAAAACAGGCTTAAAAACTTAGATCTGTAAAAACATAGATTCAAGCTGAAATCAGATTTTCTTCTGTGTTTTTTCTTTTAGAATGACTCAAATAAAGAAAAAAATGTGAAAACTCCGGTTTTAGGAGGAAAAAAACTTTATTTCATAATTATACTGTATACAGGATGTCCCTTTATATATATAATTCATAAACTGTTAGTTTAACCCGTCAGCAGACGCGCCCTTTTCCATTACGTTACTACACGCGCGGGATAAATTTTACCTCAATGGGTTTTCTTGTGTCAGTTTCCCCCAGGTTTGATTATAAACAAAAATTTATATTTTGAAATAAACTGTAAATCAATAAAGAACATAATTTAACTTAAAATAAGAAGTTCTTTTATATTTAAAACAAAAAATAAAAAATAAAAAAAACATAAAATCTAACACTAAGATTTTTTTCTGCATATCATTACATATAAAGCTTTTACAATCCAAATTAAGCCAAGAAAATACAAAAAAATATAAAACTGATATATAGAAACTGTATGTGCAAGAGTTGTTAACGTTTAAAAGAACAATTATATTATTATTTGCATTGCATAAACATTTGCATTATGGGTTACGTTATAACACGCGTGGGGTAAATTTCCTCCCACGTGACATTTTTATAACAAAAGAATGGAAAATCCACAACCGGTAATAAATCCTTTTTGGCCACATCTTGATGTCTTTCTGTTTCAGCTTGAAAGGTACTATAAAGCTCAGAATGATGACGAACGATCTTCGCACATTTTTAAGTAATAGTTGTGAGCTGGGGTAGATTTTATCCCAGCGCGTGTGCTGACGGGTTAAAGAAGTATTGTTCCAATTGCAACAGGCTTTGAAACAAGCTTAACATAAGCTTTAAAACAGACTGTAAAACAGGCTTAAAATAAGCTTGAAATACACAATGCAAAACAAAAGGCAAACAGGCTTTAAAACATACTTAAAGCAGGTTTTAAAACAGGCTTAAAAACTTAGATTTATGTAATAACATAGATTCAAGCTGAAATCAGATTTTCTTCTATGTTCTTTCTTTTAGAATGACTAAAAGAAAGAAGAAAATGTGAAAACTCCTGTTATAGGGGAGGGTGGGGGGACTTTATTTCATTATTATACTGCATACAGGATGTCCCTTTTTTATAGATAATTCCTAAACTGTTAGTTTTAGAAGTGTTGTTCCAATTGCAAAAGTGTTTCAAATGTTGTGTTCTTGATCGTATGAAAATCCATTTACGTCAAAATAGTTATTTTTTTAAGATAAAGAAATTGAAATTTTTATAGTACCCCCGAAGTTATATTTTCAAAAACTATACCCATGCTTCAACAAGTAAAACAGTAAAATTTTCATTCAGGCTTTAAGATAGGCTTAAGATAAGTTTTAAAACATGCTTTAAACGGTCTTTAAAGCAGGCTTTAAGCAGATTTTTAAACAGGCTTAACATAAGCTTTAAAACAGGCTGTAAAACAAGCCTTAAAACAGATTTAAAATAAGCTTGAAATACAAAATGCAAAATAAAAGGCAATTAGGCTTTAAAACAGACTTAAAGTTGGCTTACAGCTTAAAAACTTAGATCTGTAAAAACATAGATTCAAGCTGAAATCATATTTTCTTCTGTGTTCTTTTCTTTTAGAATGACTAAAAGAAGAAATGTGAAAACTCCGGTTATAGGGAAAAAAATGTACTTCATTATTATACTGTATACAGGGTGTTCCTTCTTATATCTAATTTCCAAATGTTGTTGTTCATCATATGAAAATCTATGTATGTCAATATAGTTATTTTTTAAAAAGTAAATACATTTATAATTTTTATACGGCCTATAACTTATATTTAGAAAAACTTTCTCTATGCGTAAAACATTAAAAAATTCATTCTTTTATGACTAAAATTTTCCTTGTTATCATGCTTTGCATTTTATAAATTTTTAATTTTGTTTAATATCATTTTTATCTAATAAATTTTAATTGTAATTTGTCTTTCAGTTATTAGCGCTAGAAAACTCATAAAATTCAAAGGTCAAATTTAGTAGTTGCTTTGTTACTTTTGTACTTAAAATTTTGTTATCCTACATCACGTGCTTGTGCATTGATAAAGTAGCAAATGCGTGTATAACAGTTTCCTGATAATCCATGTATATTTACAAAAGTTAGAGCGGGGATAGACAAACGGACGAAGTCATAAACACTTTTCAACTATGTAACAATTACGTTAATAAAAATAAATAAATGAGAAATTCTTCTTGAACGCCTTTTGTCGATTAATTGTTGCTTTGAAACAGTCATATAGTAATTTTGCGTTTCATATCTTTAATTTGGAATATTCTGTGTGTACTCAACATAGTTTCTTGACCCCTATATCAGACTTTATTGGGGTTTGTTTACGTTCAACATCAATTTGATTGATAGGTTTTATTTATAACACATATATCAACGCTGCTGTTTCCGAAATCAATCTAACTGACACTTTGTTGATATCCACATCCAAGAGAAAGTGTATTAATGTATCAACGACTATCATATGTATATTTACAGAAATATATGCAGATATACATGATGTTTCAAGAAGGAGCCCTGAATTTGAAAATAAATAACTCGAAAATGGCGATAGAGGGAAGCATGAAACCAGTTGTATGTTTACGAAAAAAAACGTAAGAATCTGATACAGAAGTCTCAAAAATTTATTTAAAAATAGCGCCGATAAATAGCGCTGCAGGCAGCATTACGGAACCCTATAAAGGGTGCTCAGATGCCAAGAACGCTCAGTCGTCGAAGATTTCGCTGTTGAAACATGATCTCTATTAGTGAAAGAAATTCCGCAAGTGACACTGAAGAACATTGTTTACCGCAACAATCCTTTAACACTTGACGAGCTGAAGGAGGCTATTTGTCAAGCTTGTACGTTGATTTCCGGTGACATACTACAGCGAGTCACTAACAATTTCATTCTTCGTTTGCGACATGTGTGCTGTGTGAAAGGTGCAGATTTTGAATCGCTTTTAATTTGATACAGTCTACTTATGGTTATGCCGGCTGCAGCGCCATCTATCCACGTTTTTTGTTACTAACATTTTGAGGTTTCTGTATCAGATTTTTACGGGTTTTTTAATACACATACCACTGGTTTCATGCTTCTATCTATAACCGTTTCCGAGTTATTTATTTTCAAAGTTAGGGGTCCTTCGTAAAACACCCTGTATATACAGATATATATACACGAACGCAGCGAAAATTTCTTATTTCAAGTATATAATTTGTATATGAATGAAATGTATAACATATTTTTTTATTAGGTTTAAAGTTGTGTCCCTCACTTTTTCTGTCACTACAGTCCCGGTGTGTAAATTTCCTCATATTTCTACCAAATGGCAGTATGCGGTCCTTTTCAGTATTGTTTCCAGTAGGGGAACACGTGTTGTTCTTAATATGTCGCGATTGCTTGCTGTTTGCTCATAAAGAATATTTTCTGGATCGATAAGAAGGGGGAAAAGGTAAGAGTACCTTTATTAACCATCGCTACTATCCCCATTTTTAATTTAAATATTGATATTATTGGATAAACCAATATCTAGCCATTTAATCGTAGGTTTGATATGTCTTTGAAAATAGTGCGTACAACATTCCAATTTTTTTTCTTTTTTTGAGTAAATAAATTGGAAAATTTGCAAAAAATGTCACTACTGTCCCCGCCACTTCTCTCTATTACAATTTGTGTTATATCTGATAAAAACTGCCAAATCAGATTCATTTTTCGATAAAGTTTGTGCCCATCTACTAATCATTACTCTGCAATATGTCATTGGCTATTGTAAATTAAAATTGAACATAATATGAGACACTTAAAAATCAGCTATCTGTGCAATCAAAAATCATACTTATGGGAGAATGGCGTGATTCAAATTTCCACGTACAAACTTTCAGACATAGTAACTAGTAGATCACACGACAAAAAATAATTTTTGTAGATGAAACCAGTCGTTTGGGGCTACCGTCATACTTACCCATCATGGATATGCATAATATAAAAGAAAATAAAACGTGTGTAAACTGTTTATAAAATGTATCCAATTTGAATAAAATCGTGGCTTGATGACGTCATAAACTTTAAATGCTCTATTACGGAATTGCGTAAGAGAAACATCCTTATAACTCGAAAAATTATAATCATATCAACTAACGGTTTACTGCGTCGGATTAAGCGTCTCATTACCAATTAAAATATCTCTTTGAATTGAAATTTGAATAAAATACAGGGTCATGAAAAATTGAAACGTGTGGAAATATAATTACAAATATCTCGGCAACTCATTATCCGATCGACTTCATTCTTTATGCAAAATTTATGTTTGTTTTTTTTTCTTTTATATTCACTCCTTAAAATAAACAATTTCAAAAAAATTTATACACCTTTTATCAGAACAAATATTTCGAAGGTCCGAAAAAAGTAGTTCCGGATAATCGAGGTGACTGAAATTCAATAGGCTTCTTCCAATTATTACACATTAAGTACATATCAAATTTCAAGTCTCTATCTCAATTTGTTCGGGAGATAGAGCGTTTACAAACACACACACAGACGGACGGACGGCAATTTTTTTTAATTCCTACTATTAGCTCACTCTCTCTCTATATATATCTTGTTCAAATTTTCAATCGTTAATAAAATATTTTCTATTCATCCACTCAAGTTCAAATAATTTTTTTTTAAACTTGTAGTGGATGACACTTTATGTTAATACAGTTTTTTCAAATATTAATTCATTCATTAAATTAAATTAATTAATTTTAGTTTTAAAAGGGAGAAAAAAATTCCTCCCATTGTTTTCATAAATGAAATGAAAGATTTATCTCAAATGAGTGATGCCACAGAAATAAAATACCGCAACGATGATTATAAAATAATGTTCAATAAAGATAACGTGGGGCATTAATGCTGCACGGGTTTATTTTATATATTTATGATTAAAAAGTAGGAATTGACTTTAAAAAAATTTATATTACTTGTTTGTTTTTTTCTAAAAATATGTTTTTCGGAATCTCCAGTGTCTGAAATGTGTAAATCCGTCAAAAATTTCTTTTTTTGCGATTTTCAAAACGATTACAAGATTTACCCTATACGTGCCTATGATGCGTAACCCCCATTTCCCCTATATATTTTTCTAATGGAACATTTCCTACTTTTAGTATCAAATGTATAAATATCTACAGCACAGGTTTTTTATTTATGTGTCACTACAAAAGTTATTCAGAAATATGAAATTTAGTTTTTAAAAAAATCTAAAAATATCTAAGATGCCTATTTTAAACAGATACAATCAAATATTACAAAGTCATTTAAGCAATTCGGGTGTACATTATCAATATTTAGATTCTAAGAAATAGCGATACATTTAATATATGTCTCTAAACAGACAAATATACGGAGTGGAAAAGAGGCAGAATCTGGCATAGAAAAATTATGAACTTATTACAATATATAATAATACCCCCGGGAAAATCCCGTGCAAGCCCATTGCATTCCATGTATTTTTAATGTGTTCATAGTGATTATTTTTTTGCACAATTTCCGATTTCATGTGATATTGTTGTTCTGTCGTTATATGACAAAGTAAAAATTATCCGAATTTGACTATCTAACACTTTCAAACGCGTTTACAATAAACAACGGCACTTTTTTTCAAATAAACAAAGAAAAATAAACAATGGTACTTTAGCAGTGGTTAAAAGGGACAATTTTCCTATACTGAGAACTGTGATTAGCGCCCTCTTTAAACCTTTTTAATTTGTGCTGTTCTCAAAGACATTTAAGATACTTAAATGTCTTTAAATTACTTAAATGTCTTTGCTGTTCGGCAAAATGTCTTTGCTGTTCTGAGGCGAACGACATAAATTTCTAGAAATTTGAATATGTTAGAAAGCATTTCTTAAATAGGTTGCATAAATGCAAATAAATTGGATTACACTATCCTATTTCTATGCACAAATGGTCCACAAATAAACTTTGCTGTCTTTTAATAAAGTTATTGGATAAAAATGATCGAAATGAAGAACCCCTTGGTCAAACTTTTTAGATTTCGATATAGATAATCTGACTGATTGCTTATGATCGATATATTTAATACATCGATATTGTTTGTTTATTGTGATCACATGATAACGCGGAAAGCATTTGTGTATTGTAAAGGGAAATGTGAGTGGTTTATAGTTTTATTATGTATTCCACTTTAACATTTCGTCTAAAGACATTTTCTTCCTCCTTTAAAGGACTTCAAAGAATTGCACATAGGGTTATAATGTTTAGGTCATTGTCAGGTAAAAGAGTGTAACTTATAAAACAAAATTACTATAAGACACTGATATAGCTTTCTTTTATTATATTATATTAAATTTTATTTTATTATGTTATATTTTGTCATTTTAGAGTTGGTTCAAGTTGAAAAACAAGACAAATTACACATAATAGCCATTAACCGTCCGAAGAAACGGAACTGCGTAAATCCGGAAACAGCTGCTCAGTTAAAAAATGCCTTTGAAAAATTTGAAGCAGACAATAATGCTCTTGTAGCCATTTTGCATGGCATTGGTAAATATAATCTAAATGTTTGTTACTTACAAAATTAATGCTGAACATTGTCGTGTATGCTTTTTTCGCATTTATGTTTGTTTTTCTAATTATCAATGATGCTTAATTTGGCTTAGATGCTTTACACTCACGCTAAAAAAAAAAAAAAAATATCGGTTAAAAAAAAGAAAAAAGTCGCCAAATTTAGGGGATTTTTTTCTTTAATGGCAACCTAGCCATTGTATTAAGTTATTCGTTTGGCGCAGTCTTGGAAATCGCGCCAAACAAACAGTCGCCAATCTTTTGTTTACATTTTAGCGTGATAGTAACACATCTGTTCCTTCTTAAATTTAAATGTAAGTAATAAAATAATTTTTTATTCATTATTAACTACTCTTATTTTTAAAACACCACCTTTATTTATAACTTAAATGAATTTTAAAAGACATTGATACCTAACTCTGAATATTTAGTATTTGGCGATACATTGTACTTAACTAAATATTTCATATATTGAATTATTAGTTAAATCTTAAAACAAGCGAGACACTTGGCTTTGGCGAAATGATAAATAAGTTTTTCTTGCTACCAGTTTGTTTCTTATGTTTCTGCCATGCCTACTGTGGTTGATTGGTTGGTTTATTGTTTGTTCTGGAAATTGGATTGAGTTTTGAGCTCAGAGCAAAGATAGAAGAAGGTCTTAGTTGGTTTATTGTGTGTAATATAGTTGGATTTGTTGAATTACGTTTGTGGAATGTGTTTTGTGAAGTTTAATGGTTTAACGTTTTGTCGTATGTCATAGAAGGATAATTCCTGTGAAATATAAAAAAAAAAAACGAAAAATGAGAAATAAAGGTAAGTGAATTTTTGTTGATTTTATTTGATAAGATGTATTTTATGCATTCTAGAGATTGCTGCACCGCGAGTTTCATGCATCCAGGGGTTTTTTTTTTTCGGTTTATGTACGCTTTGCGTACATATATATATATATATATATATAAGTTACTAATTGCTGCTTTGAGTGAGTTTTGTGCATTCTATCGATTGCTGCACCGCAAGTTTCATGGGAGGAGGGGCAGGGGAGGGTTAATGTATGCGAAGCGTACATATATATGTAAGTTACTAACCATTGCTTGAATGAATTTCATGCATTCGAACAATACGGAATCTCGAGATTTACCCCAATTGTAAACTGTGTGCTTTGTGGCCGAGAACTCACTACTTGCACAGTTCCTATGAGAATTTCTTTCACAGAGTAAACATTAAAATTTTATTTCGTTTTGGGACAATTTACAAAATTCAAGCAAGGAGGAAAAAATAGTTAAAAATTTGTAAAAATAGAAAATCTAGAGGAAAATATTGCTAAAAGTTCATAAAAATTGAAATATTTTTTAGAAATATTGCTAAAAGTTTATAAAAATCAAAAAATCATGAAGAAAAACTTGCTAAAACTTTGTAAATAGTCGCAAAATGGAATAAAATCGATGTTTACTTTGTGAAAAAGCTTGATGTAGGAAGCACACATTCTCTGATTGGGTAGAATTTGGAGTTTGCCGATTTTTCGGTTGGTGCGCGTAAAAAATTTCGCCAAATCGGGTATCTCGCTTGTTCTAGGATTTTGCCGAATTATTTGTTGTGAAATTGCTGTTAGATCCATACCCTGAAATGAATACAATGAATTGAACACATGAAAAACTTAAATCCACTTCAAATGTTATTTAAACTATTCTTTTATAAGTATATTAAATTTTTGATTGAATTTTCAGAAAAGTTCCATTTTTGAGTTTGTCATCAACTATCATATTTTATCGATGTCATCAACTAACATATTTTATCGAGCATGGCTCAATGGAAATATTTTTGTGCTATGGTTAGTCTGAAATACATTAACATTATGTTATTTGACAGTTGACTGTGGGATATGAAAAAAATTGACAAAATTTTATTAAACAGTGTAAGTTCATTTTTTGTTGTTTTTAATAGTTTTTGTATAATTTATTTGGTACTTTTCCAGTATAGGGGCCTTGGTGAGGGAAAGAAATTTGGCAACACATTTTCTGGCAACCTATTCATTATTTCATATACACAAGCAATTTTTTCAATATTTATACAAATTATTAAAATAAAAAGAAATTTATCTGTTTTTATATATAAATATAAGTGAACTATTTATATAAAAATATAATATTTATATATAAATTCATACATAGCATAAAAGTCCATTGGGTTTGTTTTCACAGCTCTGTTTATATCATTTGGCTACAAATCTCACTTTCTGAAGCCCAAATTGCACCTGTTTTTTTAAGAAAATGCTAAGAGCCCTCCTTGTAGTTTAAAAGTGCCATTTATTTTGTTAAATTTAATTTATTTGATGAATTTAAATATTTTTCTTAGCATTCTGTAAAATATCCAAAAAAAATTTCTTCCTTTAAAAAAAAAAAAAAATCAAAGCTTGTAAATATGTTATATTTACAAGTTTTATAACATTAAGTTTTTAATATTTTAGATGTATACCCATTTTTTATATTAAAAAAAAGTTTGTCTGAATCCTAGAACAAGTGAGACACTTAGTAAGGCGATAAATCACTTACTTGTAATACCATTTTATTCCATGCGGCTATGCCTACTGTTGTATGATCAGGTAATTTGATGTTTTTTTTCCGGATCGTTGTGTTTTATCTTTTTTTGTATTGTTTTGTTTCTTAAAATTGGTTTGAACGAACAAAGAATATTTAATTCAGTTGTTTTTTAATTTTGCTGTTTTTAAAGGCAAATTTCATTTGTTAGTTATTTGACAAGGAGGGCAATGGTAGTAATGATTTGTTGTGGTTATTTTTTTAAATGGTTGAAGAAATTTACAAATGTTTTAGAGTTCATTTCTTTAAATATTTAAAGAAGTTTAGGGGTAAGTCTAATTTTCATCCTCTGGATTGAATAGGTACGTGTGAACAGAATATGAGAAATAAAAGTAAGTGAATTTTTATTTCTTTTATTTGATAAACATTGTGTTTTGTGCATAAGTATAAGTATTGCGTTTCGGGCATAAGATTGCGAATAAAGAAATTTTAAGATTAAAACTGGAATTATTTTACTGTGTAAAAATCAGAGTAAAACGTGAAAGAATAAAAAAAAATTGTTAAAAATCCAGAGACAAAATTCAATGTATTAGAGTAAAAGTTTGAAATTGAATTTCTTTTATGAATGTTAAAACATTATCATGAAACAAGAAAAAACGCTAAAAAATATTGAAAACCATGAAAGAAAAAATTTACTTATATTAGGCTAAAGGCTAAATGTTTTAAACTGAAATCCTTTTATGAATGTTTAACCCTCCTACCACCATGGGGTCACCTGTCATCCCAGAGCAACTTTACCGTACAACGGTAAAAAATGTATGAGTTTTAAAATTGTGAAAAAAAAATTGAATTTGTTTATTTTATGCTTAACATTGACTCATATAGAGGAAATTAATAAAATGGATAAATTTTAATTTACAATTTAACCACTGAACACCACTGGGGTCACCTGTGACCCCAAAACAAATTTATATATTAGATCAAATTTGGAAAACAAAATTTTATATTATTTTCCATTGAAACACATTTTTTGTAACAAAACGGATAAATTTAAAGTTTATAATCATTTAGTTATAATATTACATGTAACCTAGTGTTCACTCTAGAAAAAAAAAGGGCAGGGTGCTAGTCACAAAAGGGCACTATTGAAGCATAAAAAGGGCACTAGTTTCAGCGAAAAAGGGCATTGTTTCATAAAAAAAAGTATACATTTTCGGAACCAATATAAGAAACTCATTATTGTTCATCATATACTCATCAATGTTTGTACACACATTTAGTAACATAAATTACAGAAATACATTTTTATTAAATTGATATTTTAAGGTAAGTAATTAGGTTAACATATGTGGATATAAAATTATTAGCCGCCTCTAAACTATGAATTTTAAGGGGGAAGCAGAAATTTTGAACTTAAGATGACTGATTTAGTTACCTTACTAAAGATTTAAAAATAGGACAAAAAAATTTAAATAAAAGAGTTTTAACTTTAAATTTTGTGTGCTTGGAAAGAAGGGGGGGGGGCATCAATTTTGGGTGAGGGTGTGGAAAATTACTTGATCGATTATTTGCTATAATAAAGTGACACAGCAGAAAAAGTAAAAAAAAAAAAGATAAGGCTTTTAAGCTTGGTGAGCTGGGAGAGCAAAAGATGTTTTTTTTATATTTTTTTTCCAGGGTGTTAAGGGGGGGGGGGGTTGCGTCCATTTGACGAAATTTGCGTTTTATCGCGATCTTTTGACGAAATTTGCAGTTTTTTCGAGATCTGTTGATAAAATTTGCGGTTTTTTTCGCTATTTTTTTTGAAGAAATTTGCCGTTTTTCGCGATCTGTTGACAAAATTTGACGTTTTTTTCGCAATATTTTTGACGAAATTTGCCGTTTTTTCGCGATCTTTTGACGATATTTACCGTTTTTCGCAATGCTTTTGACGAAATTTGCCGTTTTCTCGCGATCTTTTGACGAAATTTGTCGTTTTTCGCAACGTTTTTGACGAAATTTGCCGTTTTTTCGCGATTCTCTGATGAAAGTCACGTTTTTCCCGCGATTTGTTGACAAAATTTGCCGTTTTTTCGCAATCTTTTGACGAAATTTGCCGCTTTTCACAATGTTTTTGACGAAGTTTACCGTTTTATCGCGATCTTTTGACGAAATTTGCAGTTTTTTCGAGATCTGTTGATAAAATTTGCGGTTTTTTTCGCTATTTTTTTGACGAAATTTGCCGTTTTTCGCGATCTGTTGACAAAATTTGCCGTTTTTTACGAAATTTGCCGTTTTTTCGCGATTCTCTGACGAAAGTCACGTTTTTCCCGCGATTTGTTGACAAAATTTGCCGTTTTTTCGCGATCTTTTGACGAAATTTGCCGCTTTTCGCAATGTTTTTGACGAAATTTGCGTTTTATCGCGATCTTTTCACGAAATTTGCAGTTTTTTCGAGATCTGTTGATAAAATTTGCGGGTTTTTTCGCTATTTTTTTTTGAGGAAATTTGCCGTTTTTCGCGATTTGTTGACAAAATTTGACGTTTTTTTCGCAATATTTTTGACGAAATTTGCCGTTTTTCGCAATGTTTTTGACGAAATTTGTCGTTTTTTCGCAATGTTTTCGACGAAATTTGCCGTTTTATCGCGATTTGTTGGCAAAATTTACCGTTTTTTCGCGATCTTTTGATGAAATTTGCCGCTTTTCGCAATGTTTTTGACGAAATTTGCCGTTTTTTCGCGATCTTTTGAGGAAATTTGCCGCTTTTCGCAATGTTTTTGACGAAGTTTGCCGTTTTATCGCAATTGTCTGACAAAATTCACGTTTTTCCCGCGATCTGTTAACAAAATTTGTCGTTTTTTCGCGATCTTTTGACGAAATTTGTCGTTTTTTCGCGATATTTTGACGAAATTTACCGTTTTTTGCAATGCTTTTGACGAAATTTGCTGTTTTCTCGCGATCTTTTGACGAAATTTGTCGTTTTTTGCAATGTTTTTGACGAAATTTACCGTTTTTTCTCGATTCTCAGGCGAAAGTCACGTTTTTCCCGCGATTTGTTGACAAAATTTGCCGTTTTTTTCGCGATCTTTTGAGGAAATTTGCCGCTTTTCGCAATGTTTTTGACGAAGTTTGCCGTTTTATCGCGATTCTCTGACAAAATTCACGTTTTTCCCGCGATCTGTTAACAAAATTTGTCGTTTTTTCGCGATCTTTTGACGAAATTTGTCGTTTTTTCGCGATATTTTGACGAAATTTACCGTTTTTTGCAATGCTTTTGACGAAATTTGCTGTTTTCTCGCGATCTTTTGACGAAATTTGTCGTTTTTTGCAATGTTTTTAACGAAATTTGCCATTTTTTCTCGATTCTCAGGCGAAAGTCACGTTTTTCCCGCGATTTGTTGACAAAATTTGCCGTTTTTTTCGCGATCTTTTGACGAAATTCGCCGCTTTTCGCAATGCTTTTGACGAAGTTTGCCGTTTTTTCGCGATGTTTTTGGCCACTTTTGACTAGTTTTAAAAAAGGTAGGGTGCATTTTGCCGATTTCAAGTAGGGCAGGGCGCATTTTGCCGATTTTAAAAAGGGCAGGGCGCTGCGCCCTTCAAAAAAAAGCCTAGCGGAAACACTATGTAACCAAATAAAAATCTTAATGGGATCACATATGACCCCAGTGGTACTCAATAAAAGAAAAGAAAGTTGGTAGTAGGAGGGTTAAAAATCACTACAGAATGGAATAAAATCAACATGATGGGATAATTTTATTAGTAAGTTGCTGAAAAATGAAACTTTTTTTAAATCAATGTTTACTTTATGAATGAAATTCTCGTTGAACTGTCTAAGTAATGAATCGTAGGCTGCAACTCACGCGATGTGAGTGAAGGTAATTTCGCTTTTTAGGTTGCTGCATGTCATAAAAATTTCCAAGTCGGGTGTCTCGCTTGTTCTAGGATTTTGCTGAAAGTTCTTTTATATTAGTCGGATGCAAATCTTGTCAATAGCTTTTCTTTCTGTTCCTACAATAGCACCTTTTTATTTTTCGCATATGGAAAAATAAAAACAATGTTTTTTGATCATGAAATAAAGTGTTTTGGTTTCCAGTATTTCTTCTTATTAATGTTTTTTGTACTTTAAATTAGGCATGCATAACCTTTATAAGAGGAGGGGCACCATCCAACCCGTTCAACGAATTCGCGACATTTGAAGTATTTGGCAATCAGCATTTTCCGAACATGTCGGTTAATTCACTCTTTACAGTATTTTTTTTTTTTTTTTTTTAAAGATATGAGATTTTGATAAGTTTTATTAGAAAACTTAGTTTATATTATCTTTCTAAACTATGTAACTAATAATTCTAAACAATGCCTGTTATTATTTTCCCTCAATTAATTCATAAATTTTTTTGTGCTTTTTGAAAATTAATGACGAGGAAGGAGGGGGTGGTAAATATTTTTTACTGGCTGCTAGTTTTTTCTGGCTTCCAGATTTTATCAAATTTGTAAAGCCCTGCATATGAATGATGCCGATGGGAACAATATTTGATAATTTATCACCTGTGCCTGGCTAGCAAAAAATATATATAAATTTCAAATTTTTTCTTTCTTAAACAATGTATGTAGATTTCATGACAACGTGCATCCTTTATATATATTCAATTTGATATTCAAGAAAATTAAGAGGGTTTTTTAACTCTTGCTGTCTTTGAAAGCATTACCACATTGTTGTCAACATTGCACTTGTTTCAGCCAATCTTGGCATCATACTTGATTATACAGTAACTTAAGCCAGTATTTCATATATATTAAAGATTTTTGTCACTTGTAAAGATTGTAGAAAATATATAATTTTCTGTTTTGGCTTTTTTTTTTTTTAGATTCATAACTTTATAGTCTTAATGTTTTCAAAGTATTTGCTAACATTTATAAACTATGTTGATCCAACTACTAAATATGTAATCTTGATTTTGATTTAGGTGGTACATTTTGTGCTGGCTACGATCTGAAAGAAGTAGCTGCGGGTAACGTGTATGGCTTGTCTTTGACAGATGGTCCTATGGTATTTATGATGTTCTTTTAGTACCGTTAGTTAGCAAATATGCAATTCACATTATATTTGAATATGAACAAAGAAATTTAATTCTTAAAAAATAATTTATCAATGACAGTAATTTTTTAGTCCCCCCCCCCCACCCCCAGCTTTTATCTTATTTCTAATACAAATTTATCATAATAACTAAACTTTTTTTCTTTAAATTTAAAGTGATAGCACACATAAAAATATTATCTTTATTTTATAATTTATATGGTAAATTTAAAGAAAAAAATCTTTCTTTTTAAAAAGTGTTTGTGTAAATTAAAGATGGTTACTTAGACAATATATTTAATTGCTCATCTAGAAATATTTACAATTTATAAAATTGATAAGACAAATATACAAAAAACAAATAATTAATCCCATATATCAGTGTTAATAAATATTAATATAAATTCTTATTTAAACCTTATACATATATACTTACTATGTTTGACTCGTGCTATTTAAAATTTTAAAAGAAAATTTTATGGTTTAGCAGATAGACATGGGTATTTATGGAAGATTGCAAAATACAATACAGAAACATAAACCATGTGTTTTAATGCAAACAGCTATTGGTGATCTATTTAAAAAACATAAAAATTAATAAATTATTTTAAGATAATTATTTAATTCATATGTTTTAATGTGTAGTTTATTTTTAGGCCTTAACAATCTAAATTTGTCCTAAATATGAATAAATACATGGGACTTGTAATCTGTAAAATGTTTCGAACCAAGCTATGCAGATTAGTGCTTTTCTGGTATATTATGTAACCTGTATGTTTCTTTTCTGTTATGAATTTTGTAATGCAAGGTATTGTTTTTTTTTCTAAATATATTTGCATACAATTTCCTTTATTTGCAAGCAATACTTAAATATGGAATTTGTATTATGTGATTAAAAAAAAAAAGAGAGAAATTCAACAGTATTTATAAAGTACAGTATCATTTTTTAAAACAAAATTAAATGATTCCTTTGTAATTTTTTTACTTCCAAAGCAATGTAATTGATTATGATGAGGAAAATTTAATTGTTTCAACTGATTTTTGTGCCAGAAAATGATTTAAATTTTGAATAGTGTGGTAAGCCGGTGTAAATAGTACAAAGTAAAGTGTACAAAGAAATTATATCACAACAAAGACACATGTAAAGATAGAATTGCTGTTAGAATTGAAAATGCAGATAATGAAATCTCTTGCCTATCCTAAATTATTATACCTAAATACCTTACCTATTCTTATTAGGCAAAGAATATAAATAAAATTTAGTGGTGACAGTCAGCTCACTGGTGCTTAGTTCTTCGTACACCCCATCGTTATGTATATATACACACAGTAAAAACTCTGAACAGCAGACACCCCAGAATCACAAAATTTTCCTCTAATCAGAAAGGTCTGCTTTTCAGAAATAAAAGTGTACAAATATACATATATTGTGAATTGAGAAATGTGTTCACTAAATACATATGTCTGCTATTTGGGAGTATCCGTTATGGAGGTTTCGCTGTATATATATACATTTTTTTCATTTAATTTAAAATTATTGAAAGTATAAGGGATGGGTAATTATTAAAAGGATAAAGGGTAAGATACTTGAGAGATCAGGGATATGGCAAGATTAAATCTGTTTAATATATACATAAATAAGCCATCTAATTATGCAGATTTGGCAGTGCATACATACTCAAATTGACGTTTTATAATGCTGTACAGAAAAATATTTTAGAGCTGTTGAACCAGTTTGTTCATCAAATGCATTACTTCTTTTGATAATTCTTTATGTTGCCTCTCCATGTAGTTTTTTTTTCTTTTTAAACATACCATTGCATATTATGACCATTTTCATATGTTTCTACTTGTTTAAGTGAAATAATTGTAGATATTTTTATAAAGGGTTATCTACTTTTTATCTTTAGCAATTTTTTAGGTCTTTTAATTTTGATTATGTCTGGTGGCAATTATGCAGGAAATGTTTCATTTAAAAGATTTCTGATACCATGTTTGAGAGCATCTATTCTCTTATCATTATTTTCAATTACATTTTAACTAATAAATTTATTTATTTCTGCAAATTTTGGTAATGATACTTTATCATTATCATACTTATTAACAAGCAAAAATAATAGCTACTCTGTTGCTAAAAAATTAATAAGTTTATGCTTCTAGTTACCTGTCTTTAAATGTTTTTGTGGCAACAGATAATAAAATTGGCTTGTCATGATTCTAATAGATAAATATATTATAAAATGCCACTTTTTTTTTTTTTTTTTTTTTTTTTTTTTTTTAAACTAAGCTTTTTTTTTCAGTTTGTTGCATGGATAAACTTATAATCTTTGTTTTATTATTATAAAAACAGAAAGCTGGCTGGTGTTTCAAGGTTTGAAAGGGAAGAAAAAACATAATTAAAACTGTAAATAATTTAGTTAATTAACAAGTACGGAGAGAATTAATATGCTTTCGTTTTATTTGCAGTATTGAGAAATATTGGGGCAAAAAGATGAGTCATATGGTTAATGAAGTATACATTTTACAGAAATGCTTCCTGTAATGTTAGCTAACTGTAAAATGAATGGATTATTAAGCTTATCATAAATAAATTTATATTAAATTGTATTTGATGTTTTAATTAAACATAATGGGAATTATAAAATTCTATATTGATATGTGACAAAGCTATTTTTTGAATGTATAAATCACAATTTGCCTGAAAAATTGCAGACAGTGATAATATGTAACATTGAAAGGGCTCAATTGCATTAAAAAATCCTTAAAAAGTATTAAAAAATTCAAGAAAAAATTTGTTTTAATTAAACATAATGGTAATTATAAAATTCTATATTGATATGCGACAAAGATATTTTTTGAAAGCATAAATCACAATTTGCCTGAAAAATTGCAGGCAGTGATAATAAGTAACAATGAAAGAGCTCAATTGCATTCGAAATTCCTTAAAAAGTATTAAAAAATTAAAGAAAATTGTTCACTAATTTATCAATACATGTCTCATTAATTTATCTTAAAGCAACTTCTAGTTGGAATAATAAAGTGCAAATTTTAAAGTTGTTTGTGCAAATTTTAAAGTTCAATTAAAGTGCAAATGACCCTATTTTATTTCAATGTCAAATGGTTTTAGACATTTTTTTCTGACAACCTATTGTTAAATATTTTTTACAGGTCTTCTATTACAATTAATAAGCTGTAAGGTTTAAGCTTTAATTAAAAAAACAGCTTTAGCAAAATGTTAAAGTGCCTATTCTATGAATATGCATTGCTTAACTATTTTCACATTCTTGATATGTTTTTATTTGTTGACTATAGTTCATTCAAAATTGAGAGAATTTAAGCAAACGTAAGGGTTTCAGTTTTGTGCTTTTTTTTCACTGATTTGTCGATTTTATAAAAATAAATTAATAATTATTTGTTTTTAAAAAATATATTTAAAAAGATTTGTTGATAAATATTTAAATGTTAACTAAACAAAATAGTAATTACATTTAATTCATACATTAATTGCACAAATTGAATTCGACATTGTATATATTTCTTTAATGCAAAACAATGATCGTGGCTTGGCAATAGTCAGTGCTTGACTAGCATTGATTGTAGCCAAAGGATTACATAATCTGCCAATTTGCACATGCTTTTATTTGCTTATTTTCTCATTTAATTTTTAATCATACATACGTAACATTAAAACTTAGTCATGTAATCATTGAAGGATAATTAATAATCTACAAAGATACTAATAAAAACAAATTTTCTTAATTTATAAGATGAAAAAGCAATCCTAATCTGTCTTACCATCAAAAATAGTTTAATTCTAACTTTTTATATAAAATATGATGTCATTCATAACTGTCAATAAAGAATGAAAAATAGCAAGACTAAAAAATTCTTTATAACATAAATAAATAGTTTTACCAAAATAACAAAAACCTTTTGTTTTATTTATTACATTTTTTGAAAAATGCAATCAAAGCTTTATATAATCTGCTGATTGTCTTGTGCTTGCTGTCCCTTGTATTATTATATTTGTTCCTCATGCAAATTGCCTTTAATTCAAAGAATTTCCTTATAAGATTTTATCTCTTAAAAATACTCTTTATTTTATATATATATGCATATTTATTATCATATACTTAAAACCGAAAGATAAGTGTGTTTATTCTTTTTATTGCCTTAACAGGGACCAACTAAAATGAAACTCTCTAAACCAGTGATTGCTGCTGTTGATGGATATGCAGTTGCTGGAGGATTTGAACTGGCTCTGTGGTGCGACTTAAGAGTTGTGGAAGAGACAGCAATCATGGGAGTCTTTTGTCGAAGATTTGGTGAGTCTTTTAGTTATATTCTCATAAAAGACTAGACATGTAGTTAGTTAATATCTCTCAATTTGCATTTTTTACCTGTCCAGATATTTTTATTGATTGTAATCTACTAGTTTTCTTTCTTGGAGGTCTTTCAATAATTATGTCACACTTCAAGGCAAGGGAAAGGGTTCACAAAGTGTGACATGCATAGGGCTAGCTTAACATGTTGTGACATCACATCTAAAATATGAAAATGAAAGCAAGCATTATTTGCAAGCTGCATAACAAAGTTTCTAAAAAAATTTTTACTCAGGTGTTAAGCATGTTTTTCATTTACCTTTAACCCCTTAAGAGCCTACAACAGTTATGTAAAAAAACACGCAAGCTAATGTTAAGTCTATAGGAAGGTTCTTGGCATATTTCTCGCTCAAATTTTAATATTTTTAAATGATGTTCTTTGCATAGGGTAGCTGAGGTCGATCTCTAATGTTGTTAGTTTTTACTGTTTCAATTTTGGTTCCAGTTTTTTTTATATAAGGATACTTTCACTTTCAGAACCGGTTCCAACCAGTTCCAAAATTGAAAACGTCCACTTATAAAAAAAAACTGTAACCAAAATCATAAAAGTAAAAACTAACAATGTTAGAGATCAACCTCAGCTATCCTATGCAAAAAAACATCATTTCAAAATATTAAAATGCGAGCGAGAAATTTGCTGAGAACCTTCCGATAGACTTAACATTAGCTTGAGCATTTCTTCATGTGACTAGCGTAGGCTCTTAAGCACCATCTTAAATTTAATGATAGTATGCTGAATACCAGGTACATTAAATTTCGTCAAAAGTAATTTGTATCATTATTTTAATTACATGTAAATTATTTAATTACATGCAATGTAAACTGTAACCAAAATCATAAAAGTAAAAACTAGCAGTATTAGAGATCGACCTCAGCTATCCTATGCAAAAAAAAAATCATTTCAAAATATTAAAATGCGAGCGAGAAATTTGCCGAGAACCTTCCCATAGACTTAACATTAGCTTGAGTGTTTCTTCACATGACTAGCGTAGGCTCTTAAGCACCATCTTAAATTTAGTGATAGTATCCAGGTACATAAATTTCGTCAAAAGTAGCTTGTGTCTTTATTTTTAATTACATGTAAATTATTTAATTACATGCAATGTAACAAGATGAAATAGAAGTTTATTTATATTATATAAACATAAATAAGGTTTGAAGTTCCAATCTTCATTGCTTGATTCAAAGCTATCCTCACTATTGTCTACATCATCATCAAAATTAGGAACATAATCACTGTCCATGTCTGACATAATTATTCTGTAAAATCACTATCTACCAGAGATACAAACAAACACAAAACCGTAAGTGAAACACTACAGTTTACGAAAGACATCTGAACAGAATGACCAACGCATAAACGAATAAGCTACGAAGAAAGACACAAAGCAACAGGAAAACTAGTGAGGTATTTTGGATATCTAATGTCATTTATTGGGTGCGAAAACAAACATAAAACTCGTACAAAACCAATCTCAATAGCAATTAGCAATCCAAAAAAACAGATGCTCAGAACATTGCAGTCTGGACTTAAAATAAGGACATACGCACATATGTCCTGGTATTTCAAATAGAAGAATTCATGATGTATGCAGGTACCTCGTGATTAATTGCAAAAGCTTGACATACAAGTACACAAGATATTTGTTTCTGAATTAATTGTTTAATATTTATATAATTTAGAGAAAAATTGGCGAAGCTTCTTTTAATGTTAAGATAAGGGGAGAAAAATATCTCTCACATTGTTTATCATCTTTTGATTGTATTTATCTGAGTAATTGGTTTGAGCAGAGTGTGTCCATTGGTTTAGAGAAAACACATGCATGAAAATGATCCTTTGCATTCTGTTTAATCCTTGAATGAATTTGCCCACCTGCTTGTCTAGTGGTTAAGGTGCAGTCTACTGGACAAAAGATGCAGGGTTCAAATGCCAATCAGATGTGGGTAGGGGATTGAATTCCACTCTAAATAGATGTCCTGGTCTTTGTATACAAAAGATGACTGTAGTACCACCAATCGACTAACCACTTTAAATGAATTCAATATTGGGAAATTATATATATTCTACATAACATAAAAATTACTGGTTAGACTTATGCTATATTGTCATTCACAGATCTTTAGTCTTTTGTTAAATCTATGTTACAGAATAAAAAGTTACTTCCACATTGACAAGAGAGAAATTGAAGTATGTGTAAGTTAAAAGTTCAGTAAAAGTCTGACTAAGCTGGTTCTGGTTAGAGTTTGAGTGCAGATGTCTCTAAAGTTTTTAATGTTCTTTTTCTTTGAGTTCACTTTGTCCAAACATTTTAACAGTTTTTATAATATTTAAATCAGTAGGTACAAGAGTAGCATATAACATTTCTTTCGTAAAATTAGCTTTAAATTTATAGTTGCAAAAAGTGTGATGTCACAACACAGGGCTTGAATTTTAGGGCAGGATGGTAGGATACATACCTAAAATTTTGAAATCTGCCCGAAAGAATATCATGGGTTGAAAGATCCCACCCAAAAAAATTTCACAATTTTCCGGAGAATTTTGCTTTTTGAAATGACGATCAAATCCTGCGACCGACTTACGAATTTTGCAATATTTTCCGGCAACTGATCGAACATTTTTGAGATTTTTTTTTTCCTGCAACCGATTGAACAATTTTGCGATTTTTTTTCCTGCAACCGATCGACAAATTTTGAATTTTTTTTCCGTTGACCGATCAATAAATTTCCACAACAGATTGCCAAAATTCACAATTTTTTTTTTTTTTTTTGGACAGATTGATGAAATTCACAATTAGTTTCCCTGCACTGGATGATGAATTTAGCAATATTTTCCTGCGAATGATCAATGAATTCAGTGATTTTTTTCCTGCAACCAACTGACAAATTTCATAATTTTTCCCTTGAATGATTGGTGAATTTTCCAGTTTCTTCTGCGGACAGATTGACAAAATTCAAGATTTTTTTCTCGTATCCATTTGCAAAATTTTGCGATTTTCTCTGCGACTGACTGATGAATTTCACAATATTTTCACACGACCGATTGATGATTTTTGCATTATTTTCTCAAAACCAACTAACTAACTTCGCTACTTTTTTCATGACCGATTGATGAATTTTGAGATTGTTTTCCACGACTGTATGACAAATTTCGCAATTCTTTTCCCTTGACCGATTGACAAAATTCATGATTTTTTCTCTACTCGATGGACATATTTCATGATTTTTTCCACAACAGAAAAAGAACAAAAAGGGCAGTAATGGCCACCGGGTTCTGTGCCCTGCCAAATTAGCTTAGAGTTAGCACTAAATAAAAATAAGATTAGAAGAACTGCAAAGATCTTGTGATGCACATGAAGAAAAATTTTTCCTAAACTCCAAGGAAACTCTTTAGAAAAAACAAACTAGTTGATTCTTACAATTCGCAGAAATTAGGACTTGACAGTTTAAAGTCAACCTACATTTCTCGTGTAATAGAAGAATGAATCGATGGTTTCCTTTCAAAATTTTAGACATTGGTTTAAAATTTCAATGCATAGAACCTACTTCAATCCAAAAAAGTACCAGGGGTTCCTTGTGAATGAGTAAAAGTATACCTTGAAGGAATAAATGTTAAGGCGTATGCCTGTGAGAAGTAAACACTTTTACTCCTTGATGTGAAGGAGTAAATGTGTACCTTGTGAAAGAAGCTTCAGCACTAAATCGAATAAAATCTAAATTCAGAAATTAAGTTTACAACCCAATTGTTAAGGACACATAACATTTGGTAAAAGCATGTTATGTTATCAAAATACGTGTATCTTGTTTGATCAGTACGGAATAAATGATTAATTTGTTTTATATCAGTTATTAAATTATTCAGTTCATTTACTATCATTACATGTCATAACGTTGATTCCTTTCGCAACAAAATGGTAATACTTTATCAATCTCATAATATGAAAAGAGATGCAATAACTACTCTATTTTATACCTGATGCAAAATTTTTATATACATTTTTTGCTTACTGCTGATGCTTAAATAGTTATAACTTAAACCATCAATAGTACGCCTATCCGATGTGGTCCTGGTTAAGAAACACTAGCAGCAATACCTTTATTACAGCACTGAATCTGAGTTTATAGTGCGGTTTTACCATAAAACCTGACTATAATACTTTAACTTTTTTATTTATTGTGACATTTATTATTGCATTATTATTGTTATTGTGTTCAGAATTATTATACTGCTGGTTTGTGCATTCATGTATACATACACACACACACATATTCACACATATGTATGTATGTATGTGTCTGTTTTCAGTAATAAGCTGGTTATGCCTATGCATTTATATGCATTGTCTACATTCAAAAAGGAAAAAAAATTATCATCAACCTAACCAGGTTTTACTGCCTTTTTTTGATTATTGGGCTATAACGTTTGATAAAATGATTATAATTCAACAAAATATATTGCATAATATTCTTGATTAAATTATCTTTCCAGTGGTATATAGCTTTTATGGTATTACTAAGAAATATTTGGTGTTATGATCCATCAAACTTCAAAAAAGCATACCACTGTATATATAAAAAGCCTGACTTTCTTTCCCTTTTTTAAATAAAAATAAACATTTTGCATAATTATTCTGAGTTGCTGACTTAAATTTTTCCAATTGTACTTTGTTATGCCTGTATTAATGTTATTATTTAAATAATAACATATAAAATAATAGTGGGATTTAAAGATTTTTTACCCTTCCCAAACAGTTCAACTCGCCTCCATTTAAAAATGTTGGTAGGGAGATTCACATCCTAGAAAAAATTGAATTTAAAGCCCTGCAACAGCAAGGAGTGTACCACTCAAGTGGGGCAACCTGTGCCACATTGAGAGGGAGGAGAAAACCCCTGTGAAATATGCATATGTAATGAATGGCATTTTGCATAATATTTTTATGAAATCTGCACTATTATTTAACTTAGAATTGAGTTATGGAAACCTTTTATCTGCTCTTTTAAATATGTTAAATATTCTAAATTGAAATTTTATCGTATGTTCTGTTTGTAGGGGTCCCTTTAATAGATGGTGGTACGGTTAGGTTGCCGCACATGATTGGTCTTGGAAGAGCTCTAGATTTGATTTTGACTGGGCGTGGCATTGATGGAAAAGAAGCAGATCAGATGGGCCTTGTCACAAAACTTTGCAAAAAAGGAAAAGGTAGGCATTGTTTTTTTTTAAATATAGACATTTATATTTGTTTGGTCAAAAATGAGACATCTTATTTAGATTCTTCAAGCTTTTAAAATTAGCATTTTGTTAGATAATTATTTTCCCATATTTACGGTGATCATTGATGAAAACTACAGTGTTGTATCTCATTTTCGTTATTTATTTTCAGATTTATTATTGGAACGTTTTCGATGTTTAAATCTTGCTGTAAAAAGTAAAATGAATTTTTTATTTAAAAAGTTAAAAGTAGTATATTTATCAGGACTGTGAAGTTTTGTTAACTTAAATAGTTTACTTTATAAAGTGGTTAATTAACCACTTTAACTAGTTAATTTTATGATTACTTTTTAAATAGAAGTTGTTTTGCATAACAACATTTTCTGTTCTATAGTTTATGAGAAATAATGTTTCTACTAAAAACTTGCACATCATTTAAAAAACAACAAAAGTGAAGCTGATTTAGCAAAAAAATATTCCGTTGCATGCCTGACAACATAGGCTGTTAAGTGGTTAATGCCAATTATTGTTAATGGAATTATCATTAAAGGACAATTGTAGCTTCTGTGTAAAAATAGGTTTAGAGGACTCTCTCTATATTGAAACAGAAACAAACTTCAAAATTTTTTAACATTAATGTCTTGAGATAATTGGAGATGAAAAAAGTTAAAATTGCTTTGGTACTTCCTTGTTATAGTGGCTCTCACAATTGATATTACACCAACATTGCAGTTGCAATTTTGTCACAGTTGTTGCCAAACTTATATATACATTATATATGTATCATATATGCTGTATATGCTATATGCATCATATGTAAGCCATATTTATCTCATATATACATCACATTATAGGTAATATTTATCTCCTATATTTTATAAATCTGTCATATATGTCTTATACATGTCATATATACCTCATATATGACTAACTTGGTCATATACATTATAAAAGGTCATATAAGACCATAATGTCATACATGTCATATAATTTTGTGATATGTATCTGTTGCTTGGTGACTCATCCTTGAAGGCTGCTATAACAAATCAGTACCTTTGTCCTTTTTTTCCCCCTGTTGTTTATAACCCTACCAGTGGCTGAGAGGTTCTGCTCTCAAAACTGGTAGATGGGAGGTGCTGAGTTCAAACCCCTGTCATGCTCCTCAACATAACAGTTCAGAGTTTTCTGTGGTTTTCTTCGAGCATTGCCATAAATACGGGTTAGGATCCCTTAGAAAGACCCCCACGGAGGGCACTCTCCCCTGGGGCCTATATCCCGTGAGTAGATAATTGGTCGTTATAAATCAACCAAACCAACCAACCCTGTTGTTTATTTTTTTAGGCCTGAAAATTTTAGAATTGCTCAATTTCACATACTTTGATTAGGTTGCTTTAATTTAGGAACTTGAAATTATTCAAAATAATAGATTGAAAACTTCAATTAGAAAGTAATTTTTAATATTGTTTCTAATTTCATTTTCAAAGGAATAAACTGTTATTCAATTTGTACAACTTTGAATTAAACAGAATCTGCTTTACTTAGAATTTTAAAACACAATGCTGAATCAGAATGATATTTAATCAACTACAGGTTATTTGTATACTTAGGGGAAGAAAAAGGAGATAGTTGTCTTGATGATTAAGAAAGCAATATATTTAGACGTTAAATTGCAGTTCCTCTCTTTAAGAACATCCATATAATTTGACAACAGTATTGATTTATTGAAAATTGTTGAAGCACATAAATTATTCTTTTTATTTTCCTATTTATATTATGACACTGTAATTTTTTTTTCTATTTTTCTTCAAATACTTTTTAGGATTTATGTACTTTAAGTGATATTAAGAAAAAATGTGAAAGTTGTTGTTATTGTTGTTTTTATAAGCATCTAAAGACAAAAATTGTAAGTTTATTTCAAAAATGTGCATTTTAGCATTAACTTCAAATTATAGGTGCAGATTCACGGTCGCCAGTCGCCACGTGGCGACTGGATTTTTTTCTTTGGCCACTAACTTTCCATGTCTAAGTCGCCTAAGTCTAAGTGTCTTACAGGGATGCCCCTTTTCCACCGACTGTCAGATTTCTGCTTTTAAAAAAAAAAATTATTTTTTAAATCAATTCTGCACATTTTCTGCGATATTTACCCCTTTACTTTTTCTGTTGTCCATAATTAAAAAACATGATTAAGCATGGATACCACATTTCTGCAGATCTACAAGTTTCCCGTTTTCTTCTTTAAAAAGAAATTATCCCTGAATGTCAAAAATTGTTCAATTTATTTTATTAAAATCTAAAACTTAAAAGAAAATAAATCTTCTCCATATTTTTTTCATATATATTTTTTCTTTTGATTTTTATAGACATACTTTTTGATGCAAATGCTCATGGTGAGCATTTATTTTCAGCTATGAAAAACACTTTGGAAGGGGGGGGGGGGATTTATCTATAGAACAAAAAAGTTAGATAATCGTTTATTTGGGGCCTTACATTAAAAATACTTATTCCTACAAACTGTATACAATTATGGTTGGAAGATTCTATAAAATCCCATTGCCCAATTTTAATAAAGAAAAAATAAATCATTTATTTAAGTTTTGTGTAAATTTTATTTTAAAATATACTGTTTATTACTTTTAAGCTTTAATAGTAAACAATAAATCCCATATAGCCATATAAATGCTATTGTTTTTATGCGTTTGTTTCAGAATGTGGCCACTGGATTTTTTGGGTTTAGGAGCCACTGGCTCCTTACAGATTTTGGGAATCTGCACCTATACTTCAAATAGCACATTGTTTACTGCATGAAATATTATTTTGCAATGGTCATGTTTATTTGAGTGCCTCATCCGCTTTAAACCACAATTTTTGTTGACATTGCTTGCTTTGCATGAAATGCAAATTCAGAAAATTAGCCAATAAATCAATTTGAAATTACTGACAATAATGAGATTAAAATATAGGTGGGTTATAAACTCTTTCCCTGATTACAATAAGTTATTGCAGAAAAACTAATACAATTAGGCATATGCTTATTTCAGTATATTGTAAAGACATTTATGAAGTTTTTAATACAAGTACTTACATCAGTAAATTCGAATGTGAGCACCTTTGGTCGCTTGAAGAATGTCAAGGCGGTATTCCATTTCTCGCCATGTATTGCCCAACATTTGTACTGTCACACTAGACGATCCTGAGCTTGAGTGTTTCAATATATTTTACTGGTGTTGTAAACATTCTGTCCTTCATGTACCCCCAAAAGAAAAAATCTAGAGGAGTAATATCAGGTGAGCGAGGAGGCCATGGTGTTGGTCCATCCCATCTAATCCATCTTTGTCATAAAATAAAAAAATAAAACTTAAGAATATGACTTTACCAAAATAAAAATTTTACAGTATTACATTCAATGGTTATTTCTTAATAATTTTTTGTAATCGGGGAAAGACTTTATGATCATCCTGTATATAAATCAAATAATACAATTAATCAGGGGACAATTTAGGCCAAAAGTGAGACCTGTTTAGGATCCCTTCACAAAATTTCTTTTAATAAAAAAGGCCTCTTCACAACATTCATTTTAATAAAAGAAAGTACCCTTCACAAAACTTCATTCCATAAAGACAAACTCTTCATTAATTATTTTTGTTTTGTTGTGTTTTAAAATGTCTGATTTAGAAATAAAACAAGTTCACCAGATAGGAAAACTTTAGCAGAAAGACTTAAAAAAGTTATTAGAAAAACCTTGGTTCAAATTTGAGTAATTGGATATGATCTTTCGATACAAAATTTTAATTTTCAAAAAAATATAATAAATGTCACAAAAATAACTTTTTCTTTTCACAAAATGGGCCCCCCCAAAAAAAAACTGCATCAACCCCTGTTAATAATATAGTTAAAAATTAATAATATAATAAAAAAATAATATAATTAAAATAGTTTTTCTTTGAAAATAAAATCTAATCAGAATGCAAGTCCCAACATGATTTTTTAGGATGCTCGATACTCATGACTTAAATCCTACCCTAAAAATAATTTAGGCTTTAAAAATATGTGTAATTTTGACGAGGCTTTTAAACAAAGTGCATTTAGTTTGAAGTAAGAAGTTTAAAAATAAAATCAAACTTGTGCAAGGATTTTGCACTGCAGTCTAATATATTTTAGTAATATCTAATATTTTATAGATGCAGGTGTAAACTTCTTAAGAAAAAATAAGGATTAAAAATATCTGCAAACAGCATTAGTCAAGCCAGAATATCTTCTAATTTATTCCATCAAAGTTACAGTAAAAACTGATTGAAAATAGCAAAAGGCACCCGCAAAAAAAAAAAAAAAAAAAAAAAAAAGTATTTAAACTGCATTAGAGGATGACGTCATCTGCGTCAGAAAAACATGGGACAAAGAAAAATAAATTTATTGCATATAATAACAAAAATAAAGCATACCTTTTAGGCTACACGTGAAATAGCATTGCTTCGATTCACCGATGGTATCTTTTTCTTATAAGCATTTAAATTTTACTTTTTAATAATAAATATAAAATAAACCCATGCAGAAACATCACCTTTATCTTTTTTTGTACTATTTATTTTTTTTATAATCCTTATTGAGCATGATATAATGCAGTATTTTAATTTTCTGGCACCATTGATTTGAGAAAATCTTTTATTTATGAAAACAATGCCGATTTTATATTTAATTAACTGCAATTTTTAATTAACGAACATGTTTTAAGGAAATGTGAGTGCACTATGTCAGAAGCCGGTTCGAAAATCTTTTGAATGATACCTCATTCATTGTTGTACATTTTGTAAATGCATAGAAAAAGGGATGTTCTTGACAACAAAAATAATACATGTGATTTTTAATATAAATTAGCATGAATAAAAGTTAAAAGTTCCCTGGACCACATTTTTCAGTCTTTTTTAACAATTTCCAACATAGTTCAAAAGTGTTTATGAATTCGCTTTGTCTATCTGTTTGCTGTCTGTCTGTCTGTGCTCTAACTCGCATAAATATACTTGGATTGCCATGAAATTGATATATGTTATTGAGGTTTACTATGGCATGTTTGGTATTGAAAATGAAGTGTGTAGCATTTATTGTTCATTTACAGGGACACTCAAAATAATTCTGTTACATTACGGTCCATGGGAAAAAAACATTTGCAGTGTATTTTAAGGATATTACACTATTCCAAATGTATTGAAATTGATATATATCACTGAGGTACACTACATGAGGCTTACTATAGAATATGGTGGACATAGTACAATACTGTCTATGAACAATAATTGCTTGAAGTGTGTTTTCAGTTGTGGTAAGTTTTTTTTTAATTTAACTGATTTTTTGCATATTACTTGGTGGGAATAAATTCTGTAGATCCTATACAGGGCTGCACAAAATATATCGATTACATTTCGGTTTATTGGTGGAAATTGCTGAATAGGAATATTTAACTGTGCTATGCGTTTCCTGAACTAAATTTTATCATACTATGTAGTATACATAAAACTCTATAGATCATATACAGGGTTGCACAAAAGAATTCTGATATTTTTCTGACTATTGAAGGGTAATTGCTAAAATTAGGTTTTCATATTTGTGAGTCATTTTCCAAAGCTAGGTGGGGCTAGTTGAGCTTGAACCAAAAGGTAGGCCACCCTATCCGGTTTTACCTTGATCTTGTTTACTGAAAAATGGATGGGGCTAGTTGAGCTTCAGCCAAAAGGTAGGACTTTGGTTTGACTTCGACTTTGTTTACTTAGAAATCAACTTTCACCTTATTAATTCGGTAAAGTTAAAGTATTCCGGAAGTGTTGGAAGGTATTTCATAATCTATGCTTGATGCATGATTTTTTATTCTTATTTATTTTCATTTTTATACATATTTTCTTTATACAAGATACAATTTTCATGTATACCAGCATTTCATGTATCTGAGATTAGGACTCCAATCTTAATACCAATGGAATTTATTACTTTGCTTAAATTACACTGTTTTACACAATCATATTAGAATGGAAATGTGTATTTAAATAGGACAACATACTCTTTGACAGCTGTGTTTTATCCTTTTTTTGTCTAAAACTTCACAGAAAAAAATCAAAATTAAACATCTTTTGGGCCTAATCTCACTGGCATTGATACGAAAATTTGGTAAAAATTATATCATTTCATTATAGTAGAATGTTTCAATTTTCTGAATGAAAATGTATGTTTTTGTTTGAATGTTTAAAAATGATAAGACACTCATGAAAATAAACCTTAATGTTTGGAACACAAATTTTATAAAACCGTGACTTTTTTTTCTTTTTAGAAACATGATATTATTGTGCTGTTAAAAAATTTACCCTTTGTACATGTTTCTTTCATTAAAAATAAATATATAAATAAAAGTTTATTTATTTTATTTTATTACAGCTTTAGAAACGGCCATCAGTCTTGCTCAAGATCTCTGTAAAGTACCCCAGAATTGCATGAATGCTGATAGGCTTTCTGCATATAATGGGACCTATGCAAAAAGTTTTGATGAAGCTCTGCGATTTGAGATAGAAAATGGACTCCCTGTACTTTTTGATGCTGTTAAAGGTGAATGTATTTATTGTACTTTGTTTCATATTATTATTTATTATTTTCTTTTCTTCTAGAATTGTATATTTGAGTTGCCCAAATTTTGGTACTTACGTATCCAGATACCACTGATAATGATAAACAGATCTCTATCCAGACTTTTCTCCTAGGTTTCCTGTTTTTGTAAAATTGTGAAATTCTTTTTACATTTGTGAAAAATTTAGTCATAATTTTGTGAATTTGAAATGATAGTTATATTCATTTTCTTGTTTATACATAAAATATATAAAATATATGTAAAAGTAACTGTCAGGTTTTACTTTTAAATGATTAAATTTGTGAAAGATTCAGTTTGGAGTGGGAAAAGTTTTGTAAAAGGTCTATTTTTAAGACAAAGAATTTTGTAAAGTGTCCTGTTTTAAGGTGAAACATTTTGTGAAGGGTCCTGTATTGAAATGAAAAAAAATTGTGAAGGGTCCTTCAAAAGACCCAATTTCTTCTAAACAGATCCGTGATAAATATTAAAAAAAATAATCAAATTAGTTTGCATTTTTACTTACATATTTACATACATATGTGCTGCATCTATCCAATTTACATGCTCATATGAATACATTTTGCTACATGCATCTTACAACGTAAACTTAAATTAATATGCACTGATAACGTAACTCTAAGTTACTATGGAACTGAAAAGTGGAATAAATAATATAATATGTTTTAGTAAAAATGTATAAAAACATTTTAAATAAAACTTTCTGAAATGTAAATAAAGTATGGGGGGTGGTAATAGGTAAAGGATAATTAAACTGCTAATACAATGATGCAATTATGCCTATGCTATGCGGCTTCAGTCTTTTAATTTAAAAATTATAAATTGTTTTCCAATCAGTCTGATAGTTTTAAGGCTCATTACAATGAGCCTATGCAGTTTTAGGCTACCTAGAAAATTATCAAATGTTTGTTCAAATCAGGATTATTGAAATAACCTAGGTAATGAATGTTTACGCTTATTTTTAGCATAAAAAATGATAGCAGGCGCTTAAAATGTTTATAAAAATATAAAGAAAACTGTCGTATTGACAGATTTGATTTACACACCTGGGTGTCCTAGGTCTTGTTGTAATGCTTTATTTTTGTTTTAAGGTATCAAATTCCCTGCTCAACAATGCAAAACTTTCTGACACATTTTCTGTCTCATTTTTAAACATAAAGTCATAAAATTGGCAGGCCTGACTATTGAAGCCATTTGAAATTGAATAGCGTTTTCTATTTTTGATAATAAATAAATTACATATCAAGTTATAAGTGATTCTTGTCACATGACAAGTTTTTTTCCCTTTCTTGCACTACCACATTGGGAATTTGGTTCAAAATGCAGACTTTGACAGTATTTTCTTTAAAATCTGCTACCTTTACTGAAAAAGGGAAAATGCCATTTGATTACATAGTTTCTGAAAAAGAACACCTGCCAATTTCATGCGTTTCCTAATAAAAATGATTTCAGAAATGTGTCAGAAAGTAGCTACTTTGGATTTGAGAACAGACTTAAGAGTATATTTTGTGCAGGCATTCTGTGCAGATAGGGTAGATTTTTAATGTTTTCCCAGAATTAAATATAAATGATAAGGTTGCTGCATGAAAATAATTATAAAAAATATACAATAGAAAGGCTGTTATTGGCAGATTTTATTAACACACCTGATTGTCTAAGATTAGTAAATGTTTCATTTTTATTTTAAGTGTATATTTTGTTCAAACATCCTGCACAGATATATCAATAAAATATGCAGATTAGGCAGATGTTTAATGTTTTCTCAGCTTTACATACAGAAGATAATGAAAATAATTATAAAAAATATATTAAGCCTTACTAGAAAATTTTATTTTACGTGCCTGGATGTCAGAGATTAGTGAATACCTAGGAATATTTTTAACAGTATAGGCCTATTTTTAATATTTTTAATTTACTGTCTCCCATATAATAAAATCCAAAGGCAAGAAACTGTCTGTAACGCATCCGGGTGCGACCACTCCAGTTTGCGAATCAACCATAGTTAAACGCCATGTTAGGCTTACTAAAAAATCTATGCTACATTCGATTCTGCTGTTAAAATATTTGTAAAAGCATATTAAAGCCTTTAAATATTTTAATTTTGTTTAAAACCTTCAAAAACTATATCATATAAAACATATATGTCACCATTTCTGTAAAAAAAAATTTCTGTCAAGCAAGTTTTTTTTTTTCAGAAGTAGCGGAGATTTATTTCGTAAGGAGGATTTGAGGTTGATTCAGTATACAGGCGCCATCTACTGGTGGATTTTGAAATTATTTCCATCGTAAAAACTCATTATCTGGAATCCTCGGGACCAAAAAGGCTTTCCGAGTTTTGGAATTTTCTGGATTTCGGGTCCTTCCGAAGTTTACGATTATTTGACAAAATTCATGTTTTTTTCGTGATTCTTTGACAAAATTTTCATTTTTTTCTGCTATTCGTTGACAAAATTTGCATTTTTTCTGCTATTCGTTGACAAAATTTGCGTTTTTTCGTTGTCCTTTGAAGAAATTTGCGTTTTCTTTTTGCGATCCTTTGAGGAAATTTGCGTTTTTTGCTATTCTTTGACGAAATTTGCCTTTTATTCCCGATCCTTTGACAAAATTCGAGTTTTTTCTGAGATTCTTTGACGAAATTATCGTTTTTTTCCGATCTTTTGACGAAACTTCACTTTTTTCGCGATCCCTTAACGAAATTAGAAATTTTTTCGCAGTGCTTTGAAGAAATTTGTGTCTTTTCATGTTTTTCCGCGATTATTTGACGAAATTCGAGGATTTTTTTTGCAATCCTTTAACCAATTTTTTTTTTTTTTTTTTTTTTTTTGTGATCCATTGATGAAATTTTACACTTTTTCGGAGTCTTTGGAAGAAATTTGCGTTTTCTTCGCAAGTCTTTGACGGAATTCGCGTTTTTCTGCGATTTGTGAACAAAATAAGCGTTTTTTTCCAATCCTGCAATAAAATTTGCATTTTTTTTTTTCGATCCTTTGACGAAATTCACGTTGTTTCCACAATCATTTGAAGAAATTGTCTACTGTTTTTCTGTGAACGATAGATATAATTGATTTTTCCGGCGACGATCGTTCGAAATTCAAGATATTTATATTCGAATTTTTGGACTGAAGACAAAAATTTTCGAAACCGAATCCCTTAAATTTTTAGGAAAACTTGAACCGAATCACCCCTGATGAAATAAATATATAACTATTTTTTTTTTTTTTGTTTCTAACAAATCGTAATATAAATTAATTTTAAAATAAAATTTGAGAGAAAAATGATTTGTTTTTAATTTCGGGAAGAGGGGACCGTGTTCACCCGCCACCGAAGTAACAATATTTGAGTAATTAGACATTGAAACACAATGAAAAGAAAAAAAAATTAAAAATTGGTAAAATTTTCAGAAAATCTAAAAATTTAGTAAAAACTTTCTAATTTAGAAAATTTTCGAATTTTCTCCTTCTGGATTTTGGATTTCGGGATAATGGGTCATAAACTGTAAAATGATTATTTCTTACCAAACGTAATTAAAATATAAGAAACACATAGTACAGCGTTACTTGCATTTAATCTTGCTTATATAAACAAACAATCAGTTATGTGGTGAGTCTAGCTGTTTAGAAACTCATTGATAACACTTTTTTACAAAAACTTTCACACATGGATTATTTGTTAATATTTAATTTGAATGTTTTGTCCAATCGTTGAACTATTTTAGAAATGTAATACTAAGTAAAAAAAAAAAAAAAATATATATATATATATATATATATATAATCCTTATAATATTATAAATCTCATTGTGTGCAAATGTTAGGCTGAAGCCAGCGTCAAAATGGAGCATTTAATGATCCTGTATCTTTGCATGTAAGTTGATTATAACCCTCAAATGAACATAGGCTGGTTTTTGTTTATTTTATTCAAATATTTTTCTTACTCATTCAAAATTTCGTTATTTTCATAGAGTAGGGGTGCACAACCTGTGGCCCGCGATCGGATTACTGGTGGCCCGCGGATCAATTTCGCCGATCGGACGCGAAAAAATCACGAATTTCGCCGATCAGGTGCCTAGAAATCACGAATTTTGCCAAATTTCGCCCATTGGGTGCGTAAAAATCGCAAATTTTACGATCGAGTGCATATAAATCGCGAATTTTGCCGATCGGGTGCGTATAAATCGTAAATTTCGCCGATTGCCTGCGTAAAAATTGTGAATTTTGGCGATCGCCTGCGTAAAAATCGCGAATTCTGCCAATAGGGTGCATATAAATCGCGAATTTTGCCGATCAAATGCGTATAAATCGTAAATTTCATCGATCGTATGCGTAAAAATCACGAATTTTACCCATCGGGTGCGTGTAAATTGTAAATTTTGCCGATCGTCTACGTAAAAATCGCGAACTTTGTCGATCGGGTGCATGTAAATTGTAAATTTTGCCGATCGTCTGTGAAAAAATCGCGAATTTTGCCAATCGGATGCGTAAAAATCGCAAATTTTGCCAATCAGGCGCGTAAAAATCTCAAATTCCGTCGATCGGGTGCGTAAAAATAATGAATTTTGCCGATCGGGAACGTAAAAATCGCGAACTTTGCCGATCGGGTGCGTGTAAATTGTAAATTTTGCCGATCGTCTGTGAAAAAATCGTGAATTTTGCCAATCGGATGCGTAAAAATCGCAAATTTTGCCAATCAGGCGCGTAAAAATCTCAAATTCCGTCGATCGGGTGCGTAAAAATAATGAATTTTGCTGATCGGGAACGTAAAAATTGCGAATTTTGCCGATTGGGTGCATGTAAATTGAAAATTTTGCCTATCGTCTGTGAAAAAATCGCGAATTTTGCCAATCGGATGCGTAAAAATCGCAAATTTCGCCGATCGGGTAAGTAAAAATCATGAATTTTGCCAATCAGGAATGTAAAAATCGCGAATTTTGCCGTTTACGGGCGTAAAAATCACGAATTTTGCCGGTCAGGTGCGTATAAATCGTAAATTTCGTCGATCATATGCGTAAAAATCACGAATATTGCCGATCGGGTGCATATAAATCGCGAATTTTGCCGATCGGGTGCTTGTAAATTTCACCGCTCGGGCGCGTAAAAATCATGAATTTCGCCGATCGGCACGTAAAAATCATGAATTTTCCCAATCTGCCGCGTAAAATTCGCAAATTTCGCCAATTGGGTGCGAAAAATTGTAAATTTCGCCGATCGTATGCGAAAAAAATTGCAAATTTTGCTGAACGTGTGCGTAATAATCGTGAATTTCGTCAATCACTAGGAAAAAACTATGAATATTGTCAATCACTAGGAAAAAACTATGAATATTGTCAATCACGCATGGAAAAAAAAATGCAAGTTTTTCTATCCTTTCCAACTGAATTGGGTTAAGCTGACTAAGGAGGTGGTTGAGTATAGGCAGCTAACCCTCCTTTTAAAATTAGCTATTTTTATGAACTTTTAGGCCAACCCCCCCCCCCCCCCCCCCCCCCGCACCTTCTTGCCCGAAACAAAATTTTGTCCAACCTATGGATGTTAGCTCTCGATAATCCAGTCATTTTTGTGACTGGCTCTTATAAAGGTTGTGCACCCCTTTGATATCCACATTTTATGACTGAATATGTTAAGAAGTGCAATTTAGAATATGTTTCTCCTCCTCTCCACCTTCATTCATGAAAGCAGAATTTTTTTTCGGCACTGGCAATCTTTAAAGCTAAATTTATTCCTTCAAATAAAGTCAAGGAGTATTTTCACTCTTTGAAAATAATCTTAGCTATATCTCTTGTATAAATACAAACGTAAACTGTAGATATATATTATTGCCAACAGAGCTGAATACGTTGACTGGAAGGAAGGAACCTAGGGGGCTAAATCTACCCTTCCAAAATTTATGTTTTTTTAATCTGATCCCCCCCCCCCCCCCGGTCACCCTCGAAACAAAAATTTTCTGATGGTGGCCCTCGACAACCCAGTCATTTTTGTAAGTGGCCCTTTGCTTAAAAAGGTTGTGCACCCCTATCATAGAGAATAAATGGACATTTTTTCGTATAACAATTTAAAATGGTTAAATTTACTTTACCGTTGCTAATACTTTATCGTTGCCAAAACTAATTCAAAACCCGGAATAATAATTTTTACTCAACAATTTAGTTTCAATTGAAAAATTTTCACGTGAAAAATGAAAATGAAATAAAAAAATTAAAGAATTAAAAAGAAGATTAAATAATATTATTAGAAATAAAACGTATTTTTTTTAGTTTTTGATAATAACACAAGGTTTCAATATGCGTAACCATAGGAAACAGGCGAATAGGACGTCATTCATCGAAAATCAAGCGGATATGCTTTAATTGGTGAAATAAAATGATCTTGGGTTTTTTCTTCACTTTTTTCTTTTTTTTTTCTTTCGTATGGTAACAATACTTGGTGTTTTACCGTCTGCGCACCGCTAATATAACTATACCGTATTTTTTATTTAAATTTTAAAAAAGTAAAAAGAAGTTTAAAAAAAATGGTTGGCAAATTTCAATCATATGCTCTGCAAAATTATTCATGTCGAAAATGATGTCATAGATAGCGATAAATAGTTATTTTCATTCTTAAAACTAAAAGAAATAACTCGATTACCTAAAAAAAAATGACGAATGTTAATAGTTCCATTTTTGTTGATAAAACCTAAAGATTTAATATTATTTTGTTAAAGTAACATAATAATTCCTATGCCAGTATTGAAATTAATTGCCTGGAAACGAAAATTAACAAGAATTATGTCAGTAAAAAGGGAGTTCTCTGGGAAAAAAGAGACTTCATATATTTGAAATAAAACGGGAATTTTCCAATATGTTTTAAAATGAGTGTGAATCAATTCCTTACATTAATAATACAAGGATCAGTAAGTATAGAAAGTAGATGTTTCACGCCATATTTATAATGAAAAATTTAAATGTTTTGCTATCTATACTGATTATTAAGCATGAATATCCGTTATATACAGATGAGAGTTTTCTGCTAAAAATCACATCATAATTTTAAGAAAAGGAAAATGAACATGAATCTATTATATTAAAATATGACCGTGTGTTTGTATTTCGCAACTACTTCTAGACTATCGAACGCAACTCGATTTACTTAATACCTGTTTATCATTGATCCGAGGGTGTCACACAAACTATCAGAATTAAAAAAATTAAATTAGATGCCAAGATTTCTTTTTTTGTAAATTTTAACGAAGTTTATCTAAAAACGGAAAGTAAATTACTCCATATTTGTGTATAAAAAAGGAGAAATAATACAGATCAGTATATATTTTACACCATTTTTTCATTAAAACTAAAAAACAGAATTTATTTTCACTTTGAATAGATGGTGAAAACAAAATCTTGATTTCAGTAAATTATCCGAAAAATAAAAACATATTTTCATGTATTCAAACTTCATGAATCAATTAATTCTGGAGAACAAAAATTGCCTGTCAACATACTGTCATTTAGAAAACAAAATTTGTTTCAGCTATACATTAAAACAAGGAGGCAGAATTGAATTTAAAGAAAAAGCAAATACTATTTCAAATTAATGTTTTTTTTTTTTAAGGATGGCTGTTAAAACGTTTCACAAAGGCATTAAAAGTCAAATTGTTTATCAGGTAAAATTGACATTTGTTTTTACCCAATTCGTCTATTTCCACGATTTTATTTGGCCCTCCTTTTTGCATTGATTGCAATTTCATTTTCGCGATTATTTGGCACAAAATTTCACTTTTTTTAAGACTGAGTTATGTCAAGGTCCCTATAACAAAAAATATTGTATTGTCTCCTATGAAATGTGGTAAATAGTTAGTTAATTATTAACGTTTTTTAATTATTGGGAGTGAAATATTTTGTTTAATTAATGTATTTATTCTTCTTTTAATGTTGTGTGAACGAAGTCACGGGTAACAGCTAGTATATATATATATGTGTGTGCATATATATCCTCATTATTTTTATTTGTAGAAATCATTTGTCATTTTTAAAATGTATTTTTCTACAATACAAACCTTTCAATAATAAATCTTCATGCTTTTTGTTTGTATGAAGTCTTATGAAAATGAAACGCGGATCAACAATCCGTCATTTTTGACGGGGTTATATACTAGTCTCTTTATAATATTTCTTAGTTCACTATGCATAATGTGGATGTCTGTGCCTTTTCCATGATTGGAGGGTTTGTTTTTTTTTTTCATCCTATGGAGTGATCTGCAAAGTATATCATTTAAATTGAAAATATAAAAGTAAACATTATTATAAAGTTTATTTATGAAAAGTATATCTTAAATGAAACTCTTATTTCATTCAAAATTTTATTTTATTGCTTGTGGATTAGTTTGCATCTACAGCATTTTTGATTCAATTAAAATTCATTAAATACCTATATGTTTAAATCGAGGAATCTTCCATGCTCAGGGTCTCCTATAAGTTTGAGTTTTCAAGAAAAGAATGTTTATTAAATTTTAAGTGTTGAAGTAAAAACAAAACAAATCACAGTAATTTTTTGTCACTTGCTGTTTGCAAGTTTTCATTCTTTTAAAATTATTTTGCATTTAACTTTCTTTTTATTATGTCTTGTTTCATTTCAGGTGCTCGAAAGTTTGTAGAAGGTGTAGGTAGACATGGAAAAACTTTGGATAAGCCGCTTTCAGAAGAAGAAAAACAGAAGAGTAAATTATAGCTCTTAAAAAAAAAAATAAAATAAAAAAAAAATAAAATAAAATAAAAGGTGCAATATGTTTTAAAAAGTTAAACTCTTTGATAAATCTCTTTAATAAATCACTTTTGATAAATCACTAAAAACTGCACTTATTAGAAAGCATGCAAAATGTGCAGGATGAGTTTTACAGTGTGTCCAAAAGTTTATTGATGCAGATGAGAGAATTGCAACCGTCCCAATCATCGTATTAAGACATGTGATAGTAAATGCCTTTATTTTTCTTCCTGTTTTAACATCTACTAATATTTTTCTACAAAGAATTTGTAACAAATGAATCTGAACCAAAATTGTCATCCTGACTCTGTAAATGAAATGTGAAATTAATGTCTTCCAAACTATTACATGTGGAAATATTGTAGATAAAAATCACATCCTTCATGTAATTGTCAGATTTGTTGGTGTTCTTTCATTTTTATCTATTCAGATGTAATACATATCCAAAAGAAATTGCACCTTTTTTTTCATATGGAAAGATTTTGCTTTATTTTCTTGTTAAGAATACTTTTAATTAAAATTTTTTATGTAAAAGCAATTACTTTTGAACAATTTTACTTGCATATGCATTAATAAAGGTCTCCGTCATTTTATGTGGTTAATTGATCTCATTAATCAAAAGAAACATTTAATGATAAAACTATAATACAACTACTTTTTTCAAACCCCAATGTTCATAAATAAACAATATAATGATGTTTTAGATGCATTATTGTTAGAAAGTTCATACTGCAGCTTAATTTTTTAGATTAAATTTATTTAGTTTTCATGGTTTTCCATTAACATAAACTTATGAGTTAATTTAATAATTGGTAATCAAGAAAAAAAATGATTTTAATTTAAATTCTGCATTGTTACAATTTTTTTAACTTAGTTATATAGACTACTATTCAATTAATTATTAAAAGCTTACACAATTTTATTTTTATCTTCATGTAATGCAGTTTGATTATTGCAAACTTTACCTCTAACTTATTTAAGCTTAAAGTTCTCAATTGTCAATTTGACAATTTTTCTTTTTATCTAAGAATACATTTTACAATAATACACAGTTTCATTTTTGGTTTGATTATTTTTTCATTTCTCACAAGATTAAAAAAAATAATAATTTTCATTCTAATTTGGCTGCCCCCCGCCCCCTCCCAAAAAAAAAAAAAAAAAAAAAAAAAAAGTAACACCCTTTCCGTGCTTTATGCACTAATTGAAATTTTCCTCACATTAACAGAGGGGATGTCTGAAAAAATTGTATTGCATTAATTTACAATGGCTTTAACTGCAACCACATAAAATGAGGGAAACCTGTATTTGTTTATTTTTTACCATAAAAGAAAATTTTATGATATGTGTTCTTGCTGGTTAAAGTTAATCCTATAATAATTAATAATCTGAAATTAATTAACACATGTGCCAGAAAGAAATTACATGAAAATTTCAAAATTTAATCACTACAAGGTAGTGATCTGATTGTGTTTGCAAATTAACTGATTAAAAAGTGATAAAATTATAATTGTATTATAAAATTACATTGTAAATTATCAAATTTATATATTTTTGTACAGTTGTAAATTAAAAAAATTCTTATCTATTTCATTAAAAAAAATGTATAATGATTTATAATAAATTTATATGTTTATATTTCAATGTGTGTATTCATTCAGTTAGTATGTTTTAATTGTCTGATTTTTTGAGTAATAATTAAATAAGCATTAATTAAACAAATTTAATACCACAACAATTCCAGAATTCTTGTCCCAGAAGTTAATATCTATGAAGCTGCTTGAGTATCTAAGAGGTAACATGTAATCAAGCTCTAGACAAAATAACCTGCTATAAATTGAGGGGGTCAGGGCAAGAAAGTGCCGAGCCACATTTTTGGTGAATTAAATCTAACACTGCAATCTGTTGCTTAATATTGTAAATTATAATATCCAACATATAATTTGTTTCTAATGTCACTTGGTGACAGCACATGTGACAGGTTTTGTTTTTGCCTCGGATGTTTATGCCCCCAATGAAGATAGCTAATTTACAAAGAACATAATAATAATATCTTTAAATTAATACCATATTGTTACTCAGAATATCTCAAATGTTACTAAGACATTGGCAAAAAATCTTTAGGTTATAGATCTTGATTTGAGTATTGGATCAAATTTTCAAATTGAAATATCTAAGAAGTTAAAAAATGGGGCTTGGCACTCTCTTGCCCCGACCGCCTCAATTTTATCTTGGTGTTTAATATGGTAAGTGATGTATTAACATTCTTTTTTCATGGACATTAAATTTTCCTCCTACAATCATAAATAGTTTGTTTATTTCAAAAATAAATCCTCATAAATTTGTATCAAGATATATAATCTTCTCATAATTCCATACAGAGACTTTGGTTTCAGGATAGGACAGGCTATATTTCCTGTGTTGGTTCCTGATACAAATTTTGTAAAACCAGTGAGAGTTAATGAAAATCATGCGTCTATATTAAAAACAACTAGATAATTAACCATACTTGCATAATTGAAACTATTTCACAAATAAGAAGCATACTGCATCTGATTCAATTTCTCGCTTCTGAGAGGGAGCATCGGTGAAAGAAAAACTGTCAACAACCAAGCTAGCGGCAAACATCTGCTCCAGTTTTTGTTCCTGCTCTCTCTCTCCCTTCGAAGCATCCTCCTCTGACCCCCATCATCCACGAACAGTTCATTTTGAAATTCCAGATATGCACTGGGGGAGGGGGGGGTGCATGAGTGTCCTGGCCAACTCAAGTTGACACAGGAGTAATTAATGTCTCTCTTCATCAGATGAAGAAAAGTGTGCTATACTTAGAGGTTAAAAAGCAAAGGATCAGGGTCCATAAGCTGTGTTTTTGGCCCATGAAATAAGACTAAAACTCGATTTATTTATACTGACTTCATTATTTCACTTTTTAATATTAGAAGGTTTATCCTGTACAACTTCAACAATAGTTTTTGCATTTTGTTCGGATTTATATGACTTACACAAGCTCAAAGTTTGTATTATTCGTAGTTCTTGATGAAAAATATGCAATTTCTCCTAATTTTACCTCAATTATTTATGTGAGCGCAATCGTGCAACACTTTCTTCTTTACATATATTATAAAATACATCAAAATGTACACTATATGTAAAAATAAAAGTGTTACAAAACTGCGCTCATAGTATAACATTAAAAATATATATTAAAAATTGAGGTAAAATTAAGAGAAATTATGTATTTTTCATCAAAAACTATGAATATTACGAATTTTAAGCTTGTGTAAGTTATATAAATCCGAACAAAATGCAGAAAAATATTTTTGAAATCATATAGGATAAAGCTTCTAATATTAACAAGTTGGAAATTGTACGTCAAACGTGACAAATGAGGTGTGTTCGTACTATATCTAGTTATATAAATATTCAGATCTTGATGATTTTTAATTCTGTGAAATGAATTATATCGTCTACAGATTAATTTCTATAATAAAATAAGTATCTCGGTCGCTTGACGATTAAACTTCGAAAGCTCCTATAACAAAAAAGAACGGATTTTTAAAAAAATCCAATTTCTTAATAAATGTTTTTATTAATATTTTCTAAAGTTTTGATTCGATTTTTATAAAATTTGAAATGTTTTGACAAAATTCTGCAAAGATAATATATCTTAAATTTCAAACCATTCGGTTGGGTAGTTTTTGCGTTGTTATATGTGGACAGATGGACAGACCAGACGACGACAATAGGTGCTACGTATTTATATAATTACGAACGCACCTAAAAAGAGAAATAGTTTAGTCACTATAACAAAATCAAATTTTAGTCTCATTTCATGGGCCAAAAACAGAGCTTATGGACCCTGATCCTTTGTGCCGTTTAATTCTTTGATAAAAATAGCTTGAACCAGAATATAAATTTCTAAACAGCCATATAAAAACTGTATTATCTCCATATTTTTACTCTATTTGTATCTGTATTTTAAGTCATTTACATCCTAGCTCTTGCTATTTTTATCAAATAATTAAAATCTCTCTGCATATTTGTTAGCATAGTTTCTTCACCTGCTGAAGAAAGACTATTCTGAAACTATAATGATATTTCATTTACATTTACACAGTGATACAAAGACTGTAGTTTTACATCTTCTGAAATTTAGTCTGAGTATTCATTATTTAAAGATGTATTTTGCTTAAAAGTGATAAACAGTACACAAGGCGGCTTATAAATACCTTTTAATACATAGACATGTTTCATAGGCTCAAACGACAACATTTTCAAGATCAAGAATGATAAACTATTCTCTCAAAATTTTCGAAAAAGAACTGTATAAAAACTTGGTTTTATCAAGTTTATTTTTTTAAATTTTGCAAGATTAGTTTATTTATCATTATCGATCTTGAAAATGTTGTCGTTTGAGCCTATGAAATATGCCAATCTATATATTAAAAGGTATTTATAAGCCGCCTTGTGTATTGTTTACCACTTTTAAGCAAAATACATCTCTTTAGTTTAATGATAAGTGATTTTCTTATGTAATTATGATTCTTTTAGTTATTAAAAAAAATGCATAGATGTAATTTTTCTAAATTTGATATAAAATGTTGCTCTTTATGTTTTTTTAGCAGTTGTTTTGTTTTTTTAAATGTATAAAAAGCATAATGAACAAAGGAAAGTATTTTCAACTTTGTAAATTATAGTCAATGGTTGGAGTATCATAGTTGAGATTTATATCAACAGAGCGAAAAATGCTGGAACCAGGACTCGAACCAGGCCCGTAGCTAGACCTTACTTCTAGGTGGGGCAAATATTTTTTCAGGGGGGGGGGGGGCAGATTATTTCTTAATTTTTTTCACGTCTCTTATAACTTGAAAAATATGTACTGTACTTTTAATGTAATTTTTTCTCATTTAAAACGTAAGATCTCTCCAAAGCCAGAATGAAATTTTTAATGTTTGTTCCAAGACACAATAAAAATATATCAAAGACACATAAATAAAATATTTACATTTACATAACGTAAATAAGTTGTTTCCTTTTAATTAAGTAATTTAAATTTATGTAGGTTTTATGTTCGTTTATATTAATAGATGCATTCAAGTACAATTTATTAACCCTTTAGCGGGCGATGGTCACAAAAAAGGACACCTAATTTTAATTCCAAAACTGACAAACGGCACCAAGAATATTTAATTATTTTTTTCCTTTTATAAAGTATTGGAAATTTAGCAAGTTTTTATTTTGTAATAAATTCTTTTGTAAATTCTGATGTCAGTCCATTATTTCATCATTTTAAAAACAGAATTACTCCGCGCCAGAAAGGGTTAAATGATGTTTCGTTATATTTACATCACGCAATAAAGATATGAGAAAGAAAAAACAGAATGAATAAAATAAATAGAACAAGTAACGAGGATGTCTTTACCGATAGTGAAAAAATATTTTTTTTAATTTTCATTTCATCGATGTTTTTCCAATACATTTTCATTGATTAAAGTCGATACAGATGCATACCTGCCAACTTGTAAGGTTTAGCCTTACAATGTAAGGATTTAGGTCAAATTGTAAGGTTGTAAGGGTGACAGGTAAGATTGTAAGGTTTTTGGGTGTAACTAGAAATGATTTTCCAAATATGTTACTTATTGAGTAAAAGAATAAAACTGATGCACACATTGTGTTTATGTTACAAAAACTGCGTGCTATCAGCATTATGGTACGACATGGCAGCCAAGCAGTAATTCACAACGCGTTATTCTATGCCAGAGAATTTTTAGTCGTGCTGTGTATTTTAAAAATTTCTCGCAGCAAAGCCGAATGCAAAACCTAAGAGATTTTGAAACTTTTTTGATTAGACATTTATTTGATTTTTTTTTTTACTTATAATTTTATCTTTTTATTTTAATAATTTAAAAGCATATGAAAAGATTGTTATGAAGAAATGTATGACAGAGAATTGTTTGGTAAAGCCAAACCAAGCCTATTTAAAGTAGATTAAAAAAGAATTATCAGTGCTAAAATTATTTGGGTTATGTCTTTGACTTTCTTTTTTAACTTAAACAGTTACTCGTTTATTTATTTATTTTTGTATTTATCAGTAAATTTTGTATCAAACCATATATTACCGTACCAAATGCTTTCACAAACACCTTTTACTACACATAAATTTTTAAAGATGCACAATGAAGTACGTCGGGAAAATTGTAAGGTTTTCTGACTAGAAATATTGGCAGGTATGCAGATGTAGAGGAATTAACTCGAATCTGTTTTTCTTTCCCCTTTGCCATGGCTTGGATGTGAGCTTCTGATTTTTTGTGTTTTGGAAAACCGCGGACATTGTCTAAAGCATTTTTACAAGTTTTAAAACCATGTTCGGTGTATGCGGCTTCTTTGGATCCGAACCGGTTAAAATGTCTACAAGCATAACAGAATGCTGCGTCCTTTGCCACAGAATATTCCAGCCATTCAAATTGCTTATACCATGCAGCTCGAAAAGAACGTTGATTTTTTCGTGGGAATTCCTTCAAAATAATTTGTTGAACTGGCTCGTCTCTTTTAGGCAAATCGAGATCGAGAATAATCTGGTTTACTTGTAGTAGGTCCGGTTAATGATAATGAATTTTTATCATTACTATTTGCACAATATTCAGGAGCAGGACTCTCTATTTTCTGTTCTAGTCGACGCTTCTTATACATAAATGAACGGATATCCATATTTTCAAATATAACTTGTATTCACAGATAAAGTAATCGGCTCCGTTCACAGATACATACTTATCCAAATATAATATATACAGCTTTTAAAACGAGAACCTTTTTTTTTCACTGTCACCAAAAACTGGTTAGCATCTGGAAACCACAACGGTTAAACATAACTGTAATAAGGCAGAATGCATTATTTTCACAAACGGATTTTCAAGAGTCACTAAATCTATTCCTCGAAATCGTTGAACGGGACACAAAAACATCCGGGTGGTCTTGCACAAACACAGGCCCGCTGTCGGCACAATCACAGGAGCGACAAATTGCACCTATATCGTCCCATTGTAAAATTGCCAAAATCTTTCTTTCAGAAAATAGTTCATACTACTTCTCTATTTATATTTCAGAGGACGGGTAACACAATTTCACACCACAGGTGGTCCAGTGATGTGTCAGAAAGTTAAAGTCCAAAATCACTTAAGTACTAAAGGGTGCTGAGCAATTCGGCTGCTTTGATGGTGCTTGTTTGTGACAGGCGATTTAATAGTAGTCTTGAAGTCAAGATAAAAACTTTTTGCGCAATCCTAACTATAAGCATTACAAATGAAACAAAATGAAGATATAATAATAATAAAAGGAACTTGTAAGAGGCAGAAAATTCAAAATTGCAAACGGACGCTCGGGTTTTTCAAACAGATAAAGTCTTAAAATTCTCACGCTTCTGTTGTTATGTGTTATTCTGTGTCGAGTTCTGAAAAAGCCGTAAATTATGGAAAAAAAATAGCATACAAACAGTATATTTTCATATTTCTTTTTAATGGATTTTTATGAGAGATTATTAAGATTAATACAGAATTAATGTAAATATTGTTAACACTGTATGGTAAATTACACTGCATCAACACTTGCTACAATAACACGGAATCATTTATGTTTAAAGTATTAAACATAGATTATTATACATAGATCTAATTAGCACAACCCAGTGCTGTCTCTGTTTCAGACAAAACAATCCCAGTTTAGGTGCGTTCGTAATTATATAAATGCGTAGCACCTATAGTCGTCGTCTGGTCCGTCCGCAAAAAACAAAAACTACCCAACCGAATGGTTTAAAATTTAATATATAGAATCGTTATAAAATTTTGTCGAGTCATTTCAAATTTTGTGAAAATCGAATTACAAATTAAAAAGATATTAAAAAAGTTTTCTTTATTCTATTAAATCCTATCATACGTAATCTGTATAATAAAAGCGCAAGTCATGTGACTGAGGAAAAAGAATACGGGCTAACCTGCTAACCACTTCTTTTTTCATATGCCAAGCGGTCATTTTTATTCAACATTATTTCTTCGAATAAAATTGCATAAAAGTTACATTTTTAGAAAGATCATTCAAAAAAAGTGTTTGCTCGAGAGATGAGTTACATTAAAAAATGTATAGATTCTGAGATAACTTCAGTAGAAATTAGGTTAATAGCCGAATATCTCAATCCATTAAAGTAAATAAACACAAAAGATTCGTTCATCATGAGTCATAGAAATATTAAACCATGGAGGTAATCATTCATAAAGCAATATCTCATGTTGAATTTTGCAGCAGTCGGGTGTCGGAAAAAAAATTCGCATCTGTAAACGTGGCATACATAATAATAAGAAAAAAAGAGGCATGCTCATTTCGCTCGTAACAGACGACATAATTCATTTCACAGAAATAATAAAGATAATTTTTTTTACATTGTAAAACTAGTTATAGTACGGTCGCACCTCATTTGTCACGTTTAACGTACATTTCCAACTTGTTTGTTTGTTCCTTGCTACATTAAAAATAATAATAAACACTATTTATGCAGAATGTTTAGTGTCGATGAGTCTGTGCAAATATAAAATATTTTTTAATTTATTTATTTCACTGTCCATTTCCTATAAAGCATCACTATTTCTTCAATCGCCGTATATTTTTTGAAAAGAGCTGTTTGTACGTAAAGAGTTGTTAATATTGTTTATGCTTAAGACTGTTGTGACATTAAGGTCACATTTACCCGTAATTAAATAACATATCAGATATCCACCATGAGGTTCCAAAAAAAATATTATATGTATATATATATATACATTTTTTTCCGGCTGAACAACACGGAACTTTTTTGCTATATTCGCACTGTCATTTTTATACATAAAAGCATGAAATTTACAAGTTTTAACTACTAAAGTGATTTAGAATCGAATAACGTTTTTCACTTTTCTATAGATTTTGAGTTGTAATCGATTTCTCCCTTATGAACTTTATCAGACTGTCATGTCCAGAAAATTGGTTTATATCGTTAACTTTGACGGTCATTTTCTGAAAACTGATTTGCTTTTACAAAAAAAATGGAAAATACTATTTAATTTCTTTGTTTTTAATAACAGGACCTGAAAAATTTTTGAATTTAAGAATAGTGAATGACTTTGTGAATGTGTCAGAAGATAACTAATTTGGATTTGTAAAATCGTAAGTAGCCCGGCATATTTTATTCTTTAAATTTGAAAAAATGATTGGTTTATTTCAGAGGCGCCAACTTTTAAAAATTTCAGGGGGGGGGGAGGCGTCGGGGAAGAGTAGATTGAACAGATAAAGGGACAGACCTTTTATTAATTTTTATTTCCAGAGGTCGGGGGGGGGGGCGATGCCCCTGTGAAAATTTCCAGAGAATTTTTATGGCCTTGTAGTCGGCGCCTATGATGGATTTAATTTGTTATCTTGTTCATTATTATAAATATTTTCAAGCCGTAAGCAAAAGTATGAACTTTTTTAAGCTACTTTTGTCATATTATTTCGATATCTGCAAATAAATTCCTTCAAAGAATATATTTTACGCGAAATAAAACATTTTATAAAATCTAAGTATACTTAACAACTTAACAATATCATATCGTTACATTTTTCTTTTTGTTCCTTGATTTATTATTGATTGATATTATTTTGTTCTTTGAAGATTTTGTACTTTAAGATGAAAAGTTATTTATTTTATGTTACATGAAAGTTATTTAAAGTGAAATACATTCAAACGTGTAACGCGGTAATATAATTTCCTCTACTAACCACTTACTTGTAAAACCCGTGGGGAAATATATATATAACTTAAGACACATGTATATTCAAAACAATTCACAGATAATTCTGTAAATTTCTTATTTATAAATTAAATTTATATCATTTAATTAAAACAAATTTCATATTCTATTGGTTAAAGATGATATTTTCATTGTAATTCCATTTCTTCTTTATGCGGAAAAACTCCTCCCATAATTTTTTTATTGTGACATAGGTTTCACAAATTTTTATCATTCACTAATATGTAAGGAAAGATCAGAAGAATGAAAGACATTAGTCCCCTCTTCCCAAAGCAAACAAGTAAACATAACAATCTGTTTCATGGAATTGGAACCAGTTTCATGAAAGAAGCTGCAAACTTGTCATGTACGACAAATTCAAAAACATTATTGTAGGCTGCTTCGCTTTATTTTCAGATTCAGAAGCCTTTGGTTTCAACCCGGCTTTCTTAAGATAAATTTCATATGGTGACAATCCTACAAAGAAAGTAAGCTTTATGGATATCAGTCAATACAGAATTGTTGCTGGGTCGGTACGGGCAGGAATATCCTGCGGTACGGTGTAATTTTTACAAAGCAACAAAGCAGGGAATGTCCTAAGGGACAATCTTCGACAGTCTGTTGTATGTTAAAGAAATAGAGAAAAAAGAAGGTTTATAGATGAAATTTTTTCTGGTTTTGTTTCCAGTTTAAAAACGAAATTGGGAGGAGGAAGGGGGAGGGGGGGGGTCCTCTTTGCTTAGATCTGGCAAGAAGATGGAAAAAATTGGGAATTTAAAGTGAAATAGTGGCTGATAAAGTGATCGGAATGTCCAGTCTCACACTAGATTAGACAAATTATAAAAAAAAATAATAGAAATTTAATGTTGTTTTAATCGGGATGTAAAGTTTCACGCTAGGTCGGGCAAAATCTTTTGCAGGTCGGGCTTTGCCCGACCTGGCCCCCACCTAGCTACGGGCCTGACTCGAACCTGGATACTTTGGCTTGCCAAGCCAATGCTCTTCCTACTGAGCTATTCCAACGATATCCTGACTGGCATATTTCATAAATAGGGGAAAGTATTTTCAACTGGGTAAATTATATTCAATGGCTGGAGTATCATAGTTGAGATTTATTCCAACAAAGCAAAAAATGCCAGAACCAGGACTCGAACCTGGGTACTTTGGCTTGCCATGCCAATGCTCTTCCTACTGGGATATCCTAACGGTATCCTGACTGGCATATCTCACTCTTTTATTTTTTAGACAAGGCTGTGAACTGCAGCGCTAATTTCATTCATCCGAGCTATAACTATAGCATTTTACATGATGAATCTGAAATAGTACGGAAACTCCTGTATACCATGTTATTAGGTCATAATGAATAGAGGAAAGTATTTTCAACTAAGTAAATTATATTCAATGGTTTGAGTATCACAGTATTCTACAAATGTAACAGCAAATGTTTGTGTATCTGAAAAACATATTTAAATATACGCTATTTATTTATATTTAGCTAAAAAAAAAGGACTCTTAAAATGGCAATAAAATGCAAAAGTTCTTATAATTAAATCCATTAGACCAGGGCTGTCCAACGCGGCGCCCTTTGAAGATTTTCTTGGCGCCCCTTCAAATGTTTAATTTTTCTAGATTTCTTTAAACAAAATTCCATCTCGAAAGCTAATTTGCCTTAAAATAATAAATATTTGCATATTTCATACTTTTTTATTACAGGTGTTATTAAGGTTTTTGGCTCCTTTACATGCAAAAGTCCTTAAAATCCCCCCCCCCCCCCACTTTTTCATCTCCAAACCTGAGAAAAATGTAAAGTTAAATTTACTATGACATGTTTTTTGTTCATTTTTTTAGATGAGCCACCTCCAACTTAGGACACCAATGATTAACCACTGTACATACCATTTTAATAACGCATACCACTTTGTCTGTGTATCCTGTAGACATGTGGGTATCGCTATCACTGCTAAAGGGAAATAATATTCTTGCATTTTTCGAATCATTTGAATAATGGCACCCTTGATTGTGTGCCACAAGCTAAGGTGCGCCCTGGCTTACTGAAAGGTTGGACAGACCTGCATTAGACAATGAAATATAAAAATCAAAAATTTCAACTTTTGTCTTTGAGAATTGAACTTGGAAACTTTGAGTTTGGAGGAAAACGCTCTACCACTGAACCATCTAGTCTTCGTGAAAAAAACTGAAATTAAGGCTCTGTTTTAAAATCTAAGAAAATTGCAGAAATGGTCAGATGTCATTAAATTAATTCATTTAATTAAAATAATATAAGACGTTTTCAAAATTTTATGATTTGTCATGTGACAGGAGATATTCAGCTATGAGTATGCAAAATTTGTTTTTTTATTTGTTTTGCAAATTTTGTTATCATAGTATTGGAGTATCAACTATGTTACTCCAACCATTGGATATAATTTACCTAGTTGAAAATACTTTCCTCTGTTCATTATGACCTAATTACATGGTATACAGGAGTTTCTGTATTATTTCAGATTCATCATGTAAAATGCTATAGTTATAGCTTGGTTGAATGAAATTAGTGCTGCAGTTTGCAGCCTTGTGCAACAAATAAGAGTGAGATATGCCAGCCAGGATATTGTTGGGATAGCTCAGTAAGAAGAGCGTTGGCCTGGCAATCCAAAGTACCCAGGTTCAAGTCCTGGTCATGACATTTTGTGCTCTGTTGGAATAAATTTCAATTATGATACTCCAACCATTGAATATATAAAATCAATCAAAGTTTTAATTTTGTGTAAAGAACATCTATGTGGAGTTATTGTATAACTTAACAACTTTACCACAAAATTCTTCAAATGATGAAGCTATACTTTAATGATCCCAAACATGTAATAAATGAAAAGTAGGTAAACATAATTAGTAGTAGATTGAGCTAAATGATCTCAATATGACCACCATCCAGAAATTCAAACATTAAATTCCAGAGAACTAGGTACTTTTATTTTCTCCAATAACATATAACTATCCAACATTCATTTATCTTTTTAGGGTTTTGTTCATGTGATGAAACCCTATTCGTCTCATTCCTCTGTCTGTCTGTCTCACAGAGTTCGTACTCTGAAACTGTATAAGTTAGAGACTTGAAATTTTGCATACTTATAGTTGATATATATTTAATTTTTATTCAGTTTTAATATTTTATTAATCTGCACGAACATTATTATGAAATTCAAATTGATAATTAATATTATGTGAAAGATTTTTCTTATTTTACATTTCATATGAGGTGTTAAAATCTCAAAATATCTATTCTGAAATTAGAAATTTAAACTATCTTTGATGGTATCTGATCATTATATTTCATATTGTGTAATATTCTAGAAGATAAATTTTATTAATCATTAATTAAAAATCGCTGTATTAAACATCAAACCTTATTGTGTGTCTATATCTCTCATACAAAACAAGTGTAACATCACTAAATTCCATGGGTCACAGCTGACCCACCACGGTAGTTCAGATATACAGGAAACATGGTAGTTCTAATGTTAACTTAAGAAATCAAAGCATAATTATTGTATAATACATATATATATATATGTTAAATGAAATTAACTTTGAGTGCCTGATTTTAGCATCACTACTTTTTCACCACCTTAATTTCATTCTATTTCCTGCTTGAAACTGGTGAATAAAACCTTCATTGAAATTGAAGTTGATCATTTAATAGGATCCTTTAATACATCTTCCTGGAGTTGAAATGTGATTCGTTTATGAAAATACATATTCACATTAAGCTGTGCTGATAAGAGTTGCCAGGGATTTGTTTAGGAAAAGTTTGAGATCTTTAAAGGAATCTTAACATATTTTTTTTCATCTTTAAACAGGATCCTTCACAGAATACTTTGCTTTTAAACTACATCTTTCACAAAACTTTTTCTTTCCAAACCAAACCCTTCACAAAATAAATTATTTTAAACTCAAATCTGACCTGTAACCAAAGAACCTATCATCTATTTATATATAAAGATAAAGGATCTTGTTAAAAATAGATAAACAGGAATCTGAATATATCGCTAATTTCCGATTCACAAAAATCATGATTCAAGTTTTCACAAATATTAAAAAAAAACTTTTACATAAAAAAAAAAAACTCTGTGAGAAAAGTGTTTGGATAAACCACTGGTTTCAAGCATCAACTCCAGTTTCATAATATTCCGGAAATATTCTAAAAAATAATAATAAACAAGTGGATAAGTGTGATCGAAGATAGCACAAAGGGTTTCGTTTAATATTCCTTTCAAAACACTTTACAATTTCCTTAATAAATCCAAATAAATTTCATTTCCCCCCCCCCCCAAAAAAAAAAAAAAAAATTATAAAGTAAAAATTTACCGGTCGTCTATTTTTCTCATTTTTTTGAAAATCTGAACTGGTCTGACAGCGGGCGAAGCCTGCTATTATTCTCTGTCATAATAATATCTGTCATGTAGACTAAATGCGATACTTAAAAAAATCAATTTCAAAATTAAACATGTTGTACACCTTCAAAATGTTAAAATATGCAAATATTTCCATAATCGTGTTTTTATCATGATTCAATACGTTCCTCAAACTCATATATTTACTATTCTCTATTCCTCATATAGATACTTGCTTTGTATTATTCTCAAACATTTGAAAAATTCGTTAAACTTCCAATATGACGTCAGATTAATTTTCTTTTTAATTCTCTAATGACGTGACATTAATCTGTTTTCTGTACATACACATACTCATACTCCTTGTATTATTGAGAAATGTTTGAAAATTTCCGTTTTATTACAAATATGACGTCATATTAATCTTTTTTTTTAATTGGTGAAACTTTTTATTTCATTTTTCATGTGGAACTCTTTCAATGGATAATTAATTACTGTAGAAAGAATTTTATTGTGGATTTTTAATTGTTGGCAACTGGTATAACAAAAAATGTTTAAATTTAATAGGAAAAGGCTGTTAGATTTTTGGTTTTTTATCTCTATATATCAAAATAATACAAGTTTTTCAAATTAAAAATTTTTTGAGCTTCATAGTAGGTATTTAGCTATAAATACACAAATTTTCATGCCTGTAAGTTATATAGTTTCTGAGAACGGCTCTGTGACGGACAGACAACGGAGCAAGAGTAATAGGGTTTTGTGAAATGAACAAAACTCTAAAAAAATTCTTCAGGGCTGTTTGTCAGTAAACTTCCCGATTCTCCTCGCTAATATGCATCGTTAATATTTAAAATATTTCCTCAGGAAATTAATATTTTCAACTTCTTTTTCTGTGTACACTTCTTGAAAGATGTGTTCTTTTCTTAGTTGCCAAAATATTTCTAAAATATGGGCTTAATTTATAATTTTATGTGTTAAAATCTTAGCAAAACTGAATAAAATTTTAACACTTCACATAAAATTAAGTAATATAAATATTTTGATAACTAAGAAAAAAAAGAGACATCCTTTAAGAAGTGTACACAGAAAACAGAAGTTAAAAATCTTGATTTCCTGAGGAGATATTTTAAACGAATGCATCCTACAGCCATAGGTTTAATATTAGCGAGGGGAATTGGGAAATTCACTGACGAGCAGCCTTAAGCCACTATAAGGTAGTTCACATATATTTTAATCCTGATTATGTTCTATATCCCATTTTCAAACTTCTGTTTGGGGAAAGGAAGATACAATATAACTTTCTTGCTGCTTCCATACCAGAGTTGTAATGGGTAGTTGTCCGGGTACCCACCCGGGCTGGGTTTTTTACAACCCTGCTCCATACTCACTGTAGAAAACATCTAAATGTGTCAAACAGTTTTTGTTTCATAACTCTAGATTTTAAAAATTCAGGAATATGTCACTCGCCAAAGTGGCTGATATGAGTCAAGTTTTTCTGTCCACACCTAGATTTCTACTCGCCATTTGGTGAGTGATAAGTGTTATTCGCTAAACCTGCTTTGAGGCCTTTAATGTTTTGAATAGGTCAATATAGGATATTAATATTTACAAGACTGTTCTCAGATTGACGACAGTATTGAATAACCAGTATTTGTTATTAAAGTGCATTAGATTAATTAAAATGCAACTTTAACACAGTGCAAATATTAATATCCACATATAATATTAATCTACTCATATCAATGATTTGGTTGCAGTTAACAGAGCAATATTATTGCATGCAAATTCATAATTGCTAATATTTTAACGATATGTCGTTGCACCTAGTAGTAGATAAAAATAAAAATTTATGTGAAACATGTAAGTTTATTGTATCTTTTCATGTACAATTGATAAATAAACAAAACTCCAATTTTTTTTTATAAAATTTAAATAAATTTATTATAAACAAGAGCACAACACAGCAATTAATCACACTAGAAAATTATTTTTAATTAAAGTTTAAAAATAAATTTTGTTAATATTGATTATATGTAATAAAATGTACATTTGCTGATGGTTAAAATTATAAAACTAAAATGATGCTAATAAAAAAACTAAATGAAATGCAAGATGAATTGATAACTGATGTTATTTTATAGTCGATACATTCAAACTAGCAGAAAAATTATTTTTATTTGTAAAGAACTACTGTATTTCTTCATTGTTATATCATTTTCAACAATTTATTAAAACTGCTTGCATTGCATAATCAGTATTTGTTATTAAAGTGCATTAGATTAATTAAAATGTAACTTTAACACAGTGATAATCTTAATATCCACTTATATCAATGATTTGGCTGCAGAGAACAGTGTAATGCCAATTGCATTCAATTAATTTTTATTTGTAAATATTATTGTAAACAGAAGTTTTAATTGTAAGTTTTTACCATATTAAAAAAATGTTTTGTACAAGAAGATACACAACAGTGTAATTTGAAACTTAAAAGTAACTATGTGTTATATATTAATGTATTTTGAAACTTGTCAGGATTTGACCAAGTTTAAAATGCATATTTTAGCAGAAATTCATTGATAATGCACTACTGAGATCACAATCCTATGATCTAAGTGTACCTTTTCAAAATACTTTCTTTTTCATGAAAAATTTAAAATTTATTTATTTATTTGATTATGTATAAGTTAAAATCAACTTTCTTCAGTTTTTATACTCAAAAATCTATTGATAGAAAAAAAGAATATGTGTATTATCTATTGAAATGGGAGTAGTAATATTTTACATGCTATCAAATTCGAAGAAAACCAATTTTTAATTTTATTCACATATTTATATTTTGATCTCTGCAGAGTTAATTCAATTTAACAAAGTTGTGTGTAATAAAGTTTAATTATTTGTTTTTTTCTTCTTTAATTAAACCAAATAGCATTTTGTAATCTCAATTCATAGTAAATAAAATATGTCTGATATAATATATACATATATATATATATGTATATATAGATAGATAGATAGATAGATAGATAGATATAATAAATGCTTTGTCTTTTCATTTACTTTATTTAAAAAAAAAAAAAAAAAAAAAAAAAAAAAAAAAAAAAAAGATTGGTCATGTTTTCATTTAAACATATTTGTTTTCAACAGAATGGGTTAAAATAAAATCATTATTACCTTTTTAGTTAAAGCTATACCAGCACTGGTGTCAATGGTTAATAAGATCTTACCTTATTATATATATCAGAATATTAAAGTTATAAAAATAACATGGAAATAATAGAATAGTACAGAAAATTTGAAATTTTTGCTAAAAAGATTAAAATTTTAAAGTATATTTGATCAGAAAGTTTGTTTGTGCTTTTCTTATTGGACATGCATATATATTTGTTTGAATGTATTGTTTCATAAAATATTCTATCTGATAGTCTTTTTTAAACAGCTGTATAAAAAATAAAAAATAAAATATAGCTTTTAAGCTTTAGAATAAGATAGATTTTTCATATTGCAGATATTTGCTTTACTCTTCAATAAATAATCAGATGATATTTATAAGAATGAAATACATCAACTTAACAAAAGTTACTATATATTTTGTTATTTTATTATATTCTTATTTTGTTTTACCAATACACAATAAACAAATATTTATGTACACAATAAACAAATGATAAGCTTATAAGAATGAAATACAACTTGAGAAATTTTCTTTATATTTTTTTGTTATATTATACAATATTGTTAGTTATTTCTTTATTGAAGAGAAAACAAAATGCCTGGATATATTAAAAATCTGTTTCGTTTTGCAAAATTAAAACTATTATTGTTATGAAAACATTTTATGTTATTCATTGACTTAATTTACTTTTTTTTTTTCCAAATAATGATCATGATCAGATATTATTGTATAAAATTATAGAACATAATAATTTGAAGGAGGGGGAGAAAATAAGAAAACAAGCAAACAAACTTCCCGGTTACCAAATTCTTTCTAAATTTTTGTGAATTTACAAAGTTGTGGTAATTTATGTCTTTCTGAATGTTTACTATTTATAGAAATGGAACTTCATGATGAATGCTTCTCCAGAAACTCTTTCATCCATTATTCTTTCGAAATGTCTTTATAATAAATATACACTTAATACAATTCAGTTTCAAAAATATAATTCACACATTTCTTTTCTCTTCTTTCTTTAATTTCTCCCCATATGAATGTGGTACATCTGACAATACAAACATCTTATAATTAACTATCCATTTTCCTTCACATACTGTCTAATGTTTTATTATTTTTTAACTCACATCTGTGTTGAAATGGTTCCTTTTTAATTAATAAAGAGAGATTTATTGCATCCCAATCTTTTTCATCTAGTTTAACTTATGCAGACTTTCTCCATTCTTCTTTTTGCCTCACAATCACAGCAGTATTTTGCTCTGATGAGAGGAAACTTTCTATTGCACTGGTGGCAATAAGACTAAGCACTTCATTAATATCATCAATCCACTTTTCAACACACATTAATTTTTCAATACACATTTCTCGTAAAATAATTTCTTTTTAATTTATAAAAAAAATGTTTATTTTATCTCTATTTACTTCATCTGGTTTCATTTTATTTATGCAGACTTGCCCATTCCGCTTCTTTTTTTGCCTCACATTCACAACAGTATTTTGCTTCAGTGAGTAGAAACTTGCTATTGCACTGATAGCAATAAAATGTCAATCACAGATTAATTAACTTTTCAGTATACATTTGTATTGAAATAATTTCTTTTTAATTTATAAAGAGGGGTTTATTTCATCCTAATCAATATGATCGAATTTGACTTGTGCAGACTTGTTCTATTTCTCTTCGTTTTGCCTCACATTCACAACAGTATTTTGCTCCAATGAACAGAAACTTGCTGTTGCACTGATGGAGATAAAATATCAATGGTATAAATTCATTCTAATTTATTAAAAGAAATCTATTTTATATAAATTAACTTCACCCAGTTTGACTTATGCAGACTTTTCCCATTCCTTTTCTTTTGTTTCACATTCACAACATAATTTTGCTCCAATGAGCAGAAACTTGCTGTTGCACCAATGACAATAAAATGTCAATGGTATAAATTCTTTCTAATTTATTAAAAATAAATCTATTTTACATAAATTAACTTCACCCAGTTTGACTTATGCCAACTTGCCCCAATCCTCTTCTTTTTGCACCACATTCACAACAGTATTTTGCTCCGATGAGTGGGAACTTGCTGTTGCACTGATGGCAATAAAATGTCAATGGTACAAATTCCTCGTTGCTTTCTCTGCTCAGCGGAGGCAGTGATCCACCACTGCTGCTGCCACTACTTCCAGTTGACATCATGGAAGCGTCCAGGTCACCATTCCAGCACAATTTTGACATCCAGGTGCCAGGCAGCTCGCTGCTTGAGACCTCGGGTAAGGTGGAATTATCCGTTAGCCTTTTATTCCAGCTGAGAAAAAAAATGAAAGATGTTTTTTAAGAATTAAAATAATTGTTTAGCATTAAAAAATATATATATTAAATTTGTGTTGTTGTGCATTTTTGAATTTTTTGTAGAAATATCTTTAATATGATGTAATGATTTCAAAGGCATAAATGTGTTTGGAAAGAGATACCTCTACCCTCTATGAATAATGACAACCTTTCAATGCAAAACTGGTCGAACCTGCGTAACACTGCGTAAACATGGGTTGGATTTCCTTAGAAAGACCCATAGGCATAAAATTTTGAAAAATATTGGTGGGGCTCAACCCTTTTTTTACAAATATGTGTATATGAGTGTAAAAAAAAGACCGATTACCAATTTAATGTTGCTTTTTTAACTCCCTTTTAAAGAAAATAAACAGAATCGTATACTGATAAATAATCACAAGTTAAATAAAACATTAAGACAATATCAAAATTTGAATGTACAAAGCCGTTTATAAAATGATACTCCTCGCTGACATTCGTGAATCATTTATAATAAAATAACAATGAAAGTTGACTTTGAATACGTCTTTTTTTCGGAATATGGATTTTTTTTTCTATTTTCATTTTTTATATAAAACAGTTCAAACATTGCGTGAATTTTATTCTAATAATAATAATAATAATAATAAGAACGTAAAGGGAAATTTTTTTTCCTAATGTCGTTTATTCCTATAACAAAAGAAAAAAAATGGAACATTTAAAAATTTTATAAAATACTAGAAAGTAAAAAAAAAAAAAAATATATATATATGTATCCATTTTAGAAATTATTGGTAGGGCTCAAGCCTCACAAGCCCATACAACTCTACGTCTCAAAGACCCCTACTGAAAGCAACCCCCTCCGACACATACTTCCTCGGCATACATCCCTTGTACAGATAATCGACCGTAACAAACACCAACACAACTCAACTAAGTAATGCAAAACTGGCATTTCTGTAGATTGTTTGGTTATGTAAGTTAGAAAGCTCTCTTACATTTTCTTAACTGGATCTTTATTAAGTTTAACTTAACTTATGGCATATAATGATAACTATTATAATTTTGTAATAAACAATTTGTAACATTTTTGAATAAATGAAGCAATTTTTTTTTTTTTTTTTTTTTGTAATCAAAGTAACATCCTTAATATGATGTTGTGATTCCAAAGGCATTATAAAGCAGCAGGAAGAAAAAGATAAAAAAAACCTGCACCCTCTATGAATAGTGGGTTAATGCTTGAACCTGCATAAGTACCGATTAGGTTCTCCTAGAAATACCCTACTGAGGGCATCCCATCGGCCTATATCCTTCGCGCAAATAACCGGATGTTACAAACATCAACACCAACTTAACCAACTAATGTAATATGTAAAACTGGTATATGTGTAGACTGGACGGTTATTTAAATGAAAAGCTTTCTTATTTTTGCTAAACTCAAACTTTATTAAATATAATCTAACTTGTAGCATAATAATGATAACTGCTATAATTTTGTAATAAATAGTTTTTACAATTTTTTGGCTAAATAATATATTTTTAAAATTATTAATAAAATAATATATTTCATTAAAGATATTAAAAAAATACAGTAAAGTATTCGTTGCCAATAAATATTTTTATGGCTTTTTTTTAGAAGCATTTTTTTCTCTCTCTCTCTCTTTATTGGAACATGTACAAGTAGTACAAATGCGAGGTAGGTCCAACTTTTTTGATGTATAATCAGGGCCGTGCAAAGAGGGGGGCGGAGGGGGCCTTCGCCCCGGGCGCGGAAATTGAAGGGGCGCCAAATTTATACTACCAACCACGGTTTAATTTATTTATTTATTATTTTTTTCGTTATAGATCATTTTCTGGGGAATTTCTTTTTCTCTTTTCATCATTCTTTTTTTTCTATCTCAAAATATCATGATCTCTCCAACAAATAAATGCAATTTTCTCTTATACTATTTAGTTGTTTGCAATTTCTGAATTAAAATGAAACCTTTTAAAGTTCCAACATAAACGCGAAATGTTTATTCAATAGAATTTATTTCTGTTTCTGTACTTTATCAGTTTTGTGTTACCTGTCACAAAAAGAAGGAGTGGGGGGGGGGGGGGGGGGGGCGCCAAATTGAAACTTTGGCCCGGGCGCAGTTTTCTCTTCGCACGGTCCTGCAATTTTTACTGGATTAGCAGTTCCATAATTCCTGATCTCTTATTTATAAAATCTAACGTTAATCAGTTGGAATCTTTGAATTCAACAATAATATCAATTAATTCAAATTAAATATTAAACAGTGTAAAAATCGAAGCAGAAATTACAAGAACATGGAGTTCAAAGAACCCCTGTGTACATGATTATGTGGTGCTGCCATCTGTTATCAATAAACACAAGCTTTCTAAAATTAGCGTAGCCTACGATGATGCACTTCTTTCCCTTATCAAAATAATTTACACACTGGTGTGATATAATAAAGCAAAATAACTTCTTAATAACACCACAAATTAAGCGAACACACTCTTAAATATTTTTGGCGAAATTAAAAAAATTGTCTGGTGCTGCCATCTGTTACTGAAGAATACAAGTGTTATAATTTAAAGACCTGTTTATGGTGAAATTTATCCAAATTTTTTTCAAAATGTAACTTTTTTTTCTTGATACGATCACCTTCAAAGGGCGGAAAAGAAATGATACTATTAAAATATGATATTAAAGAAGAAGACCTGAAGAACTTTGGCATTACTAAGTAGATTCACATTTACTAATGAAACTAATACAAGTAAACAAGGTAGTTTATTTTAAGGGTATTGGTCAATCAGTCATGCATAAATAGAAAATAATTAATTTACAAACCTATTCGTAGATCCACCACTGCTGGAAGAAGACCTACTGACGTCAGAACTTCTGTTAAGAAAAAAAAATGTTTCAAATTATATTTACTAATAAATCTAAATGAATTAAAATTTTTACAATGAAGTTGTTCCATTGCAGATTTTTTTTTTTTTTTTTTTTTTTGTGACGTTCAATAAATTGCCACGTGATTGAACTTATATGATAAAGGATATACATTTGCACACTTTGTTTGTTTGTTTGGCTTGTCTGATAGATCTGCAATTCAAAATATAAATAAAAATTTAAACTTAAAAAAAATTGATATTCTGGGGATATATATATGAAATATATGTTTTTCGTAACGTATACATATGCAATTTCATATTCAAATGTAGCTTGCATCTATTTTGTCTATTAACTATCATGCATCTTGTAAGACTGTTCTCAAATCCAAACTGACTACTCTGTGACACATTTTTTAATTCATTTTTGTTCGGAAACGCCTGAAATGGACAGGTGTTGTTATTCAGAAACTATGTCATCAAAACACGTTTTCTATTTTTTGGTAAAGGCAGAAGATCTTTTGGAAAATACTGTCAAAGTCGACGTTTTGAAGTGAATTATCGCCGCGCCGAAGCGAGCAAGAAGAAAAACACGCTGTCACTTGACACGAATCACTTATAACTCGATAAGTAATTTATTTATCAAAAAATGGAAAATTCATTTCGATTCCAAATCGCTGCAATAGTCAGGCCTACCAATTTTACGCCTTTGTGTTTTGAGTCTGAAATTATGTCAGTAAGTTTCGCGTTGTTGAGCAAGTCATTTGAAAACCACCTTAAGCACGCATATTGATTGTTTTCCATTCTATGACGGAGATATTATGTCTATAGTAAACTTTATTTTTACATTTCTATGATTCTACACTTACTGCAGGTTGTCTCTGGATCTAGGGCTGACCAAAATTGTTCCCGATTTGGTTCAGCACCTCCCAAGGTCAGACTTGTTTGACTTGACAACCTCTGCACAGACAAGAAAACCAAGTCTGCAGAGCATAGTGTCCCCCTCGGTCTCCTTTATTGAGATCTTCTGTCGGAAAACGCGACAATGGGCAGCAATCGCATAAATTTAATAATGAAACACGTTGGTCTGTTTAAGGCTGTTCGTCAGTGAATTTACCGATTCCCCTCGCTAATGTTAATCCTATGCATTCGTATATTTAATATATCTCCTCAGGAAATTATTATTTTTCACTTCTGTTTTATGTGTACTGTTCTTAAAGAACTAAAGTTCTTATCTTTTTTTCTTAGTTGTCAAAATATTTCTAAAATAGGTGCTTAATTTATAATTTTATGTGTTTAAATCTTAGCACAACTGAATAAAATTTTAACACTTGACAGAAAATTAAGTATGTATGTTAGAAAAATTTTGACAACTAAGAAAAAAGAGACATATTTTAAGAAGTGTAAACAGAAAACAGAACTCAAAAATATTAATTTCCCGAGCAGATATTTTAAATATACGAATGCGTGCTACGCCCATAGGATTGACATTAGTGAGGGGAATCGGGAAATTCACTGACAAGTAGCCTAAAGCGTTCTACAGGAGTGGGCCCTCGCTGCCGGAAAACATATTTCCCACGTGACACTGGGCAGCGAGTGGCATCAAAGCCAGCTGCATGTGTATTATCGTCCTTGTTTCATGTTTATTGCAATATCTCTAGATTTACATTTCTGGTTTGCGATGTGACCGCCATTCATAATAAGGGACCTATCATGTCAATTAAGTTACTCGTTCTATTTTAAAAATACTACATATGTTTGTATATTTTCGTAATAATCTCGTTGCAGCAAAAAGAAAAAAAAAATCTATGAATTTTGTATAGTGGGAAGGAGGGTCGTGTTGAAATTGAAAAAAAAATGTATATTTTTTTCAAAATTAATAGAATTTTTTCATTAATATAATCTCATTTCTTAGCATATTTTGAACACTTTCATTGTCTATTTAGCCCCACCAGCGGGCTACGTAGACGGAAGCTGATAGACAGGAGGTGCTGGGTTCAAACCCCTGTCACGCTCGTCGACCTAATCGTTCGGAGTTTTCCGTGGTTTTCTTCAAACCTTGCCGTAAATAAGGGTTAGGATCCCTTAAACAGACTCCCACGGAGGGCACTCCCCCCTAGGGCCTATATCCCTCGAGTAGATAATCGGCCGTCATAAATCAACCAACCATCATTGTCTATTTATCACCAATAAGTAAAAAAATTAAAGCAAGTTTAAACATTTTTGGTACACCCTAGTATACTGTGTGGGTTCTTATTTATAGATGTTGATAAAGTATTGCTATTTTCTGCTTGCTTGCATTTTATAGTTAATGAAGTAATATATTGCATCTTATTTGTGTCGTCCGTAATGTAAAGAATCTGACTTTCAAAAGAGTTTAAACAGATTAAAAAAAAAAAAATACTTACTTATAACCCCAGTTATCATTATAGTTTTTGTTCGTCTTGTTTCCACCTGTTACTCTGACACCGGGTACTGTTTTAGGACATCGGTCGGTTATTCTGCTGGTGCTTAACAATTCTCGTAACTGTTCTGCTGTCAAGGATTCTTCTAAGTTGAAATTTCTATGGAATATATATATATATATATCTTAATGAATTAAGATTTCCTGGTAGGTTTTATTTTTTAAGAAATTTTTTATATATGAATATATTTTACTATAACATTAATGTATAATATTATTACATGCCATTTTTAAATAATAGATTCGGTCATTTTTGTTATACAAACTTGCAAGTTATGTTTTGATTTAAAAGGTATATAGATATACAAACATACATACATACACACACACACACACACACACACACATATATATATATATAATAAAACTTTTGTTAATAATAACAATTAAATCACATAAAAAATCGACAGTAATATACATAACTGTAATCGTATTTAACTTTTACATTCATCCCAACATATCCGGACTAATTTAATTAATCTAAAACAGTTCTATGATACAATTATACACTCTCTTTTCATTTTATCACGGTGAAAGCATTAAGCAATCATTATCTGTTACCAGTTTGGGCATTTATTATATCTATAACAATTCTAAAACCAGGAAATATATTATGGAGGGTGGGCGTGGACTGCTGAAAAAATTATAAAAATATCAAAAACCACAAAAAATTCAACATATGCAAATATGTCCAAAAAAACTTGTCCAAAAATTGAAATGCCATGAAGGTGAGTTGAGGTCGAAAATAGTTAAAAACATTAAAAAGAAAAAAAAAGGGCTAAACATTTATACATTTATTCGTCATACATTGTTTTACGTATTACATTTTATTCTTGGCTATACTAGTACTCTTTTAATACTTTTTTTTACAAATATTTATTACAATTTGTAATAAATATTTGTAAAGTAATTATTTATTATTAATTAATATCTATTTAATAATAATTATGAATTTTTATATAATTTTTGGTCATTATTATTTTTATTATCATTGTTTTACATCATACTTCTTTTATCGTCTTTTTCACTTCTACATAAATATTTAATTATGTAATTTCACTCTTCAATTTTTTACCAAGTTACTGTCTTTTTAATCTACATTTAGGTAAAGTAGTTATGTAGTTATACATGCTACTTCTAGATGGCAGCACATGTTTTAATTTTCATATCATTTTTAGGGTTTCGTTCATCTCATGAAACCCTATTACTCTCGCTCCGTTGTCTGTCTGTCACAGAGCCATTCTCAAAAACTATGTAACTTACAGAGTTGAAACATCGTGTATCTATCTGAATACCAGCTATGAAGAGCTCAAAATATTAAAATTTGAAAAATTCGTATTATTTTAATAAATAAAGATAAAAAACTAAAATTCTAACAGCCTTTTCCTATTAAATTTAAACATTTTTCGTTATAGCAGATGCCAAAAATTAAAAATCCACGATGAAATTCTTTCTACAATAATTAATTTTCTATCAGACGATTTCCACGTGAAAAATGAAAATGAAATAAAAAGTTTCACCAATTGAAAAAGAGATAAATATGAAATAAAATTGATTGACGTCATAGTGGTAATAAAACGGAAAGATTTCTCAATAATACAAGGAGTATAAGTATGTGTATGTACACAAAGCAGATTAATATCACGTCAAGAGAATTAAAAAGAGAATCTGACGTCATATCGGAAGTTTAACGGATTTTTCAAACGTTTCAGAATAATAGAAAACGATTATCAATATGAGTAATAGAGAATAGTAATAAATATATGAGTTTGAGGAACGTATTGAATCATGATAAAAGTCCGATTATGGAAATATTCGAATATTTTAACATTTTGAAGGTGTACAACATGTTTAATTTTGAAATAATTTTTTTTTTTTTAAATATCGCATTTAGGGAAATTCGAAAGATAAATGAATATCGCTAAATGAAATTTATTTGGATTTATTAAAGAAAGGATAAAGTGTTTTGAAAGGAATATTAAACGAAACCATTTGAGCGATCTTCGATCACACTTACCCACTTGTTTATTCTTTCTCCGACATCTCACATGCTAACTTGCTTGTCCAAGGCACGTTTATTTAATCTTATTCTTATTGCATCTTTGACATTTTTTTACTTGGTGAGTTGTTTTATATATCTTTGCGTTGATTATCTTCTTTTGTTGAAATGTCATTATTTTTTGGTTGTCTTAATTTCTTTCAATTATTGGTTTTCCGTAATTATAAGGAGCTTAATATTGTCATTTTTATGCTTAATGCTGACAATGTTCGAAGAAATAACATATTTTTACTATGAATTATTTTTATGAAGCTCCTCTGACGAATCCATAACATATTAATAGTTTCCTATTTTTGCATTTTCAATGCATTGGGTTTAATTTTTGTATTATATTTTCCTTTGATTTTTACACGTGTGATTTCATTTGCATTATACATATATAGATTATGAAGACGCTCCCTCCCCCCCCCCCCCATCTAAGCTTAATTTTTTTAAACGTACACTTAAAGAAGACATAAATCCACATCAAATGTCTATTTTCTTTTTTATGCATCTATTTAACAGCCAAAAGAAAAGCGGAACCGGGAAGGGGGGTTCCACTTTTCTTCCCCACTTCATTACCCCCTATTTTATAGCCAAATAGATGAAGAGAAAAAATAAATTAGCCATTTCATAGGGAATTATGCTTTTTTTAAATGGATGTTAAAAAATTTAAGGATTTAACTTCATAGAAAAATGTAATCAAACTCTGAAATTTTTAATACAAACACCCAATTTTGACATCATATTTAAATTTTCAGAAGCATTTTACCTTGGAATACTAAATGAGAATCCATAAGGTCAATTAGTTTAGGAATTATGTACGTTTAAACTTTGGAACTCCTACTGTTGAGTTCACATTTTATCGTTTCAAAACAAACTACAATGCGAGTTAGTTTTCTAAGGATAACTCGAAAACTATTTGGAGGAATGTGCAGTAATTTTGGATTCGCATATTTGCAGTTTCTAGAAATGGATTTCTGTTATAAAATTCATAGATTACAATTCATATTTTGTTCATCAATTAATTTCAAAATAACCATATAATAATATCACCATATAATAAGATTATATCAAGCAGAAACCATCCAAATAAATTTCAAAGAAAGTAAAATAATATTTCCTTCCAGTCTATACTATCCATCCATAATAAGAGAAACCATAGAGATACTAACACGCAAAAATACAATATGTAACGATGCGGCATCTTTTAATTTACCGAAACTGTGGCTCGAGTTACTCCATGGTCACAGATATGAAAATAAACAACCAAGTAAAAAAAAAATAAAAAAAATAGATAACGTGCGAATTTTTAAAAAGTACATGAAAATAATAACTTCAAAGCCCGTGAAATTTTGGAATATTCTCATTTTGTTTTTGAAAATGACTCGGAAAGAGTCGAAATACGTAAAACAACTAATAAAAGTTATTTTAATTTATATTATGTTGTTAATTTACACCTTTAGCATTTAAAAAGAATATATAATTTCAAAAAATATATATTTTAGAAATAAATGTTCGAAAAAAATACAAATTTGCAACCTATGATTTAAAAAAACAAACAGAAATCGATTTATAGAAGCATTAAATATGCAAATCCAAAATAACAGCTCATTCCTCCAAGTAGTTTTTAAGTTATGCTTAAAAAACTACTCGCATTGCAATCTGTTTTGCAACGATTACAAATGAATTTAACATAAGAACTTCAAAACCGTATCTCCTACTGCTTTATAACTAAACAACTCTACCAAATGACTTCCCATTTGGTATCTCAATGTAAAATTTGCCGAAAAAGTCAAATATAATGTCAAAATTAGGTGTTCGCATTTCGAAGTTTGATACATTTTCACTATGAAGAATTTTAGCACGAAGCCGCTGCGGTCGTCCGACGATGTCAGGGTCCCGAACCCTACCCTTCCCGCTTTTTGAAGTCTTTAATTTATCGACTTTCGCTTTTAAATTTGTCCGGTGGTACCGTTTTATTTATTTATTAGATTTTTTTTCCAGTCCGGTCAAATGTCGGAAAGGGTATGGGGACCTCGGACAGGCTCGCGTTTCGCCACGCTCCACGAATTCTGCGGTGGTGTCGAAAAATTTAAAAGCCAAATTCAATACCGGAAAAATTTTAATTCTAAATTCCACAAGTTTAATGCATCGAAAAGCAGTAAGGGTCATGTTCGGGGTTCTGATATACGTCGGACGACTGCTCCGGCTTCGAGCTTATTGTTCGTCAGCCCTGAGATTATTTTTTTAAACATACATTTAAAGAAGACTTAATCCCTATCAAATGGCTATTTTCGTTTTACTCTACATCTACTTTGTAATGAAATAGGTAAAGTGGGGTCTTTTTCATGTTTTTGCCTTCTTTTGACCGACTGACCTTTAAAAATTAAATGATATGTTAAGAGTGTCCATCAGTTTGTTGTATATCAGCTTTTCTTTCTCCATTTTAATTAGGGGTGCAGAATGTGTGGTCCGCAGAGACCATAGATTCCAACATCTCCGGAAATTTCGGAGTTGCAAATTTCGCCAATCGGTCGAGTAAAAAAATCGCCAATTTCGTCCTTCGGTCGAAGAAAAAAATCGCGAGTTTCGGCAATTTCTTGCGAGGAAAAAATCGCAAATTTAGTCAATTTGACGTTGGAAAAAATTGCACATTTTGTCAATCGGTCGCGAAAAAATATCGCGAAATTCGCCAGTCGGTTTTTGATAAAAATTGCGAATTTCGTCAATCAGTCGCAATAAAAGAAAAAAGCGTGAATTTCTTCAAACGTTCGTGGAAAAAATCGCATAATTAGTCAATCAGGCTTTCTTATTTTAAAAATAAGTTTCCATTTCTGGAAAATTAAGTTACTCTTCCTTTTTTTTTTTTTTTTTTTTTTTTTTAATAATTATCAGAAATGTTCAGTATTCTAGAAATATTGCGTATTTTTTTTTTCATAAACAAGTATTCATTTATCCACAGTTTTCCCTCACCCCCTTCCCCGAAACAAAATTTTGCCTACGCTACCGACGTTGGCCCTCGACAACCCAGTCATTTTGCTGACTGGCCCTTCTCTTATAAAGGTTGGGCACGCCTAATTTTAATGCTATGGGACTGAAGCCCCTCCATTTTTTAAAAATATCTCTTGAAAGATTAAATTTTTCGAATTTCGTTTTTTCGTATTCAGTTGCTTAATAGTATCGCTCTTTATTGTCATTTATGATTTTTATTAAAAATTAAATTAAATATTTAACTTGGTATAAAATATTCAAATCATGATAAAAAACATGACTGCCCCTGAATAAGCTAGAATTTGTATTATTATCAAAATTTTTAAGAACTCGACAAAAAAAAAAAAAAAAAAAAAAAAAAAAAAATTATATATATATATATATATATATATATATATACACATGTTTCTAATTTATGCATTAACATAAAATATTTTATTTTGATTCACCAGGAAGATAGATAGATAGTCTTGATATAAAACAGACTTTTCCATCCTGTACTGCTCTTAGTAGTCACACTATGACACGCGCAAGCTAATGTTAAACTTATGATAGTGTTCTTTGCAAATTTCTCGTTTGCATCCGCCAAATTGTCTTTATTCCGCCGGCCCGGCCCATTTGAAAATTTGCCTTCATTTTGCCGGCCGGCCCAGGACCGTGCTCTAATCTAATCGTTTTTTTTTTTTTTTTTTTTTTTTTTGTTCTCACAGTTTCTGGGAAAGGTATATTTTTCACTGGATTATAAAAAATGATTTTTTTTTTTCTGAATTATCAAAATTTCTAACTGAAATTATTGGCAATTATGAATAGTAATATTAACTCTTAAAAAGTTAAAAATAAAATGGTTTTGATTTTTTTTTTTTTTTTTTTTGGGGGGGGGGGGGATCATGCATTAATAATTCGTGGATTTCAATGGTTAAAAAATTCCCATTTGATTTGTAAAATTGTTTATTTACTTTCTTCTTCATATTATTACCGTAAACTAAAAAAAAAAAAAAAAAAAAAGGTATAAAAAAAAATCAAGTTGTTTAAAATTCAAGCTTACCGTTTAGTAATGTGATTGGGAAATCTCTCTTTGAATTTAATCATGTGCTGTGGAAGCTCTGGTTGAGGTGTCACTTCCTTTTCTCGGCTGCGACTCCCACTTCTGAAAAAAAAATTATTAGTGTGTATCAAAGATATTTTCGTTTATTTTTTAATGTTTTTATTCAAAGGCCTGTAGCTAGCAGTTTCTCGCCGCTATTATTAAAATATTCTATAAGAGGATATACTATATCCTTCTATATAATCCGACGTATAACGCAAATCTTTGATGCAAGAAAATTGATCGAAATTTTCAGTTGGTAGGTGCTCTTATTAAAAAAAAAAAAAAAAAAAAAAAAAAACATGTAATCGAACTGTTTTTTCGTTTTTCGGTAAAGGCAGAAGATTCTTCATAGAATGCTGTCAAATTTGGCGTTTTGAACGCGACAGCGCAGGAAAGGAAAAAGAACTGCCGTCTTGAGACAAGAATCGCTTATAACACAAGATGTAAGTCATTTATCGGAAAATGAAGAAAACAAAAAAACTTTTTGATTACAAACCACTTCAATAATCATGTCTGCAAATATCATATGTTTTTATGTTTAAAATTGAGTCAGAAAGTTCCGCGTTGTTGAACGGAGATTTATTTATTTATTTTTATTATTATAATTATTATTATTAGAACCGTTTTAAAATTTATTCAATTTTTCTCTTTTGTTCATTCTACAATATTAATTTTTTCCGAATTATTCACCAATCAATTTAATATTGTAAATTCATTATTTTTAAAAACTATTACTACTTAAGGTATCCGCACTCCTTTAAAGCGTAATTTTCGATGGAAATATTGATTTTTCACTTTTGCAATAATATTGAAATCCGATCTTTTATCTATCGAATTCTGCTTTAATTGTGTCTGTATCTGAATTAGAACCCGAGCTACAGCCGTTTAAAGTTACATCTATTATAGCTCGCCGAAGAATTTGACAACCGGAAATATCTTTCTGCAAACCGGAAGTAAGCTGAAATGTATGCTTAATTTTTTTTTTTTCTTGAGATTTAACATTTAAATTGGATTATATGTTTAAGAAAATACACGGAGCATACTATATAATTAAACCTTTACAGAATAATAATTATTTTTATAGCAAGAACCATCTCTAAAAGTTATTTTTAGCTTTTTCTCAAAATGAAGTTTTTCAGATTTTTACTGTATGCAAAACATCCTATAGCAAAAAATTATGCATGAAATGCCTTGAATTTTTTTTTGTACTTATTTTACAAATGTTTATTGAGGTAATAGACTACAATCATGATGACATATTAATTAGTTTTATATTTACACTGGTATAAATTAAAAAGTTGCAAGAAATTTTACGAATTTTTCAATACAGTAGTACTTCAAGAGACACAGCTTCTGCGATAGAGATGCTATTATAATGCGGCTAGTCTATGTCCTAGAGAAAGTTATTCTTTTTATTGGGCAATTTACAAAATGTGAATGCATTGATTTGATTTTGAGTTATCATGTTTTATGCAAATGTCAAATTTTCACACAATTTTGACTATTTTTCACTTAAAAAAATTATTTCTGTGTAACTTCTAAAATGCTTATATATTTTTCAAAGTTTTAACTTAAATGTCATAAAAAATTGGTATAAAGAGAAATTAAAAAAAAAAATTTTTTAAATCACTTCCGAAGGTGTGCGGATACTTATGATAAAAAATCAAACAACATTTCACATTATTCTGCAAGTGTGATATATCTTGAATCGATTGCTCCATAAATAGAAATTTTAAATTTTGTTTTCTTTTAATTGGTGATTAAATAATAAAAAGGCAGCTGCGTTTAATTTAATTTTCATATCCGAAGAAGTTAGGTATCACATTAGATTGATGCTGATAATATTTATATAATAATACATAAGTAAAAATATTGTTCATCTTGAAAATCAACGTCTTATATTTGGACTGCAATTCATGCATTTTAACCCAAAATTTCATGTACAATACATTAATTTGGTGTGAGCACCGAACTTGATTATGAAAAATCCATTTCTTCTTTTACGCTTGATAGAAAGCGCAAGCAAGTGAATTTATTTAAAAATATATAATTTTTGCTCTAACTCGTTTTTTAATGTATGGCAACAGGAAATGAAAAATTAACCATTATTTAATCTATCTTTTTAGGATTTCTAAACCGATTTTCCAACATATAATCGTAAATTAATTATTATGAAACTATTGATGATAAAAGCGTTTTTTTTAATATTATAATCTTCTTTTTTTATTTATTTATAATTTATTTTCTACTTTTCAGCGTTTACAATTTATCACTGTTGCAGTTTCATAGCCATTTGGCCTATTTTGCCGAGCGCTTATAAGCGCATTATTAATTCCATTGTTGTTTCAACTCTCATACGAGTTACAGAGAATATTTAGCGATTTTTCACCTTTGGCGGTCTAATGGAAAAATGCCCTAAAATTAATGTATTAATTTATAATTAATTTCTAAAAATACACTGCTGGCCATTAAAATTGCAACACGAGGAAGGAATTCAAATAACAGAATGATATTTATTGCACAAATACATTATAATGGGAAGGACAAGTGATTACATTTTCAGAAAATTTGCAGATATAGATCCTGACAAAACACAACCCACAGTAGCCCCCCTGGCCGCAATAACAGCATTTATCTGCCTTATGCATGGAGTCGAACAGAGATTGGATGTCATGTACGGGTACAGCAGTCCATACACCTTCAACACTATGCCACAGTTCATCAACCGTAGTGACTGGTGAGTGGTGGCGTGCCAGGCGCTCAGCAATTGACGAGACATTTTCAATTGGTGAGAAATCAGGAGAATGTGCTGGCCAGGGCAACCGTCGAACATGTTTTGTATCAAGGGAAGTCAGTATAGTACGGCCAACATGCAGTCGTGCATTGTCTTGCTAAAACGTAGAGTTGCGGATGCATCGAAGATAGGGCAGTACCACGAGCCGTAACACATCAGAAATGTAACGGTTGCTGTTGAAATCGCCACCAATGCGAACAAGAGGTTACCGAGACGTGTATCCAATGGCACCTCATACCGTTACTCCAGGTGATATGCCAGTATGAAGATGTCGAATATAAGCTGCCAATGTGCGTTTTCCAAAATGCCGCCGAACACGGATGCAGGCATCATGATACTGTATATGACGCAGGAATGGTGTCTCACGTCGTCTTTTCAGATGAATCCAGGATCTGTATACAGTTCGTGAAGGCCGCATCCGTGTTTGGTTGCATCCTTGAGAATGCACATTGCCAGATTGCATTCGACATCATCATACGGGCCCATAACCTGCAGTGATGGTGTGGGGTGTCATTGAATACACGTCTCGATAACTTCTTGTTCCCATTGCCGGCAATAAGAACAGTAGCCGTTACCTTTCCGAGATGTTACTGCCCGTGGTTCTTCCCTATCTTCGATGCTTCCGGAACTCTACTTTTCTTCAGCATACAATGCACGACCGCATGTTGTTCGTACTATCGCTGACCTACCTTGACACAGAACATGTTCGACTGTTGCCCTGGCTGGCACGCTCTCCTGATTTCTCACCATTTGAAAATGTCCTGTCAATGACTTCTGAGCGACTGGCTCGCCACCACTCGCCGTCACTATGGTTGATGAACTGTGGCATAGTGTTGAAGCTGCATGGACTGACATACCCGTACATGAGATCCAATCTCTGTTCGACTCCATGGCTAGGCAGATACATGCTGTTATTGCGGCCAGGGGTGGCTGCTCTGGGTAGTGTTTTCTCAGGATCTATACCTCCAAATTTTCTGAAAATGTAATCACTTGTCCTTCCCATTATAAAGTATTTTTCCAATAAATATCATTCTGTTATTTGCATTCCTTCCTGGTGTTGCAATTTTAATGGCCAGCTGTGTATTAAAATATTGTAATGTCATCTGAAACACATTTGTGAACGTAATTTTTATAATTCTAGCCTATCAGGAAGTGGGGTAAAAATCAATTACAAAATTTTATCTTTACATACAAAAACCAGATTTAGTTAAATAAAAGTGTGTAAAAAAGAGAAAGTCTATTATAGATGTCTATTTTATTTCTAACTAGCATACTTCTCCCGGTACGCTGGTCGGTTTTTCCAACAAACCTTAAATCAAACGAAATATATCGGTGAATTTGACAGTGTTTTTAAGCAGCATGGACCTTTATCTGGAATGTCCTTCCGCATTGCTGTAAACGATACGAACGCTTTTGTGCTATTGTATTTTCTAATGTATCAGACAAAATTTGGGCTGTTAAGGACCAACTCTTTTAGTTGATCATTTACAGTTAGGATTTGGTAAAGAACGATAGAGCGACATGCAATCTGCTAAAACGGTCCCTGAAAAACTATCTAACTAGCAATGCAAGTCTTTTCAAAATCCGCGAAGTAGGACTTTTTAAAAGGCTAAACTTTCATAATTGTGTTCACCTTATTATATAACTTTACCCCATAATTCTATAACTAAGTAATGCAGAACGATATACAATATACTAAAACCATCCATGAAAAATTATCTAAATATCAATGTGAGTCTCATCCAAATCCGTCCTATAGTATTTTTTTTTAAATGGCTAATCATTCATAATCGGGTTCACCTGAGTATAGAACTTTCCCCCATAATTCTATAACTAATCGATGTAGAACAATATGTTGTACACTAAAATCTTCCCTGAAAATTTTCTAACTAACGGTCCAAGTCCCATCAAAATTCATCTTAGTAGAACTCAAGTTGTAAACAGCCACAACAAAATTACCATTTACATTTCATGTATACCAATGGATCCGTGCGGGAATTTCGCACACTGCAGTCTAATAATATTTAGAAATATCTAATAATTTTTAGATGCAGGTTTAAACTTCTAAAGAAGAATAAAATATCTGCAAACAACATTAGTCAAGCCAGAGTAACATCTCATGTCTTCCTTCAAATTTACAGCAAAAACTGATTGAATATAGCAAAAGGCACGCGCGAGGAAAAAAAAATATTAACAATCGTATTTTAACTGCATTAGAAGATGACGTCATTCACTTGTTCAACAACATGAAACAAAGAAAAATAAATTGAATGAATTTAAAATACAATTTAATATAGCAAAGCATGCCTTTTATTCTACACTATACCACTGCTTCGATCAATCGGTGGTGTCTTTTTCTTCTAAACATTTCAATTTCGATTTTGCTTTTTAACCATAAACATAAAATAAACCCGTGCGGAGAAATTGTACTTTATCTTTTTTGTGCTATTTATTTTTTTATAATAATTGTTGAGCATCATATATAATGCGGTATTTTTTTTTTTTTTTTTTTTTTTTTTTTTGCCAACACTCATTTGAGGAGAACCTTTCATTTCAATTATTAAAAAAAAGCCGATTTAAATTTTAATTAACAGCAATTTTTAATCAAAAAACATGTTTTAACGAAATGTCTGTATACTATGTCAGAAGACTCTTCAAAAACATTTTCGAATGATACCTCATTCGTTGTTGTGCGTTTCATAAATGCATAGAAAAGGGATGTTGACAACAGAAATAATATATACGAGGGTGGTTCGATAAGTTCTCGGCCTGCCAGTGAAAGTACAAGATTTTTGACATAATTTCTTATTATTTTTCAACGTAGTCCCCTTACAACTTAAGACATTTAAGAAACACTCTTGTCTGCGAATTCTTTAGTGCAGCTCTTTACGAGGGTGGTTCAAAAAGTTCTCAACCTGACAAAGAAAATACAAGATTTTTGACACTATTTCATTTTATTTTTCCTCTTGCAACACAATACATTTCAGAAGACTTGAGAAATATTCCTTCTTTGGCGTTTTTGGTCAACGTTCAACAAACGCGGCACGCGTCGAGTGGAAAGCTTTTTCATACTTTACAAACATCATTGTCATTTGGTCATACTTGTTTCATCTCTGTGTCAGGCCGAGAACTTATCGAACTACCCTCGTATGATAGTAGATTACTCAACAGTACCTTTTCTTGAGATGTGTCTGTGAGACGTTGTTGTTTATTCTGTCTAGTTTATTGTTTTTGGCATTTCTGTTGTCCACTAGCTGAGGAGGGGAAGAGTGCGAACCCTGTTCTCTGTTCTGCACCCTGTTCTCTTTCTTCGTCTCTGCCGCTGTAACAGAACTGGCTGTTTTCGTTTTCCGATGTAAAAGCCTTGACTTACCTTGAGGAGGACGGTACTGAAAAAATTGCAATGGATTACTTTAAACATTTAATTACTACTCTGTATTTCACTAGATTAATTTTAACACAATTATTCTAATTGGTAAATAAATCACACGATTGAATCCATTTGGACACTACACTGTTAACTAGTATTTTAAAAACACAAATTGCACAAATTGTGCTTATTAGTTGCTAAAATCAGTGTAAAAATTGTTTTAAACTCATAAAAGAGCTAAAATCCTACATGTTTCGGCTTTAAACTTAAAGCCATCATCGGGGAAGAGGAACAACACAAACGACTACTGATCTTTTAATTTTCGACACCTAATTAAATTGTCGAAAATTAAAAGATCAGTAGTCGTTTGTGTTGTTCCTCTTCCCCGATGATGGCTTTAAGTTTAAAGCCGAAACATGTAGGATTTTAGCTCTTTTATGAGTTTAAAACAATTTTTACACTGATTTTAGCAACTAATAAGCACAATTTGTGCAATTTGTGTTTTTAAAATAAATCACACGAGTTTTAATTTTCCAACTGAGCGAAAAATGTCCGGGCCAGGATTTGAACCAGAGACCTCTTGGCTGAAGCTGCCAATGCTCGGCCAACTGAGCTATCCCGGACGATTCTGGAGGACCTAATTCACCCAGATAACCTTATTGAGCATAGTATCTGGTCTGATATCTCAATCAGCTGTTAGAAAATTATAACTCATACGATTTCTTTACCAATTAGAATAATTGTGTTAAAATGAATCTATGTGTAATTACGTATCCAGCGTTTACTGGAGTTCCATTACCTGCGATTTATTCTGTTGTGCTGATTCAGATATCATACCACATATGCTAATGATTAATAAGGTTAGCTGGCTGAATTAGGTCCTCCAGATTCGTGCGGGATAGCTCAGATGGCAGAGCATTGGCAGCTTCAGCCAAGAAGTCCTTGGACCGGACATTTTTCGCCCAGTTTGAAAATTACAACTCATACTCTGTATTTAACAAGCAGTTGAAATTTAAGATTAATAGATTAAATAGTATTGACCCAGTCAGGGATGCAGTAGAGGGTATATACGGTAGTGTCCGCCGTACACTGAAAAATAAAGTTGATTGTACAGTATAATACTGGCACCCCAACTGCCAGTATTATACCGTAAAATTAACAGTAATAAACAGTAAAATAAGCAATAATACGCTACCATGCAGCACCCCAGCTGCTAGTATTATACCGCAAAATTACCAGTAATAAACAGTAAAATAAGCAGTAATACACTGCCGCGAATGCGCGGTAGCGTATTACTGCTTATTTTACTGTTTATGGCTTTTACTGGCAACTGGGGTGCCAGTATTATACTGCAAAATCAACATTTTTTTTCAGTGTATACTTTCTGTATTTTTTAAGGAACCATATTTTAAGGAGACCAATTCTATTTGAAAAATCATCACGGAAATGGGACAGCGTATAAGTGATCCGTATTGCGGCGATATAACGAAGCACTAGTGGCGCAAAGGAAACGTCTCCTGTTTCAAAACGGGAAGGAAAGCGTTCGAATTCATCCGATCCCATTATGTCAAAAAATTTTAAAATTCCCCCTTCCCTTTTTTCAACTTTCTGGACACATACACCAGTGTTCAGAAAAGTTGGGTGGAGTCATTCCAGATTTCTTGATGTATCGTAGGATCGACTTCGGTAATAACTCTTATGAGAAAATTAAAGAAGCGTTATTACTTACCCATCATACGCAGTATAGGGTAAGTCTTGTAATCGATTTGAAAATCGAAAAAAAATTTGACGGATTTACACGTTTCAGACACTGGAAATTCCGAAAAACATATTTTTAGAAAAAAAAAATTACCGTCCGTCTGTCTGTGTGTATGTCTGTAAACGCTCTATCTCCAGAACAAATTGAAATAGAGACTTGAAATTTTGTATATACTTAGTACGTAATAATGGGAAAAAGCTTACTGAATTTCAGTAACCTCGATTATCCGGAACTATTTTTTCGGACTCTCGAAGTATTCGTTCTGATAAAAGGTATATACAAATTTTCGAAATTGCTTATTTTGTGAATATAAAAGACAATAAAAAACATAAATTTTGCATAAAGAATGAAGTCGATCAAACAATTAGTTGCCGAGATATTTGTAATCCTATTTTCAACACTCTTCGATTTTTCATGACCCTGTATTTCATCCAAATTTAAATTCAAAGATATATTTAAATTGGAAATGAGACGCTTAACACGACGCAGTAAAACCGTTAGTTAACATGATTATCATTTTTGGAGTTATAAGGGTGTTTCTTTTACGCAATTCAGTAATAGAGCATTTAAAGTTTATGACGTCATCAAGCCACGATTTTAGTTGAATTGCAATGCATTTTATAAATAGTTTACACATGTTTTATTTTCATATTTTATATTCTGCATATCCATGATGGGTAAGTATTACGGTGGCCCCCAACGATTAGTTTCATTTACCACTGTGTTAGAAATCTAATGAATTAAAGACTTGCGTGTTTAATACGTCGATCGCCTTTCGTGCTTTTATTCACTTTAGGTGGATGTGGAATCGTGTGTTAGAAATCGACAAAGGTTTCATGCCCTTGAACTATCCCTGTTCTTTCTTGAAGATTTTTGTGATTAAACATCTCGTGGGGAGAAACACCCTTGGAAAATAGAGTCTATTATTAATTTTTTAAGATAGCAGTCTAAATTATATAATTAAAACTGCTTCCAGTATATGCGTGGAAGAAATAAAGTCTATAAAAGTGACAAGAAAGAAAAAGTCATGCGTCAAGCTTGCATTATGAAACACTTTCCAACGCATTCAGAATACTGTGACAAAACTTCACCGTTTAATTACGGTGAAAGAAGATGTCGAAGTAACCAATTCAGAAAACGCATACCAGATTAAAAAACCCAATTACAGAAATGACTTACTATCTGTAGTCAGAAAGTTATCCGAATTCTTTTGTGCAGCCCTTTATATGATCTATAAATTTGTATGTATACTAACACAGTATGCTAAAATTTAATTCAGTTAAGAAACGCGTAGGAGAGTTTAAAGCAATTGTTGTCATGCAGTTGAAAGTAATTTTATACGTATGAATTCTACTTTGTACACATTGTAAAAAAAAAAACTGTCAGCCAGGACACCAATAATTTTTTTTTTTTTTTTACGACAAAAATCTATATTTATTACGAATTTAAGGGTAACATCTGTTAAAATAACAGAAAGTTTGTAATAAATAGGGGAGATGGGGGATGAATGGGACAAGGGATGGATGGGACGCTCTCAATATTTCAGGCAATAAACATTTTTTTTTAGTTGCTTCCTATCCTCATAGATTTCACTACCATAGTGTGCTTCAGTTCCAAACGCAAGAGCACATGGCTGTTTTCAGTTTTCTTCAAATTTGCATTTCCTGAAAACTCTGCTTAAAAGTAAATTTTTTAAGTAAATTTTTTTACATTTGAAGTTACTTAAATATCTTATGCAATATAAACAATTAAGATATGTTGTAGTTTTTTATTTCAAAGCTCAATATTGGTAATTAAAATGAATGCATATATTAACCATTGTGACAAAATAATTTCTGAGACAAAATAGCTGACAATTGAATATATCCTCTTTGTAACCATCGTCTTCAGTCCACCGTTTATGGGCCTTTTAAGGCAAAGCTGAGATGAGTCCAAGATCATTGACTAACAAATAATCCTGGAGATCATATTACAATTTATAATCTCTCAGATTTGCCAAGGCGGCATTTTTGTCAGCTTTTAGTCCTTAACATTGAATACGGGGAGGAAAATGTTTGTGTCCCATTTATCCCTGCTGTGGGTATGATTGGGACATAGAAGAACTTTTTTTAAAATTTAATTTATATATCTGTATAATAATAATCTTGAACAAATATTGTGCATAAGATGTAGTCAAACACTTAAAGTTTGACATGTGATATTTAATATTGATAATAACTTATATAAAATATTTAAAATAAATATTTTTGTGAAAATGTCCCATTCATCCCCCATTTCCCCTACAGATTATTTCCGTAAAATAATAAAAAAAAATATTGGCGTCCGGGCTGACAGTTTTTTTTCCTGTAAAAACAACAGACCTTTTACTGGCGTCTTGGCTGACAGTTTATTTCCATAAAATCAGCAGATTTTTGTTTTCATTTTTTTAGGTAGATTTCGTAAGAAATACTACCTATTACATTCTCACCTAAGTTGGAAATTTTGAAAAATTTTTGCAGATCTACGCCGATCATGACTCCCAGAACCCAAAACCACCCCCAGTTCAAAAGTTTATCTATCTATCTATCTATCTATCTATCTATCTATCTATGTCACTTTTTTCTGACCACGATAACTGGAAAAATTCTGCATAAATCTCTTCCAAACTGATACATAAAATCAAGGGTCATAAAATCTCGGTCAAGTTCGTTAATGGGCAAAATCGAACCAAGGGGGGGGGAAATGGGGGGGGGCTTTTTGTGAAAACAGAAAAATCCTCATAATTTCTTTATTATTATACGTATCGAATCCGTTTAAAGTTATTATTACTTCTAGGAAAAGGGCCGAAAATGTATGTATGACATATTTTTGATATAATTAAAAATGGCCCCAAGGGGGGGGGGAAAGGGGGGTTTTAGGAGAAAAAAAATCATAGCTTCGTCAATTCACAAGATATCAAATCCGCGTAAATTTATTATTAATCCTCTTAGTATTATCTAAAACTTTTATATTGACAAGTTTTTTATAGGACCAACCGTTATAGCAAAAAAAATTAAAAACAAAAAAAAAATCCCTGCCGGCTCCGCCTACAAACAAGTTATTTTTCGAAGTAGGCGGTTCCAACTCCCGCATCTTTTCGAAACTGATACATAAAATCAAGGGTTATAAAATCTCGGTCAAGTTCGTTAATGGGCAAAATCAAACCAAGGGGGGGGGAATGGGGGGGGGGGGCTTTTTGTGAAAACAGAAAAATCCTCATAATTTCTTTATTATTATACGTATCGAATCCGTTTAAAGTTATTATTACTTCTAGGAAAAGGGCCGAAAATGTATGTATGACATATTTTTGATATAATTAAAAATGGCCCCAAGAGGGGGGGGGGAAAGGGGGGTTTTAGGAGAAAAAAAATCATAGCTTCGTCAATTCACAAGATATAAAATCCGCGTAAATTTATTATTAATCCTCTTAGTATTATCGAAAACTTTTATATTGACAAGTTTTTTATAGGACCAACCGTTATAGCAAAAAAAATTAAAAACAAAAAAAAATCCCTGCCGGCTCCGCCTACAAACAAGTTATTTTTCGAAGTAGGCGGTTCCAACTCCCGCATTTTTTCGAAACTGATACATAAAATCAAGGGTCATAAAATCTCGGTCAAGTTCGTTAATGGGCAAAATCAAACCTGGGGGGGGGGGGCTTTTGTGAAAACAGAAAAATCCTCATAATTTCTTTATTATTATACGTATCGAATCCGTTTAAAGTTATTATTACTTCTAGGAAAAGGGTCAAAAATGTATGTATGACAGATTTTTGATATAATTAAAAATGGCTCCAAGGGGGGAAAAAAGGGGGGTTTTAGGAGAAAAAAAATCATAGCTTCGTCAATTCACAAGATATCAAATCCGCGTAAATTTATTATTAATCCTCTTAGTATTATCTAAAACTTTTATATTGACAAGTTTTTTATAGGACCAACCGTTATAGCAAAAAAAATTAAAAACAAAAAATCCCTGCCGGCTCCGCCTGCAAACAAGTTATTTTTCGAAGTAGGCGGTTCCAACTGCAGCATCATCGAAAAAAGGTCATTTCTTCCGCAATTCCCGACAAACAGGCACCCCACGTTCTGCGTCTTCGAAATCTACCTGTGCCTGTAGGCCGAGCCGTCAGGAATTTTTTTTATTTACATTGTACACAAACAGGAATTCATAGTACAAAATGCAAGCAAGTTCTAAAAATTTCGCAAAAAGTACAACGGCTTTTTCATTTTTTTTTTTTTCAGATTTACTTTATGTTAATTAAATTAAATTAAGAAACTTTACATCAGGTTTCATTATCTAAAATTTGGTTTCACTTGTTGGACCATTCAGACTTTTAGTATTGTTAGGGGGACGTAAATTTTCATTTGAAATTTTCCTTTTAATGTCTCACTCACAGTATCAATCTGAAAAAGTCTGGATTTCTTGACTTTTTCATGTATTTAGAAAAACTAAAAATATTTAAAATGAGCGAGTTCGAAATAAAAATTAAACTGAAACAGACATTTTTCTTTGAATTTACCTTAACTCTCGCTATGAGTTTTTCTTTGGCCTCAGCTTTTTCTTCTGCTGATGTCGGTGTATTCGCTTTTTTCTGCTGGCACCATGGAATATGCCTCTCCGCTGCCCTCTGATTGAAGTGTCTCTCGCACCCGGGACATTGGACGTAGTCTGGAAAATATTAATCATTAAATTGTAGTACATATTAAAGAAGATTTGTTTAAAATTTAATTTAATTTGCATTGTTATAACAACAATACGCGAAGACGATTTACCTCTACAATAATAATTATTTAAAAAAAACTGTTAATTTTACAGAGAAAGATTATTTTTTACGAACTTCCTATTTTTAGGGTTCCATACTTAACAAGAACGAAAAATCATGCGTCAAGCATAGATTATGTAACACTTTCCAACGCTTCCAAAATAATTTTACAAATCATTACCGTTTAATAGGCTGAAAGATAACATCTAAGTAAACAATTTGGAAAACGAATAATATATTTAAAAACGTAATTTCAGGAATTCCCAACATATACAATATTCGGAAAATTATCCGAATACTTTTATTCAGCCATGTATAGTATCTATAGATTTGTATATATACTACAAAGGATGATAAATTTTAGTTTAGTTAGGAAACGCGTAGCACAGTTTAAAATTCTCCTTCTGGAGATTCTGTCAATATAAGGAAATGTGTTCGCGAACTTTTGTACTGCCCTGTATATGAAATACAGAATTTATACACACCCAGTAATAGACAAAAAGTGAGTTCTATTTAAAATCGCGTTCAGCAACTTAAAACGCACTTCCAGGAATTATTGTTAACAGACAGTAGAGAATTCTTTTGTGTGTCCCTGTAAATGAACAATGACTGCTATGCACACAATATTCTGTAGTAAGCCTCTTGTAATGCATCTTAGTGATATATATAAATTTCAATGCGTTTAAAAGAGTGAAACATTATTTAATTAAACCGCAAACGATTTTTCTCCATAGACGTAATGTAACGGAATTCTTTTGACTGTCCCTGTAAAGTAACTATAAGTGCTATGCACACCCTATTCCATATTATGCTTCTTGTAATGCACCTTAGTGATATATATCAATTACAATGTATTTGAAATTGTGTAACATCATTAAAATAAACCGCAAATGATTTTTCCCCATAGACCGTAATGTAACGGAATTCTTTTGAGTGTCCCTGTAAAACAATTATAAGTGCTACACACTTCAGTTGAAATAGGGAACATGCTATAGATAACGACAATAACATATAAAAATTGCAGAGCAATCCGAGCATATTTACGGAAGTTAGAGCACGGACAGACGGCCAGACGGCCATACGGCAGACAAACCGAAGTCATAAACACTTTTCAACTAGGTTGGAAAGTGTTAAAAAGGAAAAATGGAACCCCCCTCTATTTCCGAACCTGCTGAAACAAAAATTATGAAAAAATTTTATCGAGTTTATTTAAACTTTGCAGGAAAGCTATAGCGAATTTCCTAGGTAATATAGTTTTAGAGAAAAACACATTTTTCCTTTACACACAAACTTTACTTTACCAGGTGGTCAGCTGGGGAGTTGACGAGCGATCGAGATATCTATCGACGCAGAATCATCTAAGGATAGTTGATAATGATTTTCGAAAAAAATTCTCAGTAATTAACCGAAATATTAATAAAGTTACTTGAAAAAAAATTATTTTTATATATCGTGTAGGGTGTCGTTCGAAAGATCTTGTAACATCGAACTCAAAAACATATTTATTTTAATTTTATGTATTATATTTTCTGAGATATCGTTGAAAGTGAACTGCAAAAATATGTCCCTCCCCTCCTATTTTCGAATCTACTGAAACTAAAATTATGAAAAAATTAGGGATGGTGGGAGTTTGTTAATTAATAAATAGTAATTAATAAATTTAATGTACCCTTTGAACGCGAGTTATACTCGCACGTGACCAATTTATTTAATCGCCAAGTACAGTTTTTCATTTTTGAAAACAGAGTTTTTATTTAAAATGGACAAAAATCTCTATTTTTAAAGTTCAAATATTGTAAACACCAAACCAGTGACAAAAACCCAAAAATTATAGGAAAGGCACTAACCAGAAGGCACTTTTTTTGCAGGTTCTCCGTTCGCTGTTTTAGGTTCATCGACAACTTCTCCTCTTGCCCTTTTGATTGTGTTGATTAGTTCTTCGTGTTTTTCTCTCCAGTTGCCCTTCGGTTTTGGTTTTGGTTTTGATTTCACCTCTTTATCCTATGAAGTAAAGGGAAAAATAATTTTCATCTTTCTTTAGTTACATGAGTTTTGATTCAGCTTTAATAATTATTTTGACGGTAGAGTAAAACATAGACATTTAAGTATATACTGAATGAATAGACATTAAATTATTTACTGGCACTAAGAAGAGGGGAGGTTAGGGGTTATCACCCTACCCAGAACATTTAAAAACTGATAAATACATCCAAAATCCATTGTGTTAAGATGACAACATGATATATAAAATCAAATGAAAAGAATGGCATAAATATCCAAAAATATTTCACCTACAACTGTTTCAAAGCTTTATAGTATTAGCCTCTCTTCAGTATAAAATTAATGAAAAACAATAGTAGAAAAGTGCGTGTATTATAGATTCTGCTGTTACTCCCTTTATGTCTTGGAGCATCTCAATGCTAAATTTATTTTGTTTGCTCGTGCTTTTCATTACGTCGGTTTCTATATGTTACATATTTACTAAAACCTACTAGGGCACTACTAAACCTACTACTTTATAAACATGTAAAAAACTAAATTGTTCATTTTATGAATAATAATCAAAACCACTTCCAGATGAAGATCCTGGCTTCGTCACTGAATTGTTCAACTTCATTCACAGGATACAAGTTTGATTAAAGTTTTTGAAACAACTGCTGACGGCTTTTTTTTTTTTTTTTAATTAATGCCAGAAATTTTCAGATGTTCTCATTCGATTTTTATAAAACTGAATGCATTTCTTTGCTAAACAATAACACGTAATTTGCTATAATTATTCATTATTACGATTTATTGTTTTTTTGTCTAGAGCTAAAAAAATGCTTGAAAACTTCAGCTATATCAGTGTTTTATGAATGATATATTTTTTTAAATTGGAAAATGGAACTATTAGTTCATTTAAAGTATAATTTTTCCAAATGAGTGAAAAAGTGATTAGGCTGGGATTTGAAACTAGAACTTTAGCTTAAGTTGTCGATGATCTACCAACTAAGCTATCCTGGACAAATCCGGCGGATACAATTCACTCAGATAACCTTTTCAAAGAGTGAATTGTGTTTGTCAGATTTGACTAGCATAGCTTAGTTGGTAGAGCGTTGACCGTTTAAGTCATTGTCCTGGATTCAATGAGACCACTGGCCAGACCTGTCTGCATTAGTGCCTAGATGAATGGATTTTGATGCTTGGCAGAGGGGCGATTTTTGCCTGATCACGGCGGTGATCTATGTGACATGCACCCCGGTCGTCGAGACTGCAACACTTCTTTGTGACAAGCTTAACCTTGAGTTTCCTGCATAGACTGGTTGCTAATTGCTTTTTTATGCAGTCGTAATGTATGCAAGTCTTATATTAATAGAATTATATCTGATACGTAGTAAAGTAATTTTTTGTGATAAAGAATAAAATTTGTGCAGTGAAAGGGTGCTTATGTGTTGTCTTAATTTATCAAGTAAACACAAATACACTTACATTTTCAGTTTCTTCTTTCTCGGTTGGCTTTTTCGGCTTTTGTCGGGATGGCTGCATCTATTATAGATATTATTATATTAAGAATTATTGCAACGGTCATACGGTTGATTGATTTATCTTAATTTTTAATAGTTTTTTTTATATAAAATTTTCAAATCTTTTTGTACATATTTTTGTTGTTTTCTCAAATAATTTTATAAATAATCTAACGAATTTTATAGAACTAATATTTTTGTTTGCAGATATTTTACTAGAAATATTTTATTTACTTATTTGTTTATTTTAATTATCTCAACAAAACTAAGAGATCTTACAAATATTTGTTTTTTCAAGATTTTTACATTTTTCAATTTGAATTTAGTTTATATATTTTAGAATAAAGGTTATTATTAGCCTGGTGAAAAAAAAAACATTTATTACGAATTAATTCGTTATAAAAGAAAAAGGCTCTGTACTTGATTTTATAGTGCAAATTAATTCATAATAATTATTGATAAATTGTGTGTAAATGCGTTGACTCGACTTAAGTATAGGCAAGCGGTTAACCCATATTTGGCTGTTGTCCTATAAATAGGGAAGCTATATCTAAAGTAGAAATAACGAAAGTAATTTAGATGAAAATTTTCATAACACTTAAAAAATAGACATAAAATTGATATCCAGTCGAAAAAATGAAATGCCAAATTTAATTTAGATGAAAATTTTCCTAACACTTTTGAAATAGATATAAATTTAATATCCAGTAAAAAAAAAAATGAAATCTCAAATATAATTTAAATGAAATTTTTCATACCACTTTTGAAATATACATACATTTAATATCCAGCCGAAAAAAATAAGCGTCAAATTTAATTTAGATGAAATTTCTCATGACAATTTAAAAATTGATATGAATTTAATATTCAGTCGAAAAAATGAAATGTCAAATTAATTTAGATAAAATCTTTTATAACACTTTTGAAATAGATATAAATTTGATATCCAGTCGAAAGAAGGAAACATGAAATTTAATTTAATTTTTAAAATGATTCTTTAAAAATGTTTAATTTTTTACGCATAATATAATATCACTTTTCTTTTTAAGCATTTTTTTTAGAAGAAGGATTAAACTTATGTGTATAAAATATATTCAAGGGGAAAAAACCATCTTTCACAGATATTTTTCATGTGTTATATATCTGTCTTTAAACAAGAGCAATGTGACACCTCGTAACTTAAGAAATACAAAACAAAATTTAAAAAAAAAATGTTTTATATGTATTAGTGGCTCCCTAGACTATTATTTATATCGTTAAAGTTTTATCTTTTTATGATATTTTTTATGAATAGCTAAATATCGATAAAATATTTATCATTACCCTTTCTTTATTTTAATGATTAAGTTATTTTTTGTTTGTTAATATTTAATCATATTTACTACATTTTTCCTGATAGTTGTTTGAAGAAAATGAATATTTCGTATATGTGTATAATAGTTGACTATATTTATTTAATTATATTTGGCAACTTTTTTACATTTTATAAGAAAATGAATCAAAAGCAAGTTTAGTTTACATTTATGTAAATCCGCAAAAATAAAGCAACATAATATTAGTATAACAGGCAATCGATCTAATTTACAAGCGATTTTTTAATTAATAAAATTATAATAAACTTTCGAATTTTAAAATTTAATTCTATAAAAAAGCTATTTTCGTTTAGTTAATTATTTATATAGTTAGTAAGCAAGCCTTAAATTTAAATCATGAAATAAATAATTAAACACATACCTATACTATAAAAAAATATCTGTTGATTGTACAGAAAGAAAACTGTCTGCCAAAACGCCTGTAAAAAACTGTTTATTTTACCAACGTAATCTATATATCTTACGTAAATACGGCCAAAACATGTTAAAATAACAGAAAGTTTGTAATAAATGCAGATTGTTTCCTTAAAATCGACAGTTTTTTGCTGACGTAGTGGCTAACAGTTTTTTTTTTCTGTAAAATCAACAGATTGTTTGTACAGTGTAATTTTGCTTTGTTTTAAAACATGTTTTGCCGCCATAAATAATGATTACAATAATATATACATAAAACACATTAAGAAAGTTGTTTTTGTATTTATTATCGTGATAAATCGATATTTAATTCGCCACATAATTTAAAAAAAAATTATTAAACAAACTTTGAAACATTAACATTAAATCTTTAATTTTTCTTAAAGACATATTTTAAAGCAATAATAGTTTGTAGTAACAGTATACGCATTACGAATATTCAAATAATTGAGGGAGTCGGGGCAAGAAAGTACCAAGCCGCATTTTTGGTGAAATAAATCTAACACTGTAATCTGTTGCTTAATATTTTAAATTAACATATTCTACATGTAATTTGTTCCTAATGTTACTTGGTGGCAGCCTATGTCCCAGGTTTCGTTTTTGCCCCAGACGCTTATGGTGAAGATAGCTAATTTACAAAAAAACGTAATAGTAATATCATTTAAAGTAATGCCATATTGTTACTCAGAATATCTCAAATGTTACTAAGACATTGGGGAAAAAACTTTAGGTGATGTATCTTGATTTGAGTATTTGATAAAATTTTCAAATTGAAATATCTCAAAAACTCAAAAATGAAGCTTAGCACTCTTTTGCCCCAACCGTCTCAATTCCTCTTTGTACCTATTAAAATGATAAATCGATATTTAAAAGCTAAAGAAAGGTATTAAATGCAATTTTCTACAAACTGAGTGAAACACGTATCTAAATCTTTATTTTGTTTTGTAAATGCGTTTCACCCCAGTAACAATAAATGCATTCAGAGAATTGTTTTTGTACCTATTGCGTTATAATTTTGCTATAATAAAGAAAGAAATGTGTGCAGTGAAAATTAATTACTTTTGTGTTGTCTTAATTTATTACGTAAACACAAATACACTTACGTTTTTTGTTTCTTCTTTCTGGATTGTCTTTTTCGTCTTTTGACGGGGAGGCTGCATCTGTTATGTATGTATATATTAAAAATTATTGTAACGGCCATACGGTTCGATGGCTAAGCATTTCATTAGAAATTTTTTTAATCAATTTTTTTTTGTCTTTTTACAGAACAAATTTTTAAAATTTTCACTATTTTGATAAGTAATTTAAAGACATTTCATTTAAAAGGTATCTCCTGCTCTCTTTTTATTTTACGATAAAGATGGTTTTCAAATTCCCTGCTCAACAACGTGAAACTTTCTGACACATTTTTAAACGTAAAGGCAAAAAATTGGCAGGCCTGACTATTGAAGCGATTTGGAATCGAATAGTTTTTAATTTTCCTTTTTTTGATAAATAAATTACTTAGTGAGTTATAAACGATTCTTGTCACGTGACGACAAGTTTTCCCCTTTCTCGCGCTACCGTGTCAGGAATTCGTTTCAAAACGCACCCATTTTGACAGGAATTTTCTGATAGATCTTCTACCTTTACCAAAAAATGGAAAACTTCTTTTGATGATTCTGAATAAGAACACCTGCCAATTTTATGCGTTTCCGAACAAAAACGAAGCCAGAAATGTATCAGAAAGTAGCTCCTTTGGTTTTGAGAACAACCTTAAGGAATTTCTCATTTATTACGTCACGCAAATCTCGGGTTTTTTAACCCCCCCCCCCGTCTCTCTATGTGATAGATTGTCACACTCGAGTGATACCCTCCCCCACTACTGTGACATCACATTTTAGAAAAACATGTTATGCATGTATATGATCTGTTACTCACTGATATAAATATTATAAAACCTTTAAAATCTTATGTACCTCTATGTCATCTGTTGAAATTAAAAGGAAAAATAAAAGCATATCCCCATTCTACTTGGATAAGAATACATATTTCGTTAATGAACTTTATTATACTGCTTAAAATTAAAGCCTACCTAATTGTTTTCATATTTTAGATGTGACGTCACGCCATGTTAACTCCTCCTCTTCTGCTGTCGCATTGTATCACATTTTATAGATTCCATACCTTTCCCTATTGCTGTCACACTGTGTCACACTCTTTTTCACAACCCCGTCACATTGTGTCACATTTTGTGAATACCTCCCTTTCCCCTGTCATACTGTGTCAGACTTTGTGGATCCCTCTATTTCCATTGTCACAATGTATCACACTTTGTGGATCCTTCTCCCATCTGTCACAGTGTGTTACACTTTGTGAATCCATCTATTTCCATTGTCACAATGTATCACACTTTGTGGATCCTTCTTCCATCTGTCACAGTGTGTTACGTGAATCCATCTATTCCCCTGTCACACTATATCACACTTTGTGGATCCATCTATTCCCCTGTCACACAATATCACATTTTGTGGATCCCGTCCACCCTCTTGAAGCATGACGTAATAAATGGATGATCCCTAAAAGTTAAAATTCCAATTTAATCATATTTCATGGTTTCTTTTGTATTATTAATGTGAAGAAGATGACAATTTTGCTTATTTTTCTCATTTTAGATTAGTTATTTAATGGTATTTAGTATTTTTTAAAATATTGTAGAAGAAAATTAATAAAAAGAAGTAAAAATTTTATTTTATTTATATAAATAAAAGAATAGGATTTTTTTTTGTACTATAATAAACGATCATTACTTCACTTTTGTGATGTTTAGCATTTATAAAATACTAGCATTTTTAAACTCTTCAGCAAATTATTAAACTCTGCAGTAAAAGGACGTAGAGAGCAATTATAACAACCAACGACGAAGCAAAAATTAGAAAAAAATTACAAAGAGAAAGTGCACAAGATTAATTTAGATAGCGACGATAATCTTAGGCGATGGGGTGGTGCCATGTATGGCCTAAGCTCTTGGGACACCGACAGGGTGTGGATACACAGGACGGCACGAAAGGGCAAAGCCTCTTCTGAAACCTTCTCAAAAAGTTTTTTATGTTTTAAGGGGACAATAAAGGGTTAAAATGACGAAAACAAAATGAAGTTTGATCATGGATAAGGAAAACCTGTAATTAATTTAGACTATCGCTTCTTTTTGCATTTATTTATTTATATTTTATAGAAATTAAAAAATATATATTTGTTAAATTGTAAAAAAAAAAAAGGCCAAAAGGTTTAATATTGTACCACAAAATTAATCCTGCAAAAGTAGTTTTGCCACGCTTTTCAAATCTAGATTCCATATTTTTGAGTTGTTATTCTTTGTTATACTGCTGATTAAACGTTGTCTTGATTATGCCTGAAAAACAAACATTTTTTTTTTTTTTTTTTTTTTTTTTTTTTTTTTGCAAATATAATAATAATAAAAAAATGATTAATTTTTATGGATTTCGAATTTTTTATTATATTTTTTAATTAATTTGTTTTTAATTTGTTTTCCAGGTACAATAGAAACACAACGTAATAAGTAAGGTAAAGAAGAAATGACGACTCAAAAGTATGAAACCCGAGCTTCAAAATCGTGGCAAAACGAGCTTTGCAAGATTAATAATGTCGTAAAATATTAAAACTTTTGTTACTGTTTTTTACAATTTAACAAATATATTTTTTCATTTTTATAAAACATAAAATAAATAAATACATAAAGGGAATTAAAAGTCTATATTAATTACAGGCTTCTTAATCTACGACCAAACTTCAGTCAATTTTCTTGATTTCAAGTCTTTCTAGTTTACTTAAGGGGCCGCTTCACTGAAACGCAGACCTGCCAAGTCTCCGGCTTTTTGGATACCAGTATTTTAGTACAGAAAATGTTGTTTTATTTAATTTTAGCATTCTGTGATTTGAAAGAATAACATTTTTCTCTAAAAAATTACTGGTGTTCAAAAAGCCGGAGACTTGGCAACTCTGGAAACGTCCAGATAGCGAAATGCCATGTTAACCTATGGGAAGATTTAAAAGCGCGATTACTCATTACCTATTATATTATTAAAATACAGTTTTCACCATCAGAAAGTAGACGTCAGATGCCTATAATGTGAGTTTTTAAAAATTATATCCTTAAATTTTAAGTATTTTTAAGAAGATGATAAAATTTCATCAAGTGGAAATTTTAAAGTTTTTAGAGATTTTTTAAATATTTAAAAAACATGGAGATACTTTTTAAAAACGCACATTGTTGAAAACAGTATCTTAATAACATAATGAGTAATTACGCTTTTAAATATTCTCATAGGTTAACATAGAATTTCGCTATCTGGGAGTTTCAGTGAAGCGGCCCCTTTTAACATTTTCTATTCAGTAACGTCTTACATTTTTGAGTGAATGACATTCGTAGAGCTTTAATTCTTGTATTATGTCTATTTGCATAACATTAACATCATCATATATGCATCTTAACATCATCGCCTCTGATATAAGTGAAATATACCGACTTAGTATTGTCCAAATAATCGAGTTAAAAAAACCCAATTAAATCCAAATTTCAACGTTGGTTTAAATTGCATTTCAATGAAATTGTATTTTTACGGACGAATACATATAGTAGTATGAATTTTAATAAATTTTATTTGTTGATTTAATTTTTTTTGAAAGTTTATTATTTTATTTTCTGCTATCGATCCGAATGATTGGAGTGGAATTTTATTGTTTATTAAAATATTTTAAAACTAAATTATTCCCAGGACTCATAATATTACAATTTTTATCTTGTTGGTGAATCATGCAAAAGTTTTGGATAATTACTTTATATGTTGAAATATTCTATAAATATTATTAGTGATTTGTAAAAAAAAAATTGAGATTTTCTTTGATGATGCATATCAATTAAAAATACCTTTGAAGGCTGTTGCTTGTTGGGCTGAGGTCGCGGAGCGACTTCTTTCGCATCCTCCGGAGCCCGCTGCTTTGACGAATCGAACACTTTTCGCTTTTTTGCGGCATTTTTCTCGCAAACGTTTTGATGTCTTGCCTGAAAAACAGAGCAGAAAATCTATATTCAAAAATTTTCAATGCTTAATGTCTTAGAAAACATCATTTTAATAAGACACAAGTCCTTTTTGTAGAGCGAATTTATTTTATTACAGTTTCTAAAGAAATTTTATAATTTGTTCCTATTTGTGATATGACAAGTGGATATAAGCTATATTTGAACCCGATAATGTATACAATGACACGAAATATTGCCCTGATATTGGGATAATGATATTTTGCCAATATTGACAAGAGATGTTTAGCCAATTTAAAAGCCAATTTAACTAACATTGGCGCAATTTTCACCTTTCATTCAGAAATATTTTTTATGAAACGCTAATATGGAACAAATATTGGAAAACTTTTGAACACCAATATTGCGCCAGTATGGTTTTATTGGCTTTTTATAATGGCGAAATATTTCTTGTCAACTTTGACGCAATATTGGCAAAATGTAAACATTTCAATATTTCATGCCTATGAATGAATTATTGGATTGCTACTGAGGGTCTGTTACATTAGAACACGATCTTCCTTGATACAGATATTTATTAGAAATTAATACAGAATAATTAAATAATTTCTTTTGATTGGGGACATTCAAAATAATTAGACGAGTTCCTTAGAATTCTCTAGATTTTTTATAATTATTTCTTAATGCATTTGTATGTAGAAAAGTATTTTAATCTAAATCAATAAAAATCCCTTTAAATTTCTTCAAAGTAATTTTAAATTCACTAAAAACGCAGAAAACTTTTAAGTACAAAACAATTATATGAAATATCATGCAAGAATACACAATTCAAAATCTGTAGCAATGAAGTCGAAGGCTTAGGTTTTATAACAAAATAAATATCTGAAATAACATGTAAATACGTCTATTTCAAAATCTGCTGCAATTAAATCGAAGGTTTGTGATTGTCTAACAAAAGATTTATATAAAATATCTAACAAAAAAATATTTTTTTTTAATTTGTAGTAAATAAATGGAAGTTTCTTGATTAATAACATTATAATCATTTGAAATATCATGCAAAAATATATCACTGCAAAAAAAAAAAAAAAAAAAAAAAAAAAAATGATTTTACAGTATAAGACTGACATCCCGGCTGCTAGTATTATACCGTAAAATTACCAGTAATAAACAGTAAAATAAGCAGTAATACGCTACCACGCATAAAATCAATTTTTGTTTTTTTTAAGTGTATTTCAAAATTTGTAGCAATTTATTCAACGGTTTAAAATGTTATTTTGCTGCTTTCAGATATCCTGTAAGTTGTTAATGTAATTTAAACATTTTAAATTCTCTCCACCCCCTTAAATACGTTATTTCAGTTCTAATTTCTAATAGAAATTAATTTTATGTGCATTTCAACTGGACACTTGCCAGCTTATCATTCAAATACCTATTTGCGTACGGCTATGCATTAGTTAGATCTAATCTGAATTACCCCGAATATTTAGAACTGTTTTATTATATTAAATATTTTTTATCCCCAATTATAATTATTCATTTATATTTTTATAAGTGAACGTTTAAATTTTATTTAAAATTTTCATTTAGCACAATTTTCATTTTTATTATAGCGTTTACTTTTGTATGAATGATATTCGTAGTCTACATTCTACATAGAGATGGACAATAATGAATGTTTTTGATATTCTATGCTTTTGCGCATGCCCAAAAGATTCATTCGAATATCAAAATCATTCATAATGTCCATCACTAATTCTACGTCCGTGTTCTCCGAATTCATTTAGATTTGCTTTAATAATGGAATAAATTTCTACTTCAGAAAGTTGTGTTTTAATGAAGTATTTAGTAATATATTAGAAAGCACTAGAAATAACTTGTACGACCACGTACTCTATCAAACATCTTACAGGTTAACCCAAGGTTTAAATTGCTATAGATAAAAAAGAAAGAAAGAAAAACGTACCAAGGCATCTGGTCTAAAAGTTCGGCCACAAATTGAACATGGTTGCAGCTCGACGTTACTTGCTTCGACAGGATCTAAAGTCATACCGAAATAAGAGATTTATTTGTATAATTCACATTTATGCAATATGATTGATTTGACTACAAAATGTATTAATTGATGATAGAGAGAAACATAAAATTGTTGACCTTAAAATAATTTTTATTTTTTGAAAACAACGTTTTTTTTATTTTTTATTATTATTACTTGAATGCTTGAAGTGTCTGAAAATAGTTAAGACTGAATCTACAGAGACTGTTTTAAATGTAACACAGCCCTCAAGCATCCGCAACAATAAGAGAATGTTGAAATAATAATCTCTTTTCATTTATTTTTCCCCTTTCTTATCCACAAAAGCGTTTACATAAACAACGTCATTTAAATGAAATTATTCAAAATATTTCCAAGTTAGAAATTAAAATAAATGCTTAGAAAAATGTATTTTTCTCACTAAACCATATCGGCTTTAAATGACTAAATAAAAAGTTTAAATCTCCATCTATATGAAATAATTACTTGAAGAACTGGGTTTCTTCTTTAAATTCATTTCTTGTAAATAGGGGAAATAATATCTTTACTTAAAAGCAAGGAGCTCAAATGTGTTTTTGTTTAACCTCTTTGGATGAAGGTAAAGCTGAAAAAAAGCTACGATTGAATTATATATATATTTTTTTACTTCAATAGAATTTATGTGAATGTTCAAGATGACAGACACGATTTTTGACTTTCTAAAATAAACTCATTCATGAAGATCGAATATGTGAAAATAAAGTTTATATTTCTCCCAATTTTCTTGACAACCACAATTCAACCACAATATTGTTATCTTTATCTAATAAAATAAAAGATAATTTCAATTTTCAATTTCAATTTGAAAATTACGACAAAAAAATAAATCTAATAATCCTTATCGTTTTCCTTTTTTTTAATCTTTTATCCACAAAAAATGGAGTAATTTAGTTACCATCATTACAGAAATGTCATTAAAAATTAGAAAAAATTAATTCTCGAAAACTAATTAAAATTTTAAAATTCTATGACCACTTTTGAAATACTCTGACCAATGCGAATAACTGGTGTTAAATAGCACTGCAAAGGATGGGAATTTTTTTTTCACTTTGCTTAACAGCGTACAACCAACTGGAGTGAAAAATGTGTCCAGACTGGGGATCGAACACAGATACCTTGGTAAAGCGCACCAAGTGCTTTACCAATTAAGCCATCCGGAGGACATCCAGTCTGGCAAAACTGGTGTTAATTTGATCGCCCAGCGTTCCATATCCAGGAGGAATAGCTGTGAAATATAAACAGTCGTTTTATAAAATCGTTTCATAGATTCGTTTCATAGATTCGTTTCATAGATTCGTTTCATTAGGATTTTATACACTGTGAAAAATGACCATTGTTTCTTATTTTATGAAAATATGCTATAACCACGAACGAAAATATAATATAATCTTCTGAGTTATCCGAAATTTCAAATAGCATGTTACATTGTCTTTTGAATCCCGAGAAACGAATACATTTTCAAAATTTAAAGAATAATTTATAAAAACAAATTATTTTTAGCTGCCCGAATTTTTCAGAAACGTTTCCGAAGGGTTTTTATAGTGTATTAATTAGTGTCCTCAGCCTAGAATATCTGTTTTTCGAATGCTATCCATTCTGAAGTAAACATTTTCATGCTCAAAAAAATGTTTAACAGACAAACATTCAAAATTAACAGCGTTAACAATAACATTAAAATTAAGATTATTTCTTTACTCTTTCATGTATAAATTAACTTATGCGGCTGAAAACGTGTACTTGAGAATGAATAACATTCGAAAAACAGGTATTCCAGCCTGAGGACACTAATTAATACACTATAAAAACCCTTCGGAAACGTTTCTGAAAAATTCGGGCAGCTGCAAATAATTTGTTTTTATAAATTATTCTTTAAAATTTGAAAATGTATTCGTTTCTGGGGATTCAAAAGACAATGTAACATGCTCTTTGAAATTTCGGATAACTCAGAAGATTATATTATATTTTCGTTCGTGGTTATAGTACTTTTTCATAAAACAAGAAACATTGGTCATTTTTTACAGTGTATATATAGGGTAGATTTATAATTCTAGCCTATCAGGAAGTGAGTGCAAAAATCGATTACAAAATTCCATATTTACATACATGAATCAAATTAAGTTAAATGAAACAGTGTGAAAATAATAATAGTTATTTAATATTTAATGACTTTAAAAAATGTATTTTTCAGTAAATCGAATTTTTTTTTTCAACTATTTTGGAATAGAATTTGTTTTTGAATTAGTATACAGTTTGAAAAATAATTTTTAAAGTCCACTGTCTGCTGAAAAATTAACAAACTAACGATAATAATTACAAAAGTCAGTGCAAGTTGGTATTTATGATAGGAAATTATATAGTTGTGATATAGATTGCGATATTATGATAGGAAAGAAATTACCCTTTTCCTCTTAAAGTATTTAATTTCTAACAACAAATTGACAGTAAAATTGTTTCTTGAAATAAAATACATATCTATTTAAAACATTTCAATTATTTTAAAGTGAAAGAAAACTTCCATACATATATGATACATGCTAAATTTTATATATTGTTTTAATAAAACATTCTATCACTATCAAAATTACAACAATATATATTAAAATAAAAAATGTTTACCAGGATATTCCATTCCGGTGGGCATTCATTGGAACACTTTAAGAGGGTCTCTTATAGATTTTGAAAGTTTCTGTAGCGAAATTCATCGAAGATTTTTTATATTTTCAATTCAGACCTGTTAAAAAAAATTAAAACATTACCTTTTTTATTATATGAACCAAACAATCCTACTGGTTCTGTTCGGGTTAAAGATCCCCGGTGTACAGAGCATAGGTAAAAATTGTTTTTAATTGAAAACTTTAACAGTCTCTAACTATAAATCTCTATCTCTAACAGTCTCTGAACTCTTAACACTCTCTTGAGTATTTTTATATTTAGTATATTTTCTTAGATTGCCTATAACTACCCCAGAAAACCCTCTGTCGATATACCTTTTGGCTCTTTAGAGTCATGCTAGCGGTTAATTTCGAAAGATTTCACCATTTCTAGCAAACTACTTGATTTTGATTATTTCAGTATTTGAAAGCATTGTTCGATTACATATATCTGTTCAATCTGTGCTTTATTTATTTATTTGTGGGGTTTTAATTTCGTTTGACAATTTAATTAATAAATATTACACGTAAACAAATTGGATTTGAAAACAGTCTTAAGAGATAATTGTTATTATTTCTATGTTGTATCATTAGATTAGCCTAACATGGTTTCCTTTATTAGAAATTTTTTCGAGCATATAATATAACCACGAACGAAAATATAGAATAACCTCTTCTGAGTTACCCATGATTTAGAGAAGCGTTCGTTTATCTTTAAAAACCTTAAAAATTAATTTATTTTCGAGATTTAAAGAAGAATTTATAACAACAATGTTTCGTTGGCTGCCACTGATTTTCTAAAACGTTTCCGAGTAGTTTTATAGTGTATTCGTCAGTTTTATCAATCCGGAATATCGTTTTTTAAGCTGCTATCCATTCTGAACTAAACCTTTTCAGATGCGTAATTGAGTTTATACATGCACGAGTAACAAAATAATATTAATTTTAATGTTAATGTTAATGCTGTTAATTTATCATGTTTGTCTGTAAAACATGTTTTTTGAACATCAAAATGTTTAGTTGAGAATGGATAGCAACTGAAAAAAATGTATAATCAGGATTGAGAAGACTGAATAATGCACTACGAAAACTACTCGGAAACGTTTCCGAAGATCATTGGTAGCAAAAGAAACATTGTTTTTATAAATGCTTCTTTAAATACAGTAAATATATCAGTTTCTGAGGTTTCTAAAGATAAAGAACACTTTTCAATATCGTGGGTAACTTGGAAGAGGTTATTGTATAATTTTGGTCATAGTTATATTAAATTTTCTTAAATTGAGAAACAATTGTCTTTTTTACCGTTTGGTTCGGTGAAAGAAGGCAAAAGTATGTTGGAATATTGATTCATTGCTCGACTAAAACATTTTTTTTCTTTTATCTTCGTCAGTTCTCTTACGATGGATGACTGCAAATAATTTTTATTTCTGCTCAATAAAATTTTCTCTCAAGAAATGAACTGAGATAAGTACTTTTTAATACACCGCATCTTCTAAAAAAGAAAAAAAGTATAAAAATAATAAGATTTCAAGCATTTGTATTAAAACTAATTTGAGGCTAAAGTACTTTTCCCTGTAAATTTACTTTATTAATTTTTATACTAGAAACAGTGTTTTTGAAAGAACTTTGTCTTTATTCATTATGGCGCAAAGAAGACGTACTATTACTTTGCGCCTGATGAAGAAGACAAAGTTCTTTCAAAAGAGGTTGCGCATTCTTGTTTTAATGGTGCTATTCAGGGGATGATTCGGACTTTTTGGAACACTTTTCAAAAGGTTTCGTTTTTGTAAAACTTTGTTGTAGATTAAATGCTAAATGCACAGGATTACTAAGTGTATTTGTGATTAACTCGTGTTAAGATATCAAAAATCATGCATTTTTTACAAATTGCACCTCTTTATGAAAGAGTTTGCGACTTATTAGTAGCAAACGAGTTCTGGACAATTTGCAACACAATACTGGATTAATATTAGTTCTAATTTTATATTGTAAAACAGCCTATCAATTTACGAGATGCTTATTCTTACGTAAAATTTAACAATGTTATTATTAATGTTATAGGTTGAGAAGAATATTTACAATTTAGTCGTATTAATATATATATATATATATATATATATATATATATATATATATATATAAATGCGAAATATATCATTTTACGAATAAGTGTTATATTATAAGCGGTATATTAGTAGAAAACCAATATTTGCTCAATTGTGACACGATATTGGATCAATACCAGCTTTCTGCCAGGATATTTTATTTTGAAACACCTGCTGCATTTACTAATATTAAGTGGAATAAATGTGCAATGATAGATGTGAAATTACAGTAATATTTAAACGTGCAATGACAAACGCGAAGTCACCATTACATTTATACATGCAATGACAGGTGCGAAGTTCACAGTAATATTTAAAGGTGCAATGGCACATATCACAGAAATATTTATCCGTGCAATTACAAGTGCGAAGCCACAGTAATATTTAACTTCTGCTGCTTTTCCATGCTTACAATAATATTTTAAAATAAGTTTTGTTTTTTCAAAAATTAATCTTGATCTACTCATTATTTCCAATTAATTATACTTTGAAAAGAAAGAAAAATTAGAAAGTTATGACCCGTTAAACAGTGTAATGATTTTTCTAACGCAACCTGTATATCTGAAATAATTTCTGTGCAAAATGATGCCAGAAGTATTTAAATGTGCTTTGAATAATTGATTGTTAAGTATATTTGTCATTAATTGATATTAATGTATCAAAAAATGCAATTTTCGAGTCGTATCACTTTTCAATGCATTGGCATCAGAAGAGTATTGGGCGATTGTTGTACAATTTTGAATTAATATTAGTTCCAATTTTGTATTGTGAAATATCTTTTAATTTTTGAGATGGCGCAATATTGGACTAATACCTATTTACTGACAGAATATTGTATTGTAAAACATTAACCACTTTTCTGAGATATTTACTCGCAGTAAGATTTTGTATCTATTTTGACTCAATGTTGTGACAGTTTTTACTGTAATTTAACGGATTTTCTGTGAAAAGCTTTTGTGTTTATATTATTATCAAAAACCTTTTGTATTTATGATGTAATATAAAAGAAAATTCCCGCAACTTATCGAACGAGCCTGAGATTGAAGACGGACACTGTCGTCTCTAGTTTCTGTAGTTACATTGTAAATAGACTGATTTTCGAGTTGTATCACTTTATGAATAAGTTTTCAATGTATTAGCATAGTACGAATATTGGTCAATTGTTGCACAATATTGAATTAATATTAGTTCCAATTTTGTATCGTGGATTATTTTCGTATAAATAAATTTTCAATCTATCATATAGGTATTGGCCACTTGTAGCACAATATTGAATTAATACCAATTTTGTACTTGAGATATCTGTTAATTTTTGAGATGGTGCAATATTGGACCAATATCTATTTACTGCCAGAATTTTTTATCATAAAACATCAACCACTTTTTGAGCCATTTAGTCACAGTAATTTATTGTATCTGTTTTGACTCAATGTTGTGGCAGTTTTTACTGTAATATTTTCTGTGAAAAGCTTTTGTGTTTTTTTATTATCTAAAACCTTTTGCATTTATGATGCAATATAAAAAAAAGTCTCGCAAGTTATCGAACGAGCCTGACATTGAAGACGGGCACTGTTGTTTCTGGTTTCTGTGGTTACATTGTAAATGAACTGCTTGAAGTTTTCGGAAACAAAATAATATCGAATTTCGATCTGCTATTCATAAAATGTATTATAATTTAAGTGACTGTCAGGAAAAAAAAGTGTTTTACCTGCGTCGCTTTTAATATAAGCTGAGTGGAAATATTTCATATGTTTTTATTACATTCTTTACGAAGACATACCTAGAAAGATTTACAACTAAAGATGTCATCGATAGAGATAAAACATTAAAATGCTAGGAAAGTTTCAAAGTGAAAAAAAAATGTTACACAAGCAATCATCAAATCATTTCCAGGATTTTAAATTTATTGAATTGGAACACAAAATTACCATTGACTTATCTATTTGCCAATAGTTTTATTTACATAACTCTGCAACACACTCTTAATATGCAATTGTATTGAGTTCTGTTGAGAATTAATTACATTTACTTGTCTAGTTTTATAATTTAGAAAATTACAGAGAAAAAAAACTCTAAATGCAAATAATAAATAAATTTGTAAATAAAACAATTCTAATTGAAGAAACCCGTCATTAAAACATGACAACCGAATATCGAGTAAGTAGACAAGTGTTGCCAGCAATAAAATAATTTATTTTGTGGTTCAGCATTTGGTTTTATCAGCAAGTGTCAATGTAAAGATCTATGATTTCATGCGATGCGTTCCAAAACACTGTAGCTGAGATTCGCAAATTTTTGAGCAAGCAAGTTACGATCAAATGTTTTGTAGAATGACACATTTTTTTTTCTACTGAATTAGCGATAAAAGTAGCGTCGGTTCTTTCTACAAACTACTGATTTTTTTGTATCGTGCTACTCGCTACATTACATTTTTTAAAATGTAGTGCACTACAGTACAAACTACTGTAAAAGACAACTGTGCTACTTCTGTCCCCTGACGTTATCTATAAAAATAAAACATTAAAATGCTAGTTTCAAAGTTTTAAGGCGAAAAAAAAAAATGCTACAAGTAATCATTTCCACGAGCATTCATTTTAATGAACATAAGTAATTATTTTAAATAGGCAATTATTTGAACAAGAAATATAAATTAAAAAGTTTAAGTAAGATGCTTTTGATCCAACATTTAACATGATTACAAACAAAAATGAAAAGGAGGATTTTTACCCCAGGTGCTTACTTCTGATGAGGTACGACCTTAAAAATTCACAAAAGTTCGTTGTATACCTTTCTGTCTATTATACGTGTTCTATTTATAGTACAAGCTTATTTAAAAATACAATTAAAATTATTTAAATAATAAAGGTATAGCAATAAAAATAGTATTTTTGAAGAGTGCGACCTTAATGAGGCTTTGAAAATACTTCGATATGCATTGTCTTCAACAAAGGACTTTGGTACAAAATTAAAGTTGGACATAAATAAAAAATATTTTGAAAATGAGTATGCATTAATAATTTTCATAATTAAAATCAACTATTCGAGAAAAAAGTGAATGTGTTACGTTTGGGTTCGTTGAATATCTCTTTAAGCGGTTCCTGAGGGAGGGGGGTTTCAACATTTTATTTTCTTTATTTATAGGCATTTTTAATGAATTTTTTTCAAGAAATGTGTCTTAGTATATAATTTATTTTTCCGGATGAAAAGTTTTTGAAAAGTTCACTTTTTAATTAAAATTTTAAACTTATTTAAGTTTTGATATAATTCATGAACCACTTGCACGGTTTCATTATTTTATTCACAATTGTGTGCAGAAAAAAATTCTTGTTTATTTTTCTTTAGGATATAATAAATTTAAAAGTAAAAGAAAACAGAGGATTTTTGAGAGTGGTTCAGGGAATATATTTTAAAAATTTTCACATGAAATTAAAAATCCCGAATTTTTTTTTTTTAAACATAACATAAAATCTCTGTATCTTTCAATAAAGTTTAGATATATCCTTTTAAACATGACAATTTATGAAACACTAGCTGTTACCCGTGACTTCGTTCACGCAACATTAAAAGAAGACTAAATACATTAATTAAGCAAAATATTTTACTCCCGATAATTAAAAACGTTAATAATTAACTAACTATTTATCACATTTCATAGGAGACAATACGGTATTTTATTTGTTATAGGGACCTTGACATAACTCAGTCTTAAAAAAGTGAAATGTTGTGCCAAATAATCGCGAAAAGGAAATTACAACCAATGCAAAAAGGAGGGCCAAATAAAATCGTGGAAATAGACGAATTGGGTAAAAACAAATGTCAATTTTACCTGATAAACAATTTTACTTGTAACGCCTTTGTGAAACGTTTTAACAGCCATCCTTCAGCAAAACATTAATTGGAAATAGTATATGATTTTATTTAAATTAAATTCTGCCTCCTTGCTTTAATGCATAGCTGAAACAAATCTTGTTTTCTAAATGACAGTATGTTGACAGGCAATTTTTGTTCTCCAGAATAAATTGATTCATAAAGTTTGAATATGTGAAAATATGCTTTTATTTTTCGGATAATTTACTGAAATCAAGATTTTGTTTTCACCCTCTATTCAAAGTGAAAATAAATTCTGTTTTTCAGTTTTAATGAGAAAATGGTGTAAAAAATATACTGATCTGTTTTATTTTACCTTTTTTATACACAAATATGGAGTAATTTACTTTCCGTTTTTAGAGAAACTTCGTTAAAATTTACAAAAAGAGAAAAAAATCTTGGCATCTAATTTAATTTTTTTAATTCTGAGAGTTTGTGTGACATCCTCGGATCAATGATAACCGGCATTAAGTAAATCGCGTTGCGTTCGATAGTCTAGGAGTAGTTGCGAAATACAAACACAAGGTCAGATTTTAATATAATAGATTCGTGTTCATTTTCCTTTTCTTAAAATTATAATGCGATTTTTAGCAGAAAACTCGCATCTGTATATAACGGATACTCATGCTTAATAATCAGTATAGATTAAAAAAAATTAAATTTTTCGTTATAAATATGGCGTGAAACTCATCTACTTTCTATACTTACTGATCCTTGTATTATTAATGTAAGGAATTGATTCACGCTCATTTTAAAACATATTGGAAAATATCCGTTTTATTTCAAATATGACGTCTTTTTTCCCCCAGAGAAATCCCTTTTTAATGACATAATTGTTGTTAATTTTCTTTTCCAGGCAATTAATTTCAATACTCTCATAGGGGAAATTATGTTACTTTAACGAAATAATATTAAATCTTTAGGTTTTATCAACAAAAATTGAACTATTAACATTCGTCATTTTTTTTAGGTAATCGAGTTATTTCTTTTAGTTTTAAGAATGAAAATAACTATTTATCGCTATCTATGACATCATTTTCGACATGGATAATTTTGCAGAGCATATGATTGAAATTTGCTAACCAATTTTTTTAAACTTCTTTTTACTTTTTAAAAATTTAAATAAAAATACGGTATAGTTATATTAGCCGTGCGCAGACGGTAAAACGCCAAGTATTATTACCATACAAAAGAAAAAAAAGTAAAGAAAAAACCCAAGATGACTTATTTCACCAATCAAAGCATATCCGCTTTATTTTTGATGTATGACATCATATTCGTCTGTTTTCTGTGGTTACGCATATTGAAACGTTGTATTATTATCAAAAACTAAAAAAAAAATACGTTTTATTTCTAATGATATTATTTAATCTTTTTAATTCTTTAATTTTTTTATTTCATTTTCATTTTTCACGTGAAAATTTTTCAATTGAAACAAAATTGTTGAGTAAAAGTTATTATTCCGGGTTTTGAATTAGTTTTGGCAACGATAAAGTATTAGCAACGGTAAAGTAAATTTAACCATTTTAAAATATTATAGGAAAAAATGTCCATTTATTCTCTATGAAAATAACGAAATTTTGAATTATTAAGAAAATTATTTGACTAAAATAAACAAAAACCAGCCTATGTTCATTTGACGGTTATAATCAACCTATATGCAAAGATACAGGATCATTAAATGCTCCATTTTGACGCTGGCTTCAGCCTAACATTTGCAGACAATCAGATTTATAATATTATAAGGATTCCATTCTGAGGTAAATGGACTTAAAAGTTTTATTTACGGGCAAGGCAGAACTGCACTGAGAAAAATGACCCTTTCAAATCTGAGTAAATCGATGTTTTCATTTTGTTATGGAACTTTTTGTTTCAAATATTAGGACGACCCAAAGCTTCCAGTTCTGAAATATGCCAGAAATACTCAGAATATTGAAACATGGACATACTTAAAGCTGAGCACAGAGAGTTCAGTTCATACTCATTTTTAAAACATGGACATACTCAAAAATGATTAGAATCAGTTCAAACTCATTTTTGAAACATGGACATACTCAAAAATGAGCACATAGAATTCAGTTCATACTCATTTTTGAAACATGAACATACTCAAATAGGAGCTCCTGATGTTTTATTCTTGAGTGTGTACATGTTTTCAGAATTGAGTATATACATGTTTCAAACTTGAGTAATTTTGATTCGGAGCCATTTTGACTATGCGACACACTCAGTTTTGAGTATTTTTTGCTCAGTTTTGAAAATGTCGTTTTTAGATTGTGATAGTACAACATAAACAAAAATTATATCTTTTGATATAATCATCGTAGAAATACGCCGTTTAATTAATTTGATTTATTTAACTTTGTAATATTTTATTAGCAAGAAAAATAAAAAAATGCATTTTTATGAGAATTTTGACCCTTGGACACTTTTAAAAAATAAACATTTGAACCGGATGATTTTAGGGAAGATATAAATTAAATTTTGTGATGATACGAATGTAATATTAGCAACCTCAAAGTTTGATCTTTTTTAACTCTATGAAGATTTAAGAAAAAATGCATAAACTGTACAGGGTGTCCCAAAAATATTGAAACACAGTTTAACTTTTTACCCATTGCAGATCTGTAGGCAATGCCAATTGCAAAAATGTTTAAAATGAGGTATTATGAAACAGTCTTGCCATTTATTTTTGAAATGCTACACCTTTTACATTTTGATACGGTCCCTGGGTCCTGTAAGTTGTGTTGAGAAAAGTTTTCTCCCTGGTCTGACAAATACAAAACAAAAAATTCCATTCTTTTACGACCAAAATTCATCAAGATATATAATACTTTGGATTTTATGAAATATCGGAGCTTTCTGGTTCTAAAAAAATCGTCTGTCTGTTAACAGCGCCTGAAAGCTCCGAAATTTCATAAAATTCAACGTATCAATCATATCTCGGCGAATTTTAATCGTAAAAGAATGGAATATTTACTTTTGTATTTGTCAGAGCATAAAGAAAATATTTCTGTAAATGTAACTTATAAAAACCAGAAATCGTATAAAAATTTAAAAAGTGTAAATTTTTGAAAATGAATAACAGGATTTTTTCGTCCACACAATCTTAAACCCTACTTTGTTTTGAACACTTTTAGAATTTAGATTACCTACGGTTTACTAACAGCTAAAAAAAATACAATATTTTTGGGGCACCCTGTAAACTTTTCCGGGCTGATTTAGTTTAATGAGCTCTAATAAAATGTCAAAATTGGGTGTTACTATTTGAAAAATGAATGTTAATGCAATTTTTAGTATGTAGACGGCTCCCGAATGATAAGTAATGCATACATTAAATAGTAGACATTATTCCCTGTTGATTATTGTTATTCTGGTTATTCTGGTTATTGTTATTCCCCTGTTGATGAGATACATACATACATGTCACGATTTCACTTGATTCATACTCCAGGCACGGGTTTCCACCTCAGGAAATTTTCAGTCGAGCACCGAGTCTTACTTCATGTGTATGTAAAAGAAGGCAGATAAGAGGCAGTCCATTTCCTTTTTACTTTTATTCGAAAAGTCAAAGATGAATCGATTAGGCTTTACTCTATTTGAATCTCACTCCATACTTGCTAATTTTAATATCGTGGCATTACTTGATGATTAAATTTTAAATATAAGAAGACATCTTGGATCTTAAAACAGAAGACAGTTGTTTTTCGAATTTACCGGCGGCCAAGGAGAACATTCTATAATCAGGCAGGCATGTCGGGGCCGCATACACCGCCGAATCCCGGAACCTTCTGCTGCAAAACGCGGGAAAACGCCGTATATCATTTTCTGAGCGCTCCAGAATACATTTTTACTAAGAAGTCTCTCGACCAATCAACGCTCACGGCTTAATTCCTTCGGCGCGTTAATATAGAAGTAATCTTATCGTAAGCTGGAAAAAAGCGCGCCAAACCAATGTTCTAGAACAAACTCGAAATCTAATTCCTTCGAATAAATAAGATCAAAGAGAAAATAAATACATATGTTTTATCAAGTATGGCAATATGCCAAAATAATTTTTTCATTGAGACTAAAGTCTTTCATAATTTGAGAAGTAATATTTTGTCAGGAATCGTAGGGAAATAAAAAATAAAGAAAAGAAATTCATAGGTTGTTATTTCAAAAGAGTAAAATATTTTTAGCTGGGAGATTGGTGTTTTTTAGAAGAATTAAATTCTAGGATGCATTTTATTTAAAGAAATAAAAGTGCGTAATTTTAATAGAGCATCTATCAGCGCCATTTTTTTTTAAGAGAATGAATTTGGAATAAACTATATTTTGCTAGATGTAATTTTGACAATCGAAATACTGGAGCGAGAAAATAATTTAGAATAATGGGATTTACACAGAATTATAGTTTTAATGAGGTCAACGGCGAAATTTTTTTAAATTTGTTTCATACATATATATATAATGATAGATTATGAAATTTAATGAAATGCAGGTGCGATAGAAGGAATTATATATAAATATAAAAAAAATACATGAACAATAAACTACAATTCAAAAAAGAAAAAAATAATAACAGCTCCTAGCTCTTTGAAGAGACGAGGAGCAGAAATATAAAAAGTATTTGGAGACTACAGGTTTCGCAAGGCGACGCCAGCTTGACTCCAAAGTATATTAAAAAACTAAGACATTAAACATAATTTCAGATAAATTAAAATAATTAAAATAAAAACTTTATGAAAGCACAACCTTTTAATCCAAATAATATAAATATGTATAGTAAAACTAATTATGACTGAAATATAAAGTCAATTGAAATGAAAATAGTATAAATTTTAAACAAATCAAAACTGAAACAGAATTTAATTATATTATAATTTCCTTATTATAAAAAATGAAAATGTAAGCCGCTATGCGTCCACTTTGAACTGACAAGCCTTTCCAAAAGGATAATGTATGCAAACAAGCTCGATTCTCCACGACTTCTTTGGCTGGAACAGAAATAGGCTTAACATCAAAGCCAGCATTGAAAAAAAATCTTTTTTTTTTTTAAATGCTGGCTTTGATTTTAAGCCTGTTTTTGTAATGATTAGTTTTATACTTGCTTATATAATGTATAAGAATGAAAATTATATTTACAAAATGTACCATAAACCAGAAAAATTTTATAACAATGAAAACAAGTCCCATAGTGCATAAGGATCCCACACATAAATAACAAATTGATGCGATCCAACCTTTCTAATACATCACAAATATAAAAGTACGAATAATGTAAAGCATAATGGCAAAGAAAAATATTTATGCAAAAAATATGTAATTAAATATTCTCTAATAGAATAAATGGAACGATTTCCTAATGGAACATAGACAAAATCATTCTTAAAAAGTACACATGTACAATCCAATGATTATAATCAAACAGAAATACTAATATTTGCTTTAACCATTTCAAGGGTGGTGGTAATTTTTTAAACCGTTTAATTCTAATAAAAATTTGTACTAGAATTTTTACAATACAATTTAGATTTTATAATTTCCGTGAAAAAAATAATGTTAAAATTGCATTTGTTTTTAAATTTTCAAAGGAATTCTAGTGCGTTTTCAACATTACAGCAACGGAATAACTTGCCAACTAAGAGGTTTAACTGTGAATTAAAATTTCGGTATTAAAATCAGGTTTAATTTTGAAAGGGTAAACATGCACTGTTAAAAATTTGCAGCAAACTGTCCAGTCATTTGACCATTTTTATAGAAAATGGTTACATAACCGTAATTTAACTCTATTCTGATCATAATATGGACAATAATATGGTCAGAATAGAGTTAAATTACATTCCTGTAACCGTTTTCTATAAGAACGGTCAAATGACTGGACAGTTTGCTGCAAATTTTTAACAGTGTGGAGCAATGAAAAAAGCAACCAGACGAAAAGCATGCTTTATCTTCAAAGAATGCTTTCTTTATTAAAATAATAATAATAATAATAATAGTAATAATAATAAAATCTGGAGTGACTCCACTTGATTTTCTGAACACTTATGTACGTGTATAGAAAGTAAAACGAGAAAGCATGCACCCCGCCATAGATTATGAAACATTTTCCAACACTATCGGAATATTGTTAAAAAAAATCATTTCTGTTCGTACAATTACAATGTAATGAGATATCTAAATAAACATTAAAAAGCACAACGCAGTGAACATTTATTTTCGGCAGTGGCTGTCCATAGCCGGAAATGTGAGCAATTCGTTCGTGCAGCTCTGTATATGATCTACACACCTCGTAACGCACAATAAATAAAATGGATATCACAGCTGAAAACACATCCAACAGTTATGGTTCATAGTCAGTCCTGTAACCGAATTCTTTTGAGTGTCTCTGTAAATAAACGGTAATTTCTAAGTACTCAGTAATCTATAGAAAACATGTGGCGCAGCGCAGTAATGTACATGAGTTTCATTATGTTTGAAATAGTTTAACATCATTAAAATACACAGCAAACGATTTTTCCCCATATATAAAAAAATAATGGAATTTTGTGCGTTTCTGTAAACGAACCATAATTGCTACTTACTCTCTATACTCCATAGAAAACATATTGCTATCCACCTCATTGAGGCATATCAATTTCATTATGTTTAAACAGTGTAACATTATTAACATGCACTAAAACGATTTTCCACATTGACTGTAAATGTAACGGAATACTTTTGAGTGTCCCTGTAAACGAACTATAATTTCTACTTATTCCATACTCCAGATATAACACGTTGTCGAGCAACTGAATTATGCATATCATTCATGTTATATTTGAAATATTTTAACAGCATTAAAATGCACCGAATAAATATTTCCCTCATTGACCGTAATGTAACGGAATACATTTTGAATGTCCATGTAAACCAACCCTAAAAGGTACACACTTCATTATTTGTACCGAACATGCCATGGTGAACATCGATAACATAGCGATCCGAGTATAATTACGCGAGTTAGAGCACGGACAGACAGACACACGGCCTATCAAATCGAATGCATAAACACATTTGAAATATGTTGGAAAGTGCTTTAAAATGGTGAATTTTTATTAATTTCTGACACATTCAACTGAACAGGACGGCCTACCAAAAAGGTGTTAACCCTACCGGTAGAGTAACTACTAACTGCGAGCCGCAAACAAGTGGAAAAAAATCACACAAAGGGGCTATCAAAGTGGAAAACAAGTGGGATATCGAAGTAGGAAACAAGTGGAATATCGAAGACCCCACTCCCCTTCCAGGCGAAAAATTTTGCCAAGGACGGAAATAGTGGGAGATCCCTTATAACCACGATGAAAATATTTCTGACAAATTAACATTACACTGACATTATTTTACAGTAAAGTAGAGCTAGTATACGGTACCTAAATACTATGATACAAAACAGAATAATACACAATAATATTGCAATATTCCACATTATACTTGTACTGAAACTTCAACATTTATAACAATAATTGAGATTTCGAGAAATGTTGAAGTTTTACGCACAGTCGGACTAATTATAATAGGTTAACCCCGATTTGAGCGCTTGACCCCCCGTTTTGAAACTGGAGACGTTAACTATGCGCTACAAGTGCTTGATGATATCACCGCAATATTTATCACTTATACTCTGCACTGTTAAAACTAGAGGTGACAGTTCGGTGCCTTTTGGGAACCCGGGGTGAAATTCTGGTGCCGTTTGAAACGCTAGGGTGCCGTACAGGCTTGAAAATGTGATTAGGGTGCCAATTGGTCACTCACTGGGTGATTGAAGCTAATTAGGGTGCCGTACAATGCATATTGCTCGAACTTTTTCACCCCGCCATTCAACTGGTATCTCGCGCATGCGCTGATTCGTTTCCTCTTCATGAGGTGTTGACTTGTTTCCTCTCATTTTTCGCAAGTCATAGGGGAGTTCGAACAAGATGGCTGACTTTGAATTTCAGTGCATCGCTGCTGCATAATCGTTGCCGCATAGTTATTAAAATAATAACTAAATAACGACATTTATTTAGAATAAATAAATCAGGGGAGTCAATAAAAAGAATCACTCTTTATATACAGGTATGTGAAATGTTTCAGTGTTGTTTGTATATTATGTTTTATTATTATAAAAAGATTTTATATTATGTTGTATTACAAGTGGCTCCACACATTATTTTCAAGCAGACATTTTAAGTTATAATCTTGATGTGGAAAGTTGAAATTTGTATCTCGTGAAATTAGAATGATGTAGCCTCACCTATTTGCTTGTTTTTTAAATTATTATTTATGCAGAGCTTATAATAATTTCATTTTATTCATATTTTTATCTAATGAATTTTCTCGCACAGTTTTTGTTGTTTACGATCTAGAAATAAATTTAATGATGCATTATTATAGTAATAAAAAATATAGAGAGAGAAACATAAGTTGTTATATTTAAAAAAATAGTTTAATTTCTTATTTTTCTGATATATAAACAAACTATTTGTAAACAATTAAAGAATTTACAAGTTTTAAAGGGAATTGATTTTTACTAACTTGAAACGTATTAATTTGAATATTTGACAATTTTAAATTAGTTGATTTGATAATATGAAATAGTAAACTTTGTAACATAAGAAATAATAAATTTTGTAGCATAAGAAATAGTAAACTTTGTAACATAAGAAATAGTAAACTTGATAAAATATAAATTTCTGCAGATGTTTTTACTAATCAAATACTTTTTACTATCGAAATTTTTAGAGCTTGTGTTTGATGATGAAATGAACTAAAAATATACCTCATTACATATTATAAATTATTAACAAAATAAATAAATCGTAATTCCTGAATTGATATTTGACATTTATACATGTGTCTTCTTGAAAAATGTTTTGCGAGTCTCTTGTACTATAACATATTAATAATAATAAAACACTGGAACATTTCACAGTAGTGTGGCTGGATGTAAGAATGGCTTAGATGATTGAGTGATTTATGTAAATATATTTAACTCGCATAGCTAGAAGATTTTTTTTTCCCCTCTTAAAATAATAATGATAAATAAATATCTCTGTACTACTACATCTAACTTAAAATGGTAATAAATACTAATATATATGGTAATAAATACTAACCAGTTTTGAAGGTAACAAAAATGACCTGATGATGTATATAATACATTTCTCATAGATATTAACCTGCACATGCAGGGGTCAATGCAAGTTTTTTTTTTTTTTTTTTTTTTTTTTTTTTTTTTTTTTTTTTTTTTTTGGTGTGTGTGTGTGGAGGGGGGGGGGGCAAATTGCACATTTTAAAACATAACAAAATAATAAATAATTAATAAAAATAGTATGTTTTTATGGAGTAGAATTTTGTGAAAAGACCTATTTTATTAAAAGGAATTTTGTGAAGGGAATTGTTTTATTAAAAGAAATTTTGTGAAGGTGTCAATTTATCAAATTGATTTTTCTGAAGGGGCCCATTTTATAAAATTGATTTTTGTGAAGGAGCCTGTTTTATTAAATAGATTTTTGTGAAGGAGCTCTGAATATGCCCCAAATTTTACCGGGATCGACCCTTGACATGAGATGATCAACTTTTAACTTTATATAAATTTCAACAGAGAAAATGAAGTATTGATCAGTTTATTGCAGCTAAAGTTAAACATTGCATTATAATTATATATGTTTAGCTTTTTCTTTTCTTTTTTAAGTATGAGAATTTACAAACTCTTTTCAATATAATTGCTAGACAAGGGCGGGGGGGGGGGATGCTTTCATTTGTGGAGTGCCGCTGGGCACCTTAGAGTAGAGGTGCCATTATTCTCCCCTGGGTGCCATCCAATCACCCCTTGGGGCACCCTGTATTAGGGGTGCCATCCTTTCACCCTAGTTAAGGGTGCCATTTTGGCTCCCGTAGGGGTGTCACCAGTGAGACAAGCCTTTCACCCCTTTTGAGTGCCATGTGTCACCTGTAGTTTTAACAGTGTGGCACATTTCCTTGTTGGTTTTCTCCATAGAATTGGTTTCAAATTGTTTTGAAAAGGGTTTTAAAAATGGATTAAATACCTAATCCTTTGACCGATTTTTACGAAAATCTATATGTATTCTTGCGACGGTGATCTATAACATATTCGTCGAATGAGAAAACGGAAGTACCACGTTGGAGTTATCACTTCCATACACAACACACACATACAAATCATGACTACAATACTTTTAGATTAATTTTGACACAATTATTCAAATTGGTAAAGAAATAATATGAGATGTAATCTTCCCAAAACTGAGAGAAAAAGTCCGGGTTAGGATTCGAACCTAAGATCCCTTAGCTGGAGCTACCAAATGAGCAATACCGGACGAATGTGGCTGAACTAATTCAGTTAACCTTAATGATCATAGCATCTGGTCTGATATCTGAATCAGCACAACAGAATAAATCCCAGGTAACGGGACCTCCAGTAAATCAAAGGTTCACATTTCCAGCGTTTACTGGAGGTCCCATTACCTATGATTTATTCTGTTATGCTGATTTAGATATCAGACCATATGCTATGATCATTAAGGTTAACTGGGTGAATTAGTTCAGCCATATTCGTCCGGGGGTTCTCAGTTGGTAAAGCATTGGCAGCTTCAGTCAAGGATCCCGGGTTCGACTTTTCGCTCAGTTAGGGCCTGGACTTTTTTGCTCAATTGGGAAGATTACATCTTATGCAATACTTTTCTTGCACTGCATGTGTTCGGAAAGTTAAAATAGGGAGTATTTTCCATGGTAATTCGAAAACTATTTGTTAGTTTTAATAAATAAACAGTTTATTATACTTTATCAATTAATCTAATTTATTTATTTATTTATGTTAAAAACCAAATGAAACGGTTCTAGAAATATGAAAATTGAATTAGATAAAACAATTAGATATTCGCAAAATCTGTAAGGTATTTATTTCCAAGATGAACGAATAATGGTTAGGATAATGACATTTTCTTTAAATATAATAATACTTTAAATATTGTTTATTAATCTATATGTTGTCAATCTCACATAAAACCATGATCATGTATGACATTTACATTAAAGCCTGTAACATGGATTTAAATTATGGATGTCTTAGGAAACTTGAAGGTCATCAAATTTTTCAAAGAAATAGATACAACCATTCTAATAATATATTAAAGAAGAAATAGTTACATTAACGAATCTTTTGCGTGATAATACACTATGTTTTACTCTAAAAATAATTTAGCCAGGCTTAGAAAATATATTAATGTTATTAATACAGATATTGTTAAGTAATACGGACATCACGTCATTAAATTGTTATTAAGTGTATAGATATTTAAAAAAAAAAAGATGATTCAGTTTTCATCGTCTTAAATTTATTCTTAGTAAGATAAAAACATAGATTCTCTGAAATCTAAATGTTTATATGTATATATATATACATACATATATATATATATATATATATATATATATATATATATATATAGTTTTTGTTTTCAGAGTTTACATCAAAAACTACTATACTGTGTCCATCGTATAAGATCAATGTACATCATTCTAACTAGTTGATCTCCGCCCGGCGTTGCCCGGGCTCATGATAAAAAATTTAAAAAGGAACATCAAGTTTTTATTATTTTATATCTTAAACAGGATTTTGTATGAAATTATATTTTAAAATGAAAAATTCGCGAAAAAATATTGATATTTAGTGATAAAATCACTCTTTTTTTTTTTTTTTGTCCGAATTCTTTGAAATCTGTATTGGTGATAAATAAAACGGTTTTACAGCCCGTGTAAAAATTTCCTGAATAAAATATTGTTATCTAGTTGTAAAAATATTGTTGCTTTTGTGTTTGTTTGTTTGTTTTCGCGTCGGCTCCTTTAACATAGCAATAAAAAAATAGCTCTCATCTTCCGAACTCTCTAACATTCAATCGGTTATAAATATAACTGTATCCAAGCTATCTTTAAAATTTTTTAGGAAATTATATTTTGAAATGAAAAATTCGCAAAAAAATTTTGATATTTATGATAAAAGCGCTCATTTTCTTGTTTGCGTGGATCGTTTCATAGATTTAAAATAAAAAGTTATTTTTGTTCGAACTCTGTGAAATCTTTATTGGTGATAAATGAAACGGAGTTACAGCCCGTGTAAAAGTTTCGTGAAAAAATACTGTTATCTAGTTGTAAAATAAATATTTTTTCTCGCTTTTTTGTTTGTTTTCGCGTCGGCTCCTTTAACATAACAATAAAGAAATAGTTCTCATCTTCCGAACTCTCTGACATTTCAATCGGTTATAAATATAACTGTATTCAAGCTCTCTTTAAAGTTTTGCAAAAAAATATGCATATTTAGTAGTGCAAACACGAGTTCTTTTTTTAAAAAAGTTTTAGCTTTCAATCTCAGAACAAAAATATATTAGAAGGTTGAAGGCTTGCATTGCTTTTTTTTTGCATTGAAGGCTTTCAATGCAAAAAAAAAAAAAAAAAAAAAAAAAAAAAAAAAGTATTGACGACTCCATCCATTTTCAATCAACCCTTTTCAATCCCCCTAGGCTAAACAGGTGGGGACTGATCCATCAGGTTTCCCCTTTCTGAGGGGAGAAGCCTTCAAAAAACGTTGAAGCATGCGCAAAGAAACGACATTTGTGCGGAAAATTTGACAGAATGAGCTTTTCGTTTTAAATATATAGATATATTTGTATAAATGTAAAAACATAGCTTTTTTGTAAACTACATATTTATGTAGATATACATAATTGTTTTTCAGAATTTCCATCAAAATATAGTATACTGGTGTTCATTATAAAAGATATATTTACATCATTCTAATATATTCTTACACTGTAAAAAATGGGTACTCAAAATTGAGTAAAAAGTACTCAATTTTGAATACGTCACATACTCAAAATAGCTCCGATCCAAAAGTACTCAAAATTGAGAAACACATGTACTCATTTTTGATCCCATGGATGTATTCAAAAATTTTTTATGTCGTTAAAATAAAATTTATAGGATAAAAAAAAAAAAAAAGTTACTACGTGAGGACAACCTTATAAGGGATACATACATTTCTGCTCATTTTTTTCATTCCTGCGTGAGTTTATAGTAATTAACCAACCCTTGCCCATGAGAGGAATCAAACCCGTGATGTCCTGTGTACTAACCTGACGACTCAAACCAACGCGCCACGAGTGGTCACGCCTCCTATTCAAATGTTGTTAGTTACTTTGCAAAACTTGCAAAAACTTGAGGTTTCATCTGTAGATGGATTTTTTCAGTTCCGATGTTTTTAATATTTTCTTTTCATAATTTTCAATATTTTGCTGTATGATTTGGTGCCTTATAACAGATAAATTTCAATTTATTATGTATTATATATGCGTAAAACATTGCATTAAGAATACTGATTGCTTCTTTTTGCAACAGTACCAACAATTTCTTTATTCGAACATATATATTTTTTAAATTATTTGCCTGATTATCTATTTATCAATTCTAATAAAAACAACAATTATCTTAATCAGACGTGTTTATTACATGCTATTAAAATATTTTTTTTAATGTCTTATTTAAAAAAAAAATATGTAAATAAATTTTTTTATAATAAATTAAATTATTATATTTTAGCTATGCTGAGAGCTTTTGCGTACGGTTCGGTTAAACTAAATAGTTAAAAAAATGATTTTAAAGACAAAATTGAAATTAATGACCTTGGGATAGGTAGGTTTAAATCTGGACTTATTGATTTTATTTAAATTAAATTAGTTTAATTTATAAAAATATAAGCTAAAGAAATAAATTAAAAACGTTATAAAGTTAAAAACTTTATTTTTATAAAAGTAAAGAAAAAATATTAACTAATTTTATAAATTCAAAGAAAAAATTATAAACTTGTAAAATTATAATTTATAAAATAATAAATTTTAGCGTAATTCATAAATTTGAAAGCCAAATCAGCTTTGTTTAATACCAATTTGCATAGCTATAATTTGCAAAGATATTATGTTATGAAACTTTTAAATAACACAATATTGCCTCACGTTAAAAAAGTTAAAATAAATTTTAAAAAAATTAGTGGGAAAAAAAAAATCATAATTTTGAAATACTATCAAAGAAAAAAAAAAAAAGTAGATGTGTAAAATGTGAGGGAAAAAAAAAGTAAATATGTTGTAGGGTTGTTGATCCACTTTGCTGAAAATCCCGAACAACCAGATCCACTTTTCATTTCTCTTATTCTTCGTTTTTCCTTCAAATAATAGCTTTTTAGGCTCGGAAATTTCATCATTACACATTCTGAAATATACAAGTATGTTGGGTTTGATCATATGTTCATTTTTGATCCAAAAATACTCATTTCGAAATGAGTGCATGAACTTATTCATTTTTGAGAATACATATGTTCATTTTTGATCCAAAAATACTCATTTCGATATGAGTACATGAACTTACTCATTTTTGAGAATGCACATGTTTATTTTTTATCCAAAAATACTCATTTCGATATGAGTACATGGACTTACTCATTTTTGAGAATGCACATATTCATTTTTGATCCAAAAATACTCATTTCGAAATGAGTACATGGACATACTCATTTTTGAGTACTTCATTTTTTACAGTGTAAGAATGTAAAAAACGTAGATTATTTGAAATCTACATGTTTATGTATATACAGGGTGATTAGAAAATGAGTATACATTTGAAAAATTAATAATTCACGAAATAATGTAAGTACAGAGATAAAAATTGACACACATGCTTGGAATGACATGGGATTTTATTGTAACCACGCAAAAAAAAAAAAAAAAAAAAAAAAAAAAAAAAAAACTTAATAAAAAAAGGCCGACAGATGGCACTGAACACCAAAACGTCAGTGACTCTGCCTGAGAATCGTGTATAAAAGGAACTGTAATGAGAGAGAGAATCAGATGCACCAGCAATCGCAGCATGTTGACGTTACCAGAAAAGGCAATGTTAGTGAAGCTCTACTATCAAAATGCGGAATCTGCCGCGATCGACCGACATCAATAGGCATGCTAAAATACAACATTCAACGCCAATTTCTCACCATAACTACGGATATGCTGCACAGTGCTGTGCACAACATTGTCCCTCGGCTACAGCTATTGTTGCGGGATGACGGTGGACATGTTGAGCGTTCGTTTTGAAGAACATCGTCTTTGCTTTGTCATAATTTGTTATGCTAATTATTGCTTTTCTTATCACACGAAGCGCCATCTGTCGGCCATTTTATGACCTTTTTTGTGGATACAATAACACCCCATGTCATTCCAAGCATGTGTGTCAATTTTTACCTCTCTACCTACATTATTCCGTGAATTATTAATTTTTCAAATGTATACTCATTTGCTGATCACCCTGTATATATCTATCTATCTATCTATCTGTCTATCTACCTATCTATCTATATATATATATATATATTTAAAAATGAAAACACATGTGAAAAACGAGGGATAAGACATTATGAAAAGCAATGGAATGGACAATGTAGGAATTATACTTAATAGGATGAAAAAACAAAAATTGGAAAACTATGAATATCTTGTAGAATCTTCAGAAGGGCTTTATAAGAATATTCATAGTAAATATATGTTATTTCATAAAATATACAGCTGGTTTTTCAGAGTTTACATCAAAACTAGTATACTGTATCCACATAAAACATTCATTTGCTTTATTCTAATATATTTTTATAAATGTAAAAACATAGATTCTTTGAAATCTACACGTTTATGTAGATATACCTAGTTGTTTTTCAGAGTTTCCATCAAAAACTGTATACTGTATCAACCGTATATATAAATTTTAAAATTGTAATGGTAGCTGTGAACAAGATTTTTAACTTTATATCTGTGCCTTCGGAAATATTTAAAAACAAAAAAGATTTGTGTAAAATGGATTATTTTTTGCATTTTTATACGGGCAAAGTCTCTATTTTATGATTTTAAGTGCTATTTATATGAAATATATCTTTCCTGAGATTCCCACAAGTTAATTTCGGTAAGTTTTTTCGTTTGTTTAGTAATTGTTTACAATTTGCCCCCCCCCCCCTGACAATAACAATGAAATCACAAAAACGCCTCTTAAGTTTTTTAAATATGTTTTATATGTATTCTCATTACTTGTTGAAAAATCGTAAATGGCGATAAAATTTTGTTTTAGCATGGTACTTATTTTTTTTTAAGATGGCGTAAAAACTTGATTTAATAAAAATATGTTTATAAGTATTTAAAAACGAAAAAGATTTGTGTAAAATGGATTATTTTTTGCATTTTTATACGGGCAAAGTCTCTATTTTATGATTTTAAGTGCTATTTATATGAAATATATCTTTCCTGAGATTCCCACAAGTTAATTTCGGTAAGTTTTTTCGTTTGTTTAGTAATTGTTTACAATTTGCCCCCCCCCCCCCCCCCTGACAATAACAATGAAATCACAAAAACGCCTCTTAAGTTTTTTAAATATGTTTTATATGTATTCTCATTACTTGTTGAAAAATCGTAAATGGCGATAAAATTTTGTTTTAGCATGGTACATATTTTTTTTAAGATGTCGTAAAAACTTGATTTAATAAAAATATGTTTATAAGTATTTAAAATACATGTTTTTCAGCCATATTGAAAAATTTGGCAAGATGTTAAAACTGTCTTTTAGCGCCATTTTGGATTTTTTCGCCGATCGCGCCAGGCGGGACCAAATACGGAACTCTTCCCTTCATATCAAAAAGCAGAGTATAGTAATTCCCTCTGTTGAGTAATACAAGCCAAAATCGGCTAAAGTTCCATAAGTAGACTATGTCGCCAAGCTACACATCAAACAATGAAATGTTGGCAGCAATGTGGTGATGGTTTAAAATATAGCAAAAGTATGAGAGGAGTTATCTTTCAAGAAATGTTTACATATGTTTACATAATATTTAGGAAATATGTACCGAATATAATAATTACTTACACTACCTATTGAAACAGACATTAATTTATTTTAAAACACATCAAAGAGCAGCGTACATGTCCAAAAGCTTAAAAAACACTTTTAAAATTACACTAGAACTGGTCAATATGTTAAAAGTTGTAAAAATATTTTCACCTCTTCTTCTCGAGGCATCCTCAGTTACTGATATTATGTTTATACCTCGTCAGTGAATCCGTTGAAACCCCTCATTTTTCCTTTTCTTAATAACATATGGCGTCATCAATTTTAAAAGTGTTTTTCAAGCTTTTTAACATGTACACTGCTCTTTGATGTGTTTTAAAATGAATTAATGTCTGTTTTAATGGGTAGTGTAAGTAATTAATGTGTTAAAAATGACATTATGGACGATCATAGATTACAAAAATATGTACCAAATGTTTAGCAAAATATTTAAATTCATCGAATTTACTAACATAAATTATTATATAACGAAAATAAATTATGCAAAACAATAAGAGATCAAACAAAAAAAAAAACAACGTTCGTTATTTGTTTTAATTTTTTTGTAATATTGTTTTCATATACACAGTAAACGGTCAAATAATATATCATAACTTAAATGTATTTCAAAATTAAGCACTAAAATACTTTGCAAACTTAAAAAATAGATATTTTATTTTGCAATTTATTATATAATCCTCTAAAAAATAAACAAAAACAAATCAGGCATTAATAAAATTAAAAAACACATTAATATTGTATAATAAAATAAGTTACAGTAGACGTTTAAAGCTGTATACAAGATCCTTATTAGTGCAAATGTCAATCAAAAATCAAAGCTGTTGTTTACACTTTCAAAATTTGCATTTAAAATATTAAGGTTACCACACACCTTCGGAGGCGATTTTTTTAAATTTTTGCAATTTTCTCTTTATACCAATTTTTTCTAATGACATTTAAGTTAAAACTTTGAAAACTATATAAACATTTTAGAAATTACACATAAATAATTTTTTTAAAGTGAAAAATACTCAAAATTATGTGAAAAATTGACATTTGCACAAAACATGATAACTCAAAATCAAATGCATGCATTCACATTTAGTAAATTGCATAACAAAGAGAATAACTTTCTCTAGGACATAGGAAGCTATGCCACTTGAAGTACTAATGTAATGAAAAATTCGTAAAATTTCTTGCAACTTTTTAATTTATACCAGTAAAAAAAAAAAAAAAGTAACTAATTAATATATATCATGATTGTAGTCTATTCTCTCAATGAAGATTTGTAAAATAAGTAAAAATAAGTTCAAGGCATTTCATGCATAATTTTTTGCTGTAGGATATTTTGCGTACAGTAAAAATCTGAAAAACTTCATTTTGAGAAAAAAGCTAAAAATAACTTTTAAACGCGGTTCTTGCTATAAAAATAATTATTCTTCTTTAAAGGTTTAATTATATACTTTATGTATTTTCTTGGACATATAATCCAATTTAAATGCTAAATCTCGAAAAAGAAGAATGTAAACATACATTTCAGCTTACTTCCGGTTTGTAGGACGCTATTTCCGGTTGTAAAGTTCTTCGGCAAGCTATAACAGATGTGACTTTAAATGGCTGTAACTCGGGTTCTAATTCAGACACAGACACAATTAAAGCAGAATTCGATAGATAAAAGATCGGATTTTAATACTATTGCAAAAATGAAAAATCGACATTTTGATCGAAAATGACATTTCAAAGGTGTGTGGATACCTTAAATCACCAAGGCATATACCCCACAGTATGACCGCATTTTTCTGTGAAATTGTACGTGCTTCATTTAGGGGAGATATCTGTGATCTTGTGAAGCAAACGTCTAGAAAAAATTTACTTTTAAAATTATTGCAATTAGATTTACTTATTTTAATATTTTCGAAATCTGGCATTTGCACTGATGAGGAGCTTGTCTACTGTAATTGATTCTATTATGTGATATTAATGTGCTTTTAGGTAGATTTGGTAAGAAATACTACCGATTACATTCTCCCCTATGTTGGAATTTCTGAAAAACTTTTACAGATCTATGCCGATCATGATTCCCAGAACCCAAATCCACCCCCAGTTCAAAACTTTATCTATCTATCTATCTATCTATATCACTTTTTTATGGACACGATAACTTCAATAATTCTGCACTAATTTCTTCCAAAGTGATACATAAAATCAAGGGGCATGAAATCTCGGTTAAGTTCGTTAATGGGCAAAATCGAACAAAGGGGGGGGGGGGGAAGAATGGGAGGCTTTTTGTGAAAACAGAAAAAACCCATAACTTCTTAATTATGATACGTATCGAATCCCGAATCCGTTTAAAGTTATTATTACTTCTAGGAAAAGGGCCGAAAATTTATGTATGACAGATTTTTGATAGCATTAAAAATGTTATCAAGGGGGGGGGGGGGGGAATTGGGGTTTAAGAAGAAAAAAATTCATAACTTCGTCCATTCACAAGATATCAAATTCGCTTAAATTTATTATAAATCCTCTTAATATAATCCACAGCTTTTATACTGACAAGTTTTTTATAGGACAAACCCTTAGAGCAAAAAAAAAAAAAAAAAAATTAAAACAAAAAAATCCCTGCCGGCTCCACCTATAGACACAGGTAGATTTCGAAGTGGGCGGTCCCAACTGCCGCATCATGGCAAAAGGTCATTTCTTCTGCAATTCTCAATAAACAGGCACCCGCGGTCTGCGTCTTCTAAATCTACCTGTGGCTCTAAGCTGAGCCGTCAGGGATTTTTTAGTTTTATTAATGTCTGATTTTAAATGTCTTTTTGATTTTAAAATTCTGATTCAGGCGTAATATGTTTAGTTATTTGAAAAGCAAACCAGGTTACAACAAATTAAATTTGCACCAAGCAGCGTTCAATGAAATAAAATAATTGGCGACATACCTACTTATGGAACTTCCCCTTAAAAAATGAATCAGCAGTTCTTCATAATAAACATCTGATGTGTTTAATTTTGTGAAATTCTTCCCCATAGATGCAGAGATACAGCTATGAAGAAAATCGTGAAGAATGTAGCACAGCAGCGCCACTTGTGAGGCGATATGTACTGAAATTTAATACTTCCAGTAATAAATTTAGACCGAATGGCAGTAATATTTTAGGTTCATATCTCTTTGTCGTTGTGATTGAAACCAGAGCAATACTCTTTAATACTGTGACTGGAATCAAATAAATATTGGTTTACCATTATAAACTGCAACTACAATATTGAACTAGATTAATATTGGGTTGTCATTTCGACTGCAATTGAGTCATTGCAACCGAGTTAATATTAGTTTGTCATTGCGAGTGAAACCAGGAAAACGATCCACTTATTTTAATAAATAAAAATCAAAAGTAGAACAATTCATACGGACAGAAGTGCAGATCAATAAGCCCCGTGCTTTATGTTAGTAAAGCTAATGAAAAATTAACAACGTTTATTTAGAGCGTAGACAGCAAGCGGTGTGTTTTTTGGAGCATGCATCAAACAAGTGAATTTGTCAGACGTGATCTGGTTGCGACAGAAATATTTTGGTGTCATCAGAATGAACATCAGAGCCAACAGAAGAAGCATCTTGGATAAATATGCTTGCATGTGTTTCATTTAATAAGCTTTTCCCTAATTTCCATGTAAATGTTTAGGCCTAATGGGATGCTTTGGTAGTCAGAGAGGGTTTTGCTTCGTTTGAAAAATATTTTAAACGCAAAAGTATGTCAAATATTCGCTTTCACATATTTGATGATAAAGAACATTTTTTCTAACCCGTTGCATTTGCACCACAAAATTTTAATTGTGTTTGCCGTAGTTCTCTTACAGGTTTGCACTGGTCGAAATTTCTAGCCCCGGGCATGGCCCGGTCCGACTCAATTTCTACAAAATTTCTGATTTTTCTTAACATAATATTAAGATACTTTTAAAGGATACTGCATACATATTTATATACAAAATTTACGGTATATTTCATGCTATATGTCCGCGATCCATAGAACACATTAATAGCTACATTAATGATTTACGTAGACTCTTAGACTATTAAAAAAAATAATGTAGTTTAGAATAAAAAAAGGTTAAAACATCATAATTTTTAACGCTGTATAATAAAAAAAAAGATTTTTGAAAATATTTCTCTGTAATTTATTAAAATATATTTCCAAAGATGCCGTGAACAAAAGTTCATAATCAGTAATATTTTTACAAAAAAAAAATGCCCGACACGCCCTGGGAACAATTAAGTGCAGGTCCGGCCCGGCAAAATTATGTAAAAAAGTGTAATCCTGAATACGGCCAGGCCCGACCCGAGTCTGTTGAAAAAATTAAGCCCGGACTCAAAAACAATGTAGATCTCTTATCTAAATATTTTAAATTTCTGTATTGATGTTGTTAAACTAGCATCGGCTCGTGCAGTTATTCTCGACACAGCCAGTTCCAATGAAAATTGTATATATTTTGTCGGTTTAGTCCGACCTTTCCAAATTTGTTATGTCAGGCCGGTCGGCCCGCTTAATTTTTTTTATCGGCACGGCCCATTTGAAAATTTATCTTCATTTGTCAGATCCGTGCATACCTCTAAGTTCTTACACTAATAAAGATCAGAGTATGTTTTTGTGGAAATATCATAAAGATTACACACCAAACCGAATGCAGAAAAATTTTGGAAGCCCTAATTTTCTTTTGTTAAAGGTAAAGAAGCTGTTTTAATATCATGAAGGGTCTTAGTAAAGAAAATTGTGTGGTACGGAGATAAGTAAAGAAAGTTGGGTGCTCACAGGGCTTGTTAAATACGCACAGCAGACCAAATTTTTTTTATCTGGCGACCAAGTTATGTAATCTGGCGGGTTTTTTTCTTTTTTGTACAAAAATTGACCCAAGCATTCTTGAAATGAGCACAAATGCCATGTCTCTACCCCACCCCCCCCCCCCCCCCCACACACACGCACACCTCCCGATATTAAGAACTAAACTTAGAAACTATATTAAAAAAAATTGTTTTTTACTTGTATTTTTAATTTGGCAAAAATAAGTTCATCAGATGCAAATTTTAAAATAATAAAATCAGCAATATATTTGAGACTTCGTCAAAAAAATAGGCAAAAACTTGTTTTTCTGCTTTCCTATTTCATCGATGTCTTCCTCAGCAGATATAGATTTTGTAGCATTTAATTATCCGGACATTTGAAGCATTCGGCAATCAGTATTTTCCGAACATGCCGGTTAAGTCAGCTTTTACAGTATTTCTTTTCTTTTCTTTTCTTTTCTTTCTTTCTTTTTTTTCTTTTTTTCTTTTTTTTTCTTTATTCATAATTTGGATAACTTTTATTAAAAAACTTAGTTTACATTATCTTTCTATAGTATGTAACTAATAATTCCAAATAACTATGCTTGATATTATTTTTCTCAATTTATTCATGAAAATTTTTGTGCTTTTTGAAAATCAACGACGGGGGCGGAGGGGCGGTAAATATTTTTATTTTGCTGGCTATCAGATTTTATCAAATTTGTAAAACCGTGAGTGCTCGGATGTTCTACAGATTTGTTGAAAAAAAACTTTAAATTAACTACTTAAAATAATAATTGTGTGTACACACTTCAAGAAGAAAACAATTACTATAGCATACATGAAAAAATATATCACTATTGCTTTTTATTTCTCTTTTTATGTGTTTAATTTAAAAGAAATATTTAATTACAGTTTTTTAAATTATTTGCTTATGTATAGTTTTGAATAGATGCGCTGTTTCTTTCAATTCCTACTATTCCTATCAATTCCTACTTTTATTATTAGCTCATACTCTCTCTATATTTATATATCTTGTTCAAATTTTCAATTGTTAATAAAATATTTTATATTCATCCACTCAAGTTCAAATACTTTTTTTAAACTTGTAGTGGATGACACTGGATGTTAATACAGTTTTTTCACATATTAATTCATTAATTAAATTTAATTCCTTAATTTCAGTTTTATATGGAGAAAAAAAATTATTCCATTGTTTTCATAAATGAAATGAAAGATTTTCCTCAAGTGAGTGATGCCACAAAAATAAAATACTGCAACAATGATTATAAAAAAATGTTCAATAAATATAACGTGGGACATTAATGCTGCACGGGTTTATTTTATATATTTATGATTAAAAAGTAGGAATTGACTTAATTTTTTTTTATTACATTACTTGTTTATTGTTTGTTTGAAATGTAGTTTCCAAGATTATCCTATTTAACATTTATCAGGATCTAAAAATATTATATCTACCCGTCTATTCCTTTATGATCCTAACTTTCGTAAAAAATAAAAATAATGAAAATGTTTGAATATCTTGTTTAAGATGTTAGTATTTTTTGGAAAATAATCATTATATTACACGTAGATTTTTTTAAAGAGAGTGAGATGTACTGAGAATTTGAATATGTTGTTCAAGTAGAGCACATTATCTTCACTTTTGAAAACAGCCATCTTATTATACATAAGCTTTTTATAATTACTTATATAATTGGTATATATTATCATCTATTAGATCATTCTGTGTTTGAATAATGCATTAGCATCATGAGGACACAATGTTAAGCTATATTATGCTGTAATATCACAATAGTCAAGGTTAGCCATCCTGAGGTTTTTAATTCAAATCATGGATACGGTAGGAATTTACAGTATTATTATTTCAAATGTTATTATATTTCAAATAAAGTGGAGAGTCAAAATACGTTCATTAGAATTAACTTTTAAAATATACACTAAAACACTTTTTATTTTGCTTAAAAGGCGCCAATTGACGTCTTTTAAGCAAAATGAAAAGTGTTTTAGTGTATATTTTAAAAGTATTATTATTTATTATTATTATTATTTGGAAGGTATGAGTTATGTATTAATTTAGTAATAAAAGGTTAACATAGAAACAAAGAATAAGGAGAACATTTATACATAATTAACCAAAATTCAAACAAACTACCACTGTTCCAATGTTTAAAAAGTTAATGACAACAATGAAATTTGAATAGCCATAATTTTGCTTCAAATACATTTAAAATTATTAAAGTACTTCTGAAAAAAATATTTTTTTGCACTTTAATTTTCGTAGAAGCATTGTTAATTTATAGCAAAAATGAAAATGAAAATTTATAAAAAAAAAAAACAGGTACGATATCTATTACGATCCAGATTACGATACCTGTAATCTGAAAAGTTCTATAAATATAAAGTGTAAAACCTTCAATTTCAAATTCCGCGGATTTCACAAAAACTGGCAGTATTTCAAATATATATAATTACTCGATTTTTTTTTCCGGTGTGAAACAATTTTTTGAATATTTTTTTTAATTTTTCTCTTGTAGATTTATTTAAGAATTCTCTAAGACTATTTTAATGACATCTCAGCAAAGTTTAGTTGTTTTTCAAAGCTTCAAAAATAACTTATTTAATAACTCAAGTTATAAAACCTTTGGTGAAACCTCTTTGATTTCCCAAATGCTTAATTCAGATGTACAATACAAATACAAAACCCTTTTATAAGTTGACCCCTTCCTTAATAATGAAAGAAATCTTATTTATGCTATTTTATTAGATAGTGTGCAATATTAATATGAAACCAGAAAAGTACGTTATTCTATAAAGTATGGTTGTAGTTAAATTATTAGCTTATATCAATATTTAATTTCTACATGGAGATCCATTATTAATAAAATATTTTAGTTTAACTGTGTCAGAATAGCACAATTTTATGAAACTTTATTTATTTGTTTATTTATTTGTACGCTATGAAATGCAGTTACTAGGCAACTGTCAAATAAAAACGTCCCAAAAAAAAAGAAAGTTTGATGGCAAATTTGGAAAAGTGAAAAAATATGTTTTTTTTTATTTCTCGAACAGATGTTTAAAATTTCACCAAAAGTTATACAGCTAACTTCGAATGTTTGGCACATATATTGACAAAATTTTAAACCGATCGAATTAATGTATAGCGAAAATTTAGCACCCATAATTTAGCATGCAAATCAATTATTCAAATGTGCCACTTTCTTTTCGGAGAATGATAAAACTTTTTAAACCCTTAGCCTTAGATTGTGACATTATGACATGAAATAAAATGTTCTATGTATTTCCAACGAATAAACCAAATTAAACCCAAAACTATATAGCTAATTCCGAATACCCCACCAACATAGTAACTACTTAATTTTAAGCTTACGGGATGTATTTTGCGACAGTTTTTGCAGAATTTCCGCCAGGCACAAAAACTTTGTTTTAATACTCTCTGCCATAATATTAACGCTTCGGTAATTAATACCGGCTTCTAATTTTAAATTGAATATAACTCACAAATGTTCATTATAATATTTCTCTAGGATACTTTTCATGTAAGCTCATAAAATATTCCATTTTAAAGCTTTTTATCCTACCTATCACTTGCGTGACTGCATTTAAGTCTCTCTGCGTGATACAATGCATGTACATCAAGTATTCCAAGATAAAAGGGTTTTCTAGGGAAAATATAAATTAAAGAAAATACATCTTGCCTTTCGAAAGTTGGCAATGAAAATTACGATATCTACGTAACTTCACTGGAAGCTTATTTACAAAGACTCGTAAGTTCAGTGGATTTGGCGAGAAATTAGTATTAGTTTAATATCGCCAAGTGCATTAATTGTAATACGTGGAATTTGGTAAAATCTATTTATTTATTCTGCATTTGTTTATTCTTCAAGATAGAGACAAAAAATCTTCAGACTTTACATAATCGCAGGCGATATTTTTAAAATACAGGAAACTGGAAAATTGGATGTGAAGTAGTTAAAATTTAGGCAACTAGGTATATAATAAAGAAATTAATGCTATTGTGTTTATTCATTTATGGATTAAGTAGCTCGAGAAATAAAAAAAAGAACATTAATGCGTTCACGGCCAAACTATGATCCCCCCCCCCCTCCCTCGGCAAGCATGAATTTTGGCACCCCCACTCTCCTTCCCAAAATAAATTTATAAAGAGATATTTTCAATTCATTCTCTTAATGTTTACTTTAAATATTAGGAAATATTTTAATTATTAGGACGTACATTAATATTAATATTTTAGGTTTATTTCTTTAGAAATCTACTTGTGATCATGGTAATATCTGAAATATTGAATCAATTCAATCCTAATTGGGACAGTGCATTGATCTTGGATATATCTTGAATGAATTCGTTAATCAAATATTTTTTTGTGCTCCTAAGTGGTCACCAAATGAAAATACCGGCCCTGTACAAAGCAAAGAGTATAGCAATAGCGAATTTATATTTCCTTCGGGTTGTCTAATTCCATGACATTTTTGCCTAAATTTCTATATTTGATTTTTGTACCGAACGGCGAACCAAATCTTATTTTGGCGCCCAAGACCGTCCGCCTCCCCCCTCTAGTTTCAGCCTTGAATGCGTTTGAAAAAGTACGCTGTAGAAAATAAATAAGTAAAAAGTAGCAAAGAAAAATCCCATACATGTATTATTTGAATAATTTAAAAATATTCCAATCTAAAGCTTTTTATTCTAGCTACAGACTCTTGCGTGACTTCATTTAAGTTTCTTTGCGTGATATGTTGCCTCTACATGAAGCAGTTCAAGACAAAAGGGATTTCTAGGGATATTTTAAATTCACCTTTTTTTTTTTTTTTTTTTTTTTTTAAATACTGCTTACCTTGTCAAGAGTTGGCAATGAAAATTTAGGTACATGAATTCCTTACCGGAAGGTTAAAGAAAGGGAGGTGTCGGTGTTTCTTTCTTCTTTTTTTTCTTTTCAAAATGAAGCATTCAAATTCGCGATTTTTCGAAAATGTCTGCGATCTATGGCGGGAATATTAATGAAAACATAGCGTGTGATAGTTGTCTGATGCATTGATTTAAAGGTCATTCACCTATTTTATATTGTCTGCTTATTGATTGTGAGGATATAGATTGAAGGAATTAGCACAACAAAATATCTGTTTCGCAGTTGTGTGTTGCATAAACGTAAGATTGTGCGTTCAATAAAATTGAATATAAATTATTTGCAAATATTTTTTACAGTAGAATTATTTTTTTAAACACTCCAATGAAATTGAAAAGCGTTTATGAATTCGGTTTGTCTCTGTCTTTCAGTCTATATATATGTCTGTCCGTCTGATCCTACTCTAACTCTCGTAAATATACTTGGAGTGTCAAGTAATTTTTATATCTTATTGAAGTTTAGTATAGAATGTTAGATGTTGAAAATGCAGTGTGTAGCATTTGTAGTTCTGTTACAGGGACACACAAAATAATTCCTTTGCATTACGGTCTATAGAGAAAAATCGTTTAAGTTGCATTTTATTCATAGCACGATATTTCAAACATAAAGAGATTCATATGCATCAATGAGGTGGACTACAACATGTTTTCTCAGGAGTAGAGAATATGTAGCATTTATAGTCTGTTTACAGGGACACGCAAATAATTCCATAACTTAAGATTATGAGAGGAAAATCAATTCTGTAGCAATTTAATGATGTTATGATGCTTCAAACATAATGAAATTAAAAAAGGGATGCACAGTAATCCACAGGAAACACGGCGAGGGACTTAGGTTGGATGCATTTAAATGGAGTAGTCCAAATTTCGGTTTCATTACTCATTTTTCTAAAAATATAGCAATAGATTTAGAGGTATGGTTGGTAGCCTTGTCTTGATGGAATTTAACGCAATGAAGATTGTTTGTGTAAATTGGTGAAATGTCGTCTTTGAAAACAGGCGTTAAAACATATTTCTGATAGTAATCCGAATTAACTTTGACATTTTTTCTCTACTTTACTTATTTTAAAATTTCCGTTATAAGAGAATCCAGCAATAACCATACAACCGTTCGCAAAACTTTCCTTGTTTACTCTAAACTAACGTTTTAGATCTTTTTCTCCTATTTTTCGGTAGTAAATCGATCTTTTTTTATTGCAATCAGATAAATATATCCAAATCTCACCAACTGTAACTACATATTTCTATTTTCACCTAACAAATAATTTTCATGCGACAATCTTCACATACATTTACATTGTGAGAAACATGTTTTTTCATTAGGCGGTGAATATAATGTTTTATGGTTTTAATTAGCTTTAAATCAGAATTCCCAATTTTGTTTACAGTTCCTAGTACAGATGTTTAAAGATTTTGAGATAGTGTTTTTGGGTGGTGGGATTTTCTTTTAAAACGTGAGATGCGACTTCAGATAATAAGCGGTGAACGTACGGAATGCATTTTTTGCCCTTTTCCCAATCAAATGTAAACTTTGACGTTTCTTCTTTTTTTAAATTAATTATGGCACTTATTTTACGTGTAGAAATATTAAAATCATGCTTTTCACACTCAGGGCCCTCGCTAAGGGGGGGGGGGGAACGGGGGGGAGCCTCCCCCACCAAACGTTCCCGAATGCTGTTACACTTGGGAAATTTAAAAACTTTTAGTTGGCAAATTTGTCTAAAACTTTAATAAAAACTATAATATACTTCCTATTTCTGATAGACTTGGCAAAATTTACAAATCTAATTGAGAATATTTTAAAACTTTTTACAAATAAGAACTATATTACATTTTCTGATTGTGGTAACTTGGCAAAATTATAAAACTAGTTGGTAAACTTGTTGAATTGGTGAAAACTGTTTATTTTTGCTTTTCAATGAGTTGGCAAATACTGAAATTTGACCTGGCAATTTAAGGTCCTCTCCCCCCTCAATAAAAAATCTTAGCGATGGCCCTGTATCACACTGTTTATTAATAATCGAATAAGAGTATTTTTCTTCATAAAGCGCAAATACATATCCTTCGATCCATTATTTATTTCCCAGCGACATTTTAAAGCAAAGGATATTTTTAAGTGCTCTCGTAATTATATAAATACGTAGCACCTATAGTCGTTGTCTGGTCCGTCCGTCCGTTCGTCTATCCGCATATAACAGTGCAAAAACTACTCAACCAAATGGTTTGAAATTTAATATATATTGTCGTTGTAGAATGTCGTCGAGTCATTTCAAATTTTATGAAAATCGAATCAAACCTTAAAAAGGTATTAATAAAACTTTTCTTTATTCTATTAAATCCTATCGTACGTAATCTATATGATAAAAGTCATGTGACTGAGGAAAACAAATACGGGCAAACCGCTTCTTTTTTTTCCATAGGCGGTCATTTTTATTAAAAATTATTTTTTCGAATAAAATGTCATAAAATTTACATTTTTAGAAAGATCGTTGAAAAAAATTGTTTGCTTGAAAGATGAGTTACATTAAAAAATGTATAGATTCTGAGATAACTTCAGTGGAAATTACGTTACAGCCGAATGTCTCAATCCATTAGGGTAAATAAACACAGGAGATGCATCCATTATGAGTCATAAAAATATTAAACCATGGACGTAATCATTCGCAAAGCACTATCTCCATGGTGAATTTTACAGTGCTGTCTGGTGTAGAAAAAAAATCGCATTTGTAAACGTGGCATACGTAATAATAATAATAAAAAAAGGCATGCTCATTTCGCTCATAGCAGACGATATAATTCATTTCACTGAAATTAATAAGGATGATTTTTTTTACATTGTGAAACTAGTTATAAAACGAATGCACCAACAATTTCCAACTTGTTAAGGACACAGACGATAGTTAAACCCTATTCTAAATTGCTGTCATATAGATTTTTTTCATTTAAATTTAAATTATGGAGAAAGCTAAAATCGTTACAAAAATGTGTGTAATACGAACTGGTTTAGGTATTATGTATTTGTCAACTATAAGAAGAGACATCTTTAATATCAATAAATTTAAATGAATGCACCTTTTAGTTTTATTACTATTATTTAAAAGTACACATATGTATTTCAAATCATGTTATTTAAATTATACATTTATTTATTTATTATTACTACTAATATTATTTATTTAATATTTTACAAATTATGATATTTAAATTGAATTTTTAAATAATGTTTATTTGAATTTCATGTTTAGAAAAACATTTTTCCCAATTTTTATACTAATTTTTATTTTACATTTGGAATTTTAGGATAATATCCGTTTTGTTTGGAAAACATGGTAAAGATTTTAATTAAAAGCAAAACTTAAAAAAAAAAAATCTATACTTACAAGTTTTATACTTTACGATTAAATATTTAAGAAACATAATAAATAAAGATTTATTTTAATTTTTTTAAATTTAATTAAAATTTGATCATTAATCAGGATATGCAATACGCATATTATCTTTTAAAATTATAATATAATATTAAATAAAATTTTATCATTAAACAGTAAATACCATATATGTAATGATTTCTTTAAAATTTTTATATGCAATTACGTAAAATTTTACCATTAAGCAGGAAATAAATACGTATGTTTTCTTTCAAATTTTTAATGTGAGATTAAGTAAAATTTGATTATTACGCGTGTTTTCTCATGCAATTCTCATGTTTTCGTTAAAATTTGTGATATAAAATTATGTACACTTTTATCATTAAGAACGATATAAAATACGTATGATTTCTTTTAAAATTTTAATATCGAATAAAGTACAATTTGGTCATTAAGTAAGATATACACACTCTCAAAACATTTTTGTCAAAAAAATTTAAAAAGTACAGGCTGGAAACCTGAAACATCTCCGTGAATCAAAAATATGTTTCTGTTATTGAAAGATTTTTTCCGTCTTTAGACTGGAGAATTTCAGGATTTTTTGCTACATATTTTATTTCTGTCTTTATTTTTTACTTTTAAAACTAAATATGTATATTTCTTTTATAAGTATTTTAACAAATACAGTCATGAAATATTTATGTTCAATATACAATCACTAATACAAGTTTAGTGTTTGTAACTAGGCATTAACATTCCTGCATTTAGTTAACCTGCATTGGTTTGATATCTGGCTCTACTTATCAAAATATAAAACTTCCGGTTTAACACCACATTTTTGTGATATTTTGAAAGAATAACAATAAAAAAAAAATCTATAACTAAATCAACGCATGACGTCATCAATAACAGTGGCGAATCAAAATTATTCTCCCTCGAATCAAGGGAACAATGACTTACAGTGCGGGTGTCGTAGCAACGGTTGATAGTAAACAATATGATGATGTACATGAAAAAAAAAATGTTTTCTCTTTCTACTATAACTGTTAAGTGTAGTTTAATAAAGGGAAATAAAGGGAAAATATCATTCTGATATTACAGGGGAGATAACTGTGGAAATATATATTTAAATTCTATTAACATAATTCTTAAATTAGATTAAAATTTGTAAAACAGAAATACCTATTATCTCCATGTTTGATGTGATGGAACTTTACAGAATTAAATTATGAAAATGCTTTGGGCAGCCATAATATATATATATATCATAAATAAATAATTAAAGATAAAAGTTTTCGAAACCTCCAATGCGCGACTTTTTGCTACAAGTAAACAAAACGCTAAATATAAACAAATTTAATATTAAATATGCTGTTGCAAGAATGTGACGCATCAATAAAAGTTAGTTCACCAAATATGATAATTTAAATTTTTTTTGTTTAAAATATGGTACTAAAGAGATTTTCGGTGATTTTTAAAAACCTAGGAAATAATTTCAAGTTTCGGAATACAATTGAAAATCGACTGTTTTGATGATAATTTTTCGAGTTTTGTATAACATTTTACATAAATAAATAACAAATATACAACAAATATATTAAATATAAATCATATAGCCTTAAATAGTCAATAATTATATGCATATACAGGATGTTTAAAGACCATTATTATCACTATTAAAGACAGACCAACTCATCGTTGTCAAATAATTAATCCTTAAATCGTTAGTTTTAAAACTTAACTGGTGTTGAAGCGCAATTTATTCCACACCTATTTTTTCTACTTGTGTAATTTCTTCATCAATCTGTAAGATTCAAACAATAATAAAGGATATAAGTGATTTAATTACTGATTTATTCAACTGCCATTGTTCCTATAAAAATTCATTACATTTATTTGTTTATTTATTTTTATATAAGAAATATATAATTATTAATTTTTATTTTTATACAAGTTATAATACTAGGTGGAGACAAAACGGCATATTAACACCAGTTGAGCTCAAAAATTTCACGACGTTATTCGTTTAACCCCTTGAAGGGCGGTGGGGTATTATATAGCCCACTTAATTTGAATCCCCAAATGTCACAATGGCACCGGAAATTTCGAATAAAAATTTGTTTTTATAATGCATGTAGATAAAAGCTTTTGTTACTTCTCTATTATCCCGTCGACCATTTTTCATAACGAAAAACTAATCACCAAACTATAAAATTAAACGCCAAAAATCTAGTCTCATTTACTTGATGTCAGAAGCATTATATGTGTTTGTTATGTCATCAAGTGGTTTTTAATTCGACATTTGCGTGTATTTTTCATTATGTTTTACTGATTTATGAGTTACTTCATTAATTAAAATAACAATTGTGTCCTTAAATTCTTATATTTTATTTATTTATTTATTTTGATATTCCAATGGCAACGTTCTCCCGTTTATTTGGCGTTACAGTTTGGCGATAGATTTTTGTTATGAAAAGTGGTCGACGGGTACCAAGCTTTTACTTCTTTTCAGATAAAGTTTATTCGTAAATCTTGGTGTTATTCAATCATTATAACATTTTAGCAAAAGGAAGACTTTAACCCTGAATAGGTTAAGGGTTAAAGGTATATTTCCAATAGCCATCATTTAAGACACCATTTACGACAATAAAAGTAGTTTCATAAAAGTTACGAAATTAGATTTTTACACCGTCCAGGATCTGTAAGTTATATTTAGAAAAACTTGAAGTTAAACAATAAAAAAATCAGATTTTTACGGCCAAAGTATACCGAGTTATTACTATTCAAAGTTAGAGCACTTTCTTCAGTGGCTATCCATTAGTTATGCATTGCACTTAACCCCTTCACGGCAAGCGTACCGTAGATAATATTTATTATTTTTACACCAGCGTTTTTAAATAGAAATCTTTTTTTAACTTTATCGTAGAATTTATGTTGTTAAAAAGACAGAAATTACTATTTGAAACTGATAACGATTTCACGTACACTATATTTCACTTATACGTGACTCATGTTACAAACGAATTAGGATAGAAAGAGTTTTTATAAATATATTGCATATTTGTACAGACTAGAGTCATAGGTCAGGTGGTACCCGGCCGGAACCCGAAATGTCTGCTTAAAGTCAATTTGAAACTCGATCCGAATCGAACATAAAAAATTTCGTCGATCCCAAAACCCGACTCCCACCCGAAACCTAAGTGAAAGAAAATTAATCTATATTTTAATACATTTATGAAAAAATAGTAAAATATTATATCTCTGATTTAATTTTATCTTTTTGTATAAAAATGAACATATATATATTCATTAATATTAAAATATATAGTTTTTTTTTTTTTAAATTTCAAAAATATTCATGATTTTCTTCAGAAAAATCGAATGAACCCGCCTTTGACTCGAAAGAATAAAAACCTAACCTGAAACCGACCCGAATCCGAAACATTTAAAATCAATCCTATCCGAACGCGACCCGTAGTGGAAAAAAATAGTTTCAACCTGATCCGACCTGAACAACGGGTGGTCGGGTTCGGGTAAAATCTGGTTACCGGACCCGATGCAGAAGACTCCAGTGCAGACGGATGGGTACTGACTTATTTAATGTCGCTGCTATCTAACTTTGTCTTTTATAAGTTTCATATTTGTAAAAGTAAAATTTGTTATGTAAATCGCAACTTTGAAAAAATATACTTGTTATCCTACTTTTTAAGTGAGATTCCTAATAAATTACACACACACACAAAAAAAAAAAAAAAAAAAGAAAGAAAGAAAGAAAATATATTTTTCTAAAGAATTTAATTTTAGTTAGTTTTGTGCTTTTTTTTTTTTTTTTTTTTTTTTTTTTTTTTTTGCTGAAAACTTTATATTTATTGAAGAAAAATAACTTTTTTATTAATTCATTCATTAGTTCATATTCAACTTGAAAACTTAGATACAGTTATTAATAGATGCAGCCAGTAGTGGAATAAAGCCTAATATGAGAAGATACGTCTGAATAAAAATAAAGAGATACAACGAAAAGGTAAAACGTTTTTAATGTGGAGATATTTTCTAGTATTTGAAGGTGGTGATAAAAGATCAAGCACAATTATATGGAAATATGGTCCCGGTGGGATTGGATGAAATTTTGATATTTTGTAGTTTATGCGATACTAATAAAATATATCAATGTGCACAATCTTGAAAGTTAGTTTTGACGCTATGACCATCGGAAGTTCTTAATTCATATTACATAGCTGTAACCTTCTATTTTTTTTAAAGTCAAATAAGCATAATTTGAACCACAAAAATTATTTAACGAAATGCTTTATGTTTCCATGTGGTTTCAATTAGCTTTTATTATTAAATAAAATTTCCGGTCTGACTTGATTTGAAAAGATATCACATTAGCATCTTAATGTCACTTTTGCCAACCTTCTGGTATCTTTTAAAATCAAATAAAACCAGAAATTGTATTAAATAATAAAAACTAGTTAAGAACCACATTGAAGTAACAAATATTTCGTTGCGACAAAAATGTAATTATCAGGATTATATATTTTTAAATGTTTCAATTATGCGTTAATCCTTAAATATATGTCCATGCGTAAATACGGGTTAGGTTCCCTTAGAAAGACCCCCACGAAGGGCATTCCCCCGGGCCTATATCCCAAGTGTAGATAATTGGCCGTCAATAATCAACCCAACCCAACCTTAAATATATGAGTTTTGAGTTAGAATTTTTATTTTCTAAATCAAATTCCTTCGTTTCCGGAATAATTTGAAATTTTTACAAATTACTTTCACAGCTTTCTAAATAAATTTTTCTTGCAAAATTATCAATTATTTTAAACTTTTCAAATGCAAACTTATTGTTAATGAACCAACATATGCATTGTTATTGCATTGTAATGATTTAGATTTTATGAATTGAACAATAGTATAAATGAAAGATGACATTATGTTTCAAGCATGGTATTTACTTAGAATAATAAACCGATGATTTAAATCCAATACGGGCAAATTTTAGTAGAAAGAAACAAAAGAAGAAAAAGCAAAAAGGAGGTTGATTCTTAAAATGTGTTGGTTTTATTTAGAAAAAATTGAATTTGTTTTTCTAATTTTAAAACTACTTTAATAATTTCTTGTTAATTATACAAAACAATTATAAATCAATTTATTGTTGATACAATACAGAGCCTTTTTAAAAAGTGTGTAATAGTTAATTTTTTTATGTAAATTTTTCAAATGACAAATTTTATTACACTATTCCAGAATACTAATTTCAATAGCAGTAAAATACTTACTGAAAGAAAAGGGTAATAATAAAAATGTATTAATAAATTCTATAGTTATTTTTAAGTAATTTTACAATTTATATGTTTCAACCTTTTAGATTTCGTAAAATCCAGTGCGTCAAAAGAGAAACCTTTTAAATAAATATTAACATTGTTCGAAAATTCAGCACGGAACGAATTTTTCAAGAAAGAACATAAATTACAAAACAAATCGCTCTTTTTACAGTTTTTAGCTTGCTCTGTATTAAAAAAAAATGTAGATCATGAAAGTGAGGGAAATAACTTAGAAATACTTTCTGTAATATTTCCTTTCATATGTTTTACATGAGATGAAATCGTGTTCATTTAATCGTATCTTGATTTTTATTTTAAATATAAAATTTATCATATGTGAATCTTTATTTCACTGTTTCAGAATATTAATTTCAATAGCAGTAAAATACTTATTGAAAGAATATACAACAATACATATACAATAGGCATAAATTAATAAATAATTCTAATAATTAAAAACTTTTAATACATTCTTATTGAGATTATTGAATTATAATAAAGTTATTTAAGTAACTACTAACCTCCTCAGAATCCATTTTTTAAAAATTGTTTACTAAAATCATTTTAGAACATTAAAATAATTAAAATCTTCACATAATTAAATATCAAAAGAGAGATAACGGCTGTTTTGAAATCTAAAGTTGTATATAAAAAAAAAGTTGTTACAAAAAATTTATGTAAAATAAAAGATAATGCGGCAAATTTCAAAATTTCGTTACAAATATTTTTTATTTAATAAAGAGTTTTTTAAAAAAAACCTTTTCTGCTATGGAGACTTTTTTTTTTTTTTTTTTGAAAAACATTTATTAGAAATGCATTTAGCTATCTCTCAAAAATAAAATAAAATAAAATAAAATAAATTAATTAATTAATTAATTTAAAAAAATACTGACTAACACCATAACGACAAGTTTATGTAGAGATTTAACCAATAAGCCTTTTTAACTGAAAGAATACTTCTTAAAACTGTTATCATGAACGATATCTGCTGAATTTGTCTTCCGAAACCTTTCAAAAAGCGACAAAAATACCATTTTCTCCGAATCACCGATAGTTCTAAGAAAACTTACAGAGATGGTCTTTATTTTTTACCCAAATTACTAGTTATACTCCATAATCTTACTCTTTTCATTATTTTTTTATTGTTGGTTGCAGATAAATATCCCGGCTGATGTATTCATCTGTATGCTGAATTTAAATAAAAATGTCTGATTTACGCCGATTTACGCCGATTTACACACTCAATTTAGTTGAGTGCGTTGAATAATAATAATGAAAACAAAATTCTAAAGATTCGAGAAAAATAATGCATACTATTATAACTGTACATATATACATACAGCAATACATACATTATGTATACATTAGCAAATAATTCTAATTAACTAATAAAATAATCTTTAAAAAAATTTTTACGTATACATACGGTATCTATTGAATTGAAGCCTTTCAAAAAACGGTAAAAATATCATCTTTCCCAGAATAAGGTATGTTTCCTAGAAAACAGATAAAGATTATCTTTATTTTTTACCTAAATTTCTAGATTTGTAATCTGGCTCTTTTATTTTCTTTTTTATCATTGATTGCGGACAAATGCCACACTGGTTGGAATATTCGTGTAGCTTTGGTAATCAATTTAAGATATTTAACGAATTATTTCTTATGCTTTTTTTTTAGGCTTATACAGAGACATGCGTATTGAAATACATATTGTTAAGCTGAGTACATAATTTGAATAATGAAATAAAACTTTGAACCAAAATATGCCAATGAATCGGGAAAATCATTTCTTTAATTTAAATGTGATTAAAAAAATATTTTAAGTTTTTATATTTTGAAAAATAAATATATTTATTCATTTACGAATATTCTATGTAAATGAATATTTTCAGACATTTCACATTTTAAATTAATTATTTAAAAAAACGTAATTATATAATTGGATAAATTAATTAATTAAGCAATTATATTTAAAAGTAATTAGTTATTAAATTATTATCAATATTTTAATTATATACAGGGTGTTTCCTTAAATCTGTTCCGTCCCAACTGAATTAGTACAGATAGCCATGAATGTGTGTCTAACTATAGTATAATGACTATGCGCTACAAGATAAGATATCTAACACCCCTAGTGGTAAATTTCAGAATTAGAGAACGTATCTCGAAAACTACAGTAGTTACGACCAAAAGTTCATTGACAAAATTGTAGAGCATCATCGGTTTAGTCAAAAAAATACATTGTGCATGCAGATATGATAAATAGACGCTTGCACAAACTACAATATAAAACCGATGAGAGAGAATTTTTTGAGAAAAATAAATAATGAGAGACAATATAATCATTTTACAATTATAAATACTCGCGTTTACAGCTAAAAGTATTAAGTTCTAAATAATAACTTTTGCTTTAAATACAAAAGTAACAGACGGCTTCTTCTTTTCCTTATTACGTCCCCGTTCTTTAGTTCAAATTTGTGTATATTCACTTTCAGATTTGATGAAATTACATTTGCATACGTTTAAAAAAAAATAACGAATTTAATTCGCGTTTCTCGTAAACAAAACGCATCGCATCCCTGTCAAATATCTGGATCTGTACGGAAAACTTATCGCATCCATGTGTACAATATGTCTTTTCTTATTAAATAGATGATGCTTTACAACTTTGTCATGAAAATCGTGGTTGTATTTTCTACAGTTATTGAGATACAATCTCTAACTCCAGAATTTACCACTAGGGGACGTTACCACGTGTTACGTATGTGCGTTTTACTATATTAGACACCACATACTCATGTCTATACACTGTAAAAAAAGACAAATGTTTCTTAATTTACTAAAATATAATATAACTACGTATGAAAATAAACAACAATCTCTTCCAAGTTACCCACGATTCCGAAAAGCGTTATCATGAGAAATTTCAGAAATCAATATATTCTGCGAGATTTAAAAAAGCATTTATATATAAAAAAAAAATCCTTTGATGCCACTTTATTTTCGGAACGTTTTCGAGTAGTTTTTATAGAGTATCAATCAGTTTTCTAAACCCTCAATGTCGGTTTTGCGAAAGCTATACAGTCTCAAGTAAACCTTTTCATGTTCAATAAACATGTTTTACAGACAAAACATGATAAATTAACAGCATTAACATTAAAATTAATATTAGTTTGTTATTATTGCATATATAAATTCTATTACGCAGCTGAAAATGTGTAATTGAGAATTGATAGAATCCTGAAAAGCGATATATTATTTCAGAAAATTTATTAATATGCTATAAAAACTACTCGGAAACGTTTCTTAAAATCAGTGACAGCAAAGGAAACTTTCTTCTTATAAATGCTTCTTTAAATCTCGAAAATATATTAGTTTCTGAGGTTTTTAAAGATAAAAACCACTTTCAGGAATCGTGAGTAAATCGAAAGAGGTTATTGCATATTTTCGTTCGTGGTTATATTATTTTACGTAAATTAAGAACCTTATTGTCTTATTTTACACTTTAATTGGGTTCACCAGTTAATTGATACGAAACGGACTTAAATAAACTCTCTGTATACATTCTTTATATTGTCCAATTATCAGAGAATAAATTATTTCCAATATTCGCCAAATATATATATATATATATATATATATATATATATATTAGGGTGTCCCAAGATACAATGGCAAATTTTTTTTTTGCAAAATCGAATACGCATACCCTCTATTTTTGTTCTATTTGACCTCAGTAACATAAATAAAAAGTATTATTGCAATAAAATAATAGTAACCCGTGCCGACTTTAGGTCAAACTTGAACATGAAATCTTATACGGGGAATACTATGGAAAGATTTCAAAATGTACTTTTCCTTGGTACTTAAGAACCATTTTATTAAAATCAGATATTTATTAACATATTACAGTAAAAGAAGCATTAATGAACATATTTCCGTTTCAATGTTTGCTTTTTACAGTCAGGATAAAGCTTAGTATGTTCTTGTACGCAACGTAACAAAAATTGTTTTTGATCCTTCTCAACCGTTATTAAACCATGAAAGTCCTGCATCAATTTTACCGCTCTTTCAGCTGTATCATTCACTGCTCTAAGCATTGATATAGTCTTTTTCGCGTCTAGAAAAGAATCATTATTCTCCCATGAAGAGGGACTCTTTTTGAGAAAACTATCATCGATTTTGAGTCTAGAAAACAAAGAAAGGCTTTTGACTGATATGAAATCCTCCATTTTTTTTTCTGTAAAAAAGAATATAATAATAAATAACAATTGCATGATATAAATGAATAAATAAATATACAATTACAAAATAAATGTATCAAACTCACCATACAATGAACCACAAAGTTCTTCCTTCGATGGAATGTATCTTTTCTCATGGGTCAAAATATCTTCTCTCTTTAAATTTGCCACCATTTTTAATTTTGTTCCTTCGTCAACATCATCATCAAAAAGTGCTAATATTGCTATTTCATCAGTCAAATACCATAAATGCTTGAGAAATTTCTGTAAAGCAACTTTGGAGATACTTTCATTCACATTTTCGTAAGCTTTCAAAGATTTCAAAAAGCACAAATCTTTGTAGGGCGCTTTAATTGCTAAAATGCATTGAATCCATGGTTTAACGTAGACAATCACGATAAATAAGCAGACATCTAACAGTGCCTTTTTATCCTTGATGTTTAATTTCAGTTGAGAACTAAATAATGATAGTTTTAAGGAGTAAATCGCTCGGGCCATCCATCTAGCTTGGTGCATGGCACCTGGAGGTCTGATTTTAATTTTTTTTCTGCATTTCCACCTAAAAATACGATAGAAAGTTCGATCAATTCTAGATAGTCCTCTCGGATCATAATATTTAAGTTCAGTGCGGTAAAAGTCAATCAAATTTTCAATTTCGGATACGGTTCGGAACGATTCCACTGTTTCTCTATAGCACTGTATTTTGGTGGGATCGATGTTTTTCCAGTTCTCTTTAAGCTTTTTAAAAAGAGGAATATCCGGACTTGTTGTCACTTGTTTAATTTTCGCTTCGAATACGGCCTTTAATACCAGTTCGTATACATGATGGCGGCAAGCTAAAAAAAGCATTTCCCTTTCAAATTTGTGCTCTAGGAGCGCACAAGCACCAATAAAACGACCTGTATTCGAAGCCGTAGTATCACAACAGAGAATTTGGACTTTGTTTTCGAGATTCCAATCTAAGATCGCCTTCCAAATAACCTGCGCTTGTTCTTTGCCTGTAGAATTATCCAGTCTCGGCACAGCAATGAGTTGTTCTTTAACTCCATATGAAATAACTATGGGCAAGCGTTCTTCTTTCGATTTTCGAACACTCAAAGCAGGCAACAGTTTGCCATCCCAATGTAAAGTCACTACATCCGGTACCTCATTTTGGAAATCAATTTTTATGTTTTCCGCGCGTTCCTTCCGTTTTTCTGTTCGAATTCTTTGAATTGAAGATTTACTTATTGGAAATTCGTCAGTGTTAAATCCAAGTGCATCAATAGTAGCTTCAAGAATAAACACAGAATCTCGGACACTTAACTGACACCTGTCTAACGCAGCAACTAACTTTGGAGTAATAAAATTACTCCTTACTACTGGTTTTGAGCTTTCATTGTTCGGAGCTTTCTGACTGTTCTGAACTTTCATAGATATAAATGTTGGGATATCTTCTTTATCCATATTTTCGGTAGAATTTGAAGAGGAATCTTCTTGCAATGTTTCGTATGTTGATGAGGAAGTTGAAGCGGAACCATATTTGATTCGCCGATTTTCTTCATGGACAGCTCGAAGTCGCGCCCTTTCTTCTTTTTTGGCCAGTTTTGTATCCACTCCACCTAAGTGACCGGGTCGGCCAGGCTCTCTTTGGAGTTGCAAGAACATCCTATCTTCCTCTATTTTCATTATTTGAAGTGCATCAGCATGTGCGATGTCAAACAAATTTTCTAAATTACTTACAAAATCCTCTTGTCGCCTCTTAAATACGTCTTATAATTTCTTTGCATTTTTTTGTAAATCTCTCCAAACTTGATACATATTAACAAGCTTCCTCACGCAATTTGGCAACGATTTGGTAGGTATGCGTGCCTTTTCCCAAAAGATAATGCATTCGCGAATAGCGAGATTTGCACTTTCATTAACAGTTAAATTCACTTCCCGAATATTGTAAAACAAGGCAGCTAGAACTTGTCTATTAGACGGAAGTTTTGAGCCCGTTATTTGATGTTTTACGTTCCCTACTAAAAATATAACATTTTTAGAACTACGCAATTCTACTGTCATGTTCTGTTCACTGATTCAAAACTGTACAAACATTTGCTAACAAAACAAGTTGGAACTATAAGCACATTGACACGTATAGACGTGCGCTGTTCTGAGTAAACTGCGCGTTATGGCTGTCGAAGCATTCCAAAACCTTTCTTTTTTTTTCTTTTCCTATTGCAGGTGGTGGGTGCTCCTCTACGGTCACGTGACAAGCTGACACGTGAAACCGTTCGTTCGCTTAAGTACACAAGTACTCGCTGCGATGTTTAGCTGGAAGTCGGCACGGGTTACCGTGGTTCAAATTACATGAAACTTTATTTACAATTGTTTTGACATAAAAGGAAAAAAATAAGAGGGTATGCGATAGAAAAAAATGACTTTTATTTTTTTGGGACACCCTAATATATATATATATATATTGCTAACGTAATATTTCCTAGACAAGATTGGTTTTTATTTTTGACCCATTTTTTCTTTGACTTTTCCACTAACATAGCAATTCATTTGAGATACGTATGGCTATGTTATCATTGGCTGCAGATAGTTATTACACCCGCTTGGATATTATGCGATTTCCAGACTTATTACGTTAATGTGTTTGATATGTTAGTGAGTTTTTCTTGAATGCTCAGTTATTCACAAATTTAGATATGTAATTAAGTTGAGTGCATAAGATGAATAATGGGAATAAAAAAATTCCATTGAACCAGGAAAATTGTCTTGTTAATTAAATGAAATTTTCCGAATATTCGAATGAAATTTCTGAATATTTACTAAGACTACATGCATAATTTAAAATTAATTCAGTCGAAATTAAAAGTACTAAAAAGTGTTTCAATACGTTGTAATAACATAAAATAAAATACAAAATAAAGCATAAAATTGTCTAAAACCTACTACTTTCAAGTAAGTACACCTGTACTCGTCTTCAGGGTTTTGTAAACAGAAATACGAAATCAGAGAAAGTACTTATTTTCGCATCAATTCGCTAGACTGTTTCAAAATGAAATATAGGGTAAGGTGGTTGGTTGGCGGGCTAAGTACTGGGTTTTAGACAATTTATGTTTTATTTTGTATTTTATTTTATGCATTACAAAGTATTAAACGTTCTAGGTTTTAAACAATTTTATGTTTTATTTTGTATTTTATTTTGCGTGTTACAACGTATTAAAAGTACTAGGTTTTAGGCAATTTTATGTTTTATTTTATATTTTATTTTATGTATTACAACGTATTAAAAGTACTAGGTGTGACAATTTTACATTTTATTTTGTATTTTATTTTATGCATTACAAAGTATTAAACGTTCTAGATTTTAAACAATTTTATGTTTTATTTTGTATTTTATTTTATGTGTTACAACGTATTAAATTACTAGGTTTTAGGCAATTTTATGTTTTATTTTATATTTTATTTTATGTATTATAACGTATTAAAAGTACTAGGTGTGACAATTTTATATTTTATTTTGTATTTTATTTTATGTATTGTAACGCATTAAAAGTACGAGGTTTTAGGCAATTTTATTTTTCATTTTGTATATTTTATTTTATGTATTACAACATATTAATTAATACATTATTATGTATTACAACATATTACAACAAATTAAATTCAACATATTACAACGTATTAAAAGTACTAGGTGTGACAATTTTATATTTTATTTTGTATTTTATTTTATGTATTGTAACGCATTAAAAGTACGAGGTTTTAGGCAATTTTATGTTTCATTTTGTATTTTATTTTATGTATTACAACATATTAAAAGTACTAGGTTTTGGACAATTTTCTGTCTTATTTATGTATTACAACGTATTAAAAGTACCAGGTTTTAGATAATTTTATGTTTCATTTTGTATTTTATTTTATGTACAGTGGTGGACATAATTATAAGACACCTACCTAATTTGACATACAGTGAAAGAAAAGATTCAGAGCTTAAACATGCTTTATCAAATACGACAAAAACATAAATTTATTCTGTTATCACACGTAATTGTTTTACAGAAATGATATTTTTATAGAGTTTAATAAAATAAAATAAAAATACCATGGACAAAATTATAAGACAACCTAACATTTTAATAAAAACACCTGCTTTTTTTCAAAATATGCAAATTTTTCTGCACGCTGTTATGACGTCAGCAGTTAACTAAAGCAAACGATAACCGACTTCACTCATTTACAAACATGCTACGAGGTACAGAATGCCAAAGCGCATTTTATAGCATTCTTTAGGTCTTCGATACATGTAAACTGCTTCCCATTTCGGAAAACCTCACGAGCTAAGATCCCCCACAAGTTTTCGATGGGATTTAAGTCTGGAGAGCGAGAAGGCCACTGAAGAACATTGATGCTTTGCTCTGGAAGCCGCTTTTTTGTTATGTGTGATGCATGAATCGACGCATTATCGTGCTGAAAAGTGTGGTTTTCGCCACAAAGAAGTTCACCGTATATGGCTAGTTGATCTTTAAGAAGATTCTTATACTTTTCGGAATTCATTCTTGAATGCACAAAAACGATATCGGTTTTCCCTTGAGCCGAAAAACCAGCCCAAACCATTATTAAGACTCCACCCATTTGGCGGCTCATTTGTACATCAGGAGATTTCCGTAAATCATGCCAATAATAGTGAAACCCGTCAGGACCATCCAGGTTAAACTTTTTTTCGTCAGAAAATAACACAGAGTATCATTTGAAGGTCCAGGCCATAGTCTGTTTAGCGAAGTTTAAACGGTCCATTTTGTGCTGCCTTAGAAGCGGTGGTTTTTTTCTTCAATTTTTTAAATTTCACATCGGAAGCATTATGCTACACCCTGAGAATGGTTCTCCTTGAACAATTCAGTTTCAAAGTATTTTTAATGCCTGTAGTGGTCATCACATTCTGTGTAGCGAGCGAAAGCACATGCCGTCTGTCTCTCGAGGACAAACAAGGAGTACGTCCAGACCTTTTATTAATCACCGATCCATTACTTTTTCTTTTCAAAACATTTGAAATTGCACATCTAGAGGTTTTAATAACTTTTGAAATATTATTAACTAAAGCACCCTCCAAATTTCGTGAATTTCACTTTCTTTTAATTCTGTACCTCGTGGCATGTTTGTAAATGCGTGAAGTCGGTTATCGTCTGCTTTAGTTAACTGCTGACGTCATAACAGCGTGCAGAAAATTTGCATATTTCGAAAAAAAGCAGGTGTTTTAATTAAAATGTTAGGGTGTCTTATAATTTTGTCCATGGTATTTTTACTTTTTTTTTTATTAAACTCTATAAAAATATCATTTCTGTAAAACAATTACGTATGATAACAGAATAAATTTATGTTTTTGTCGTATTTGATAAAGCATTTTTAAGCTCGGAGTCTTTTCTTTCACTGTATATCAAATTAGGTAGGTGTCTTATAATTATGTCCACCACTATATTACAACATATTAACCCCTTGAGGGGCGGTGGTATATATTATATACCACCTAATTTTAATCCGATTCAAACCAGAAACTTTTAATTAAATTTTACTTTTTTAACTTTGAAGGGAAAAGTTGAAAAATTGCTTTTCCTTATATTGAACTAAATTTTTTCTAAATTCCGGTGGGAATTCAACATTACAAGAACACAATTGCTTGCCCCTGAAAGGGTTAAAAGTACTAGTTTTTCGACAATTTTATGTTTCATTCTGTATTTATTTTATGGATTACAATGTATTACAAGTACTAGGTTTTTGGCAATTTTATGTTTTATTTTGTACTTTATTTTATGTATTATTACAACGTACTTTTATTACAAAGTATTAAAAGTACTAGGTTTTAGACAATTTTAAATTATATTTTGTATTTTATTTTATGTATTATAACGTATTAAAAGTACGAGGTTTTAGGCTATTTTATGTTTCATTTTGTATTTTATTTTATGTATTACAATGTATTAAAAGTACCAGGTTTTGGACAATTTTATGTTTTATTTTATGTATTACAACGTATTAAAAGTACTAGGTTTTAGATAATTTTATGTTTTATTTTGTATTTTATTTTATGTATTACAACGTATTAAAACACCTTTTAGTAATTTTAATTTTGACTGAATTAATTTTGAATTATTCACGTAACATGTTCAAAGTAAGATAAAAATAGATTTATCAATATATTGATTTATATCATAAATTAATTTGTATTAAATAAGATTTCTGAAAAATTTAAGAAGTTGCGCGAATTATTTTTATTTTTTGAACACATAGTGTGAGAAAAGTGTTTTTAATAATAATTTGTATGTGTCTAAGTGAACACGATAACACTCAAACGGTATATACGATTGAGCTCCCACTTGGCGAAGTTATAGACCACTATTGCAAGAACTGTATAAATTTCTTCAAAATATCGGCTGACGGTTTGGGTATTTAATCCATTTTTAAATCATTTTCGGACCGATTCTGTATGGAAAATCACCAAGGAAATGTGACAGAGTATAAGGTTAATATATTGCGGTTATGTAATCAATCAGTAGTTCAGAGGTAACGTATGCAGTTTCAAAACGGGAGGCTCGGCGTTTGAATCCAGCCGATTCCATTTTCTTTTTCTTACTTCCTGGACACGTTTAACAGTGTCGAGTGCAGTCTCTCCAGATTTTTAAAAAATTGAATTCTTAAGAATATTCTGAACTCGACTTTTTTTTTTGTCAGATGATTTACACATAATAAAATCATTAATATAAAAATGTTATAGATATTCATTTCCTGTTTATTATAAATTTTCCAGGAGCGAGAAGATAATTTATCTACAACTTTTTGCTATCACTGACCTTTCAATCAAACTTTAAAAAAAAGAACATTTCGACTTTTTTTCTTCTGTATTATTATTATTATTTTTTTTTTTTTTTGCGTTTTTAACGAGAACAATAAATCGGGTTATTTTTCCTTCAAAAATCCTCTCTGAATCCTACCTTCGACCCTTTTTTTTTAAATGTATGTTCACATATAACTTCCGAACGGATGCTCCGATCCTGCTAAAGGAAATGTTTCAACCTGATTGAGCAAACTTTCAGGGGTGATAATACGCATTAAAGCAAACATTTTTATAGGCAAACAGGTCACTGAACCCGATTTTCCCGAACCCGACCCGATCCGCGGTTCAGGTAGGGTTGATGATAATTTTTTTCGTTGTGAATCGGGTTTCGATCGGGTTGAGTTTAATTGTCTGGCGTTCGGATTGATTTCGGGTTGGTATTTCATTCTTGTCTGTCGTGGCGGGTTCGGGTTGACCCGATTCGATGAAAAAAACTATATATTTGAACATTAATGAGTATATATATATATATATATATATATATATATATGTGTGTGTGTATGTGTGTGTGTGTGTGTGTGTGTGTGTGTGTGTGTGTGTGTGTGTGTGCGTTTGTGTGTGTGTGCGTGCGTACGTGCGTGTGTTCATTTTTCAACATAAAATATAAAATTGATACTATCTTATATATTAAAACAAAAAGGGCTTTCCGTCAAATTTATTTTTCACAAGAATTTGCCCCATTTACGCATGCGTAAACTTAAATCTAGAACCTAACCAGTTTTAGAGCACACTCAAATTCGAAAACAGTAGTGGCCGAGTGGTATAAGGCGCGTTGCTTCTCTGTTCCGATTTTCGTGATATCGGTTCGATCCCTGCTGTGAACAGAATGATTTTTCTTATTTTATTCGAATTATTCTTCAAATATTTCAAACTTTTTAAAACAGCTATGAATTTTTTTGTTATGGTACTATCAAGTTGTTTGCCGTCAAGTTTTGACGGGTTCCATCTAGTAGATATAATTGCAGACTATATTTTCCCATAATTACATTAAAATATGGATTAATTTTCATTCATTTCGGATTCGGTTCGCGGGTTTTGGGTTGATGAATGTTTTTGTCGGTTTCGGGTTGGCTTTAAATAGAATTTTCGACTTCGGATCGGGTATAACCCGATATGTGCAGGAGTCTGGTCGCAGTCCACTAAAGTAAATAGCCCAAGCCCTAAAATACATGACATCTCCTCCAAGTCGAGTTTCATTTTTCTTTTACATCTTACGAATGGCAAAGGTAATTAGCGAGATTTTCATCAGATAAACTTTGTTTTATTTGAAATAAGATGATATAATGGGAAATGCTGGAAGAACTCCGCAATTTGATCAGCGACACAGTATGTTCTGTAGCTCCATTCCGAATTATGGGCCGTCTTACTTGGGTGTTATTTGAGCAGTAATTGTACCTTTAAAGTTACTTTTCGTGATGCCATCACATTTCAAAGTAGGCGAAGTAATTTATTAACGTAAATCCGAGCTCAGCTTGGAGTGGGATAAACCAAACGGACACTTTATCACTGGTTATTATTAGCAGTAGTTAAAATAAATGATAATTTTTGCTGAATAAGTGTATTTAGTTGTTAGTTTATTTTTACAAAAACACATAAAAAATGAATAAACAGAAGTCCTTCATTATATATCCTCATCGAACATATAGCCTCATGGATATATCGCCCATTTAGATATATCGTTCTTTTTGTATGTATAACGAGAAGAAAAATAAAATAACTGTAATTAAAGTTACTGTATATGGAGGCAAAAATAAGCAAAATGTAATTCTATGTTGTTAAATCAGTGAGAGAATTGTAATATGCGTATAATCTAACATTGTATTATACGAAAATTGTAATATGCGTACATAATCTAACATTTTGGAGGCCAATGTAAAACATTTATTCTTAGGTTATAATATTTCTTAATTTTTCAATGCCTGAGATTATATCACGCATTCCAATGTATCACGCTTTTCTTTTGTTTCGCGACCAGCTCGACATAAACGAGAGGACACTATGGTACTATTTCTTTCTTCTGTTAACCGGTTCAAATTGACGCAAAAATTCACTATGTTACTGATATGGTCCACAAAAATATTTCTGTCATGCGAGCAATTTATGTTTCGTTTACTCGTCTGAGAAATGACCAAAAATCAACATACTAAAAAGAAATGAAGTGAAAATATGAAAGAGCGGAAGCAGATAGAGATAACAAAGTGCCTCTATATTCCCACTGTAAACAAAATTCAGAGACGTTTCTGAAAGTATCGGAGACATCTGCTGCACGGTACTAACGGAAAGGTTTCTGATTCAAGCAGAAAAATGTTTCAGCTAAAACACGGAACCTTTCCGATTCGAAATGAAATATTAAGATTCGTAGTGAATTCATTACGAATCGGAAAGGTTCCGTGTTTTATCTGAAACATTTTTCAGCTCGAATCAGAAACCTTTCCGTTAGTATCGTGCAGCAGATGTCTCCGATATTTTCAGAAACGTCTCTGATTTTTTTTTTTTTTTTTTTTTTTTTTTTTTTTTTTTTTTTTTACAGTGCACCAATAAATAAATAAAATAATGTGCATAAAGCACAAATTTAACAGACATGTAATCGAACTAAACGCTTAAACTATTCAAATTATCAGAATAAAAAAAAAAAGCTGCTGTAAGTAGCAAGATCTTTGGCGATTTTTTCCGCTATTCCTGGAATGTGATTATACGAAAGTATCGCTTTTAATAAAGTTTAAAAGTTTAATTCAATACATTAGTGGTATTTTCCATATAAAAATAATGTTTGGTTTGGTGTTGTTACTGGGCAATCTAAAAAATATATTAATTGTAAAAAATCTATATATATAAGTATATATAAATCAGACAAGTGTTACAGCACTTTAAAAATATTTTTAAATTTGTTTAAAACGAAAAATCTGGCTGGCCTTACGAAGTAATTCGTATTAAACAAGTAAAAATTATTTTAAAGAAATTGGAAATTGTACGTCAAACATGACAAATGAAGTGCATTCGTACTATAACTATAGTTTCAGTCAAATGAATTATATCGTCTGTTTTGTGATATGATTAATTTCCGTAATAAAATAAATACATTTCAAGTTGGCAAAATTTTATTTTTTGTTAACATTTACTAAAAATTCCAATGGGAAACTTAGCTTTGAAAATTTCAGAACTTAAAATACATATTTATTACATTTAATATCTATTTCTCCGGAAACATCTATCCAAAAAACTGTCGGTAGGTTATAGGATTGCTATAATGAAACAATTTTAGTATACAAATTAGGTTTTAATTCAGTAATACGGAAATAATAGGACTCCGTGTTAAATAGGACGTCATCACCATGGCAACCTAGAATCATTACCTATCATGGGATATCATTGAATTAATTACTTACGATAGGATTTAATAGAATGAAGAAAACTTTTATTAATATCTTTTCAAGTTTTGATTTGATTTTCATAAAATTTGAAATGACTCGACAAAATTGTGTAACGATTCTATATATTACATTTCAGACCATTCGGTTGAGTAAGTGTTGTGCTGTTATATGCGGACAGACAGACAAACGACGACTATAGGTGCTATGTATTTATATAATTACGAACGCACCTGAAAATGTCGAAATACATTAAAATTTGCTAAATAACCCATGTGTCAGAACTTATAATCTTCCAGCTAACTATGGGTCCTTGAGTGTGCACTTCTAAAGATGTATCAGCGCCTCTCATATATATATGTGTGTGTGTGTACATGTATATATATTTATTGTCCAATACTAGACAAAAAGTGTGGCCTTATCTACCAATCTTCTTTGAAACAAAATATTTAGAATAGTTCATTTTAGCTCGACGAAAAATTCTTAAAACTGTTAATACACACGCTATTCCATTGCATTGCATCGGATTACTTCGGAAACCTTTCAAAAAATGAGAAAATAACTTTTTCCCAGAAGAAGTAATATTTTCTAGAAACTAGAAAGCCAACAGGGACGGTCTTTTCTCTTTGACCTAATTTTTTAGCTTTTCCACTAATACAGCAATTCATTTGTGTTCCCTAACCCGTCTCTTTTTCATCGTTGCTTGCGGATAAATATCACACCCGGCAGGGTAGTCGTGTGGATTTTGGACTTAAATTACGTTAATGCATTTGACCCATTAGTTCCCGAGTTTTTTCCTGAAAATTTCACTTTTACAGATTTAGAGGAGCAATTAAGTTGAGTGCACATAGGTTAAGTAATGAGAATAAAACATGAGTTGGGAGAATCCCATTTCTAATTGCATGTAATTTTTTCGAATGTTTTAATTATTTTTTTTTTAAATGCTAAAAGCATTTTTATTTGTCTACTTAAAAATTTTTCTGATGTTTCATGTTTTAAGTTAATTGTGTTATAAAATTAATTATTTTAAATAACTACATTAGATATTATCAAATTTAAATATCTATTTTCCTCCACGAGGTACATTTCTTTTAACATTTCCTAAAATAGACTTTTCATCTAAAAATACATATTTCCTAAAACAAACTGACAAGGTCCACCTTTTTGCCACTTATTAATTATTGTTCATTACTTTTTCGGTTTTCGCACTAAGTTCAACAATTAGTTAAACATCAATACAGCCTAATTTGTGCTAAAAAATTTCAAAAAAATTGGGCCCTTCATTTTCATTGCTTCTTGCAGAGAAATATTATAATAATGGAGATATCCATGTAGGTTTTGGACTTATTTACGTTAATACACATAATTCATTAGTTCCTGTATCCTTCTTGGAGATATTCTGTTTATACTGTTGAGTATTGTTTTCAAGAGCTTACAGTGGATGTGGGGGGGGGGGGGGGGTTGGTGGAAACTTAGAGTTTTGGTTATGCTTTTGAAAAATGGTTCGATTTTTTTAAGTGTTTGGGAGATCGTTGATTAGTCTTTCTCGTTCGTGGAGAAGTCCACTGGTGGGAGTTGGAACAGATGTTGATTGCGTTCCATGAGAGAAATGCAGTTTATTATTTTTTGCAAGGTTCTTGGTTGTTTTTGAATTACATAAAACCAGTTCCACAGAGGAAGTGAGGCTGGTTGAAAAATAATCATGTTTTTTATAAAGTAAAAATTTACAGATCTATTTTTCTTGTTTTTTCGAAAATCTGAACCGGTCCGATAGCGGGCGAAGTTCGCTATTATACTCTGTCATAATAATATCTGTCATGTGGACTAAATGCGATATTTAAAAAAAAAAAATCAATTTCAAAATTAAACATGTTAAAATATGCCAATATTTCCATAATCGGGTTTTTATCATGATTCAATACGTTCCTCAAACTCATATATTTACTATTCTCTATTACGCATATTGATCATCGCTTTGTATTATTCTCAAACATTTGAAAAATTCGTTATGACGCCAGATTAATTTTCTTTTTAATTCTCTAATGACGTCATATTAAGCTGGTTTCTGTACATACACAGACCCATACTCCTTGTATTATTGAGAAATCTTTGAAAATTTTCGTTTTATTACCAATATGACGTCCTGATTAATCTTTTCTTTTTTTTTTTCAATTGGTGAAACTTTTTATTTTATTTCCATTTTTCACGTGGAAATCTTTCAATAGAAAATTAATTATTGTAGAAAGAATTTTATTATGGATTTTTAATTGTTGGCAACTGCTATAACAAAAAATGTTTAAATTTAATAGGAAAAGGCTGTTAGAATTTCGGTTTTTTATATCTCTATATTAAAATAACACGATTTTTTCAAATTGTAATATTTTGAGCTTCATTATAGGTATTTAGCTATAAGTACACAAATTTTCATGCCTGTAAGTTATATAGTTTCTGAGAAGGGCTCTGTGACGGACAGACAACGGAGCGGGAGTAATAGGGTTTCGTAAGATGAACGAAACCCTAATAAGAAAAATGATTTTTTTTTTCAACAAATGTGAATTAAATGAAGATATTCATGACTATTTTAGAGTAAGAGATATTCACGAGAATGAATGGAGGTATTCATATACATTAGAGTTTTCATATTTAATAACAGCAATTAAAATATGGAATAAAAAAATTTAATATTGGAATCAAATGAGATTTAAATGAGGGTATTCGTGTAGATTTCAGGGTACGGGAGTATTCGTGAGGATAAATGAAAGTATTCGTGTGTAGATTTCAGGATACGAGAGTATTCCTGAGGATAAATGAGGGTATTCGTGTAGATTTCAGGGTACGAGAGTATTCGTGAGGATAAATGAGAGTAGGCATGTTGAATAACAATATAAAAAAATATGTAAAGAATCCGGAAAATGACGTTTTTAACCGAATGGTATTGAAATGATGGTATTCATGTAGACTTGAGTGTATTTGTGTAATATTCGTGAGAATTCATAATAATATTCATATAGATGAGGGTAATTATCTTAATTATTTTTAACATAATAATACTGCTTAGCAAATACATCACATCAGTTGAAAATTTTCTGTCTGAATGAAATAATTAAGTTTAATTAAAAATAATTAAGCATAATTTCGTATCCATCAGTTACTGTACTTGTTTATGTAAGTTCCTCAACTTGCGGTTTATTCTGTTGAGCTATCTCAAATGGCAGACCAGATGTTATTACTAAAAATGTTGTCTGAGTAAATTATATCAGCTGGATTGTCACTGAGGTAACTCAAATGGTACAGCATTAGCAATTTCAGACAGAGGTTCTGGGTTCGTTTCAGTTGGGCACTTTTTCACTCAGTTGGAAAATTTTCACCTCTTATGATGATATTCATTTAGAAAATCAATATTAAAACTTATAAAAAAATTATAACATTTTTATTTAAAAGTGTCTTTTAATGAAGAATGATAAAGTCGATAAATATTAAATTTAATGAAACCTAAGCATGAATTACACACAAACACTCACAGCATAATCAGTGAAAAAAATTGTTTTCCTACAATCTAAATTATTTTAGATTTTACTCTAAACTATACAACAAATATATAAATATTATATACTGTAAATTATTTATTCATTTGCCTCCAAAAGAAAAATAATAATTTATAGTATAGTAAAAATTATATCTATCTTTAATTTTACAGAATTCCCGGCTTGCGCACTAAATGTAATGTGTATTTTTTTACTAAATATTATGCACTAAATTTAAAATAATTGTACACTACGGTGCGCTAACAATACTGAATGAATTCTTAAGAGACAGGCTTTCACCATATTTAAAAATATTATACACTATGGAGAATTACAACTCTAAATTTAATTAAAAGAAAAAATAATTAGATACAATACACACAATATTTCCTGATTTTTGAGTATACATTTTTGTACTTATTCTTGAGAACAATTATAGTAACTTTAACAATATTGAAGGGGTTAGTTATTAATTTTTGAATAGATACAGTATTCACAAGATAAAAATATTCCAAACATAAGTTACTTACAAGTAATTCTGTATATTTTTCAAGCTTTCATATTGAATTTATTTTAAAAATAAGCTCAGTTTAAATTATAATTAATTATAATTGAATTGCTTTCATAGTATATTTATACAATGTTATTCTTTAAAGTTTATTGTATTAATACTAATTAATAATTAAATTTTAATTGAAATTTAATTTGACGAATAATTTTCAAACATTGGCATAACTTTTTACATTTAGAGTATTTTTGAGTGCATTTTTGTTATAATTAAAGAAAAATCCTAATTACTTTATAAAGCGTAAAAACTTGTAACAATGTTTATTAATTTGCTTTTCGGAGATATTTAAAAATTTCTATAACTTTTTTCGCATAATAGTTTAAGTATTGAACTGTATATGCAATTTATTTTCAAGTATTTATAACTCACTTTCATTTTTTATGTGAGGGTACATTTTATTAATTAAGCACATCCTGTAAATTTTTAAATTTAATTTTCTTATATTTTTAAACTATCTCATTTTAAAAATTAAAAAATAGAATCACAGCGAATTTTCTAAATATTAGTTAATCTACAAAATATAAAATACCTTAAAAAATAAATGCATGCAATTTTTTCTTCTTTTGAATTTTTAAACATTTACTTGAAGTATTAAAAAGTTTATTCCATTTTTAAATAAAATATAGAAATGTTTTTAACTTTTTATTGTATTTAATGCTTTTTCTTCTGTTTTAAAATTACTTATAATTTCACTTGAAATGACTATATGTATCTATATGCATGATACAAACTTTTTTTTAATTTTTTTATTTAAAAAATAGTTATTAATTTTTAATTTTTATTTTCGTCATAGTAAAGAGTTTTCTTTTTGGATTTAAAGTAGCACTTAGGGTTTCTTTTATTTATTTATTTATTTATTTTACATATAATTTCAAATAAATTGTCGAAACTAGATTTCCCTCTTTGAAAATATCTTAATTTTTAACAAGTGAAACAGCTCAAATAAACGTGAAGATAAGATTGTAATATGATCTGTATAAAAAAAAATCTACCAATGATTTTTTATATTCAAATTATCTCCAATTACCTATATTGATACCAAAAAATTTTCATAAAAAAACTAATTTTTGGAAATTATTAAAGATCTAAAAAATAAGTAAATTTATAAGAAAAAAAATTATTCGTCGCAACTGTGGTCTGCTTGCTAAAATTTTTTATTAAATATAAAATGGATTTATAATTAATAATTTTAAACAATTTGGCTATCGTTTAAATAAAATCCGAAAATGCCTACAAATGGTATTTTCTTAAACAATTATTTATTTCACAATTATTTATAATTTTGTCTAGAGAGCCTGTGTATAATCTATATCCATGAATGACATAAACTATCTAAGAGAAAAATCTTGTTTCTTTTATGCCTGTTATTTGAAATTTTTAAAGGACTTTTCCGTTTTTAAGAAATGTTTAGTTTTTTATTTGGTGTTTAAATCAGTGTCTTTGTTTTGATTTTTAATTCTTTTTTTAATAGTTTAAATTTTACTTTTTAAAATTCATTCTTATTGTAAAATTTTGTATCTGACAAAAACAGTAATATCTTGTAAACAGCAAAATCCGAAAATCCCATTTAATCATGGAATAAATACATTTAATTTAATTAAAAATTTAAATTTTTCAAATGTTCTTAAATGCAAAATTCTATTTGCTTTTTAATTTAGTAATATAGAGCATAATTCGAAAAATATAAATTAAAAGAATTGACAGAATATAAAAAATTCTTGGTTTATCTAATGCTAATCATGTTATATATTTCAATAAACTAGCATAGGAAAAGTATTAATACAATTAAATAAGGAATATATTCATAGGAATTTAAACCTTTTAATCAAATATCAGCGAATGGCTACTAAAAGTTTTTGTAAAAGAGCAGTATTTTTTTTATCTTTTCAAATTATTTCAAATGTAAAATATTGCATATTATTTAAACTGTTGCATGTTTTCAAATAAGTTACACAAAACAAGTTTTAAAACACATATAATACGATACAAATCATCTACACATTTAGTAATCTAATACTATTTACGTCAGAGAAAAGTTATTAATTTAGTTTTCTGTAAATATATCAAACTTTTAAATGATTTGAAACATAAAAATATATATATTTAAAAAATCAAATAACTCAGAAGAAATATTATTGTAATAAATAAAATTATTCAAAGGAATTAAACATTGTTATTTTTTTAAATAATAATTTTATAAGAGAAAATTTTCTTTTTTCTTTCTTTTTTTTCTTTTCTTTTCTTTCTTTTTTTCTTTTCTTTTCTTTCTTTTCTTTTCTTTTTCTTTTTTTTTTTTTGTGAAATGTAATAACTTTTTACAGCTAAAAATTTTCAAATGTCCTTAAATGCAAAATATTGTCATTTTTAATCGATAATTGCTTAGAGAGAGTTAAAAATTCATAGTAAATCGAATACTACTTATATGTATGAAAACGTACCGAATAATTGTGAGATAGAAATAATTTTTTTAAGCTCAAACTTTTTATAAATTTTAAACGCAAAATGATTTTAAGTAAACAATATGAGTCGACAATTAATTTTTTTTTTATTTAATCCATTAGAAAAAAAACTTAAAATTTATTGTAAATTGGATGATATTTATATTATTGTAAACATACTCAATATATATTTGGACAATTTTTTAAAAATTCAGACTTAAAAAAAATTAATTGTAAATCTTATGATTATTTATTGAATAGCATTTTACAAACCTTAATGTTAATAAATGTAAAACGCTTAAAGAATATTAAAAAATAATTTGAACTTTAATACTGTTTATACCAATAAAAATACACTGAATAAAATTTGTGAAAAAAAAATTAAAGCCCCATTTTTTAAAATTCAAAATATTATGATTTTTAAGTAAGTAACATGGGACAAGCAATTCTATTAATACATTTAAACAGTTTAGAATAAATTTAAAATTAATAGTAAATCGAATACTGTTTACATTATTGAAAAATACTCAACTAATTTTTTAAAGCTCAAACTTTTTAAATCTTGTAACATCTCAAACATTTTATAAATCTTGTTATCTTTTAGTAAATATCATGGGACAATTATTAATATTATTAAATTCAAATGGCTCAGAGACATTTAAAATTTCACTGTAAACCTAATACTGTTTATATAGACGAAAGACACTGAATAAGTTTTCTTAAATAAAAATATTTTTTAAAGCTTGAACTTTTTAAAATTTTAAAATTAAATATTTTATGATTTTTAAACAAATAACATTGAACAAGCAATATTATTAGTAAATTTACATAGCTTATAGAAAATAAAAAAAATGTTGCTCAGTTGTATACTATTTACGTTGATGAGAAACTGGTGAACAAGTTTTGTAAAATAGAAGTATTTTTCATAGAAAGCATTTCATTTTTATTGTTAATTAAATAACGTGGGAAAAGCATTACTATTAATAAAATTAAATCGCTTAAAAAAACTTTAAAAAATAGATGATAAATCTCTTTATATTATGCAAAACGCTAGAATAGGTTTATAAATTAAAATTTCTTTTTACAGTAAATATTACATTTATTTTTTTTAAAGTAAAAAACACGGAGGAAAGCGTTACTATTAATACATTTAAATTGCTTATAGAAAATTTAAAATTCATAGTAAATGGAATGCGGTCTACATCAAGCTTCTGTAAAAATTTTTATGAATTAAAAGTATTTTGCATAGTTAGTATTACATTTTATACATTATAGATCTACTTACCTATAATTTCCATTTCTTCTTTTCATACGATAAAAGTGTAATTAAATTACTATGCAGAATAAACACCACTACAAATAAAACTCTCTACTACTTAAACCACGTGATAGGTATTTCCAAAGAGACAATTACTCTATGAGAAATTCTACAAACAGTTCATGCGCTTCGCTTCCTATTCCGAGTCAAATGAGAAACAAATGCAAGTTCCCGGCAGGGAAAACACTCTTACGGAAATCCCTATGTCCCGCTAAAGGATCTATAAAAAAAATCCCTACTCTCTCTCTCTCTCTCTCTCTTGCAAAGGTTACATGATTTCTGGGAAAAAGGAGTTCGAGTGATAATGTATTTTTAGTGTACAGTAATTTTTTAAATAAAAAATATTCTTTTAACATTTTATCTTTCTTTGTTGTGATGGTTAACAAATTACAACGGGGAAAAAAAAAAAAAAAAAAACAGAAATATAAATAAATTAAAAGCAGTGGGTTTTGGTATGAATTTGTACATAATTGTCCATATTTATGAATATGGATATATATATGCGTATATATATATATATATACATACATATCTATATATCTTTCAATGCTTATGAAAATTATTGCAATTACAGGCGCTAAAAAGCAGCTCTTAAAAATGCAATATAATATATTTTTTAATCACTGCATGAAATCAAACATTCTAGAATACATAGTAGAATCCAAAACAGGTGTATAAAACCAACGGTACTATGTAAATATCGAACAATAATATAATATAAATGAATAACCTGCTGACAAGATTATTATTTTCGGAGATGGGAATGTGGAGTTTACATTGCCTTACCACCCACTGAAGTGTAAAGGCTGCTTCACTCGGCTATATATATATATATATATATATATATATATATAATTATAATATCTATGAATTTCAAAAAACATATCAAGTTCTATTATCATTCTACTAAAATCTCCAAAGAGATAATTAATGATATTGTGTATACAGAATACCACATAGCTAATAATTAACATGTGCAAACATAATATTACCATAGCTTGTGCTTCAATGGTAATTGGCCAAATTTTACTCATACCTAAAGAACATTGAAAAAAGATAAAAGAAATAGAGAGAAAGGGGGAAAAAAATTATAAATTGGAGTTGCAATTAAGTAAATACAAATGGATTAATAAATTAAATATGAACCATATACAATGGAAAATTGGACCACATGAGAATTAAATATGAATTGTATATGAAAAAACACATGCACATGTACTCATCAGCCTGGATGCACCCACATGTGTTTTTAATAATAATTCAGTGTTTCATAATTCTACTGGCATAATGCTAAGATCAGTAGAATCATCCAGGTACACTGAATTATTACCAGACAACAATTGGAAATATTAAAATTTGGAAATATTTAAATAGGAAATAAAAAACCATTAAGAATATACAATTTATTTCACTCACATCGATTATCCCAAAAACTGTATTTAACACCTCACGAAATTTCCACGAGATAACAGTTTTGAAATAATAAAATTGGAAATATGAACGCGTAAAGTGTAGATAAAATATTTTACTCACAATAATTATACAGAATCCTTAAAATGTCACAACTTCTGCATAATATTCACATCCACATGGCAATGCATCATACATGTTGACTAAGTCGAGTTGAGAGAAATGATTTGAAAGACCAGTTGAGAGCACACTTTTTTTAAAAACACAACCCCATCGATAACACCCAAACACAAAATGATTAAAAAACACACAAAATAATTCAGGTTTTAATACACTTATAATAAAATTATATCCGTGAATATATATTACTCCATCCAATTTTAATTCCTGAAAGTAAAATTAATATACAATCAATAGCTCCCTCTATAGTTAAATTAAATATAATATTATCAATATTATCAACAACTACCTGAAAGGTAAAGTGTCGCCATCTATTGGTATTATAATAATTCCTAATTAATATTTAGTTAGATATCCACTTTATTAGTTCCATACTCGCTTCATTAGATTTAATTATATAAATAAACTTTAGAAAACAATACTAACTTGTAGTTTTACTTTAAATTCAAATAAAATATAATACTACTATATGAATAAATCTACACTGAATTAATTCAACTTGCACAGCATTTCAGATATTCTTAACAAGAATATATTATGTAAAAGAGATATCATTTTAATTCAAATTGTTTTTGCTGCCAGCTGTGTTAATCCACTGATATTATAGACATATTATTAAATAATTAATGTTTTATTTTTACTACTACTTAAATATATATTAGACTTGTTATTAAATAATTAATGTTTAATTTATACTACATTGTAAATATATTTTATATTTCATAGATTAATTTAAATATCTAATTAAATAATTCATAAACAATTCAAAATATCTCAAAATTTATAAAATTGATAATTAATAGTATTACTACTGTTTTTCAATCAAATTAATGCAATGCAGTAATTAAAATACTTGTTAAATTTAATTATTCATAGACAAAAATAAAAACTATATATATTTATATTTATATATATTGCAAATAGATATGTTTATGAGTTATAATCACCAATGTTATCCATGTATAATTTAATTTGTTATTGTATAAGTTAATTTATAAATGTATGAAAACTGCACATCAATAACACCTTAAACAGAGGTGATCGGCAACGCACAATCACAACTATACAAAGTGTATATAATGTTCAATCAAATATTAAATTTCCTAATATGTTATAATTGTAATTATGTATGTTATAATTGTAATTTTCTATATAAAGTGTATATAATGTTCAAAAAAATATTAAATATTAAATTTCCTAATATGTTATAATTGTAATAATGTATGTTATAATTATTATTTTCTATATCTTTTGTTATATGTTATCGCACACTAAAACAATAATTTATTACATACCATGTTTATATTTAAATTATATAATAAATGTTATTTAAAAGAGTTGATGATTGAATTTATCATAAAAATTGGATAACCACATATTTTTGCTTGATCTCGAATATATCTAATATTTTTGTTTTTATTTATATCTGAGCATAAGTATTTTATACGATGTAGATAATTGATAATTATATTTTTATAAACAGATTTATGTAAACATGAAGCAAAATTGGTAAAAATATTTACTTTAAATGGGAAATCAAATCTCTTATCATAAATTAATTTATAATTATTAGTAATATTAATTTTTAAGTCAAGAAAGTTTATATTATTATTAATTAAATCATTTTCGCTTAATTTAAGCTGAGTAGGATAAAAATTGAGTGGTGATGTGCAATTTTTTTCATTGAAATAAAATATGATAATGTCATCAATATAGCGATAAAATACATAATCATTGTTCGGACTTATATTTCTTTCATAATAATATAAGTAAAGGTCAGAGAGAATACTAGATGCGGTTCCGCCCTGCGGAATTCCCTGGCATTGTTTATAGATAATATTGTCATATATAATGTAATTATTATGCAATGTAAAATTTAGTAAAGTTTAAAAAAAATTTACTGAAATATTTTCTTTTAATTTTAATTGAGATTTGAATTCTTTAAATAATATACACATTGTTTTATGTAAGTCTTTTATATCAATGTTATTAAATAAAACATTAAAATCCAATGTTTTTATGAATTTTACCGGATTGATATTATGTATTTTATTAATGAGTTGAAAACTATTTTTTAGGCAATGTTGGTTATTATGTTTTAACGTTATATCATATACCTGCTTTAAAATATTAAGTAGTAAATTGCTTGCATTTTTATTATATGTGTTACAACCGATGGTAACAGTGCGAAATGTGCAGTGAGAATTCGACGGTACTTATTCGAAAAGCGACACCATTCAAAAGATGAAATTTTTCTAAAAGACGCTGAAAGTTTTCAAATATGAAAGTAAATATATATTTTTTTTATTTAGTATGGACTGGAAATTTAATATGGCCAAAATGATAAAATTGTTCCATTTGAAAGAGGATTATTTTATAGCAAGGTTCCATTTTCACTCATTTTACTGTAACTGTAAAAAAAAAAAAGACAAATGTTGTAGATCACCACCGATTGATCTAATTTGTGGTATTTCCCGTGTAGCCTAAAAAGTTTGCGTTGTTATATTAAATTAAATTGTATTTTATATGTATTCAATTTATTTTTCTTTGTCCCGTGTGCTTTGTCCCGTGTAAGCGGATGACGTCATCCCTTAATACAGTTAAAATATACCATTGTTATTTTTTTCCCGCGCGTTTTACTGTGACTTTGATGGAATCAGTGATGTGATATTCTGACTTGACTAATGTTGTTTGCAGATATTTTTAATCCTTAATTTTTTCTTAGACGTTTAAACCTGCATTGAAAAAAAATATTAGATATTGCTAAAAATATTAGACTGCAGTACGAAAATATACAATAACCTCTTCCTAACCATTCATGAGACCAAAAAGCGTTCTTTATATTTAGAATTCTGAGAAAGAAATATATTATTTCAAGATTTAAAGAAAAATTTATAAAAACAAAGTTATTTTGCCGATACTGATTTTCGGAAACGTTTCTGAATACTTTTTTTCAATGTATTAATTAGTTTTTCAAAACAGGAATATCAGTTTTCAGGGTTTTATTCATTCTCAAGTAAATAATTTAAATTGCGTGATTGAATTTATACATGCAATAGTAAAGAAATAACATTAATTTTAATGTTAATGTTAATGCTGCTGTTAATTTATCATGTTTGACTGTAAAACATGTTTCGTGAACATGAACATGTCTACTTGAGAATGGATGCATCAGAAAAACCTATTTTCCAGATTGGGTAAACGAATTAATACACTATTAAAGTTACTCGGAAACGTTTCCGAAAATAAGTGGCTACAAAGGAAACTTTGTTTTTATAAATTCTTCTTCAAATCTCGAAAATATATTGGATTCAAAAGTTTCTAAAGATACAGCACACTTTTCGGAATTGTAAGTAACTCGGGAAAGGTAACGGTATGTTTTCGTACGTGGTTGTATTATATTTTCCTTGATTAAAAAAAAAATGTTTGTCTTTTTTTTAATAGTATATTTGTATTATGTATTAAACGCCTATGCTAGATTTTTTATCTTTTCTATTAACGGTGATATCCAATAAGGCCCTTCATTTTCCTGCTTCGAATATGACACCAAAAACAAAAAATATGGAGAAGTTTTGACACGTACTAAATATTTATGCTTATTAAAAATAAAATTATAATAATAAAGAAAGGTAAACTTCTGATGAGAAATCGACAAGGCAAGACAGAATAGTACGCAGAGTGTAAACATACGTTTTGAGAAGAAAAGTGTGAACAGCCTATCGTTAATAGAATCGATTATTGATTATATCGATTAGAGATGAGAGCGTTTTGTAAGCTGAACATAAAGTATAATAAGCGAGAATTATATATATTACTGCAAAGGAACGGTCGTTTTTATAATTGCTTTTTGAAATCTCGAAAGTACATTAGTTTCTGAGGTTTCTAAAGACAAAGAAAGCTTTTCAGAATCGTTAGTAACTCTGTAAAGGTTATTATATATTTTCGTTTGTGGTTATATTGTATTTTACTAGATTAAAAAAAAACATATGTTTGTTTTACAGTGTAATGAGAAATTATTTCCAAAACACCAAGATTGTTGACTCGATCGAATGCTTTTGTCGTACAGAGAGGCCACTCAAAAAATATAAATAATGATAATAACTTATATGGATATGAATAAAATACTTTAAATATTTTTAAAAATGAACAAATTAAAATAATAGCCAATAGATAAATATAGCTAATTAAATAGCCAAACTCCCTCAGAAATTGAAGAATATCATTTGCAGTAAAATTGACCCAATTAATTTTGAGAATTATTCAGGAGTATATGAAATACCATTTCTTAAAGAAGACAGATCAAAGAATTACTATATTGGCATGACAAGCAGAAAATTTATTTATAGAAAAAAGAGCATATAACTGATATTAAGTATAGAAAAACTACACTCCTGGCATCCTCCTGGCAAGAAGAAACCATCCAAATAAATTTCAATGAAAGTAAGATATTTTTCTCTCTAAGTTATACTATCCATCTACTATAAGAGAAACCATAGAGATTGCAACACGTGAAAATACAATATGTAATGATGATGCATCATGTATCTTATCAAAATTGTGGCTCGAGTTACTCCATGGTTACAAATGTGGAAATAAACATCCAAGTAAAAAATAAACAATAACGTGCGTAATTTGAAAAAATATGTAAAAAATTAAATGATGGCGTTTCAAATAATAACCTCATAGACCATGCAACTGTAAAATATTTTGATTTGTTTTGATAATGACTCCGATAGAGTTGAAACATGTCAACAGTCTAATAAAACTTATTTTACTGTTTATAAAATTTTTATTTTACGCATTTTAGCCATTAAAAGAAATAAATTAGAAGTATTTTATCATTTTCCGTGACTGGCATTTACACTATTCTACTGTCTACAAATCTTCGAATAACAGTTTGAGACGTGACTTATATCTAAATAAATAAATTATTTTTCATCCAGTATAATTAGACCTGCTAAAACATAAACTTGCCTTAAGCGGAAATTTTTTCTTATCCCAAGCAATTCCATTTTAGCAGTTTTTACTCCGTATACATCTCACCTTTATTTATTTTTAAAATCGACAAAATTTCTTTTATTTTCAATTTAAAAAATATTAGCATTTTTTTTTAACTTCTGAAGTTTTTCAAAGAAAAATGAAGAAAAAAAAAGAAAGATAACTGTGAAGAATATGCCAGTAAACACGAAACGTATAATTCTCGCTTGTCCAACTTACAAAACGCTTCTAACCTTTAATCGATACGATCAATAATCGATTCCATTAACGATAGTCTTTACACACTTTTCTTCTGAAAACACGTGTCTATAGTCTGTGAACTATAGTGTCTTGCTTTGTCGATTTCTCAGCAGGAGTTTCGCTTTCGCTTTTTTTTTTGGTAAGCATACGAATTAAGTACGTCACAAAACTCATCAATAATCTTTGTTTTTGATGACATATTCGAAGCCAGGCAAACGGTCTGTTCTATTGATTTCCGATTATTTCGTGACGTGACAGACTATTTTTCTGGAAAATAATTTCTTTTTTTCTCAGAAAATTAAAACAATAAAGTGCACTAATAATTTTTTGCTACCGAATGCTTTGATTTTTGAGAAAGATTTTTTTTAAAGGTAAAAACATTGCTTTTAACCGTAACATTTTATTGTTTCTGTTAAGAGGCCGACAACAGTTGAGAATTCCCCTGTTAAACAGAAAATTCAATACAAAGAAAGATATTTCCCTTACTTTGCATACATGTCTAAAACTTTTAGAAAAATAAATTTAAAAAACTGTGATAAGCGTGATGGATGTTTAATTAAAAAAGTTTCATACAAAAACTTTAGAATAAATATCTTGTCGTATTTATCTGCATAAATTCATGTTTTCTCTTGTACTTGTAAAAATTAGTCTTCTTTTTTTTTTCTTTTAGTTTTGGGTACGTGTTCCATATGTGTTCCATACGTTTTTTAGTTTTGGGTACGTGTACATGGAAGGCTAACAATAACTCCAAGGCAACAAATAACTTCATACTTGCTGACATATGTGTAGTAATAACTGTATTACACACACAATTCTAACACAATATATGAAAATATTCATATCTTGTTGTTTTATAGTAAAGAAAGGAACATTCTTGCTTTATTTCTCTTAATTCATTATTTAGTTTTATCACCATTATTTAGTTTTACCATTATTTAGTTATTATTTAGTTTTAGTTTCTATATTTTAAATTGTAATCATTATATGTTTTATTTCTGAATTCACTGCTCAGTTTCAGTTCAGAAGTTGATTCTAAGCATCAGTTTGATTTAATTGATGGCCTAGGTGTTTACAATAACTGTTGGGGTTGAAATAAGCTAATCGATGTACCGTTTTTTCTGAAGCGATTTCAATACTTTTTAAACGGGTTTAGCAAAGGCTAAAGTATGAATATTAAAAAATGCAATATATATGCAGTTTCACAATTGAAGAAATATAGAGGTTTTTTTTTAATTAACATGTGTTGCATTTTTTTTTTTCGAACGATCAATTGATAGTTTAGCAACTGCCAAAAATAATTTTTAAGTACTAAAATAGCTGCAGTAGTTTCCGAGAGAAAAGTACAACAATGTCAAGTACATTTGCTTCTGCAGCTATTATCGTCCCCTTAAATTTAATTAAAAAAAAATTCTCGGTTTCTGTATTCATTCTATCAAAAATGACGTTTATTGTTTGGTTTATTTATTTTTTCTTGCTCGAAGCTTTTAACACCTGCGTTAAGATAAGACTGCTCATTTCTATGCTTTAGTTAATAAATATTTTCATTTTTGGAAATTGAACCGCTTTTAGCATACGTAATTTCTGATTTAACTTGTTCAAATCTTTTTTTATTCCAGCATAATAATAATAATAATAATAATAATAATAATAATAATAATAATAATAATAATAATAATAATAAGAAGAAGTTTTGCTTCGATTTTCGGTTCTGTTCTAGTTCTAGTAAACTCAAAGTCATTTTTTAGCTATCATATAACAAATAATAACAACGTAAATAACCGTTAATAACAGCCTACAATAAACGTTTGTTTGCTGTTCCTTGACAATACTTAGCATATGGGACGAGGCAGTATAAGTAGACTTTCAGTTTTAATCCAATATATAAACCTTTAAAGGAACCAGAAATGTTTGAAATGGCGGAAAATGACTGAAGTTTGGTCGTGGTTAGAAAGCTTGCAGTTAATTTATTTCTGTTTTGCATTAATTTATGTTTTAGAGAAATAAAAACATTTGCTAAATTGTATAAAATTCAAAAAATAATTTTAATAGTGTACGACAAAATTAATCTTGCAAAACTAGTTTCGACACGATTTTGAAGTCCATGTTATATATTTTTGAGTCGTCACTTTCTCTTTATACTTTTTATTACGTTGTCTCTCGATTACACTTGAAAATCAAACAAAAACAATTGTTTTCCACGTTACAGCCAAAAATATGACCAATTTTACAGTGGAAAAAATTCTGCCACTAGCATCTAGAAACTAAATTGTGGCTCTAGGAAAAATAGTTGAATGTAATCCTTATAAATTCTTATAAAATCCTTATAAATTCCTAATCTATTCTCTCTCCTATTCAAATTCAAGAGCATTTTCCTATATTATCGTGGTCAAACGTATTTAAAAATCTCTGCAAATAAATGTGAACACAAGAGGTTAGTTTTGGTAACTATAATTCTAACAATATAATAAATTATAACACCTTGTAATAATATAATACTTTTAAATGCTAAAGGTGTAAAATTAACAACTTAATATAAATTAAAATAACTTTTATTAGTTGTTTTACATGTTTCGACTCTTTCCGAGTCCTTTTCAAAAACAAAATGAGAATATTCTAAAGTTGCACGGGCTTTGAAGATATGAAAATGAACAACCAAGTAAAAAATAATAGATAACGTGCGTAATTTTTTTAAAAAGTACATGAAAATAATAACTTCAAAGCCCGTGCAACTTTAGAATATTCTCATTTTGTTTTTAAAAATGACTCGGAAAGAGTCGAAACATGTAAAACAACTAATAAAAGTTATTTTAATTTATATTAAGTTGTTAATTTTACACCTTCAGCATTTAAAAGTAATAAACTATAATTCTAGTTTATGAATTTTTTTCTAGAAATCAAGTGATAATTTGTAGAAATTCAAACGAGTCATAATATAATTTATCGTTTCATCACCTAGAAAATTATAGACTAGAAATTCTTGATCATTTCGTCTATTCAATTTATTTGTTTACCTTATTCGCATAACTCGGAAATCTATATTTCTAGTTTAGGGATTTAGAAAATGACTACTTATTTGTTCTAGATGAAGGCGGTATAAGTTTTCTCTCAGTGTAATGGAATTTCAATTTTTTATTATATATCTTTAATTTTTAATTTTTGTTTGTTTCAGGCATATTCGAGAGACAGGTGTATTCATAATAAGCAGTTTAAAGAAAAAATGACAACTACAAAATACATAACGTGGACTTCCGAACTTTTGTAAGATAAATTTTGTCATACAGTATCAAAACTTTTTCTATTGTTTGTACAATTTAACAGATATTTTTCATTTCTATAAAACATAAATAAATAAATGCAAAAAGAAATAATAGGCTAAAATAATTACAGAGTTCTTAAACTTCACTCAATTTTCGTCCTTTCAGAGTTTTCTGGTCTTCTTAACGTTACCATTTTTACATATATGTTTACAAAAAAATAAGGAAAGATCAGAATGAAAATAATATTCTTTTAGACATTTTCGACAATGCCACTTCCAGTGGGAACAAAGGAATGTATATTGATATTTATAAATTTCTAATAATTGCATTGTTAATTTATAACTAATATTTTAAAACACTTTAATCCAAAATAAAAATGCGCATTTCGTTTTGATTTTTCCAAAAGCATTCTATAAAACTGAAAGTAGAGAAGTACATAAATTATTCTTTCACTTATGCCTAAATAAAGGACGTGCTTCTGTAACATCAATTAGGGGAATGTAGAGTAATAAAAGATCCCCTGACCGCCCTGCAAAAGGCCAAAATTGTACTGTTGTTTTCTATGCAATTTTTTAAAAATGCTAAAGAAATGTGATTTTTCCAACATTATATAAAAAACTCAATTACGTATATGAATGTAATCTTTGCGAGTATTAATCATTACTCATTGTTTCGAAACTGCTTTATATCTGTAGAATTATATTAATTTAAATACTGCTTCTATTACAGTGAAACCTACAGCTTAGTGAACGGATTTATCAGTTCACGGCGGTGAGAATGTTAAGTTCTCTACAAACTATGTCTGAAAAACAAACAAATTTTTTTTTCAAGTTATAACAAAACATAGGATCCATTTTTATGAAATTTGAATTTTTTATTATAACTAATTTCTTACAATATTTTGTTCGTTTTTGTGGTATAATGAAGTGACAACGTAATAATCAACATAAAACAGAAATTCCGACTCAAAAACATTTAACCTAAAAAAAAAAGAAAAAGAAAAAGAAAGAAAACTAGTTTCGGAAGATTAGTTTTGTCGTACAATATTAATACTTTTGTTATTGTTTTATGTAATTTAACAAACATACTTTTTTTTATTTCTATGAAATTTTCTTACTCTATAAATAAATAAATGGATAATTGAGTAATAGCTTAAATTACTGACAAACTTTTTCATTCACAATCCAACTTCAATCAATTTTAGTCATTTGAAGTTTTCTGGCTCCTTACTGTGTGTGCATTAGTCATAGATCTAGAGCTGTATATTAATTTGCAAGACAACTAAAAAAACTATGTTATGTAATTCAAGAAATCTATTTTCTAGCCTCCTGTAGCTCAAAAATAAAATTATATATTTTTAATCTTATAAGCTATGTTAATAGAGTTTTTTTTTTTTTTTCTGTAAGTATTTCTTCTATAACTTCATTCAGTTTAACATAGGATCTTCTTTACATGAATCTTAAAAGAATCAGTATCTTATGACCCTCAAAAAGGGTATAAAGTTATTAAAAAAAAAATATATATATATATATATATATATATATATATATATATATGATTATATATGATATATATATGATATATATATATGATATATATATATATCAGCGTGTTGGGGAACACTTTCGTTTTCAATAAATTATTACTTACTAAATCATAATTTCATAGTTTCTGTTGGTGTTTCGGTAATGTTTCGTTAATGGTTATATATATATATATATATAGGATTTTTTTTTTTTACGAACTGTTTTTTTTTCTTTGTCCCACACTGTAAAATAATAAAAGAGACATGTTTCCGAAGCTAGCAAAATTTTACGAAAATGTAACATTAAGACACGAATCGAAAAAACTATATATTATCTTCAGAAATCAACAAATATTAGAGATTTAAAAAAGCATTCGTGAATAAAAAAAATCGTTTGCTGCCCATTTTAAAGAAAGAAAAAAAAGGAAAGAAAAGAAAGAAGAAAAGAAAGAAAGGGAAAAGAAATAAAAGAAAAGAAAAAAAGAAAAGAAAGAAAAAAGAGAAAACGAAAGAAAATAAAAGAAAGGAAAAAAGGAGAAAAGAAAGAAAAAAGGTAAAATGAGTCATACATTTCCGAACAAACCGGTAACTGAAGAAAACCCATAGTTTACGCTAAATTTTTGGAAACATTTCTGCTTTGGAATGAAAATTTTCAGATTTTTTGACAGTGTTCCTCGCTTTGAATTGTTTTAACGAAAATACGTGTTACGTTTCCGAACTAACCAGTAACTGAAGAGTATCCGTAGTTAACGCTAAATTTTCGGAAACCTTTCTGCTATGGAATGAAACGTTTCAGATTTTTTAATAGTATATCATATTTTGCTCTATGTGTGATATTTTATAACATTGAATTGCAAACAGTAAACTTCAACTGTCTGCTTTCAAAGTTGTTCTAAGAAAGATTCATATCTTTAAAAATTTGCGCAAGATATCTATTAAAAAATAAAATTACATGACATTTTTACATGCATTACATTCTATGTCTATATTTTGAGAATGAATTTATTGAAATTTATTTGCTGATTGATCAACAAAAAACATTTTATGTATAGATAAACCCTAAACATTTTGAGAAAAATATGTACTTGAGTTTTTACATTTTCAAAACATTTGTTTATTTTTACATAAGAAGGGAAAACATATTTTTTAGCATTAAAAAAAAGATTTGTTTTGTTGGAACAGGATTGAAATTAAAACAGTGTTGATACATTATTGATATTTGTTTTAAAATATCACTTTTGCAACACATATATTTCACTATCTAAAGAATCAAACCTCAAAACTTAAATCAATATCTATCTCTTTTATGATAGATTTTAAAATGATTACACGACATTTTAATAACATTAATGTATTTGTCCTATAATATAATGCCTTTTTCCCTATAATAATATTCCACATGCTATAATACTGTATAATTTATCATACATAATTTGTTCTATGTGATTTCATTTGTTCAAGAACACAAATTTCATAATGAAATTTCGATTTTAAGAGCTAACATAACACTTTTTTGTTGGAACAGTTTCAGACTATTTATTTGCCTTCGTATGATAGTCAAGAGAGCTTTTCAAAAATAAATGTCTTTTTAGTTAATTTTAATAAGTAATTTGACTAAAAAATTGAACGAGAAAACGTTACAAGAGAAAACTGTAATTTTAAATTAATGAAACAAATTATTAACCCAAAAGCCTCACTTCACTGTATTTGTCGAACGGAAATTATTTATGCTACAGATGTTATAAAATTTCTAAAGAAATTTAAGGTAATGTACTTTGACTACACGAATTTGAATACATGTAAATATATAAAAACTAGAAATATTTATCTTTAATTCGAATTGCAAATGAATTATTTGATTTCTTAACCCAAAAGCCTAACATCGCTGTGTTTGCCAAACAGAAATTATTTATGCTACAGACATTTTGATATATGTAAAGGAAATTTAAGGTAATGTATTTTAATTACACGAATTTGAATAATTATTATAAATACTTAAAAGCTAGAAATCTTTATAGGCTTGAGTGATTATTTGACTAATTAAATATTTCAAATCTATTTATGAAAGCTTAAAAAATTAAAATTCCAAAAATTAGACTTCAAATTCTACAAAACTTACAAAAAATCATGCTGTTTCTCTCTCGCGCGCTTTTTTGTTTAACACTATCATTTTTTAGTCCTCTTTCCTGATTTTTAGAAACTTTTTCCACCACTTTTCTATCTTATGAAAGCTTTTTTTTTTATGTAGTGCAGACAGCCTTGGTGATATTCATATTAAGAAATTACGAATGTTGCCAAATATTGTAAACAACCAGGAAAACTAAATTTTTGAAGTTTTATTGCTTTTTTATTGATATATTAAACTGTTTATGTATTTATAGTGGATATTGAAAATTTTTCTGCGTTTCTATGAAACAACAAATTCAGAACCAGAAAGTGCTTGTGAAAAATTGCCTTCTCTCGCCATGTTCGTTTTATCGAACTCATTGTTATCGCTTGCTTGTATATATATTAAATACATTTCCTATTTACGGTCATATTAGATAAATTGACGCTTTATGCATACATTAAATAGCGTAAATATTGATTAGTTGTGTTACAAACTAATAATAATTTTGAAACGATGAATAGATTGCCAAAAAGTACTTCTGAACATTTGATTTCTCTCCACAAGACCGCTATAAAAAATAAATTCCGAAATCACAACATTTAATTATTATTGCTTATGAACGATTGAAAGGAAAGACTTTTGAACACAATAAAAATAATAAAATATTTCTAGACAGAAAAATCGAGTTTCTTCAATAAAAACGCCAAAAATCGTTGTTGTTTTTCGCATCTGATAAGAAATGTTATTGTTTTGACATTTTACAATCATTCCGAAATAGTACACAGATAAATAAAGCTAACTCGTTAAGTGATTTAAAACATAAAATAACCATGATGGAAAAAGAAAAATTTTTATGGAAAGTTTTAGCTATTATGGGAATAAACCTATCAAACTATTGCCTGAAGCCGCCTGATAAACTTCTAAATTTTATATTTAAGCTCTTTAGTTGTATACTAATTATACACTGGAGTTTAGCTCTTGTGTTTCGCTCAATAATGTCTATCAAAGTTTCTGGAATTATTTACTATACACTTGCTATGCAATCTATTCTCATTTATATATTTTTGAAAAGAAAAGTGATTATTATTTCATCTATCATACAAAAACTATTTAATTACAGTAAACGGTTCGCGAAAAGCGGTGAAAGATCTTGGCATTTTTGTACCTTTGTAGTCAGCATGATTCTGTTACCTTCTCTAGTATCTTTTGTGCACACGGTCATTGAAGATCAAAATGTATCTTTTTATACATTTGGATATACAGTCGAAAACGAGATCTTACATCAAATATTAGCATTTTACGGACATTTCATATATTATTCCACCTGTACGTTTACTGCATTTGTATCATTTTCTCTAAGTAGAATTTTCTATAAATGGGGAACTGCATTAGGTTATTATAATCGGTTATTGAAATTTTATTTCAAAGATAAAAAATTACTTGTAAAAAATAGCAATTTTCTAAAGGAATATTTCCTTATTGTAAAAACTTTACAAAAACTCAACAAAGCTTTGTCATATCCTTCATTTATCGTAGTTTTTTGTGGCCTGGGGATGGTTTTTATATCATTATACAATATTGTATTAGTGGAAGATAAAGGAAAAATATCATCTCCTGGATACATCATACAATTTGGATTTAATTATGCATGCGGTTTTCTGATGGTAGTATCATATAGTTTTAGTTGTTCCATGATACCAGACAAATTGACAGAAATACGGAAAACGGTTAATGATTATATAAACAGATATGGTAATAACTATATCGTCTCTCAAGATGTCACATTTTTTCTACAAAGAATAGAAAAAGAAGAGATCGTTTGTATATCGGCTGGTGGAATGTTTCAGTTCAATCGGCAGTTCACATTCTCAGCTTTTGGAGCAACTTTGACATATGCTCTACTTATTATTAGTGTAGTAAGTTCTCTTGTTAAAAAATCCAGCTTAGTGTAAACGTGCCTATGCAACAAAACACAAAAATTTAAAAAATCTAATAAATTGCTAATTTCTATAATTAGAATTTAACTTATTCTATTGTCCACTTCAAGACATCAAGCACTTTGGAGTAACTTTTTGATAAAAACTGTTTTTCCGAACTCATGGCCCATATTATATTCTAACATAATCATAAGATGTGAGGCATATTAAAAATATGCATGTGGCTTTCTGATGTCAATGTCATATGGTCTAAGTTGTTCCATGATACCAGACAAATTAACAGAAATACAAAGACGGTTAATGATTATATAAACAGATATCGCAATAACCATCTTGTCTCTCAAGATACCTCCTTTTTTTTAAAACTAGTCGGATATGCCAATCCCAAAACTTTCTTCTATCCCATACATGTTAATGCTTCAAAATCCGCCATTTTTTGTCATTCTGTTGTACGTTAGCTGCTTGCGAATCATCGGGTTACCTGGATACGAGCAGCCGATGTATTATACTAAACTACGAAAAGTCCTTCTGGCCTGTACCGGCAGGAAAAGATAGCTTCTCTATCGCTTGATTTTGAGATTTTAGCTAATGCTACTGAAAATACACGAAGCTAAAATGCGCGGAACCCGATTACAGAAGAGTCATTCCCAGTTCTCGTCAATATTGAATTTGAATGAAAGTATCGCTAAATTAGACAGACATAACTAAGTTGGCTTCATACATGACACAATATTTTTGTCGCCAAGTTTGGCAATATTTCATCAATTGTCGCCAAGCTTGGCAAAAATGTGTCGTTGGCGAATATAAATATATAGTGTTAAGCATGTAATTGTTGAAACGATGGTTACAGCAACGAAAGAAAATTTGGCGAAACTATGTTCACTAAAACTCCTAAATTAAACCCGTTTATGGAGGAATCCTGCTGTATTGTTTCAAAATGTCAGCCACCCTATAATTTCAAACTGCTATATCTCAGCCATTTTTTAAGATAGAAGCAAAACAAAAAATGCTCTTGAATCCTTGGATTCTAGACCGAACATTTAAAACAAAAAGTTTTTATGATTTCTAATTTTTGTGTACAACTTTTTTAAATTGAAATATTTAAATGGCTCTCACAGTGCCCCCTCCAGACGCAATTTCCCCAAATTCAACTGGGACATGCCCGCTATAGTCAAAAACATATACAAAAATTTGGTTCAATTATTTGCATAGTTTCATACACTTTTTGATGATACAATAGTGAAAATGGAACAAAAATCGCGATCACAGCGCCCCCTCTCGTCGAAAGATCCCCAAATTCAACTAGGACCTGCTTGCCATATCTAAAAACATAGAAAAAAAAATTGGTTCAATTTGAAGCATAAATTCATACACTTTTCGATAATACAATGAGGACACACAGACGAACAGACGGATATTTTGTAAAAACATGTTTTTCGGAATCTCTGACCCATAAATAGTGTAAATCCGTCGAAAATATTTTCGATTACAATACTTTCTTTCTTCTATTATAGATTGAAGAAAGTGAAAAAGAGATTGTTTGTATAACGAGTGGTGGGATATTTCAGTTCATTCGGCAGTTCTGAACGCATTGAATTTTATACTTAAACCAGTGTAAGGACGGGCTGTGAGCCAAATCCAAAATTCTTGTAAACTTAAATGCTCATTTAATATGTAATTTATATTTAATCAAGATAAATTTATTAAAATAATGAAAATCATCAAAGAATTATCATTGAGTTGCAAAATCCTCCATTGCTATATAGGACAAGATCGCAATAATACATACACACACACACACACACACATATATATATATATATATATATATATTGCTGTTATTATTTTCGCGACACTTACCCCAGTGTTCAGAAAGTCGAGTGAAGTCATTTAATTTTTTTTTTTTAGCAAATAATAGAAAAAGAAGATATTGTTTACATATCGACTGTGGAATGTGTTAGTTCAGTCGAAAATTGATATTGCATCACGTTATACACTTGTTATTAAAGTATTCACTTGTTATTAAAGTATTCACTTGTTATTAAAGTATTCACTTGTTATTAAAGTAGTAAATTATGTTGTTAATAATTTATCATTTAATGTAAAAGTAATGAGTAATAAATGAGTAATAAGAAATGTAAGTAATGAGTAATAAAACAAAAATTCAAACAGTCTAATAAATTTCTGATTCTAAATATCAAAATTCAACCTATTGTCTTATATTCTGTATTCTAGAACTTTGGGATCAAGTACTGTCAAGAAACTTCTCAATTAAAACTGGTCCAAGTTACACCCTAACATAATCATCTATACAGTCTTAATAATTTTAAATGTTTGGTAGAATAAAACTTACGTTGGAGACATATGAGTTTTCAATATTGGTGTGTTATTACTCTAAGCAGTTTAAAGTCAGAAAAATGACCAGAAATAAGGAAGACGACTAATATGTATCTAAACAAATATAGTAGAAAACTATCTCGCAAGGTATCTTCTTTTATCTACAAAGAATATAAAAAATACATACACGTCGAACTCATAATCCCCTCCTTTTCTGAGTCGGTTAAAAGAAGGTATGTTTTATATAAAGGTTGGTGAGAGAATGTTATAATTTAATTGGTAGTTTACATAATTAGCTTTTGGACCAACTCTGACCACATGCTTTACTTGCTATTAAAGTAGTAAATGTTGCTGTTAAGAATTTCTATATAGTATCTTATAGTGTAATAAATTATGAAATATTTTTAAAGAAGTCATTTTTATATGCATCTGTTTTATATATCTGTCTACATACTGCTGCTGCTTATGTATCTAGTTTAAAGATCAGGACTGAACTTATTCTTCACTATAATCATAGTTATAAAGGACAACAGAAAATTTTGAAATTAAAAAAAAAAAATAATTTTACTTGTTCCAAATGCCAAAATCTAATTTATTATCTAGAACATTCTATAAATATCAAATGCTGCCCATATATTATTTTGTTAAAAATTTTTCATTGTTCATCATAGACAGTGGACTACTAATTATCCAGCTTGTTGCGTAAGTAGAAGGTGATTCAGAAGGCAATTGCAATTGTCTCCCAGACTTAGTAAATTAGTTGTAAAAGATTAGAAAAAGGGAAAATATTAAGATTTTATAACTTATTTACATGTATACAGAGTCATTCTATTTTCCCTTGTTTATATCTTAGTTCGGTTTTATGGCGAAGATTAGTGCACTCCTGGTATTTTAAAGAATTCGGTTGGTAATTGTGAAATTCAGGGATTTATTGAAAACCTTTCTGTTGATAGAAATGAAATTTTGGTAGTCAAAAATGATGTTAAGATGATAAAAACCCTTTTTCAAGTATCTCTATTTATGCATCAAGAATAATACGCGTAGCAATCCTAAATACACTTTTTGCAATGGATCCAGACGACTTTGAAAACAGTTCATTGCTATGAAACGGAACTACTGATAATTTATTATCATGTATTTAAAAAAGAACCCGATGGTCTCCCTCTACAGGCATGTTTAGCGATTTCAGTTTGGCGTTCAACGTGTAAAAATAACTAAAATTTTATATTTCTGAATTAAAAACGCATAAAATTAACAAACATTGCCACGATTGGGAATTGTGAACACATTGGATAAACACTGAAAACTACTTTGACAATGTTTGCCTAAAAAGTCACTTCGTCACAGTCTATGGCGCTGAACGTGTTAAAGAGGAATGGCGGTGTAAAACCTAAATAAAAATGAGGGAGAGGAGTCGCCTAAAAATTCTGTATTTCTTTTTTCATTCTCAAAGCAATCTTGCTTAGCACTCAATAAAAGAAAAAAAACGGTAGGACGCTTCTATACAGGACTTTGTTTGTGTAGACTGGCAAAGTGTCAATCCATCTTCCAAAAATTTAAATGCTTATTTTTTCAAAATTTTGTTTTTTGAACTGTTTTGCATTGTGGGAAAGATAGTAATTAAGTTACCGACATCAAATAAGTAGTGAAGCTATATGATACATTTACTTATCTGGTGAACTTGGTAAATTTCTCTCTCTTTCTCTTAATTCTAAAACTGTTTTTAAAAAAAAAATCATTTTTTATTTTCAAAATTTTTATTTTAAAATAAAATAATAATAATAATAATAATAATAATAATAATAATAATATATTGTAAAAACGAATTGTTTGCAAGATTTTTATATTCAATTTCAAATTTTTAAACCTCTGTACGTTTGTTTCAGAACTATCGTTATTTTGTCTAATAAAATTATGATAACCTTTTAAAAATAAGTTGTCAATCGTTTTTCCGGAATCCTAGAAAAATGACGACAATTTATACCTACATATCATGGTATTCAAATGATCCTAATTTACGTCACACCGGAATCCTTCCCAATAAATTTCGTTCGTGATGATTGACACAAAGTAATGACCTCTCAATCAACAAGTGAATCATTTATTATTTTGTATTACATGCAAACTGCCCACGAAAGCGAGTGAACTATTTCATTTAAGCTAGACTCCTAGACAAATATTTATTAGTATACTTTTTTTGATATATTACGCTATTTAAGAGTGGTCGTGGTACGTTTTTACGGCCAATTATTTACGTGAGGTATATTGGCCAAGGTGGGAGGGGAGGAATTACTTTCCATAAGGGGGTCTTTCTAGAGGATCCTAGCCCGTATTTACAATAAGGTTCGAAGAAAACTACAGAAAGCTCCGTTCGGTTAGGCCGACGAGAGCGACGTTGGTTAGAACAAGAGAAACTTCTGTCTACCAGCTTTTAGAGCAGAACTTCTCAGTCAGTGGTGGAATACTGGTGGAGTAAGGTAAAATTTCAAAAAGAATGTAATTGATATGCACCAAAAGAGCAGCTGAAATTGAATTATGCTAAGTAATTAAATTACAGCACAAAAATTGGTGTATTTATGTTTATTGGAGTGGTCCAAATTCTTTAGAGTGTCAAACGAATTTCATTCCTGGTTATGCCATCGAAAAACTTGCAATAACGTAATAAGAAAAATAAAAGAAATTTACACAATCCCAAAAATTGATAAAGACACATTTATTTTGCAAAAACACATTTTTCATAAAAATGAAATACATATTTACATTGGAGAAATGATTCAATACATTACAACTTTGTACTGAAAACATGTTAGTGTACAGTACGAAAAAAATAAAAAAGAGCTACAACTAGAGCTCTAAAAGTTCTGCATGCTCGGATATTTCTTATTTATGATTTTTTATACATCTGTTGTAGTTTCAATTTTAGTTTATTTTTTTATTTTATTTTTTAGAAACCCTACATATTTACTTTTACTTAAACTTAAAATTTACAATTAACCCTTACATTTCTTTTTTTCATTCAATGTGTTATGCAACACTTATCCTACAATTTTAAGTTTTAAACTATTAAGTTTTAAACTTTAACTCTATTTTCTACATGTTAAACATGGAAAACAACATAAAATAAAAATTAATCTCTATTTTACATGTTAAAATGTATTTGAATACTGTTTCAATATTGAGAAAAGTATTTTAAAAATTGTGTCAAAATACTGATATAACCATTAAAATAAATATATAGTAATCATTTTTTAACGAGAATAGATACAGTTATCTGGAAATCAATAAATGTAAAACTGACTTACTAGTATTTAGTATACACGAAATAGCCTTAAATGCATTTTCAACTTTAATCCAATATACAACCTACAAAATTACCATTATATATCTGATCATAACTTTTAGAAATAATATCATATAATTTTGAATGATTTTTTTTTTTTTTTTTTTTTGGGGGGGGGGGGTTGATGCTGATTTACGTTTATAAATTTCTAATAATGAAAAGGGTAATTTTTTTTCCATACTACATTATAATTATATTTGATGTTCTCTTTAAAACTGATTGATTTGTTTAAAAAAATAATAATTCTACTAATCGCTCACTAAAAATTGATACAAATTAGTATTTCGACACATTTTTTCAAGGATGAAACAAAATATTAATAAAATTATGATGTTGCCTTGAACTTTAAGAAAATTATGTCCACTTTTAATATATAGATGATAACTTATGAAAAAATAAACCGTATACATATATACATAAAAGGCGTTCCAAAAACTTTACTTTTCTCTTTTTCTTTCATCAATCAAAACAGAAATCGTAGACAACGTTATGATTTGTGTTTCGCACTCTACATTTATGAAACTATATTGATTGTACAAATACATAAAATTTTCTATATTCGCCAAATATGAGAAAATGTGTATTAGATGAAATAAATGCATAAAATTAAAGAATATATGTCATACAGAAATACCTCGTATTTGATTACAAAATGCATTTCGTGAATTATGCCGAGTAAAGAAAAAATAGCAGACATTTTTTTCATAATTTCTTTACATTACAAAATTCGTTTGAGTGCAATATACATTTTGGCGTAAACTTACTGCATCACTTCTTGAAACATGCATTTGGGACATATAGCTCCATCGCATAAAAAATGACATAATCCCAAAAAATTCATTTAGCGTTTCCATTAATATGTAGCAATTCCATTAATATGTCTTACTTAAGTGCGTATTGCTACAGGGAAAGTGTCATAAGTGTAGTTATGCGAAAATGTGCTAGATTGCACTTTTTGTTCCTTTGCCACCGCAGATGGAGGAGAAAATTCTGCGAGGAAAATAAATTTACTCAATCTCCCTATCTCTTCTATGTCTAGATTTTTAAAGTTGTTATTATTTTATGTATACTTTTACAGCTGAATGTATAGCTAAGTAGGTCAAGTAAGATATAGTTTTATGTTACAGTAAAAATATGCCAAATCTTCTTTTGCCTCTCCTGTGAAATGTAGTATTTTTGAGTTGCGTCACTTTTTTTGCGGGTGAGCGATATCATCATACTTCAAAACTAACTTCAATTCCAAAATGCATAGTTTTAATGAAAATATTAAATATATTTCAAAACGTTTTGCGCTTTTAAAATAAAACGCTACGAAAAAAGTATATGACTGATATGACTTTTTAAGTATAGGGACCTTGTTTTTTTAAAAAAAAGCTTGGCGCAATTAGAGCTTCAGAAAGTTAGATTTGTTGATATATATATATATATACGATATTATTGTTTTTATATACAATTTACTTTTGTTTGTAGATAAAAATAGATAAATGGATTATTTTATATTAAATAAATTGAATAAATATTGAAAAACATTGCTTGTGTATATGAAACAGTGAATAGGTTGCCAGAAAATATGAATGTAAAATTTCCATCTCTCGCCAAGACCATTTTCGGTATCTCGCCAAGGCTCCTATACTCTAAAAGTTCCGCATCATATACTGTGGCACAACTTTGGATATAATAAGATTAAATAAAAATTGAGGGAGCATTTAATAAGGTAAAATAAAAATTGCATTGCAGCCAATTTTTAATAACAAATCATTAAAGACAGAAAACATAACTTCAGTTAGAACTTGCATAATTTATTGTTTTTGCCAATTCAAGACTAGAAACATAACTAAACTTATCTGCTTAGAAATGTAAATTTTAAATAATTTAAACACGCAATAATGACAATACTAAATAATGACTAAATGTTGTATGTTGAGAAATGTAGTAAAATTTAAATAATTTTAACTCATGATAAAACACTAAATAATGATATGAAACAACAAACAACAACGGTACATTAAAAATGAATAAACAAAACAAATTAAGATTCAAAATACTGAAAGTAAATACTAGTATTATTTGATGCAAGCAAATAACAGATCTTTGATCTGAAAACAAAAACATATAAACATATCATGCAAATCACAGATTAAGAAGAACTTCTGAAACAACGAATTGATAATATTCGATCATATTTTCAGGATTTCATTTTATAAGGCACGGTTAATTAACAATAGAAATTAAAATGCTTACAATATTATTAATCGGTAAACTTAATTTCCACCGTTCACAAATTGATAGGTCACCTACAAAAGTAGTGAGTTTTGAAAGTTGAATATTATAACAATGACAATTAAAACGCTTACAATCAGGGTTCTCGCAGACTTTTGACCAACGTTAGCAATTTGACTAATCAGAAGAAATAAACTGTTGCCAAATAGAAAAAAAATATTAACAAAATATATTCCTCGTGAAACATTGATTTTAAATTTGTTCTTTAAACGGATTTCTAATTAGTCTTGGCACCTGGTGTTGGGACATCGCTCACATAGCACTTGAATGGCTTGACACATGCTAAAATGTAGTTGTGTTAAGAATTGCATAGCCAAACTACAAAAAAGTGGAAAATATTCGCTTTGCCTTCCCTTATACCTAGAAATTCTCACTTTTTAGGGGATGGTAAGAAATATTTCAAGGAGTTATTTAGATGATTGATTATTTATTGTTCCTAGTACATAATAAATAGGACATAATTTTTTTTAATTAAAAATGTTAAAGATTTGTGTGCTCATAAAAAAAAAAAAAACCCGTAAAGCCGGATTTTTTTTTTTTGGGAGGGGGAGAAGCAGGAAATTTGGATGATGATTGATTATTTACTATTACAACAAAACAAGAAACATAGAAGAAAACATTTAAAAAGTAAACACATTTAAAGACTTTAAAATTTGCGAGCTAGGGGAGCAAACTGGGGGAAGTGGAAATTTTGGAAGCAAATGGTTATTTAGATGACAGATTATTTATTTTTGTTACTTCGGAGTAACAAATCAGAAAAAAAAATGAAAATTAAAGAGTTTCAAAAGTTTTAAACTTCGTGTGCTTTTTGATGAGGGAAGAAATAGAAAACCGAAAGTTGAGCTTTCAAAAGGGAATTTAGATAATTGATTTAATTTATTGCTACAATAAAACAAAAAAAAATAGGACAGAAAAAGTTTTAAAAATTGAAAAAGATGATGAATTTCTACTTTGTGTGCTGCAAGGCAGAAAAGGGAGATTTTCGGGGAGGAAGGGGAGAATTTAAATGTATTTTTTTTAAAGTGGAAATCCGCGAAAATGCGGAAGATTCTCTACAGAAACAAAGTGATGTAAATAGTATGGTACGATTAGACGCGATAAACAACGTTAATCGTTTAGTAATGTGAATAAGAGTGTCGCTTGTACAGAGGGAAAAATAAAGACTTCAGCTTTTGCAATTTGACGATTTTTATCGTTACATTCCTTGCCAAACGAAGTAATTTATCACTTTTTTGCGTAATAGCGATAGGCAGAGAGAACCCTGCTTACAATAATATTAATTGGCTAGCTTACTTCCCACAGTTCGCAAGTCAGTTGCAAAAACAGTGAGTTTTGACATATAAAGTTTCATATAAATAAAAATTTAAATGCTCACAGCACTATTGATTGGTGAGCTTAATTTCAACCATTCACAAGTAGATGGCGTCAGCTGCAAAAATACTGAATTTTGATAAATAGAGTTTCTTGAATTAAAAATTTCAGACATTTAGCCAACATAATCCACTAGTGAAAGGCTAAAGCAAAAGTCCGTAAAGGCAAAAGTTATAAAAGTGATATTTCAGCATCACATTGTTCAATCATTTTCTTCTGATAAGTTTCAAGAGGCATTCTTTTTTAATTTCCCAGCATATTCTCCAGATTTGTAACCATTAAATAAAATTTGCACTCGCTGATGGATACTTTTTCAGAGTAAAGAGATCTCAACATACAATGCATAAATAGCAAAATGCAAAATTAATTCTTTGTCATTACATCGCGCGGCCACATTTTGAGACAACGCTAAAAGCAACTTTTAGGTAGCTTTCATTACAAAAAGCTACCTATTGCAGCCGTTCAGAAGAAAGCAATTCCAAAAAAAAATTGGTATATTTTCACCGATCATGACCCACAGACCACCAAACCACTCTCCGTTCAAATGTTGATATATATATATATATATATATATCTTACATTTGTCATGCTGTAACTCTCTTATTTATGAACCGCTTTGGATGCGACTGAGTATGAGTATAGGACATGCCAAGGTCTCGACCGAGTTCGTTGGTCAGCTTCAACCGCCATCTTGTTTCAAAATAGCGGCCAGTTAAAAAAATTTTAATTTTTAAAAATTAAAAAAGATGTACGAAAAAATTATAAATTGGAAAAACTGTTTCCGTTAAGTGTTAGAACGTGACACAAGGATTCTGGAACATTTTTTGTTTTGGCTATATTTTAAAAAATGGCTGAGATATGGCAGTTTGAAATTCTAGCATGGCTAAGATTTTGAAACAATCTGATTTTTGTTATGCTGTAACTCTCATGCTGAAATTCGCATTCAAATTCAGTATTAACGAAAACTGGGATTGAATCTTCTATAATTGGGTTCCAAGCATTTTAGCTTCGGGTGTTTGAGTAAAATGAGTTGAATTTTTAAAAACAAGGACTATGAAAGCAACCTTTTCCTCCCGGTACAGGCCGGAAGGACTTTTTCATTTGATTCCCAACGCATTCTCCAGATTTGTGACCATAAAATAAAACCCGCACTTACTGTGTTTGCGATACTTTCTGTCTGAAGGAAATCTAAAGATACATAGCATAAGCAACAAAAAACAAAACTAATTCTTCAGCGTCATCTTGTGCAACCACGTTTTGAGACAACCATGAAAGAAACCTTTTCCTTCGACATACAGCGTACACTCCAGATTTTTCACCAATAAATAAGAATCAGTTGCCTATACACATTTCTCCAGTTGCGAGAAAGCTAAAATAAAAGTGCATAACTATTTTCCTCAGAAATATGACATCATATTCTACGTTACGGAATATTTTTTGCTGAGAAAAAATAATGTTAAGGAAAAAGGAAGGTTTTATTAATGCAATTTATTCCTTATTTATTTGTTTTTCATGCATTTGAATTTTTTGATCCAGTGAACGAGGGAATTAAGTTTACTACTAACTTAAAACAGAAAATAACATATATTTACAACAGCAAAAAAAAATAAAAAATTCTAAAAAATTCATTTTTTTTTAGAATATTTTTTAATTTAATCAGTCGAATTTCCAATAAACCCAGTATTTGTATGATTGGTATAAAAGCTGTTTTCAAAAATTCATATTAAAAAGACAGAAACTCAGAATCACATATACAAACAAAAAGATGGCATACGATTGTAAAAGCAGTTTTTTGCAGGAAAATGCAGATGAAGCTTTTGTACTGTCTTGTTCATAATTTCACGAATTCATGGTTTCAAAATAAAAATACAAAACTTCAAATCCATATATGTACAAATAAAAAGATGGTTGCGATTGTAAATGCAGTTCCATGCATAAAAAGACAGATGAAGTGTTTCCATTGTCTTTTTCAGGATTTTACCATTTCATGGTTTCAAACTAAAAAGACAGAACCTCAAATTCACATGTACAAATAAAAAGATGGTATGTTATTGTAAATGCAGTTTCATACAGGAACAAGCAGATGAAGTTTTTGTACTGTCTTTTTCATGATGTAACCCTTTCATGCTTTCAAAAAGAAACAAAATATGATATAAAGTTTTATTGCAATGGAGTCTTTTGTTATTAGTCCATTGTCCTCTCATGGCACTTTGGTCACAAACTTTTCATGTGCTTGAAAGCTTGTCTTCCGGAATTTCGACTCTCTGTAAAAAAGAGTTACTGATATTATCTGAATAGCAAATAAATCAAACAGATAGAATACAAAGTAATTTTATAAAGTTTATTAAGTACTTCAAAATATTATACGTAGATGTAAGCAATCCTGCAGTAATATAAACGAAGCAATTGAAACTACACAGGCATGAATTAGAATCCTGTTCGAGTTAGGTATAACTCGCCATGAGCCCAAAAATTCTACTTGAAGAATCCGAAACCCGACCCTAGAACATAATTTTCTCTCGCGAAACTTGACCAGAACTCGATAAATAATTTTCGTGGACACGAAACCTGATCTACTACCCTACACATTTCATCCCGAAACTAACCCCTAATCCAAAATGAAAGAAAATTAATTCATATTTTAATAGAATTAATGAAAAATAATCGATAATTATGTTTCTTGATCTGTAATTATATTCCAATAGGGTGAAACCCCCAGTAACTAATCCGTTAAGGATTCTTTCTTGTTCAAATCACAATTACAAAAATTTTAATCTATTTAATACTTACCTTTGTTTTTTGAAAGGATAGTAGAGATATATTAAAAAATTATTATTGGCAAAATTTTGAAAAAATATACATTATTTTATTAAAAATTATTTTTATTCCTAAATATGGTCAAAAACTCCAGTAACTGACACCATCCCTATTTTGAAACACACAAAGTAAACCTGGGACTGACACTTTATTTTAAAAGATTAAAGTGCTTTAAAAAAACTTTATTCTTAATTATAAAAACAAAATACATTAATATATATATAAAAAGTGGGATTTAGTAAGCTATACTGAATTGTTAGTAATGCAGACTATATAATAACAGTATATAGCAGTAATATTTAGTACTGCATTATTACTATTAGTTATGCAAATATCCAATAACTGACATTTATGAACCAGTAACTGATATCTGGTGTCAGACACTGGTAAAACAACTTAAATTTTAATGATGTTTACTACAAGATAAATTTAATTTATTATTATGCATTTTTAAACAGTTCAAATAATATATTTCGACATTCTTTAATATAACCAATAACTAACACCTCTGTCAGAGACTGGTGAAATTAAATTCTAGGAACCACTAATTGAGACCCCCCCCCTCCCAGTAACCTAAATTAAATAATTATCAACCCTAAATCATGGCCCTAATATATCATATGCATCTTAAACTAATATCTACAAGTATAACTTTAAGAAAAAAGCTTAGGATGGTTGCACTACAAATAGATTAGAAAAACATTTCCTTAATTTTATAAATAAGATGGTTACTTCAAAATCCCACTATTTGTATTCTCAAAAGTTTCTTCCTCATTGAATATGTTCTTGGCCCTCTAGTGGTGAATAAATTGACTACAAAATAAATATAAGCGTCTCATTTACAACTAGATGACATTAGTTTACAGAATTTTAGAACAAAACGCTTATTTGGGTTAAATTTTTGCTCAAGTGTCAGTAACTGGTTAGGTGCCAATAACTGGGGGTTTCACCCTAGATAGTTTTTTCATCTGAAGCAATATTCAGCATTTTCTTTTGAAAAATCTGGTAAACCCGATGCTCAAGAGTCAAAATTAGGGACACCATTTAAGAATTTCCTTGAATCGGTGGAGGAAGCAATGCTTTCTTAGAGGCAGGATATTAAAAATTCCTTTTGATCTTGTTGGGCACATCTAAGAAGTAATTGATACAATTTTATTCTCACATATATTTTAAAAAATAGTCAAAGCACATAATGATAAATGAGAGTGTTGCAAGATCAAGATTTAGCAAATAACAATTTCATAACCATAATTATTATTTTCTGAGCTGAAAGTACTTATTTAATAATAATGTTTTTATTTTAGTCAAATCTGACAAAAGTAATTTAGATTTTGTGCAATCGAAAGCCAATCCGGACCCAATACGCAACGAAAAGGATAGTACCAACGCTACCCGAACCGAACCGTGAGCCGGATCGGGTTTCTGTGAAATCTGGTTACTAAACACGATGCTGGACTCTAGTGTAAATAGAAGGACATTAAGATTTAACAAACAATTTCACGAGTCTTGTGATAGATTTCCCACCGATTATGGGTTCCATAATAACTTATCACGAATGTAATTCGCTCTTGCTAACACACATTATATCCAGTTTCCAAAAACATATGTGAAAATAACTTCCTTCGAAGTACAGTTGCATTTTGTTATTATAAAACTCCTTTTTAACACTTTCCAACCTAGTTGAAAAGTGTTTATGACTTCGGTTTGTCTGGCCGTCTGTCCGTGCTCTAACTCCCGTAATTATGCTCGGATTGCTCTGAAATTTTTATATGTTATTGTCGTTATCTATAGCATGTTCTCTATTTCAACGGAAGTGTGTAGCACTTATAGTATAGTTTTTTTACAGGGACACTCAAAAGAATTCCGTTACATTGCGGTGTATGGGGAAAATCATTTGCGGTTTATTTAAGTAATGTTTCACAATTTTAAACGCATTGAAATTTATATATATCACTAAGGTGCATTAGAAGAAGCTTAATATGGATGGAATAGGGTGTGCATAGCACTTATAGTTACTTTACAGGAACAGTCAAAAGAATTCCGTTACATTACGTCTATGGAGAAAAATCGTCTGTGGTTTATTTAAATAATGTTTCACTATTTTAAACGCATTGAAATTTATATATATCACTAAGGTGCGTTACAAGAGGCTTACTACAGAATATTGTGTGTATAGCAGTCATCGTTCATTGACAGGGACACACAAAAGAATTCTCTACTGTCTGTTAACAATAATTCCTGGAAGTGCGTTTTAAATTTCAAAACGCGATTTTAAATTTAACTCCCTTTTTGTCTATTACGTGGTGTGTATAAATTCTGTAGATCCTATACAGAGAAGCACAAAAGTTCGCGAACACATTTCCGTTTATTGACAGAAACTCCAGAAGGAGAATTTTAAACTGTGCTACGCGTTTCCTAACTGAACTAAAATTTAGCATCCTATGTAGTATATATACAAATCTATAGATCCTATACAGGGCTGAATAAAAGTATTCGGATATTTTTCCGAATATTGTATATGTTGGAAATTCCTGAAATTGCGTTTTTAAATATGTTATGCGTTTTCCAAATTGTTTACTTAGATGTTATCTTTCAGCTTATTAAACGGTAATGATTTGTAAAATTATTTTGGAAGCGTTGGAAAGTGTTACATAATCTATGCTTGACGCATGATTTTTCGTTCTTGTTTATAGATAAAATGGATAAAAACGATTTTAAAAAGTAAGTAAGGTTTATTAATGTATTATTTATTCTTTCCGTTTTCCGACAGATGAACTTCGTCAACTATCGAACGGAGAAATTAAGTTAAATTAAATTAAAGTAAAGTAAAGTAAATTAATATTATAATTAAATTAAATGAATTTTAGATTACTATAAATATATATAAAAAAACAGTTTGAATTTTGGAGATTAATGTTCACGTACTTGGTTTATGAGTGACTCGCTGCGTTCAGAAGCTGGTGGAGACATGCCATCATCGCTCTGCCATCTCTTAGAAATGGGTGTAGGTCTAAGAGGCAGAGTTGCGTATGGCGAAGGATAATCGTTGGGGGGAGCAGGAGTAGAGCACCAAAGCAGCGGTCGTGCATTCACATCTACATATCGGAAGTTGGATGTATGCCTGGATAAAGCTGGTGTACTGCGTGAAGTAGATGGCTGCTCAACAAAATCTATAAAAAAAAAAGAATATCCAGTTTATTCATTAAGCGTTGGTTGAAACATAAGGAAAACATTTCTGTGCAGTAGCAAACCAATAATGACTCAATATTGCCTATAAGAAACTTAGTTTTGTAATTTTACGCCGGCAAGCTTTAATCTTTTCGATGTTTAAGAAAATTGATAAGATCTTCTTTCCCTCTTTTTTTGCATTTTAACTGAAAGTGTCGTGTTCAACAATAGCCAGTGGGTGGCTTTATCGAACCCATATAGTAAAAACCACTCTACTGGAGGTTTCCCCTTTCAATATAAGCTATTGAAATAAGATAATTTTAGCTATTGATTTTGATGACTTTGTCCCGCCAGCAGCACAGGTGAACAATAACTGTGGCACAAAAGGAATAATTGGACCATTCATATTTTTAATAATGGATGCGTTCTGGTTGATATTTTAACCACCTGCCACCAACGTTTAAATGACTATTTACAATATTTACAATATTGTTCCAAAAGAAGAATTTGTGAAGCTTGAAAGTCGAATAGGACTGTCCTTGGGATGACACAATATTTATTTTGAGAAAATTCTAGTAAAAAAATAGGAATTTACAGAATGATACATAGATACACTCTGCAAAACGGGATAGGGAATAGGGACAACCCAAATAAAGATCCCCAAGTACAATTAATCATTATTCCAATCGGCTCCAAGTAGCTAAATTATCTGACTGGACTGGACACATCCAAAATTGAATGCTATATTCAAATTATGATATGCTGTGTTGTGATACATATACAGTTTACATATTATCATTGATAAGATAGTTTCAGTCTACAATTACAAGCTTATCACAGAAAATTTATGTCATTTAAATTATGACATTCAATGCAAATATACGCTGGGAACGTGGTAAAAAACACACTAACAACATGTTAGGAGACTATAGACAACTATGTACACAAAAAACCCACAAATGGATGAAGAGCGACACCATTCACAGTCAGCAGCAGAGTCATCTGTATTTATTGGAAAGTGAAAAGATCGCTGTAATGGGAAATAGGGTGATATGTCTTCAAACAGGTGTTGATTCCCTTTTAGTAGGTCTACACACTGCATATTCTTTCTTTAGAAGGACAAACTTTGAAGTACAGTATAATCTCGATTATCCGACCTTCGTTTAACCGAAACTCTCCGTAAACCGGCGTCGGTTTAACTGACCTTTTTTATCAGCATTTTTTTTTTTTTTTACTTTCACATTCCTTATGTATGCAAGCGGTCGTTTCCGAACTATGAGCAGAGATAAATATTTTGTTTTTCATTTCTTAGCATTCCTTTGAAATTAGCTTTAGCTCAGTGTACACGTCCCTGTTCTGAACAAAAACATTCCCCATTTCGAAATTTGGAAGGCCGTACTGCGGAGTGCCACAACATTTGAATGTTATTGCACCCTCTGATTGTAAGCAAGCACAGGGAACAAAACCCCTTTTGTCATCTTTTCAGGAACAGAATTTTTTCACAGCTACAGAATTTCAAAAGGTGGAGGAGAAATCAGTGTCATATTTAAACTACGCACTCGCTAACTGTTCGTTTATGATCGACACGCCTAACCTTCGTGGACGATTCTACTCCGGTTCTACTCTAAGTTTTTTGTTTCAAAATAAATTTATTTTCATGTATAATTAAATTTAGATATTTATTTGCCAGTTTAAATAGTCATAATATCATTTCGATGACGATGTTATATATTAAACTAGATGATTATTGACAAATTCTCGATTATCCGGAAATTTCGATCAACCGATGTAGGTTCGGTCCCAATTACGTCGTATAATCAAGGTTCTACTGTATTCCAAAACAGAGAGCTAAAATATCTTAGATAAACAACTTCACAAATCAGTCGTCTGATTTGGATAGCTGAATTAACCCCCCTCCACCTAACAAACCACCCTCCACATAATATTAGGTATGCCCAAAGTCGAAGAGGCCCTTTTAAACCCGCCCTCTTATTGTTGGCCACTCCTACATGATACTTTGATCCGCCTATCAATGAAGCATTTTGGGTTGGGTTGGGTTGATTATTGACGGCCAATTATCTACACTAGGGATATAGGCCCGGGGGGAGTGCCCTTCGTGGGGGTCTTTCTAAGGGAACCTAATCCGTATTTACGCATGGATAAATCCACGGCTCGAAGAAAACCACGAAAACTCCGAACGATTAGGGCGACGGGCGCGATTGGGATCGAACCCAGCACCTCCCGTCTACCAGCTTCGAGAGCACAACCTCTCAGCCACTGGTGGGGCTGAAGCATTTTGGTCAAACATATATGGTCATATCTATGATATTATTTGGGCTTTGCTTAGCTTACCATTGAGAAAAAAAAAAAAAAAATCATCTAAATTTGCAACAATATTAAATCAAAGTTTGAATGCTTGGATTTTAACAATAAAGAGCCAATATTTATGTAATATGGATATAAATTTGCAAATACTTTCAATAAGACGTTAGTATCAGAGAAATGTTTGAATAAAATTGTAAAAATAAAATGTTGATAATTTTAAAATATTTATAATATACTATTCCTAATATTTGCAGTGTAATGACAATGTTTGAGCTACATTAATTTGATATTGTACACATCTAATATATACAATGCACTTATACTATCGAGCCAATAGAGGTTTGTTACTACGCATGTAATCAAAGTACTTGAATAACTTTTATAGATAATTTTACTCAAATTAGAAAAAAAAATAAGCATTCATTTTTTCATTTTTTAAAATAATACACGGTGTCCCATAAATAAGTTCAAATTTCAGAAATTCATACAAAATATAAAAAATTATCGTATCGGAATGCAGTTTGCGCCATGAGACTTGTAAAAGATTCATATATCTTGTGTAAAATGAAAAAAAAAAAGAACTTATTTGTGGGACAGGGACACCCTTTATTCAAATCTGAGAAATGTGAATCATATCGGAAGCCAGTATAATTATTTTTTAAATCGGAAAAATCATTTGAATAAATTATCTTTAATACCGCTCATATGTCCACCTCTCTTGCTGGCCTGTCTGCTGTTAACCTTCGTGATGTAGACGCAAGCGACGGCGACGACACAGACGATGATGACACACGACACTGCCACGCTCAGGGAAATCACGAGAGTGTTGTTGCTCGCTGTGTCTTGCATCTGCGTCATCGATGAACGTTCGAAACTTGGATCTGCAAAGCAAAGTGGAAGAAAAAATATGAGAAAAAATTCATATTATAAATCTTGAATTATTGAGGATTAAAGTTCTTGCAATAAGATTTAACTCTTTACTGCATGGTGAATTATATCTTATGCATGCCAATAAATGCTATATATTTATTTATATGGCATATATTTACACTAAACGAGCCTTGTTCCACGTTATGTATAATTGGTCGTATCAAATGTCACGAGTTATTTGAACTCAAAGGACGGTATTGCAACACTAATTATTGTATTTATTTTAGAAAAAAAAACAATTAGTAAGAATAAAGCGTTAGAGGCAAGATTTCTTTTCCATTCTTATTGATAAAAGAACAAATATATAAATTTTAAAGGAGTATCTGGTAAACAGAAGAGATTATTAATTTGAGAAGCATTAATTTCTGTTTGGCAAACTGCTTTGATTAGATAAACTGCATTTCATGCCACTTATGATATAAATGAGAAGGTTAGAATGACAGTGGAGCAAGTCAAAAATTTGAAAAATCTAGAGTGAACGTATATTAATTTCTATTCAGTGTGACATTCAAACAAGTCATAGTTCGCACAGGGAGTCGCTAGAGGGCAAAACAAGTTGAACCACTTAATGCAACGACAATATGACAAGTTACATAAAACACTTCATTTCTCAAATTACTAAATATTGACTTACTTCACTGTCATTCTAACCCCCTCAAATGATAAAATTTAAAATTTTGACTTAAAAATATATAAGTAATATTTAAAAAAATATTTTTCGTTTCATTTAACACAACTCGTACCGCTGCTATTAAAGAAGTACTTAACTTGTACTTTCCCAATGACATTGTGACAAAAATGCAAATCTTATTGTCCACATTGTCGTGGTGTAACGTGGAAGATTAATCTTATCAACGTCACTGTGAAGTTGTTGCGTCCCATTTTGTGACGATTTGAAAGTGATTAAAAATTCGGTCACGATTATTTCACAGTAGTCACAGCTCAGATTCATAATATGACGAAATAAATAAGTCATTTTTTTTTATTACCGTTATGACTGTCATAAATGTTTGTGATATTTATGACGTCACAGTAACGTTACATATACTGTCTCTGCGTTTAGGGTTGTAGCCAACATACTAAGCACTGAAAATTAACTAATTAAACAACTTGGAAGGTATAATCGAAATTAACTTTGCGGACCAAGCTGAATGTAATATACTAGATTAATTTTAACACAACTATTCTAATTGTTAAATAAATCATATGAGTTGTAATTTTCCAACTGGGCGAAAAATGTCCAGGCCAGGATTGGAATGAGGGATCTCTTGGCTGAAGATGCCAATGCTCTGACAACTGGGACATCCTCTATGAATCTGGAGGATTTAATTCACCCAGCTAACTTTATTAATCATAGAATCTGGTCTGATATCTGAATCAGCTCAACAGAATAAATCGCAGGTAATGGAACTACAGTAATTACACTAGATTCGTCCAGTTGGAAATTTACAAATCATATGATTTCTTTACCAATTTGAATAATTATGTTAAAATTAATCTAGCGTAATCAAGTATCTAGTGTTTACTGTGGTTCCATTACCAGCGATTTATACTGTTGAGCTGATTCAGATATCAGACCAGATTCTATGATCAATATGGTTAGCTAGGTGAAATAGGTCCTCCAGATTTGTCTGGAAGGGCTCAGTTGGCAGAGCATTTGTAGCTTCACCCAAGATATCCCTGGTTCGAATCCTCACCCGGACATTTTTCGAGAAATTGGAAAATTACAACTCATATGAATGTAACATATTTTGATTTTAAAACCTCTTAATAATAATCAGTAGCCTGGTTACTTCTAACTTTCTTATTTTCATAAAACTACAAATTTCTTACGTCAAACATTAAACAGCACATATGCAGAGTTCTTTTATTTTTATGAAACTATAAACGAAATACATAATTAGTATCTTTAATGCGTCTTAATTATGATTAAAGAGATCAAGATCAATTGTCAATATGATTCAGAAGTGTTGCTCATATGGTGTAATTAACTATCCTTACCCGTTGTCCTTGCACTCACTGTCACGGACGGACTGCTTTGTTCGTTAGCGTTAGTGGCTTCTATGTAGAGAAAGTAGAGTGAATTCTCTTCGAGTCCGGACAGAATGAAACTCTCTGCTTGAGGATTCGATATAAGCCTCTCCTGCCATTTCCCACTCTCTTTCCTATAATGTAGAGTGTGACCTAGAGATATATAAAATTACTTTAATGCACGACACGAGTTAATACTACATTCGTTTGCAAATCAAACACATTACAACTAAAGTACTGCATCGTGTCGGGTAACCCGACCTGACCCATGGTTTGGGTTGGGTCGGGTTGGCGCTAGTTTTTTTTCGTTGTGGGTCGGATTAGAGTGGGGCTGACATTCAATGTTTTGCGTTAGGTTCGGTTTCAGGTTGAGTTTTGATTCTTTCGAGTCGGGTTCCGGTTGACCCGATTTTTCAAAATAATTAAATAAAATCCTGAATATTTTTTAATTGAAAAAGACTATATCTGAATATTAATGGGTGTATATATGTTCCTTTTTATACAAAAATGATAAAATTGATATTTGAGATATAATGGTAGACAATTTTACCATAATTGTATTAAAATATGGAATAATTTTATTTCACTTCGGGTTCGGGATTGAATATTTCGCGTTCGGGTCGGCTCCGTGTTGGCTTGTGTCGGGTTAGGATCGGATTTCGTGTTGACGAAATAACTTTTGTCGGGTTTCGGATTGATTTAAAGCGGAACTTTCGGGTCGGTTCAGTGACAACCCGACACGTGTAGGACTTTAATTACAATCTTCAAATCATACGGAATACCAAAAATATTTTTATTCAATCATATAAAAATTTAGTTAAATAATATTTTAGACAAAATCGCTTTTAAAATGTGTCGAGTTAGGACAAAAGTCACAATAATAATTATTTCAGCTAACGCAGTATAATACATAGGGAATGTTCGTTTTTAAAGTCATTTTATTCAGATCATTTTATTTTGCAGCTATACTGTAAAAAAGACAGATGTTACTTAATCTAGAAAAAATATAATATAACCATGAACATACAACACCCCCTTAGGAGTTACAAATAATTTTGAAAAGCGTTCTTCATCTGTAGAAACATCAGAATTCAGAAACCAATATAGTTTTGACTTTCGAGATTGAAAGAAGCATTTATAGAAACAAAGTATCTTTTATTGCCACTGATTTTGGGAAATGTTTCCGAGTGGTTTTTTAGAGTGTATTATCACTTTACTGAAGCCAGAATACAGGTTTTTCAGATGCTATCAATTCTCAATTAAGTAAGTCTCAGTAATTTCTCATTTTTCATGTTTAACAAACGTGATTTACAGACAAACATGATACATTAATGCCATTAACATTAACATTAAAATAATTATTATTTTGTTAATCTTTCATGCATAAATTCAATTACGCAGCTGAAAATGTTTAATTGGGAATTAATAACATCCTAAATATCGATATTCCGGATTGAGAAAACTATTTAAAACATTGTTAAAACTATTCGGAGACTTTTCCGAAAATCAGTGGTAGCAAAAGAAACTTTGTTTTTATAAATGAGTTCTTTAAATCTCAAAAATATATTGGTTTTGAGGTTTCTAATGATTCAAAACACTTTTCGGAATCATATGCGTATAACTCGGAACAACATATTATATTTTTTCATTCGTGGTTATATTATATTTTCTTAGATTAAGAAAGATTTGTCTTTTACAGCATAAAATTTTCACATGGTAACATTCAAATATGTTTGCCTTATACTTTTAAGTAGTTTCTGAATTCTAGACTTTTATAAAATATTTATTGATATTTTTGGAAAAAATACTGGTTTTTATATAAAGTGTGTCATTTTAATTAGACAAGGTATTATCTAAGCACGCTACAACCTCTGAAAATGGAATCTGTCTACAACGAAATCTTGCTTAAAGAGAAAAATTTCATTTTCAAAACGAATACAGAAAGAATACGAGACAATTGTACTTACTAAGACGGAAACCTGTTTGAAACAAAAAAAATTCCGGTCTCTAGCGATTTCGTTTTGATAGATTTTAATGTTCTGAAAAATTTTAGCCCATAGTATTGACTCTTTCTTTTTTAAACAAAATCTTTGCCTCATGTTGCAGAATATTATTTTATAATTCTAATTATTTTCTAATTATTTTCCAATATTGTAATTTAAGCTACAAAAGTTGTTCTTTTAAAACTGTGTTTTCTAATAGTGTATTTCTAATATTTGCAAATAGTTTATATATTTTTTATTATTTTCTTAATTTCATCTGCGCAGATAAATAATGAACTTATGATTACTAAAATGCATAATTCAAAGTGTATGTTAAAATACCTTTAAAAATATTTCTAGCGTTCATTAATAAGTTTAAAGTTCAATAATAACAATAAACTAACTCAGACTAATCGTTTACTATTTATTTATAATAATAAAGATAAAATTTGTGTGTTAGTGTATTTTGAAGAGTTCATTACTCGGAGAACTACAAGATTTCGCAGAAAGTACTTGTATGTCTAAGTTATGCGCACTTCGAAGCCAATTTTTTTTTTCATTTTTTGATCTTCTTTTTTTTTTTTTCTATGTCATTTATAATTTTTTTCTCATTTCGCGGCGATTTTTCCACATTAGTAAAATGAATTTGGTTTCAATCTTTTAGCCCATTATAATAAATTTTGCCCTCTATGCAATTTTTGGGATTTTTAGCTTTTCATAGCGTTAGTATGATTTTCGCACATTAGTAAAAGGAATCTGTTTTCAATCTTTACGTCTAATATAGTAAATTTTGTCCTCTTTTCAATAGAGTTTGCTCGGAATTCATATAGCAATTTTTGAACTTTTAGCGAGTTTTTTAATAAGAATTTTAGAGTTTTTCCTCGTTTCGCGGCGATTTTTAAAATTTGTAAAAAGAATGGACTTTCAAATATTTAGCTCAATATCGTAAATTTTGTTCTCGGCTACTTTTTATTTTTATTTTTTTCAAATTATTTATACATTTTTTATAACTTTTTCGTGTTCCGCGGCGATTTTTTGACTATTTTTTACTGAAACAGAGAGAATTCTCCAGTAAATTTTGCTACTGCCGTGTTTCAATTCAAATTAGAAGAATGTCGTATCGGTTTTCCTATAGCAACGTAAACAAAAATTTGTATTCAAATTGAATCGAAAAAAAAAAATTAAAAAAGGATAATTCAATGTTTATTTGATTCGCGACCTGCGCGCCGTATCCCGGGCTTGGTTGGGACTCTCAATCGTAGATTCGCTTAATTCGTGGTTCCATTGATTTAAACCGGCCAGCGAAGCTCCGCTAGTTTTGTATAAAAAAAAAAAAAGAGGAAAATACTGGTAGAGTTTTTATATGTTGTTGTGATAATTAAAAATAATAAAAAAATCATCATTTAGCTGGAAAATTGCAAATAGAAATATTAGTTGGCAATATTTATTAAAAAATATATATGAAGAAATCATTTTCTTCATGCTAGTAAGTGGAATAGTAACAACGTATTAAAACAATTAAATTCAAGAATTAAAAAAAATAATCATAATTTTTTGTTTAAATTGAACTTCAACTTGACTCTTTTCATTGCAGAGGTAATTTCCGGTTGCATGCGCGTGTTTTCCCAGAAAGAGTGATTCAGACTCATCAATAGATAAATTAGATCACCGGTCACGTCCAAACCAAGAAACGGGGAAAAAAAGATTTAATGAATAGCCGTTGCGTGAGGTATAAAATTTAACAAGCGAAAGCAGACGCCCGACAACACAGCACACAGAATGTTCACAAAAGTGAACCTAACAGTGAATATAACAATGAAGGTCATTCACATCTGTCTGTAGTCTTTTAAAAAATATTCATCATTTCTTCCTTGACTGCAAAACCGTACATATATATATATTTTTTAAATTAGATGCAAGAAATATATTTTTAATAGATAAATTTCAAATATGAATGTGTATGAAAATCTCTTATTAACATTTAAATCGTGGTAGATTAAAGTTTAATTTTAAGATATAAGGCACCAAATATTCCATAAAAACATACCGATAACTATAATGTTTTCTTTCTTTTACTTAAAAAAAAAAAAAAAAAAAAAAAAACTTAAGTAAAAGGTGTCTACTTAATGTAAGTTCATATTTTTGATACATTCCTGTCGAAAATTGGCACATTATAGACGATCGCTATTATTGTCGACTTGAACGTTCTTTCCACCAGACAATCATATCGAGGTAGGCGCAGTCGAGATCATTGAAATGTAGTCATGACACCCGGACAGGGCATCACTTCGAATCACTCACCATGAAGACAAATCTCGAAGTATATCACATCGGAAATTGTAGTGTATTTGCAGTCGTAAAAATTGAGCATAGGCAGTGAAATCCAGAAGAAATTTCCCAAAAACATTAAAAATAAGACTTAATAACTTAATAGATGAGCAGTGGCTTTATTGTGATCACAGAGATGAAAGCAACTCCACCAACTTTCGCTTCATTAAAAACTGAACACATTTGAAGATATTGAAGAATTAGCATAACTTGAAGAACATACTTCCGATGCATTAGTGTAGACTCCCCAGTGACGGCAAACAGATGACAACCACTAATTCGTGTAAATTCTGTCTCCGAAGCCAGTGTAACCGTATAAATACTTCAAAATTTGGCCCAAAGGTACAAAACGCGCGAACAAGCTGGTCCACTCCATCCATGTTCGGAGGGCGCTAGGGGGATAAAGAAAGCGGAGCTTTCTCGCTAATGGATGAAAAAATGAGGCCACGAAGACGTGTCTCTGACGTATGATTAAAACTCTTTAACAGAAGCGGCAAATTAAAAAGGTAAAAAGGCCTTTGGGCGCGAAAACCGCTTGGAATCAAGGGATGCCGAATGAATTAAATAGAAATAAAAATGGTATTATAAAAGTTCCAAAGAATAAAAATTAAATGTCTCAAAAGAAGAAATTAGGCAGGTGCGTTTAGAGGCAGTGTTGCAATTTAAGAGAATAAGGTTTTAATAAATACGTGTAGCTTTTAACAGATTAAGATTTTTAGAATGATAAATAAAAGAATATTTTGATTAAGTTATGGAATAAAATACAAAATAGATTTAAGAGATATTTTAAAAAGAGAGGGAAAAAAGAATTGAAGAATTTGGAATAATTTAACTAAAGAAATAGGGAGAAAATTTTTTATTATTACATGCATAAATAAAAGAAGTAACATACATAATTTAAAGAATATAAAGAAGTTATTAGGATAAATATAAAAGAAAAAGTTATTAAATTGGTATTAAAGAAGTTACTAAATTAATATAAAAGGTAAATAAATACTAAATTAATATAAAAGAAGTATTAAATTAATGTAGGAGCTGTACCCATATGTATAATGTTATCAACTCTTTGGGGATTTTGGACCCCCCTCCTTTAACGATATCGATATTAATGTCTAAAAATTATTTTTATTTTTACATTTTTGTTTACTTCTCTTCTTCTTTTTATACGTTTGCTGTGATATGCAGTTATACATTTATTATTTGCATACTTTATTGATTCAAAGGAAGAGAAGAAGTCAAGAAAATATCATTGTTACACATGAAATAACTTTGTATCGAATAACATCTAAAAGAGATAATTACTGTTTGAAAGTATTTAATAATGGCTTGTTGTTACATAATGCATTCAACAATAATACGAATAATATGATCAAGTAGGTTTCACAGAATATATGTGGTCCCATGTGGGAACTAGCTTAATGATGGTGATACTTTCTGTCGAACATTGTATTTCAGGTATTTCAATATCATAATCCGTTTCATCCAATCATATCATTTAATGGCTTTAATAATACATTTGTGTTTTCATAAAAATAGATAACATACTTAAAATTAAAACTATTTTAATATAAAGAAAAGTTACAAAAGAAAAAAAAAGGATTGGTAGGATAAGAAACGATAATGATATCAAAAGATCCCTCCCTCTCTCCTCTAAAATGATAATGTTTATATGCACATCCTCATAAAAGAAGAAATATAAAATTAGAAAAAGTTGAATATAATAAAAAAGGTATATAAAAAGTATAATATAAAACAACAAAGCTAAATGTATAATATAATAGATTTAACAAGCATAATAATAAAGTTATTAAATTAATATAAAAGAACTCATTATATTAATATCAGAAAAATTTACTTGTTGTTTCTTCATGCGTAAAATTTGAATGGATGCATTGACTTTATTTTTTTTTTAGATTCAATTTCTTAATGTCGGTGTAAATTTTATTAAAATTCAGAAATGGAATGTCAGTTTGTATATGAGGGGGTTAGAATGACAGTGGAGTAAGTCAAAAATTTGAAAAATCTAGATAACCATATTTTCTCTGAACGTATATTAATTTCTGCTCAGTGTGACAGTCAAATAAGTCATAGTTCACTTAGGGAGTCGCTAGAGGGAAAAACAAGTTGGACCACTTAACGCAACGGCAATACGACAAATTTCACATAACTCTTCATTTCTCAAATTACAAAATATTGACTTACTCCTCTGTCATTATAACCCCTCATATTTCTCCTTGTTCTAACTTTCATAAAAAAATACTGCGATTATCACAGAAGTCGATTACATTGTAAAAAGAAAACTAATAAAACATTTCTTGATATTGCATTTACATTTGCGAAATTTGTATGTATCCTTGCACAACTTCAAACTTATTTACTGTTCTGGAAACCTTTCCAATATCTTTAGAAAACATTAGTATAGGAACAATTCCCAAAAATTGAATGGAAAATAAAATAAAATGTAGGCTCTTACTGAGATCGCTATTTTTATGGTCTTCATTTCCAGACCATCGCACTGTTATGGAGTTTGCAGTGGTAGACTCTATCCAAAGCACTGGAGCAACGAGATTTGTAAAAAGAAAACTGATAAAACATTTCTTGATATTGCATTTGCATTTGCGAAATTTTTATGTATCCTTGCACAACTTCAAACTTATTTACTGTTCTGGAAACCTTTCCAATATCTTTAGAAAACATTAGTATAGGAACAATTCCCAAAAATTGAATGGAAAATAAAATAAAATGTAAGGCTCTTACTGAGATCGCTATTTTTATGGTCTTCATTTCCAGACCATCGCACTGTTATGGAGTTTGCAGTGGTAGACTCTATCCAAAGCACTGGAGCAACAAGATTTCCTGGAATAAAGATAAATGTAAGAAATATAAGTCATCTTTCAAGCACTCTAAGAATGAAACATTTCTGAACTTATAAGCATGTTACCCAAAAAAATCTGTATAATATACAGGACCAGACAACACATTTTGACTACAGATTTTGGAGATTCAGGACACAGGCTTGACAAGCCCCCCCTCCCACATTAGTTTACTAAAATGAAGTAATTTTCATTGATGTATCCTTACATAACTAATTGAAATTTTTAACGCTATAGACAACACTTTTAATAATGATAGTGATTCGGAGTGAATACATTTTAGATTTCATCTTATAATTCGAGAAGCAGCGTCACATTTTTTAAACCAATATTAGCACCGATAATTTTGATGTATATAATAGATAAGACAGTACAGGTAACGAAACTGCCAGCCGTACGGCTCACCAGTGGGGTAGAGGGGAATGTCATAGCATCACCGGACAGCCTGCTATTGTGGGAAATGAATGACAACCCGATTACTGATGTTACTCTGAGTCGAGGACAGTCATCAGTAATCGGGTTTCAATTCATTTCACATTACAGGGGAAGTGTGATGTTGCTATGACATCCCCCTCTACCCCGCTGGTGATTCGTCTGGCTGGCAGTTTCGTTATCTGTTCCATCTAATCTATCATATATATCAAAATCATTGACGCTAAAATTAGTTGCAAAAATGGGATGCTACCTCCAGGATTATTGGTGAGCTTTTTAAACTGATGATTGGATACTACCGTTAAGTCTGCATTGGCTTGGCGGTTGGCAAAAGAAATCATGAAGAAAAAAAAATATTTCTATGATCTTGTACATAATACAGCATCTTGCTTTACGATTTACACATACGATTAGCTTCTATCATTAATGATATTCCCATATATCCTGCTAGGTAGAATAAAATGTTCGGAGACTGTGCTGATATCTCCAACCCGGATTAGAAGATAGAGAAACTATTCTACCTTGGCGTAGAGACATGACCAAAGCGAAATGCGTTGAGAAAGAAATATGCGTCCGCATTGCAAGATTTTTCCAGACAATCTGTGGCAGTGAACGATAGTTGCCCACGTTCGTTGAAAGCAGATATAGCGTTTGAATAACAACATGTAAATATAAAAATCTGCTAGCGTTAGAGGAAATTGACGACAGAAGCATTGCGCATGCTGCAGCAGATGTATGGTGAGGAAGCAATACGTCCCGCGAAGGTGTTTGTATGACACTCCAGATTCAAGTACGGCCGTGAATCCGTAAAACACAATCCGGGAACTGGGCAGTCATTAACAATAGTTATGGAGGACAACATACGAGAAGTTGTGAGTGCTGACAGATCTCAAATCATCAACGTCATTGCTGAAACACAGGAATTGTGTACGGGTGGTTGAGAAACCTGCGACGTCCATACTGAAGGCGATCACGCCAAAGAGATTCCAGAAATATATTCAGCAACTGTACTAACGCTGGCAGAAATATATTAGCTGTAGAAGGGAAGTATACTTTGAAAACATGTGTAACTCATGATAAGAATAAATCATATCCGTTAAGTAAGTCAATCTCCGAACTTTTTAATCCTACCTTGTATATGACTTTTTACATATCGCTGTAGTACAATATAAAACTGCGTAAATAATGTAATTTCAAGGTCCCCTAAAATTGTGGGAGGGGGCTTGGGCCTTTGCCCCATATGCCTATGGTCATATGCTATGGCCCCATATGCTAATGGTCAGTACCTTAAACTGGTACTGACCATTTATATATATTTTAGTGAGACTTCATAGAAATTAAGTAGCTGAACGATTTTAATCATGCATTTATTAAACAGCTTAGTTTTGATGTAACAACAATTAAAAACAAATAATTAAACTGTCATAAAGTTGTTGAAAATTTTCATTAAAAAATATCTAACTATAAATTAAAAAAGCCAATACAAAATGAGCTTTTAAAATATCCATTTTTTTAAACGTTGTAGAAGTGACCTTTCAGTTACAAATCAGTGATAATTTGCATAAGCAACCATTCATTCACAAAACCATCAGTGGTGGACTGTGACAAGTGTGGCCAGATGTCCCGCTTTACGTGGGACGTCCCGATTTTCAGGGGTCCCACGACTCGTCCCACAGAACTATTGCAAGGGACGTCAAAAGTCCCAATTTTTTATGATGCATATAAAATCCCTGAAATTTCATTTAGTGCCATGCTATACGTTAATCTGCATCAAGTAGAACATAATACAATAAAATCTGTTGAAACAGAACCGGTATATAATGGAATTTTTTTATGATTAAGCCGAAAGAAATGCCGTATAAATCTAACGTTTTAGTAAGAAAAGACGGAATATTTTTTCGGTCTTTAGAAATTGTGTTTCTACAGGTTTTACTGTAATTTTTTTAGTAAAACCTGCGAAAACGGAACTTGCTTATAACGGAATCCTCTGTTAAATGTAAAATTTTCATGGTCTTTATGAATGAATACTATACAATTATAATTGTTCAGACTGAAACCTCTCCTAAACGGAATTTTATTTCGGTCCCAAGCAATTCTGCTTTCCCAGATTTTACTGTATTATTAGACACAGCTAAGACGGAATTTCAAATTATCACAGAAAGATTCTGTCTTAGCAGATATAACTGAATGGTTTTCTTTTCGCCAACAGCACTCAAATTTCTGTTTAAGAGCCTACATCAGTCATGCGAAAAAACGCGCAAGCTAATGTTAAGTCTATGGCAAGGTTCTTGCACGATTTCTCGCTCGCATTTTAATATTTTTAAATGATTTTTTTGCATAGGATAGCTGACGTCGATCTCTAACGTTGTTAGTTTTTACTTTTTCGATTTTGGTTCCAGTTTTTTTTTTATATAAAGGTACTTTCACTTTCAGAACCGGTTCCAAAATTGAAAATGTCCGCTTATAAAAAAAACTGTAACCTAAATCAAAAAAGTAACAAGAACGAAAAATCATGCGTCAAGCATAGATTAAGTAACACTTTCCAACGCTTCCAGAATAATTTTACAAAACATACCGTTTAATAAGCTAAAAGATAACATCTAAGTAATCCGAATATTTTTATTCAGCCCTGTATAGGATCTATAGATTTGTATATATACTACATAGGATGCTAAATTTTAGTTCAGTTACGATACGCGTAGCACAGTTTAAAATTCTCCTTCTGGAACCTCCGTCAGTAAACGGAAATGTATTCGCGAACTTTTATGCTTCCCTGTATAGGATATACAGAATTTATACACACAACATAATAGACAAAAAAGCGAGTTAAAATTAAAATCGCGATCAGTAACTTAAAACGCACTTCCAGGAATTATTGTTAACTTACAGTAGAGAATTCTTTTGTGTGTCCCTGTAAATGAACGATGACTGCTATACACACACTATTCTGTAGTAAGCCTCTTGTAATGCACCTTAGTGATATATATAAATTTCAATGCGTTTAAAATAGGGAAACATTATTTAAATAAACCGCAGACGATTTTTCTCCATAGACGTAATGTAACAGAATTCTTTTGACTGTCCCTGTAAAGTAACTATAAGTCCAATGCACACCCTATTCCATATTAAGCCTCTTGTAATGCACCTTAGTGATATATATAAATTTCAATGCGTTTAAAATAGTGAAACATTATTTAAATAAACCGTCAATGATTTTCCCCCATAGACCGCAATGTAACGGAATTCTTTTGAGTGTCCCTGTAAAAAAAACTATAAGTGCTACACACTTCCGTTGAAATAGGGAACATGCTATAGATAACGACTATAACATATAAAAATTGCAGAGCAATCCGAGCATATTTACGGGAGTTAGAGCACGGACAGACGGACAGACGGCAGACGGCAGACGGCCAGACGGCAGACGGCCAGACGGCAGACAGCCATACGGCCAGACAAACCGAAGTCATAAACACTTTTCAACTAGGTTGGAAAGTGTTAAAAACTAACAACGTTACAGACCGACCTCATAGTCAAGAACCTTCCCATAGACTTAACATTAGCTTGAGCGTTTCTTAGCGTGACTAGCGTAGGCTCTTAAAGCAAGATTCCGTTATGCACAAGTCCCGTTTCAAAGAATTTACCGTATTTTTATGTCCCGATTTAGGAGATGCTGTCCCACTTTTTCTGACTCCCTGTCTCGCTTCTTCTGTCTCACTGTCCACTTTTTGTGTCTCCTTGTTCGACTTTTTTGTGACAATGGATCTGAAAATACTACTCGTGACGATCTTTTAAGGCACTACATATGATATATTCATGAGATTTTCGAAGTTTTTACTTCCGTAAACACTTTACTACCGCTATTTCAGAATTCTCATCTTCACCTTATTTAACCATAGCATATTCTACGAAAACCATGCAACATAAGTAGATGCAAAAAACGTCATTTTCTGATACAAAACAATTTCCAAGTAAAATGAAAGTATGTCGCTTACCTTTATCTCTAGTTTTCGAAACAACCGGTACGGAAGGGGGTCCTTTCCCAGCTCTGTTATAAGCTCTAACCACTATTTCATATTCAGTGTTTTCTTTTAAGCTGTTCAGATGGAATTCCTGAGTAATACCTGGTCCCAGAGGTGCTTCTCGATATACATAAGGCTCCAAAGAATAATGTTCCCTGTAACCGAGTTCGTAGCCTTGAATGGCGCCATTTCTTTGTTCGGGAGCAGGAGCCTGAAATATTTTTATGTTGTTAAATAAGACTAATTTTATTTTACACTGAAGAAGAAATACACTACATTACTTTAACAAGAACGAAAAATCATGCGTCAAGCATAGATTATGTAACACTTTCCAACGCTTCCAAAATAATTTTACAAATCATACCGTTTAATAAGCTAAAAGATAACATCTAAGTAATCCGAATACTTTTATTCAGCCCTGTATAGGATCTATAGATTTGTATATATACTACATAGGATGTTAAATTTTAGTTCAGTTAGGAAACGCGTAGCTCAGTTTAAAATTCTCCGTCTGGAGTTAAATAATACGGAAATGTGTTCGCGAACTTTTGTGCTTCCCTGTATAGGATATACAGAATTTATACACACCACATAATAGACAAAAAGCGAGTTAAAATTAAAATCGCGATCAGTAACTTAAAACGCACTTCCAGGAATTATTGTTAACTTACAGTAGAGAATTCTTTTGTGTGTCCCTGTCAATGAACGATGACTGCTGTACACACACTATTCTGTAGTAAGCCTCTTGAAATACACCTTAGTGATATATATAAATTTCAATGTGTTTAAAATAGGGAAACATTATTTAAATAAACCGCAGACGATTTTTCTCCATAGACGTAATGTAACAGAATTCTTTTGACTGTCCCTGTAAAGTAACTATAAGTGCTATGCACACTCTATTCCATATTAAGCTTCTTCTAATGCACCTTAGTGATATATATAAATTTCAATACGTTTAAAATAGTGAAACATTATTTAAATAAACCGTCAATGATTTTTCCCCATAGACCGCAATGTAACGGAATTCTTTTGAGTGTCTCTGTAAAAAAACTATAAGTGCTACACACTTCCGTTGAAATAGGGAACATGCTATAGATAACGACTATAACATATAAAAATTGCAGAGCAATCCGAGCTTATTTACGGGAGTTAGAGCACGGACAGACGGACAGACGGCAGACGGCCAGACGGCAGACGGCCATACGACCAGACAAACCGAAGTCATAAACACTTTTCAACTAGGTTGGAAAGTGTTAAAAATTGAAATACTATAGATAAGTTGCCACAGAATACAAAAAATAAATAAATAAATAAATAAATAAATAAAACGAAGCTTAATAATCAGAAAATATTTACATCCCATTTACAAATTATTTGCATAATTTAAATCGAAATATATGTAATCGATAGACTAATATATAGAATAATATATGGAATAATATAGAGGAAATATAAATCGAAATATATAGAAGCGTAACGCTGCATTTCCTATTTAACTTTTTGACAAAACAGTCACATTTTCTCGAAAAATAAAAACAGTTAAAGCAGCCTTTTGCTGAGTCCTAAACTCAAAGAGCATTATGGGGGTGCAAGTAGAAGTAGAAGTCCATGGCGTCGCAGCGCCGTCTAACTGAAATATTTTTTTTTTTTAACAACAAAGGTCTGTCTGGACTTTTTTCACAGGGTCCTGCTTTTGTGAAATTGTGAATAGGTTTTTATAAACGGTCTAAAAAGGAAATATCTAGTCATAATATTATGAATTTGAAATAAACGTTCTATTCATGTTCCTTTTTATCTATTTTTAATAAGATTACGTTATATATATAAAAGCTTGATATTTGGATCTTTGGTGACCAGCTGTTGTGTGACAGGTCAGATTTTATATTAAAATGGTTAAATTTGTGAAAAGTTAACTTTGGAGATGGAAAAGTTTTGTGAAAGTGTCTTTAACACAAATAAATTTGTGAAGAGTCATGTTTTAAAGTGAAAATTTTTGTGAGGGGTCATGTTTTAAGATAAAAAAAAATGTGATGAGTCTTTTAAAGGATCCAAATTTCCCTTAAACTGATCCCTATTTTTAGAAAATCTATTCTCTTACATGTCGAAGTCTACAATAAGGCGCGTTAAATGTTAACACACCACCTACGAAAGTAGATACAGAATATCCCCTCTAACTTACTTTAAATTTTCTATTCTTTCATAAGGCTCCGTTCAGATCACATTTTCAAATTCTGTGACGAGAAGTCATAAATTATTTTTCTGGGCTTTCTTTTCAAAAGGTTCTGTGGCCAGTTGTGACCTTTTTTATTGCTCTTCGAAGGTTTGCAAGCAAAGCACACAAGATCAACAACAACAACAAAAATATTGTCAGGAATGGTTATAAATATGTCAGGGAACCTCGTCCGTAGGGATACTTCTTTCTTGTTTCGCGACAAAGGACTCCCCACATCAAAAAGGCTGACAAAAGAGCCGCCTGTGAATATGATCTGAAAGGACCTCAAGATATGTAAATAAAGTTTTAATTAAGATATATAATTTAAGTTTAACCCTTCTTTGCATGAGTTTTTCTTTTACAATTATGTTTTTTTATACATATATTAAATATTAGACACCAGAAATTTTAAGAGATTTTTAACTTTGTTCAGCAACATAGTTCACGGGAAATTTACTGCATTAATATTTCTATATAAATATAGTGGTGGCGAAGAAGTTGATTTATTTATTAAAAGTTAAATAAACCGTGATGGAAATTTACATCACTATGCAATTAAGGGTTAAATTTTGCGCTTTGATTTATTCGTACTTTTCTGCCGATTATATTTTATTACACAGAATGAAGTTTTTCAACAGTTTGCCGATAGAGAAGCGAAATTTGTTTTCTTCTTACGATTAGATTGAAAAAATCGTATATTATTCATTTTTTAAAGTTGGATATGTAGAAAATGGGACGTTTAAAGAATTTGTGCTTTAAAAAAATATGCTTCGTGACGTAAGCTCACTTTAGATATAATATGACAGGGATGAGATTTCTCCGACTTTTTTCATACCAGTATAATCATAGAGAAAATTTTGTTTTGTTAAATCGCAGAATGTTCCGATTAAATAAAGAAAGTTTTTCTCTGAGATTATACTGGTATGCAAAAAGTCGGAGAAATCTCATCCCTGATAAGCTTAGAATATATCATTAGGTACTTACTTTCCAGCGAACAGTTAATGTATTGACTCCTCTTGCATATACAGAAAGATCAGTAGGATATCCCGATGGAGCTAAAATATAGAAAAGCATAAAAGTAAAGAACATTTACATTAGAAGTGAAATTTAGTCATAAAATACTTTGGAAACATTAAGTACTTTTCAAAGTTGAATGTGTGTGCAAAATATGTAAATTATTTAAATATACATAAAATTCATTTTTTATTTACTTCAATCGCTTTTAGAAAAATACTGGTTTTCTACATTGTAAAAGAAAATAATTTACGAACATTTCTGGGAAATAATGTGCAACTAGTCGTCCAAAAACTTTCAAGGAACAAAGCTTAAAAATGTTAGAAATATTTTAAGATGCTCCATTCTAACAGCGATAGGAAATGTTTAAGAATAGAAAACGAGTATTTTGCAGAAAATTGTTTTGGGACAATCAGCTGTTTAATATTTAGCCAAAAACGTTCTTTTTTTTTTTTTTTTTTTTTTTTTACAGCTTAGTTGACAATTAAAAAAACGTTTATTTTAATAGTCAAATACTGCATTTTTCTTTTAAAAAAAAATCGTAATGGAATCTGATTTTTTTTTATCAAAATAAAACTTTTTTTTTCATTGTCAGCTAGTCATGCAGTATTCGGTTAAAAAAATCAGCAGTTTTTTTTTTTTTTAAGGTATTATTCTGTTTTACTTTCGAAGGAACCATAAAACACAACAACAACACGAAATAAGTTGTTAAAACCTCACGTTTAGAAACATTTATGAAATCAAAGATTCTGTATCAAATTTTAAATTCTCGCTTCGAACTTAAAATCTTACGTTCGAAGCGAGAATTTATAAAATAAAGCATATAAGAATAAGAGGTAAAGCTTCTAAGATCTATAATATCTGTAAAGCTTCTCCTATGAAATAAAACTATTATTAAATAAAGCATATAAGATCTGAATATTTTAACAAACTTCATGATCGATATGATTTATTTCATAACCAAATCATATTTGATTTTTCTCAAAGATCCATATTTACAAAACATAGAAACACTTCCGAGTTTGAAGATAGTTATATACAGGGTCGTCGAAAAAGGTTGAACAGATTTCAAAGAATCATAACTCTAAAAGTAATTGAGTAAACGCAATTATTTTCTTTCCAAAGTACTTGGCAATCATCCAAGATTTGTTAGATGTAGCTGTTTTAAAGTCGTGACATTCAGAGGATGCGTACAATCGATGATCTGAAAACGCAAATTGCCCCACATATTCGGAATTTTCTTCGATGATTCCGGAGTGGAAAGCGTATAAATCTAAAAACTATTGGAGGTATGGGGAAAATGCCAATTAGAAAGTTCTTCAGCATCGTCGATTTAATAGGAAAGAATCCAGTATGCACACGAATAGCCTAAGCAAAAAGTGAAGATTGCGAAGGTGTGGTGCGATTTGCTTTTTCCAATCATCGATTCTGCGCATCGTCTGAATATCCCGACAGCTACATCTAACAAATCTTGGATAATTGCCGAGTACTTTGGAAAGAAAATAATTGCGTTTACTCAATTACTTTTAGAGTTATGATTCTTTCAAATCTGTCCAACCTTTTTCGGTGACCCTATATTTATGGTCATAACAAAAAATTGGCCTTTTTTTTATATTTATCAACCATTTTACGTATAAAGATTTCGGGACAATGTTCAAACCGTTGCATAATCTATGCGTGACGAATGATTATTCTTTCTTGTTTGAAGTTATCTGCGGATGAAAAAAAACTTTTCGTATTCAAAAAATATCATATTTATCTACTTCTGTTTTCTGAAACGAAAAAGATAGTTTCTAAAAATTTGCAACGTTTTATTTTTATACAAAATACATAAAATGCTTTTTAAAGGAAGGCTTACTTCTTTAAGTCAAAACGTTCGATTTTTTTTCTTTTTTTTTTCTTTTTTTTTCCATCTTTCAAGTGTTTAGATTGTTGCCCTTAAGCGGTTTTGTGATATTTCCATTCTTTAACAATATTTTTTGCCCATTGAATGCAACGCCACTCGTTGAACGTAACGCTATTGTAAAATTTTAAACTTTTTTTTCTCAAAACATTGTTTTTTAAACTGGGCGACTATTTTCCTCGAGAACTATTCGACCGATTTTCTTCCTTTTTTGTTTAAAAGAAAGCTAACTGTTTTTGCTGGAGCTTATACTACCGAAACGCATGATTTTCATTGATTAAATATTTGTTAAAACTTGCAAAATGTCAAAACAAAACAAACAAAAAAAAGGCGAAAAAATTATTTTTTTTGTTCAAATTGACCGCCATGTTTTCAAACATCAACTTTTTAAACTAAATGTTGGTATAAGCTCCAGAGAATTTAATGACCTTTCATAATATGTCGACCCAATTTCCTTAAGATGATTGTGACCGGAGAAAAACAGCCACCCGTTCGGACGTCCAGTGCGTGTACCTACAGTCGCACAACACACATTATTATTTTTTTTTTTCCGTAAAAATCAAGTAAATTTTAGACCAGAGCAGTAGAACTTCTCCTTAAATTAAGATATTTATTTTATTTTAATTGCTAAAATGCGTAAAATAAAAACTTTATAAACAGCAAAATAAGTTTTATTAGACTACTGACATGTTTCGGCTCCGAGTAATATGGCTGTAATATGTACCGATGCACCATCATTTAACTTACCAAAATTGTGGCTCGAGTGACCCCATGGTTACAAATATGGAAATAAACGTCCAAATAAAAATAAAAATAACGTGCGTAATTTTACAAAGTACGTGAAAAATTAAATGATGGCGTTTCAAATAATAACTCCATATAGCGCGCAGTTGTAGAATATTCTTATTTGTTTTGGTAATGGTCAGATGAAGCCGAAACATGTCAACAGTCTAATAAAACTTATTTTACTGTTTATAGTGTTTTCATTTTACGCCTTATAGCAACGAAAAGAAGTATTTTAATACAAGGTGTTATAATTTATTATATTTTTGTAGTTATTTTCATATAGATTATACAGCTATTAAATGTTCTATAGAATGTAACAAATTAAATTAACTTTTCATATCATGATGCATTAATGATACTATGAAAAACTAAACTGGATACAAGTTCTGAATATTCACTTACTGTCTTCTGCTGTATAGAATCTGAGAGGAACAGATGGCGTGCTTGAACCAAACTCATTTTCGGCAATTAGTCGCACGACATACGAGGTACCCGGCCTCAGTCCTCTCAGCACGTACGATGTCTTCTCGCTGCCTACGGTTTCTTCGAGTAGCTTTGGAGGTCCACCTTGTACAAAATAATAATGATAATTATTATTATAATAAACGATTATAATACTTCTTTTAGTTACTTTATAATATTTGGCTCTAAGTGACATTGAAGGGGGCTCGGTTACCCTTTGAGCATTTTTTTTATAATTTAAGCCTTTTTTGTACATCATTTACATACATTGTAAAAAAAAAAAATGTTTCTTAATATACGAAAATATACAACAACCTCTTCCGAAATACAAACATGATTTCGAAAAGCGTTCTTTATCTCCAGAAACCTCAAAAACCAATATATTTTCGGGATTTAAAGGAGTATTCATAGAAATAAAGTTTCTTTTGCTGCCACTGAATCTCGAAAACGTTTCCGAGTAGTTTTTATATTGTATTAAAAAGTTTTTCAAACAGGAATATTGGTTTTTAGTATGCTATTCATTCTCAATTTAATATTTTCAGCTGCGTAACTGAATTTACACATGCAAGACTAACCAAATAATAATAATTTCAATGCCGCAATGTTAATGTTAGTGACGTTAATTTATCGTGTTTATCTGTAAAACATGTTTGTTGAACATGAAAATATTTCATTGAGAATCGATAGCACCTTAAAAACTGATATTCTAATTTGAGTAAACTAATTAATATACACTATATAAACTACTTAGAAACGTTTCATGAAAATCAGTGGCAGCGAAAGAAACTTTGTTTGGAACAGATGTTTTACACTCACGCAAACATATAAACATAAGTTTGGCGACTTTTTGGATGGCGCGATTTTCAAGACCGCGCCAAACGAATAACTTAATACAATGGCTAGGTTGCCATTGAAGGAAAAAATCCCCTAAATTTGGCGACTTTTTTCCTTTTAATAACCGATTAAAAAAAATAAACTGTGCGTGAGTGCATGACATCATAGCCCTTTGTTTTTTTTTAAATGCTTTATTAAATCTCGAAAAATATTGGTTTCTGGGTTTTCTAAAGATTAAATACGCTTTTTGGAATAGCGTGTAAATTGAAAGAGGTTATTGTGTATTTTCGTTTGTGGTGATATGATATTTTTCTAGACTAAGAAAAATTTGTCTTCTTTTTTGCAGTGTATCGCAAAATGAAATTGTTAAAGAAAATGATTTCCATGACAAAAAATATAATATCATGCATGGCTAGATTTTGAAAAAAAAAATAATAATCAAATTAGAAAACGTTTTAACTTTTTCAATTTTAAAAATTTTTACACAATATTTTTTCACAGGAGTATTCTCCATAACTTTAGGGATTAATTTTGCTATAAACCTATTAGTTTATGCGCAAAAAAAAGTGAAACGTCCGTATCCAGGCTAAAAGTAAGTGAAAACACAAATTTCTTCATATTTACATTAAAAAAATTTTTTTTTTTCATTCTATTGCGAAATCCATACGTAATTCTATAATTACGTATGGATTTCATAAATACGTAATTCTATATTAATACGTTGGATTCTATTGAATATACCTATGTTATATATGCCACGTCACTGTTGATGTTTGAGCATTTTAAAGGTAGAAAAAAGAAAAAACTCGAACTGTGAAAAAAATGAATTTAAAGATTATAACTCTAATACATTTAAAAGGAAATGGATGCAGTAAAAAGCCTTTTAAACTTACTTATAATCTACAGTTCTTTATGAAACTTCACCAGAATATACAAACTAAGGATAATTGCCATGCAACTTCTTCTATTTTTAATACATTTTTAGGGGACACCTATTTTGATTCAGCTGCTTATATTTATGTCAGCTACTTATTATTGCATTGGTTTTCCTTGTATTTTTTCTGTGTAAATTTGCTTTGAAAATGTAGGAATTAACTGTTTATTTGTATAATGAGAAAATTAAGGGAACTCGGTACTTTGCAAAATAATGATGGAAATATCTTCTAATTTTTCTGCTTAAAATATATGAGGACGTGAGTTTTAAAACTCGCCTTATCCAAAATTAAAAAAATCATGTTTTCTCTATCAATCTATTCTATTGGTAAATCTTCACTGAAAAAACCCTACAATCCGCAGAAAAACTTAGTTTTAGCATGTATTTCTGACGTTCTAAAATCTTGATTTACAATGAAAACCAATGAAAGCAATCAGAGGTTTTTCGCGATTTCCTCGAATTTGATTTTTTGGATAAGGCGATTTTTGAAACTCACATCCTCATATATTTTAAGCAGAAAATTTAGAAGATATTTCCGTCATTTTTTTGCAAAGTACCGAGTTCCCTTAATTTTATCATTATACAAATACAAAGTTTATTCATACATTTTCAAAGCAAATTTACACAGAAAAAATACAAGGGAAACCAACACAATAATAAGTAGTTAACATAAATATTAGAAACTGAATCAAAATAGGTGTCCCCTAAAAATGTATTAAAAATAGAAAGAAGTTGCATGGAAGAAGTCTGTATCAGCCATTTTAGCACTGAAGAAATATATGATTAAATAAATCATCGATGATAGAATTTCCCCATAGGTTACTACTTACTACGAGTACGAGATAGACTAAATATTTGGTGTTTTTAACGTTTTCAAATGTTTTTAAGGAGCTTTTATTGCTATTTAGCATCTAACTTCTACATCATCCTCATTTCCTTTAAATGGGTCAGAGTTAAAATATTTAAATTCATTTTTTTAAATTAGTATTTTTTCAAGATATCAGAATGCTCAAAACGCTAAAACTTCAATATACCGGGTGATTAAAAGAAAAAAAAAGAATGGGGGGGGGGTGGAGAATTATCTCGTATAAAGTTGACTATAGAAACACACTTCCAATTACAAGAAAAATATACAAATAAAATATAGCTTTTAGATATCTGATTTGTTTTACAAGAAACTGTATACATATTACAATACTAAATTGAATTTTTTTATAGTGATCCCATTTCCTATTAATTACATTTAGAAAAAATTTTGCCCATCATCTAAGCAGGACATTAAAAAAAATCACATTCTTTTATGACCAAAACTTATCGTGCTATGATATTTTGAATTTTATGAATTTTCAATGTTTCCGTAAGCGTCTTTCCGATTTTAGTGTCGGAAAACACTGAACAATTTTCTGGCTCATTACGATTTTGGTGCTTCTAGGTTTTACTTGATTTTCATCAATCAGTACAGTTAATAATGAAGAATATCACAGCAAACGCTATGTTAATTTCAACAAACAGGACATGCTTAAGGTTTGTTATCAGCCAGACCACAAATCTTTCTCTCTAATGTTAAACCTATAGGCTACCTTTTCACCTCCCCCCATTTTCTCGTCTTTAACTTTTCCTTTATTTTTTTAATCTGTCAATTCAACAAAGTTAAATAGAAACTATGAACTGTTAAATTTGGTCCTTCTATTTCCCCCTATTTTCATAATCAAACCTCTTGAAAGATGGAGAAAATGTTTAAAAGAAATTTACATGTTAAAAAATTAAAAAAAATTAATGATAATGAAAAAAATATTCAAAATATTCAAAAATTCATATCTTCTTTTTTCCATTGTTCAGATTTTAATTTAGTTGTTTAAAAAAATATCAGTTTTAAAAAATGATTTTTTTTTTTACGGCTTATTTTACTGTTTACTACTGTTAATTTTACGGTATAATAATGGCAGCTGGGATGCCAGTATTATACTGTAAAATCAACATTTTTTTTTTTCAGAGTGGAAATTTTATCTCAGATTATCAAGACAAACAATCGTTTTGAAACTTTGTTTAAATAAAGGAAACAGTTTAATGAAATCTTCAAATCTTCACAGAATAGATTTTTCAAATACCTGTATCTCTCCAATACTGGACGACGAAGCGGGTGATTGGACTGTTGCCACTGTACGGTATCATCCATTGAATGGTGGCTTCATTCTTCTCCACGTGCCTGACTACAATATCCGACGGAGAAGCAGGTGGTTCTGTTTATAGAGAAATGCACACTGATTCATTAGCAAACACCACCAGATTATGAATACATAAATGTATTACCTTTAAACATAATTTTCTCAAAACCATTTCTATTATGCAAAACTTAATTGATTTTGTATAATTTAAAAATTAAAAATTATTTAGTTCTTCTCACATACAGAAAGAATTTAAATGAATTCCTTTGTCAAAATGCTGTCAAGAATTATTTCTTCTAACGCAATATAACCAAAATTGATCTAGTACTAAATAATTAATTTGTTATTGACGGAGAAACCTTTTTTATGCAGTTAATTAATCTCCACGTGCAGCGAACGATTGAAAAACATGTTAAAAACCAGACCCCAATTAACTATAAGTACTTTAAGTGACAACCGCAGATGCAAAACAGTGAATAAAACCAGAGACTGTCGAAACTAACTAAATGGAGAAATACTGCAGATCTCCCTCCTTAAATCTACAGCTGTTTGTCCCGCGCGTGTGCACAGAACTCAAATAACAATCTCCCTTCAGTTTCCAAAATGTATCCGAGCAGTTAAGACGCTCTTGTATATATATGATGTAAATATATTTTAATATAATGTAAAATTGGAGCACTTATACGCAGCCTCCAAAACGCGATTTTAAACATGTACATCTAGCCAAGAATTATAATATTATATTCAAAGGAAAATGAATCTTCTGCTCATTTCACACAATTGTTATTTTCTACTAATACTATTTCTTATTAGTCCAATATAAGTGAATCAATGGATAAGATAAATATCGCTACAACACTTTGGATTACTGTGGATATCACTTGGCGCAAAAAGGAAAATTTAAGGTAAGCTGAACAAACTTCTTTAACACATCAAAAGATGAAAATGTATATTAAATTTGAAGACTGATTTAACTATTTGTAAAAATAAGAAAATTTATTACGCTACCGACGGTTCCCCTAACAAAGATTATGAAAGACTGAAAAAAGAATATCCCAGTATTAAAAAAAAAAAAAAAAAAAAACGATAATTTAACAAATTTCTAAAAATATAATAATAAATAAAAGAACACTAAAAAAGTAATAATGAATGCGATAAAAGAAAATACTCAATTTATTGAGAAACTCAATTCTACAAATTATAGTACATGGAAGTTCAAGATGCAGATGTTCCTGATTAAAGAGGAACTCGACGATATTATAGTACAAGATCCACCGGATCCAGCCGATCCCGCATGGCACAAAAAAGATCGCAAGACTAGAGCTCTAATAAACCTAAGCATCGATGATTCTCAAATCGTAAATGTAAAAAACTTAGATACTGCCAAATTAACATGGGAAGCTCTGAAAAATATACATGAGAGAAGCAATTTATCTAGTAAGCTTTACCTGTTACGGAAACTATACAGTACTAAATTAGCTGAGGGTGCAAACATGATCACGCATATCACTAATATCTTGCAAATTATAGATAAACTTAATGCCATTGGAGAAAATATTAGCGATTCACATATTTCCGCGCTATTTCTGTGTTCTCTTCCCCCCAGTTACAATACTTTGATAACTGCGTTGGAGGCGAGACCAGAAAATGAGCTCACCCCTGATTTTATCAAAAACAAATTAACGGATGAATATAATCGTAGACATGAAATGTCAGAACAATCACATAGCGGATATAACAACAACGAGAGAGCATTTAAAACAAATAGGAGATATACACACACTGAAAATAGAAGAGAACAAAAATATTGTAACAACTATAAAATGAAAAATCATTCCACTTACGAATGCTGGCACTACAAGAGCAGAAACACGGTACAATCCGGAAATCCTCGTAACAATCAATTCAAAAATAAAAAGAATTTCTCATCTTCATTATGTTATGAAAAGACCGAAACTCGTAGAGAAAATAAAATTCCAAACGAAAGAAAATACGCAAATGATCAAACGCAAAATAAAGCATTAATCACCAAAAAAGTAGGCAAAAATAACTGGATTCTCGATTCAGGATCTACCTCGCACATTTGTAATGATAAAAGCCTATTTAGTAAATTTATTGATTATAATAAAACTTCAGTAACGATCGCGAATGGTAATAAAAACGGGTGTAAACTAATCTTCGACGATAATAAATGCGATTTGATCTTTGATGAAGAAATATATATTAGGGCGAAAAATGAGAAAAATTTATACATTATTGAGGAAATGGACGATGTGGAAGAACCACAAAATTATATAAACATAACGTATAACTGTGACAGCAAACAATGCATAGATCTCTGGCATCGCAGACTCGGTCACAGAGATTATGACGCGATTAAATCTATAATAACAAATCAACTTGCGGACGGAATAAAGATAGGAAAATGTAAACATCAAAATAAAACATGCGTAACTTGTATCGAAACTAAATTAACTAACATGCCGTATCCTAAATCAGCAACAAACCGAGCTACTAATATCGTGGATTTGATCCATAGTGACGTATGTGGTCCTTTAGATACACCGACTTTAGGCGGAAAAATTTATTTTATGACTCTTATTGATGACTATTCCCGATATACTACGATATATTTATTATCTAAAAAGAGCGAAGTAGCTGAAAAGATAAAAGAGTATATAACGATGATATACAATCTTCGGTAAAAAACCTAAGGAAATTAGATCGGATAACGGTCGTGAATATGTAAATCAAGAGATAGATGAATACTTAAAACAGAACGGAATTTTACACCAATTGACTGTCCCGCATAATCCGAGCCAGAATGGAGTTGCGGAGAGAAAAAATAAAAGTTTATTAGATATGACTAGAAGCATGCTATCACAAGCAAAATTAAGCAAACATTTTTGGGGTGAAGCCATAAACACTGCAACATATTTACAAAACCGACTCCCAACTAAAGCAAACAACAACAGAACACCTTACGAATTATGGAAAGGAGTTAAACCGAATTTAAAACACTTAAGAACATTCGGTTGTAAAGCGCTATTTTACGTCGATAAAGTAAATAGAGGAAAACTCGATAACAGGGCTCAAACCGGAACGTTCGTAGGTTATGACACACGATCGACTGGTTATAGAATTCACACACAAGGAAAACAAATTATAATAGCGAGAACGGTAAAATTTCTTGAAAATGAAAATGTACACTCAGATAACATTGAGGAGATACAAAACACCACAAAAACATCAGATGACAATACACAATTATCGGATAGACATGAAAATCACTTAGAAATAAAACTTGACAGTGAGGAGACATCATACGTGCCCAAACAGCAACCAATTGAACCAAGAAGGTCTAATAGGACAAATAGAGGCGTTCCTCCTGACAGATATGTTTGTCTCACAAATAGTTCATCTGAAAACATTCCCGAAAATTGGGAAGATATCGAAAAAATGAAAAATACTAATGATAAACAAAATTGGATAAAAGCAACACAAAATGAAATACAATGCCTAAGAAAAAATAACACTTGGACTTTAACAGATCCACCACCCGGAACAAAAATTATCGGCTGAAAATGGACTTTTAAACTAAAAAAGAACAATTTAGGAAATGTTCAAAGCTATAAAGCGCGTTTAGTAGCACAAGGATATAGTCAAAGATTCGGGATTGACTATGATCAAACTTTCGCACCTGTAGTTTCGCACGCTACAATACGTGCATTTCTCATCTCTGCATTGCACAAAAATTTGAACGTGAAACATGTTGACATAACTACAGCATTCTTGCATGGTGAATTAACTGAAACTGTTTATATGAGTCAACCAGACGGGTATATTAAACCCGGCGATGAAAGAAAAGTTTGTAAACTTCAAAAAGCCCTCTACGGTCTTAAGCAAGCCGCAAAGGCCTGGTACACCAAAATATCGGAAACACTCACAAACAATAATTTCTTACAGAGCAAAAATGATCCATGTCTGTACTTTAAATCAAATCAAGAAAATCCGATATACATCATCATTTATGTAGATGATATCCTGATAGCAGGAAAGGACAGTGATATCGAAGAAACAATAAACCAACTTAAGAAAGAATATGAACTAAAAAACTTAGGAGAAGTGAATAATTACCTAGGCATAAACATTAATAAAATCAACGATACATATTACCTAAATCAAAACAATAAAATACAGGAACTAGTGAAAAAACTGAATTTGAACGACATGTAACCTCATTACACACCCATGATTGCTGGATTCAACAGACTTGAAGACGACGATAATCTTTTACCTAATAACACGAAATATCGACAAGCGACAGACACATTACTTTACATATCAACAATCACGCGTCCTGACATATCTGCAGCAGTAAACATATTATGTCGTAGAAACGAAACACCACGCCAAAAGGACTGGTCAGCGGTAAAAAGAATCATTTCATACCTCAAAACTACAGAAAATTTGAATTTAACTCTTAGCGCAAACAGCAAGCCCATCCTAACAGCATACGCCGATGCAGACTGGGCTGGTGACTTGAAAACACGTAAATCAACGTCAGGAAATCTATTCATGCTAGGAAAATCGCCGATTTACTGGATTACAAAAAGGCAAAATTGCATTGCACTTTCGTCAGCCGAAGCTGAATACGTTTCAGCTAGCAACGCAGCACAAGAATTAAGTTGGATAACAAACTTGCTAAGCGACCTCAACATTCCACAAAAACTACCCATCACGATATTTGAGGATAATATGTCCTGTATAAAAATGACTGAAAACGATAAAGATACTAAGCGATCCAAGCATATCGACATACGTTTCCATAACATCAAACTTATGAAAGAAGAAGGAAAAATCGATCTACAATACTGCCCCAGTGAAGAAATGATAGCCGATACTCTCACGAAGCCCGCTCCCAAGCCTGTGTATGAAAAACACCGTAAGAAACTGAATCTTCAACCATTCCCCACACAGGAGATTACGGGGGAGTGACGGAGAAACCATTTTTATGCAGTTAATTAATCTCCACGTGCAGCGAACGATTGAAAAACATGTTAAAACCCAGACCCCAATTAACTATAAGTACTTTAAGTGACAACCGCAGATGCAAAACAGTGAATAAAACCAGAGACTGTCGAAACTAACTAAGTGGAGAAATACTGCAGATCTCCCTCCTTAAATCTACAGCTGTTTGTCCCGCGCGTGTGCACAGAACTCAAATAACAACCTTCCTTCAGTTTCCAAAATGTATCCGAGCAGTTAAGACGCTCTTGTATATATATGATGTAAATATATTTTAATATAATGTAAAATTGGAGCACTTATACGCAGCCTCCAAAACGCGATTTTAAACATGTACATCTAGCCAAGAATTATAATATTATATTCAAAGGAAAATGAATCTTCTGCTCATTTCACACAATTGTTATTTTCTACTAATACTATTTCTTATTAGTCCAATATAAGTGAATCAATGGATAAGATACATATCGCTACAACACTTTGGATTACTGTGGATATCACTTGGCGCAAAAAGGAAAATTTAAGGTAAGCTGAACAAACTTCTTTAACACATCAAAAGATGAAAATGTACATTAAATTTGAAGACTGATTTAACTATTTGTAAAAATAAGAAAATTTATTATGCTACCGACGGTTCCCCTAACAGTTATTACTAATGTATACTAGATAATTAAATGATTAATTTGTACTTGATAAATAAATAAATTATTAATAAAATAACTTATGATAAAATTTATGAAAAAATAAAGAAAAAAAAGATAAAATTAATTTACCTTGATAAAAATTATCAACATAATTAATAATCAAAATATTGATAATTAATTCATCTTGATAAGTATTTAATTGTTTTATTATAATTAATTGATAATTCTTTCTTCTTAATAATTAATTCGCCTTGATAATTAATTATTTTCAATCAATTATTTTAAAATCCTTAGGTTTATAGAGCAGCATACTTGTAAAAAAAGCATAAAAAAAAATATGTTGCAAAAAGTTCAAAATTGTAGAAGTGTGGTTTTAAATGTTATTAAATTTTTTTATGAAATTTTTTTAATTTTGCGATAAGAATTGAATTTGTTCTTAATTAAATTATTTTCCTTCATAGAACCATTTAATAATATGTCAATTATATAACTATAAAATACCGAATTAAAAAAAAAATAGTTTAAAGTGTAATTTGTCCCCATAAGATTTTGAATAAAGTATCTTATTCCATTTTGCAGCTCTTGATCCCCTTTTCGATTTATCTATGAGTGTCCAAATTTAATCCTGTAAATTATTTGAAGAGTTCGAAAGACATCGTAACATTTTGGCAACCAATTTTAGCGTCGATGAGTTTGCTATATATGATAGATTAGGTGGTACAAATAACGAAACTGTCAGTCATCTGGTGCACCAGTGCACTCTATACCGAAAGAACGAATTTCAACAACATACGTGAAAATTGACTGTATTTGCCAAAGTTTGTCTACTATGTAGTGTTAGGTATCACAGCATGAGAAATGGTATGTGTTTTTTATTTTACATATTTTCTAGCTCTGTTTTTAGAAGGATATGTATCAGAAAAATAGAAAAAAACGGGTGAAAACCAAAAATGAGAAAAAAAAATAGAAACATCAACTCATGAAAAAAAAATATGTCCCTATTTTTATTTCTTATTTTTTTTAGGTGCGTTTGTAATTATATAAATACGTAGCACCTATAATCGCCGTCTGGTACGTCCGTCTGTCCGCATATAACAGCGCAAAAACTACGCAACCGAATGGTTTGAAATTTTCTCTATATAATCGTTGCAGAATTTTGTCGCGTCATTTCAAATTTTATGAAAATTGAATCAAAACTTTAAAAAAATATTAATCAAGTTTTCTCCATTCTATTAAATCCTATCATACGTAATTAATTCAATGATATCCCATGATAGGTAATGATTCTAGGTTGCCATGGTGATTACATCCTATTTAAGATGCAGTCCTATTATTTCCGTATTACTGAATTTAAAAACCGAATTTGTATACTAAAATTGTTTAATTTCAGCAGTCGTGTAATCTACCGACAGTTTTTTGGATAGATGTTTCCTTAGAAATAGATATTAAATGAAAAAATAGTCTCAATATGGATTTAAAGCTAGGCTTCAGTTTTCCATTAGAATTTTCAGTTAATATCTACAAAAGATAAAATGCTGCCAACTTAAAATGTACTTATTTTATTACGGAAATTAATCATATAATTACAGACATATAAATATTTATAAAACTAGTTATTGTAGAACGCACCTCATTTGTCACGTTTGACATAAATTTTCCAACTTGTTTGTTGTTGTTGTTATTATTTTACGTGTGTCTAGTGAGCAATGTTCTAAGCCTATTTTTTAAATAGGCTCAGGGTTCGACATAGGTTTCGACACCTATGTATAATTTTTGAATTTTTTATTTTCAATATTTTCGTCTTGTAAATTCAAGATTCCGCTATAACCCTCAAATGGTGGTGCTTTCCTATTCTGTATGTATTTGATGAGTGAGAAACTTTGGTATTATCTGCGCTCAGGTGCGACTTTAGCAATTAGCAGTATTTGATTGAAGGAAAATCCACGAAAAAAAAAAACACTGCGCCAAAAAAATATATTTTAAATACTTGTTTAAAATTAGAAAAAAAAAATCATTATAGTTGCATTTTTTGTTGTATTTTCAATGACACTAATCCATTCTACGTGAAAAAATACATAACAAGGCATATTGACACATAAGTTTGAGCTTTTGCACGTCCTATGCGGCCAATGTCTACAAAAAGCCACTTCGCCATAGTTTGCAGAGGGGTGTGTTGCTACAGCAATATCAAACATCTCGCTGCAATGTGAAATGAATGACAACCGGATTACTGGTGTTACTCCGATTAGACGATATCACCAGTAACCGCGTCTTGCCATTCATTTCAAATTGAAGCAAGATGTGTGACGTTGCTATAGAAACCCCTTCCATTGGTATGCCAGCTGACTGTACATCTATCATCTATAGCAAAATGATCAACGCTAAAATTGGTTGTCAAAAATGTGACGCTGCCTCCCGGACTATATGGCAAGCGTAGTTTTATATTATGTTAAACTCAACAGGATAAAAATAAAAGTGATAAAAAGCCATTACTGATACCTAAGACCACTAGTTTGATGGTTTTCTCCTGTTTTCCGTATGCGTTTGTAGCAGAACACACATACACCCCAGCGTCTTGCCTCATCACTCTTGTAATGTACAACTCTGAGAGTAATCCATTTGGAAGAGGGGTGTCCTGTATTTTGTATCTAAGAAGAAAAGGAAGAGGATAAATAAAAATTAGTTCCAGATTAGATTTAATGAAAAAGAAACTTTTGTGCACTGAAAGGGGGGGGGGGGGGGAGAGAGAGATTAAAGGAACAACTATAAAAACTCTTGCGACTTGAATGATTTGGGAGCTAAAAACATAGAACTTGCAAAAGATTACTACTTTGCCCTGCCTGACCTATCTTCGAAATGCAAAATATATTACATCTTCAAAAAATAAATTAAATAAGTATAAAATAAAAATAGTTAAAAAAAAGAAAGAAAAAAAAATCTTTTGTAAGCATTCAATGTTCATATTGAAAATCACGCCCAATCTTTTAACTGAAATTCATTTTTTTTCCCGAAAATGTCTGTTACAATACATTAATTTGGCGTGGATACCGAACTCGATTGTGAAAAATTCACAGCTTTTTTTACGCTGGGTAGAAAAAGCGCAAGCTTAAATATATATATAATGTTTGCTCTCTTTCTTTTTAAGGTAGGCAACAGTAAAGGAGAAATGAAACATTATTTAAACCGTCTTTTTAGGACTTCTGAATTGATTTCTCAACGTATAATCGTAAATTAATGAAACTATTAATTGATAAAAGCGTTTTTTTTTAATGCTATAGTCTTCATTTTTTATTTATAATTTATTTTCTACTTGTTGGACTTCAAATTTTTCATTGTTGCAGTTTCACAGCCATTTAGCCTATTTCGGCGACCGTGAATCGACGCATAATTAAATCGATTGTTGTTTCAACTCATACACAATTTTACGAGTTACAGAGAATATTTGGTGATTTATCATCTGTGGTCGGCTAACGTAAAATTGTTTTAAAATTAAGATATTAATTTATAATTGTTCTAAAAATATTAAAAGCTTGTATCGCCATCGAAAACATACCTGTGAACGTAATTTTTATAATTCAAGCATATCAGGAAGTGAGTTAAAAATCTATCACAAAAATCCACCTTTACATGCAAAAACCATGTTGAGTTAAACAAAAGAGTGTAAAAAATAATGTGGGGGATTTGTTATAATGTGGGGTAGGGAAACAATTGCGTTACTTTTTACAAATGTTTAGAGATACATAGAAAAACATTATAGGATGTTTTTTTTTTTTTTTTTTTTTTTTAACAAGGTGTCTAGAACAAACACCCCTGGCGGAAATGTAAACTTTACAGATGCGAGCTTTAAATTATGAATCGTAACTACAGTGTTTGTTTAAAACAAATCGTGTAGATGGCAGCACTAAACTTTCCGGTAGACTACTTAATTTAAATCTTTGCAGTGCCGTATAGAAAGGGAGGCGACCGCATAAACTACCACCTCATCGAGTTGATGGATGAAATTAATGCACTAAATAGAGCTCGATTAGCATATTAAAATGGAACTGGTCTCCCACCTCATATCTTGGTGGAACAACCGGGCAGACTGGATTTTAGTGGTTGAATTTCAGGTCCCCAACCACCTCATCGAGATCACGGATGAAATTCATGCACTAAGTAGAGCTCGATTAGCACAATGAAATGGAACTGGTCTGCCACCTATATCTTGGTGGAACACCCGGGCAGACTGGATTTTAGTGGTTGAATTTCAGGTCCCTAAGCACCTCATCGGTTCAATGATGAAATGCATGCACTAAATAGCACTCGATTAGCATAGCACAATGAAATGGAACTGGTCTGCCACCTCATATCTTGGTGGAACATCCAGGCAGACTGGATTTTAGTGGTTGAATTTCAGGTCCCCAATCACCTCATCGAGATCACAGATGAAATTCATGCACTAAATAGAGCTCGATTATCATATTAAAATGGAACTGGTCTGCCACCTCATATCTTGGTGGAACACCCGGGCAGACTGGATTTAAGTGGTTGAATTTCAAGTCCCCAACCACCTCATTGAGTTCACGGATAAAATTCATGCACTAAATAGAGCTCGATTATCATATTAAAATGGAACTGGTCTGCCACCTCATATCTTGGTGGAACACCCGGGCAGACTGGATTTTAGTGGTTGAATTTCAGGTCCCCAACCACCTCATCGGTTCAATGATGAAATTCCTGCACTAAATAGCACTCGATTAGCACAATGAAATGGAACTGGTCTGCCACCTCATATCTTGGTGGAACACCCGGGCAGACTGGATTTTAGTGGTTGAATTTCAGGTCCCCAACCACCTCATCGAGATCACGGATGAAATTCATGCACTTAATAGAACTCGATTAGTACAATGAAATGGAACTGGTCTGCCACCTCATATCTTGGTGGAACACCCGGGCAGACTGGATTTTAGTGGTTGAATTTCAGGTCCCCAACCACCTCATCGGTTTAATGATGAAGTTCCTGCACTAAATAGCACTCGATTAGCACAATGAAATGGAACTGGTCTGCCACCTCATATCTTGGTGAAACATCCAGGCAGACTGGATTTTAGTGGTTGAATTTCAGGTCCTCAACCACCTCATCGAGTTCACGGATGAAATTCATGCATTAAATAGAGCTCGATTAGCATATTAAAATGGAACTGGTCTGCCACCTCATATCTTGATGGAACACCCGGGCAGACTGGTTTTTAGTGGTTGAATTTCAGGTCCCCAACCACCTCATCGAGATCACGGATGAAATTCATGCACTAAATAGAGCTCGATTAGTACAATGAAATGGAACTGGTCTGCCACCTCATATCTTGGTGGAACACCCAGGCAGACTGGATTTTAGTGGTTGAATTTCAGATCCCCAACCACCTCATCGAGTTCACGGATGAAATTAATGCACTAAAGAGAGCTTGATTAGCACAATGAAATGGAACTGGTCTGGCATGTCATATCTTTGTGGAATACGGGGCAAGACCGATTTTTTGTGGTTGAGATTAATTTGTAGTTACTTCTCTTTTCATAAGAAAGTAATATATGCTTTTTTGACGGAATTATACGTTTTAGAAGATTTTAAACATATTTTGACAGTTTTTAGAAAGTGTGTTTCTGTCTGTATGTGACAAAAAGGTCACACAAAATGACGCTCTATCTCAAGAACTAATGCAGTGCATTTAATAAAAGTTTATATTCAGTAACTTGGTGCATTTTAGGTTTTTGTATAAATCGTCCAACAGGTGACGTTTCAATACGAATTCCGCAATTGCTCTACTCAAGGAAAAAAGCATGGATTTTCATCAAACTTAGCATGCTGTTAGACATTGAACTTAGTTAGTTCTGGTTAGGTTTTGCTGTAAAATAAAAGCTGGCGTTGCTATGCTCCATTTTTCATGATTTTCGCGTCTAGCTATTTATCAAAGACTAATGCATGGAATTTAATCAAACTTCATATTCAGTTACACTTTCAGATAAATAAATTTTTAATAGGTTTGAGTGTATACATCCTAACATGTGTCTCTTTTATTAAATTCCTACTATTTGCTCACACTGTCTATATATATCTCATGTTCAAATTTTAAATCGTTAATAAAATATTTTCTATTCATCCACTCAAGTTCAAATAAATTTTTTTTTAACTTCTAGTGGATGACACTTTATGTTAATACAGTTTTTTTTCAAATATTAATTCATTAATTAAATTTAATTAATTAATTTTAGTTTTAAATGGGAGAAAAAATTCCTCCCATTGTTTTTACAAATGAAATGAAAGATTTATCTCAAATGAGTGATGCTACAGAAATAAAATACCGCAACGATGATTATAAAACAATGTTCAATAACGATAACATGGGACATTAATGCTGCACGAGTTTATTTTATATATTTATGATTAAAAAGTATTAATTGTCTTTTAAAAAAATTTACATTACTTGTTATCACTGTGTTGGGATTTTTCTTTGCAGACATCTCAGAGTGTGGTTGCTGAAATTTATTGATTTCTTTAAACAATACGATTTTTATATTTCCTTTTTTCAGTTCATACAGTTCTCAAACCTATACTTTTAGTATCCTCATGATGGGCCTAATTTTGGCACTTTGACAGCGAATTTTGAAGTAAAACGTCTTTAAGATAGAAGAAAGTTTTAGCATTTAGACACCCGACTAGTTCTCTTTTGGAGTAAATTATGGGTGACCAATATCAGCTGAACAAATAGCAATCTAAAAAATTGTCTTTAATGAAATAAATAAGTTATAATGAAATTCAAAAGCGCAATTAGAATTGGTATACTGCAAATATTTACGAATATTTTACTTTTACAAGTTCAAGATATGTTCTTATTGTTGATATTCTTAAGACGTACAGATGAAAAATCGCAAATATTTATTGGTACCTGGAGAGTAATTTTTATTTAAATGTTTTGCTACTTTATGATGTTTAATATATTAAATCTCTTTTTTATAACAATCATACACATTTAATTTTTTTACAAAGAAAGTAACAAGTTTGTTTTAATGTAATTAAAAAATAGTACAATAATTTAAATAAATATAATAATATTTTTAATAATTTGAATTCGTTCAAACCTTTGAATAATATTTTAAGAGGAAATGGCTCTTATCATATTGACTTTAAAAGCATATTGAATCACCTTGTTAAATAAGTAACAATCCTTTTTTTTTGTAAATATTTAATTATATTTTAACTAAATAATTAATTTTATGTTTCATTTCGTATTGCGTATAATTAACCGCATAGATTTCATATGACGCATAAAAACCTAATATGTACTATACATAAACTAATATAACGCATAATTATAAACCTTTTAAATAATATTCGGGGATGAAAATTAACAAAGCATTTTCCGTTTTGTGTTCACAGTATAAAAAACAGACCAGTTCCATTTCATTGTACTAATCGAGCTCTATTTAGTGCATAATTTTCATCCGTGATCTCGATGAGGTGGTTGTGGACCTGAAATTCAACCACTAAAAACCAGTCTGCCCGGGTGTTCCACCAAGATATGAGGTGGCAGACCAGTTCCATTTTAATATGCTAATCGAGCTCTATTTAGTGCATGAATTTCATCCGTGAATTCGATGAGGCGGTTGGGGACCTGAAATTCAACCACTAAAATCCAGTCTGCCCGGGTGTTCCACCAAGATATGAGGTGGCAGACCAGTTCCATTTTAATGTGATAATCGAGCTCTATTTAGTGCATGAATTTCATCCGTGCACTCGATGAGGTGGTTGGGGACTTGAAATTCAACCACTTAAATCCAGTCTGCCCGGGTGTTCCACCAAGATATGAGGTGGCAGACCAGTTCCATTTTAATATGATAATCGAGCTCTATTTAGTGCATGAATTTCATCCGTGATCTCGATGAGGTGGTTGGGGACCTGAAATTCAACCACTAAAATCCAGTCTGCCTGGATGTTCCACCAAGATATGAGGTGGCAGACCAGTTCCATTTCATTGTGTTAATCGAGTGCTATTTAGTGCATGAATTTCCTCATTGAACCGATGATGTGGTTGGGGACCTGAAATTCAACCACCAAAATCCAGTCTGCCCGGGTGTACCACCAAGATATGAGGCGACAGACCGGTTCCGTTTCATTGTGCTAATCGAGCTCTATTTAGTGCATTAATTTCATCCGTGAACTTGATGAGGTGGTTGGGGACCTAAAATTCAACCACTAAAATCCAGTCTGCCCGGGTGTTCCACCAAGATATGAGGTGGCAGACCAGTTCCATTTCATTGTGCTAATCGAGCTCTACTTAGTGCATGAATTTCATACGTGAACTTGATGAGGTGGTTGGGGACTTGAAATTCAACCACTTAAATCCAGTCTGCCCGGGTGTTCCACCAAGATATGAGGTGGCAGACCAGTTCCATTTTAATATGATAATCGAGCTCTATTTAGTGCATGAATTTCATCCGTGATCTAGATGAGGTGGTTGGGGACCTGAAATTCAACCTCTAAAATTCAGTCTGCCTGGATGTTCCACCAAGATATGAGGTGGCAGACCAGTTCCATTTCATTGTGTTAATCGAGTGCTATTTAGTGCATGAATTTCATCATTGAACCGATGAGGTGGTTGGGGACCTGAAATTCAACCACCAAAATCCAGTCTGCCCGGGTGTACCACCAAGATATGAGGCGACAGACCGGTTCCGTTTCATTGTGCTAATCGAGCTCTATTTAGTGCATTAATTTCATCCGTGAACTTGAGGAGGTGGTTGGGGAGCTAAAATTCAACCACTAAAATCCAGTCTGCCCGGATGTTCCACCAAGATATGAGGTGGCAGACCAGTTCCATTTCATTGTGCTAATCGAGCTCTACTTAGTGCATGAATTTCATCCGTGATCTCGATGAGGTGGTTGGGGACCTGAAATTCAACCACTAAAATCCAGTCTGCCCGGTTGTTCCACCAAGATATGAGGTGGCAGATCAGTTCCATTTTAATATGCTAATCGAGCTCTATTTAGTGCATTAATTTCATCCATCAACTCGATGAGGTGGTAGTTTATGCGGTCGCCTCCCGGTCTAGTAGCTAAAGGTTTTGGGCGTCCGGACAAAAAATAATTTAGCCCCATTCTTTAAATAAAACAACTGGATTATCCCCTCTCCTATTTCACACCAATACACACACACACAAAACAGAAGGATATATGAAAATGTAGGGTAAAGAAATTTATTAAAACCATTTGTGCTGCGTTGTGGTCAGGGCTGCGGAGTCGGATTCGGAGTCGGAGTCGGGCCTATTTTGGGGCAAAAGAGTCGGAGTCGGAGTCACTAGAAAACTGGCCGACTCCGACTCCAACTCCAGCTTGTTTTTTAGACAGTCTGAAGTGAAATTAAACCAATTCTATGTAATTTTAAATTTATAAACTGAATTATTATTTTTTATATTTGGACTATACTCGTATATACAAGGAAACTCAGGTTAAACAGGCCTAATATACTGTACAGTGTATAGCATATTTGAAAACTGTTTTGAATTGAAATCTCTAGTTTATATTTAGTATATAGTCCTTTCCCTAGGTTTTTTTGGGGTTTGCGGAACCCGAGGTAATGCGAAAATTGGAAATTTTCCCCTTTTTTTCTTGTTTTCCTCAGATTTTTCAGGTCTGTAGGACCAGGAGTAATGCTGAAATTTTCTCCCCTTTTTTTTCGTGTGCATAGGACTCCTTCCCCCCAAAGAAATAAAAAGTGAAATTGTAATTTTTTTTTCCCTGCGTCTGCAGTACTCAAAATAATGATGAAATAGTGACATTTCTGTTATCTTTCTCCTTTTGATATTCAGCTCTTGCAGACCCGAAATAAAGCCAAAATTATAAAATTTATGCAGGAAATATAAAATTTTCATCTTTATTTTCCTTGCTTTCTCTCAGAATTTTTCGGGTCCTGGAGACCCCAAATGATGCTTAAATTGTAAAATATTTGTCTCCTATTTTTGGGGTCTGCAGGAATAGATATAAAACCAAAATTAAACATCCTTTCACCCATATTTTGGTATAATATATGTTTGATTTGGCATAAAATATTTTGGTTATCGTCTTAAAGTGATATACCAACATATTATATGTTGTTTGAATTCATCTGATAGATCTTTGTGTGTGTTGTTCAGAGTAAATTTTGGAGATTTATTAGATTTCAACTGTTGTTTCTAACTAATAGCTTCAAGTTGAACTTTTCGATTGCAATTTACATGCATATAAATATTTTATATGCAGTTTTTGCAGAGTTTTGACATAATTAAATTTTACCACATATAAAATTTAATGCATATTGTGTTTTTGTGTGAGTGCATGTGCATAGAGTATCTGGGAGGAGGAGGGGGGGGGATGTTCAAAATATTTTCAGTCTTGAGCAGAGCCAATTAATGTAGGGGCAAAGTTCCACAGGCATTTTATAAGAATATTTTTGACAGAATTTTCTTTTTTAAATAAAAGAAAATTCTGCATTTAAAAAAAGGTGAAACTTTTTATGCTAAAATACTGTCTGAAGTTTGCCGCTGCAGTAAATGAGTCCTAGTCTTGACTGTTGAAGGGGCGAGGCCAACGAGGTAAGCGCGTAACATCAGAATATTAAATTCTTCAAATTAAAATTAACTCTGGTCTTCAACATGCAGAAAGAAAAGGAATTGCTTACCTTTTCTAAGGTCTATCCAATTTATGAAATATCCACTGGTTTATATATTTCAACTATTTGAGAATTTATTATAAACACTTCTTGAATAATCCTGTTTTGCACCACCGCTGAAATAAGACTTGTAAAAAATTATATTAATGCACAATTCACATTGAATAAATAAGTTCACGTTTGGATTGATTTTAAAAATTATATTTTACATTACTTAAAATTTTAAAAGGTTTACATTTAGATTAATTTTAACATCAGGAAACATTTTTTCCTGTGACTTTACAGAATGAAGGATAGTAATACACTGACTCATTTTCACAAAGTTTGGAAAGTTACGAGTAAAGTTGCATCATTTCTTTGAAACAAATTGACGTTGAATAATTGTCCTTTTAAATGTTTTAGTTCTGTAATAAGTTTATAATGGCATAATCACAAATAACAAATTATAAACATATTTCACATTATTAGAAGAGAACGATTATAACGAGGTAATAAATCTCTATTGCTTGATAAACTTGAAACTTAAGAGTCATAAATTAGGTCACTTGTTTTAAGAGATGAGAGAAAAATTATCGTTGGGTTTTTATCTGCGTGCTTCATCATTTTCTTTATTTATTTATTTTACTTTGAGTGGAAAATATTAAGTGATTGAAATGAATGGATTAGTTTTTTACAATTTCCCCCTTAATCCGTTCATGGGGATTAACTAATATTTTCATTGAATTTCTGTGTTCGATGAATCGAGGCTTGGGTAAAGGTTTGGTAAGTGCATCAACTATCATTTTTTCTGTTGGAAGATATCTTAACTCAATTATGCCTTCTTCGCTATATTGTTTAATGGCATTAAATTTGACGTCGATGTGCTTTGATCTTTTCGTGAATTTTTCTGATTCAACCATTTTTATGGTACTTTGATTGTCTTCATATAAAGTGATTGGTTTTTGCTGTGGAAAGCCTAGATCGTCAAGTAACTTCAATAACCAAATTATTTCTTGGCTAGCATGTGCTGCGGACACATATTCAGCCTCTGCTGAAGATAAGGCAATGCAACTTTGCCTTTTCGTCGTCCACTGAATTGGGTTGTTGCCCAACATATATAATATTCCCGATGTTGATCTACGGGTTTTGGTATCACCTGCCCAATCGGCATCAGCGAATACCTTTAATATTGGTTCTTCATTAGTGTTAATTATTAATTTTAGTTCTTTAGTATGATATAGATATCTTATTATTCTTTTTACGGTTTGCCAGTCTTTTTCGCGAGGATTCTCATTTCTTCTGCTTAAAATGTTTACTGCTGCTGAAATGTCAGGTCTCGTTATGGTTGTTATATAAAGCAATGAACCAAGTGCCTGGCGATATTTAATATTATTTGGCATTAAATTATCATCATCATTTAATTTGTTATATCCTGGTTCCATTGGAGTTTTGCACGGTTTGGAGTTTTCAAGATTGAACTTTTTCGTTAAATTTTCAATCTTAATTTTTTGATCCAGAGAATAACCGTTAGGTAATTTCTGAATTTGAGTACCTAAATAGTTACTAATATTGCCTAGATCCTTTAATTCGTATTCTTGTTTTAGAGAATTTACGATTTCTTCTATTATTTCATCTTTGCTGGCGATGAGTATATCATCAACATATATTATTATGTATGATGTATGATCTTTTTCTTTTCTAGTGAAAAGACATGTGTCTGCTGTACTTTGGATAAAGTTCAAGTTGTCTAGTGTTTCAGCGATTTTAATATGCCAAGCTCTGGCGGCCTGTTTGAGGCCATAGATTGCCTTTTTGAGCTTGCAAACTTTTTCAGGAAATTGTTCGTTTACATAGCCTTCAGGTTGATTTATATATATTTCTTCATTTAAGTTCCCATGAAGAAAAGCGGTGTCAATATCTACATGTCGCACATTCAAATTATTATAAGCTGCTGCTAAAAGAAGTGTTTTGATGGTACAATGTTGTGCTACTGGTGAAAATGTTTCTTGATAATCTTCCCCATATTTTTGACTGAAACCTTTGGCAACAAAACGTGCTTTATATTTTTGTGTATTTCCTGAACTATCAATTTTTCGTTTGAAAATCCATCTACTTCCTATGATTCTTTTATTAAGAGGAGGATCGACTAGATCCCATGTATTATTTTTCATTAACGATTGTATTTCGTTTTCAGTGGCTTTAAGCCAGTTTTTCTTTTCTAGTGGATTGTTTATTTTGATAAGCTGTTTCCAGTTTTCAGGTTCTGTTGTATCGCAATCATTTGCTAAAGCAATAAAATTGTCGGAAGTATATCTTTGAGGTGGTACTCCTCTGTTTTGTCTTTCAGATCTACGAGGTTGATGTGTTTCTGATTGTTTGGGCGCGTCAGGTGTACAGGGTGTGTCACCTATTTCTATTTCAATGTATTTTTTATCTTCAATTAATTGTTCGTGATCATTAATTTTCTCGTTTAAATTGTTCAGTTTTTCTTCCAGAAATTTTACAGATCTGGAAATTATTATTTCACCATTTTTAGTGAAAACGCGGTATCCCTTTGTATTATTATCATAGCCCATGAAGATACCCTCTTCTGCTGTGTCATCTAGTTTAGATCTTTTGTGTTTGTTTATGTAAGTGTATACTTTACAGCCAAATACACGTAAATAATAGAGATTTGGTTTTCTTTTGAACCAAATTTCATATGGCGTTTTATTTGTCAATTTAGTGGGGAGCCTATTTTGGAGGTGATTAGCAGTATTTATCGCTTCACCCCAGAACCTATGAGGTAAATTTGCTTCGGATAATAGGCTTCGTGTCATTTCAATTAAACTTCTGTTTTTTCTCTCAGCAATGCCATTCTGGCTGGGACAAAATGGAACTGTGTATTCATGTTTTATACCATGTTCCCTTAGAAAGGCTTCTGTTTTATTTCCTATCTATTCCCCACCGTTATCCGATCTAATCGCCGTCGGATATTTTCCTTGTCTGGTTTTGACCATTTGTACATAGTCTTTTATTTTTTCATAAACTTCATCTTTACTTTTTAATAAGTAAATAACTGTGAATCTAGAACTGTCATCTATGAATGTAAGGAAGTAATTTTTTCCTCCTATTGTGGGTGTTTTAAAAGGCCCACATAAATCAGTATGTACTAAATCTAATACTTTTGTTGTTTTATTTTCGATAGATTTAGAGTACGGTGCATTTGTTGACTTTGTTTTTATACAGGTTTCACAGTTTGTTTTATGATTACAGTTATTTATTTTTATCCCACTGGCCAAGTCATTTTTGACTAATTCTTTTATACTTTCATTATTTCTGTGGCCAAGGCGTTTATGCCAAATTTCGAGGCAATCTTTATTTCTGCAATCATGTGCAATGTTTATTTTATTTTGAGAACTTTCTTCTAGTGTTTCAACTTGATATAAGTTATGTTTCTTTAATGCTTCTAAGTATATTTTTCCATTGCACGATAGTATGCATTTTTCATTTTCGAAAAATACTTTGTAGCCATGTTCTGTGGCTTTACTTACGGAAATTAAATTTGATTCCAATTGTGGAACAAATAACACATTTTTAAGTGTAATTCTATTTATACATCCATCAGATGTTTTTGTCATTATTTGTGTTTCGCCGGTTCCGTAAGAATTTAATGTATTCCCATTAGCAATTGTTACTGTAGTTTTTTCAGTATCGTTGAATTTTGTAAATATATCCCTATCGTTCGCTATATGCGAAGACGCTCCTGAGTCAATTAACCAGGTTTTATTAGCGGGATTGACAATTATGAATGCTGCATCTTTATGTTCACTTTTATTTATTTGTACCTGTTCATTTGTTTTTGATTCATTCATTTTATTTTTACTATCACCTTTTATATTTTCAAAACACAACGATGTGTACTTTTTGTATTTGTATTGTGTTTTAGGTGTAGTGGTCTGTGTGTTTCTGTTCTTGAGATGCCAGCATTGTTTGTAAGTGTGATTTGATTGTTTACAGTAGGTACAATATTTGTTTTGCCCTTTATAATCTTGAGTGTATTTCTTTTGTGTTTTAAACACCTTTTGTGAGTTTTCAACTTGCTCACTATTTTCTACCCGTTTATTAAATTCATCAGTAAGTTTGCTCTTGATGAATTCGGGAGTTAATTCAATTTCATTTCGGGCTTCGAGAGCTGTTATTAGAGTATTATAACTCGCAGGTAACGAGCACAATAGAAGTGCAGATAAATGCGAGTCGGTTATGTTCTCTCCTATTGCGGAGAGCTTATCTTTTATTTCCAGTATATTAGTAATGTGTTTGTGCATGTTCCCATTTTCGGGAAGTTTTGCACTATATAATTTTCTTAACAAATACAATTTACTGGACAAATTGGCTCTCTCATGAATATTTTTTAAACTATCCCATGTCTGTTTTGCTGTTTCTAAATGTTTTACATGAACTATTTGCGTATCGTCTATACTCAGGTTTATTAAAGCGCGAGCTTTTGCATCCTTTTTTCTCCAATCTTCGTTAATTGGTGTAGGGGGTTCCTGAGTTACGAGTTCGTACAAATCTTCCTTAATTAACAACATATTAATTTTAAACTTCCATATAGAATAATTATTATTGTTTAATTTATCTACTATTTGCATTTCCTTTATTGTCGCCATCTCGGAGAACTTGTTTATACAGTTTTTAAAGTTTTATTAGTTTAAATAGTTTATTAAATTCAATTATGTTTTCTTGAATTTTTAATCTAGCATAAGAGCTGAGTATTATTTTTATTAATTAGAGTCAATTATTAATCCTTAAGAATAAATTCTGAGTTCATATATTCATCAGTCTCATAATCACTGTTGAAGGGGCGAGGCCAACGAGGTAAGCGCGTAACATCAGAATATTAAATTCTTCAAATTAAAATTAACTCTGGTCTTCAACATGCAGAAAGAAAAGGAATTGCTTACCTTTTCTAAGGTCTATCCAATTTATGAAATATCCACTGGTTTATATATTTCAACTATTTGAGAATTTATTATAAACACTTCTTGAATAATCCTGTTTTGCACCACCGCTGAAATAAGACTTGTAAAAAATTATATTAATGCACAATTCACATTGAATAAATAAGTTCACGTTTGGATTGATTTTAAAAATTATATTTTACATTACTTAAAATTTTAAAAGGTTTACATTTAGATTAATTTTAACATCAGGAAACATTTTTTCCTGTGACTTTACAGAATGAAGGATAGTAATACACTGACTCATTTTCACAAAGTTTGGAAAGTTACGAGTAAAGTTGCATCATTTCTTTGAAACAAATTGACGTTGAATAATTGTCCTTTTAAATGTTTTAGTTCTGTAATAAGTTTATAATGGCATAATCACAAATAACAAATTATAAACATATTTCACATTATTAGAAGAGAACGATTATAACGAGGTAATAAATCTCTATTGCTTGATAAACTTGAAACTTAAGAGTCATAAATTAGGTCACTTGTTTTAAGAGATGAGAGAAAAATTATCGTTGGGTTTTTATCTGCGTGCTTCATCATTTTCTTTATTTATTTATTTTACTTTGAGTGGAAAATATTAAGTGATTGAAATGAATGGATTAGTTTTTTACATTGACTACCTATCACAGCTTACACCCACAATACATCCAAAAAAATGAAACGTGAAAAAATATTATTGGTTGATATATACATTGCTTCAAGGGTTAACAGGAATGTAACAGCAGTTTGAAGTGTTGCCAGTTGAGGTTTTTTTTTTTTTAATTCAGATTGCTTGATTTCTGCCACTTTCTTTAAATAGTAATATTTCCTTTATTTAATGGCATTTAATAAAGCGACTATTACTGTTTCAAAACAAATGACAGCAATGAAGTAATCTGAATAATAGTAATCAACAGGCAAAACTAGTACTTTAGCCATCCCGGAGTCGGAGTCGGAGTCAGAGTCGGTTCCATTAAAATTTCAGGAGTCAGAGTCGGAGTCGGTCATTTTTCCCACCGACTCTGCAGCCCTGGTTGTGGTATAAGATTTTTTTTCAATAGCGACCAGCTTTCCATGGCGACAGGAAAGTATACTACATATTGAATTTTCTTATCGTTAGGATTGTGTCGTATTAAAATATTTAGAATATATAAACATATTGTCTATAAAATTTTAAAATACTTAAAAAGTTATAAATGCGTAAAAAATAAAATCATTTAGAGATTTTTAATCTAAAACGAAATAATAATCGTATAATAAGCGTGACCAACATCAGCGCCATTAACGTGAAATATAAAATAAAATAAAATAACAAAATAATTCTAGATTGATTTACTAAGTCTATCCTAACTTGAGAAAGAAATCATTTTGAAGCTCCCCAAAACGGCTTTGTTGTTCTAATTGTATTTTCTAAAATTAATGTTTGTATAAGTTCCAAAAATACTTTCAGTTTTGATTACAAGTTTTTTTTTTTTTTTTTTTTTTTTTTTTTTTTATTAAGATACTTTCACTTTCAGAACCGGTTTCGAAGGTAAAAGTAACCTCAATAATAAAAAAAAAAAACCTGATCGAATAAGTAAAAAATAACCTGCATAGAAATTGACCTCAGTTATCCAATGCAAAAAAAAAAAATCATTTAAAAACATTGAAATGCGAACGAAATATCGTAAATTATTTCTTACACATATGATCTCGTAGTTTATGCTTTTAAAGTTTATTTTTAAAAAAATGTGACAATAGTTTATTTATCGTGTAGATCTCGATAATGTTTGTGTGTTCGAAACATGTCGATCATTATATTAATATGTTTTTATTCTTTTTGTGTTCTATTTTTATCACTTAACTTATTTTTATCACTTTTTTAGCTATAACCGAATTTACGGATTTCTAATACTTTTTAAAGTAATTTTAACCAAGATTTTTTATTAAACCTGTTGACAATTAACGTAACAATGAATATTCTTTGTTATAACAATTGTCAAGAAATATTTGAAGTGACACCAATAAATACAGATATCGAATAAAATAGGAAAAACTAAAGGAAAAGTGGCAGGGCTACCACAGCTGGTGAGTTATCACTCAAGCTTCACAAGGCCATCTTCTGCTGGTGTTAGATAAAATGTAAAATTCAATTTAATATAAAAAATAACCTTATAATTCAAAGTTTAATTTTTGTGTAATCAAAAAAGTATAGCTTTACATTGTAAAATAAAATATTGAAACATATTCTGTTTTCACCTGGTATCTTTATCATCCATGTATTCTTTGGACCATTTCACGTCTATGGGAGCATCACCAGTGACGTCACATCTCAAGACAGTGGAGTGACTACTTCGAACTTTCATTAATTGATAGGTGTCATGAAACTGGGGAGGAACTGCAAAAAAAACATTCAGAATTCAGAAATGCAATACTTCGTATAAATAAAATTAATACATACATTGATTTCTTAACAATGTTGATGATTTATTGACAAATTTAGGAATAATTACAGATACTTTACATTCTCATGTTCCCGAAACATTATTTGTTGTACCAAAGTAAAATTATTTTTTATAAATAATTCTTTTTGAGGTACTTTTCCAGTATAGGAGGCCTTAGCGAGATTTAAAAAAAATGCGGGGCAGCTGCCTCGGGGCCTCCATGGGGCATAAGTGGGATTTTCGTTAAAATGAAGCCATGTGTTTAAAAATGGGCAAAAGTTACCAACATTCTTATTCTTTTTTTAAGATTTATGCCGGGAGTGGCCCTCCTCCTCAGCTTCTGTACTCTATGCCTCCCCCCCCCCAAATAAATAAATAAATAAATAAATAAATAAAACTACATCACCAGAAAACTGATTATTAGAATTTTACTGTAATAACCATGTAATATGTAATCCGTTGTTTTCAAGAGAAATTCATTATTGACATAATCCTTGTAACAAGGCAAAGTAATGATGACCAATTGGGGACATTTTTCTTTTAGACATCTTATGACATACATATGATATTATGACAAATAGCTAAGAAAGACGTGTATGTGTATTTACATTTCAACGGCTCGCAAAAGCCCTTATATTCCTATACATAAACATATTCTATCATCTCTTACCTTTCTTATGATACCCTGTATACAAATATGAATTGTACCTAGTACGAAATTTATGTATGCAGTTTAGTCAGTTCAGCATAATTCAAAAAATTTCATAGTGATAGATAGAAAGGGGGTCTCCGGGATAATGTTTGACCCGGGCCCTTAGATACTCTATGTCGTGCTCTGATCACAACGATTGTACTTTACAATGCTGGTCCATGATAATTAACACAATTAATTCCTAGATGTTTAAACTGTATTCTGCAATTATATTTACCATGTATAAGAACGGATACAGATTTCCGAATCCCATCTCCAATACCATTGGATGCGATGCATTCATATCCGCCGCCATCATCCATATGGACGTCCATCAAATGCAAACTTCCATTGCTCAGTACCTTGTGGCGCCCTCCATTGGTATTTGGATGAAATTCAGTTGCTAGAATGAAAAAAAAATAAATAAATATATTTTTTCAGTTTATACTTGAATAAAATAATTGAAAAAATTCATAAATGAATAAAAATAAATTATTTTATTTTAATTGTACAAGAATTTAAGCAGATTTTTTAAAAAAATTAACGCATTCACTCAAGATTTATTTTAATAATATTGATTGAAAGCAAAAAATAGGAAAGAAATTCAGTTGCTAGGAGGAATGGAAAATTAAATATATATACTTTTTTTTTTCAGTTTATATGTAGGTAAAATCAATGAAAAAATATCATAAGTAAATAAAAATATAACACATTTTTTAATTGTACAAAAATTTTCGGTATTCTTAAAAAAAAAAAAGAAAAAGAAAAGAAAGAAAGAAAGAAAAAGAAAGAAAGAAAAAAAGAAAACATTTATTTTAATAATATTGATTGAAAGCAAAAAATAGGTTATTCTCAAATCCAAAGTGGCTACTCACACCTTTCCTAATTTATTTTTGTTCGAAAACGCATGAGATTGGCAGATTGCCTTATTCAGAAATTATGAAAGCGAATGTGCTTTTTTATTTTTCGATAAAGTCAAAGGATCTTTTGAATATGCTGTCGAAGTTGACGTTTTGTATCGAATTTCTGAACGCGACAGCCTGATAGAAGTAGACCAGCATAGAACAACAATGGCTTGTAACGTAAAATGTAGTTAAATTTTACTTAAAGTTTTATATATATATATATAAACTTTCGATTTTCGTTTGTCTAATCACTTTAACAGTCATGCCTGCAAGTTTCATGCTTTTACATTTAAACAGGAATCCTTACGGATTCGTGTTTAAATGTACATGTACTGCATGTGTAATAAATACTACATGTGTCAGAAAATTTCGAGGGGAAAAATATTATTTTGCGAACTATACCCTTAATAAAAATATAATGCAGTAAAAATACATTTAGTGAAAGTTATATTGATAAGGCTTCTTTAGAAAGTTTTTAATCCTTAAAATCTGATGTTAAAAGAGATTGAATTAAGTTTGAAGTTTTTTTATTTATCAAACCAAAATTCTGTAATAAAATATGTATTTCATACGAAAAAGGAAGAAAAGCTGGATAAATGAAAAGTAATTTATAAAAAGTAGATTTTGATTATGTATTAAAACAATTATTGATGTATTATGTGGATTTATTTTATTCTATGTATGTGCGTATGTTTCAGCTTTAATATAATAACAAAAATTTTGTAATAAGAAATATACTTTACAATTGATTTTTGAATTATCAAATAAAAATTTTATATTTCATTGAATTTATATAGATTTTAGAATTATTTTAAAATTTGGAATATATAATTACACATACGATAATATTTTAAAAGCAGTTTTTTAATTAAAAAAATTATTTTTAACTATAACATTCAACAAAAATAACAATTTTTAAAAGGTTAAAAACTCTTTGACCGCAGAGGAAAAGAGCAAAATTGTAATGTTGTTTTCTCTGTAATATTTTAAAAATGCTAAAAAACATGATATTTCAAACATGATATAAAAAAACTTCCATGAGATAAAAAAAATCCATGAGATTATTAATCATTACTTAATCTTTTAAAACTACATTATTCTTGTAGAATTATATTAATTCAAATAATGCTAATAATGCAGTGAAAGCTACTGCATTATTAGCATAGGGAACGGATATATCAGGTGGTGAGAAGGTTAAACCTTTAAAAAATAGAGAAAATATATTTATAAATTTCCTGAAAAAAAAAAAGTCGAAATGGTGATTATTATTATTTTACAATTTTTCATACTGTACCTTTAAAAAATATAAAAAATATATTTATAAATTTCTTGAAAATTTTTTTAAAGTGCTGGTTATTATTTGTTTAATTTTTTTTCGTATGGCTATTTAATTTTTTTTTTTTTTTTTTGCATGTACATGTTTTGTATATTTTACAATTTTGTGTTCTGTATTGAACCTTTGAAAAGTAGTGAAAATATATCTATAAATATATTGAAAAAAATCAGAAGTGCTGATTATTATTATTTCACAATTTTTCGTATGAGTATTTTATTTTTTTCGTATGATTATTTTACAATTTTTCGCATGATTATTTTACAATGTTTCGTGCTATATTAAAACATTAAAAATAGTGAAAATATATTTATGAATTTCTTGAAAAAAATTCAGAAGTGCTGGTTATTATTATTTTGCATTTTATCGTATAATTATTTCACATTTTTTCCTAATTTATCAAACTTTTAAAAAAAATAGAGAAAATACAGTTCTTGAAAAAATTTCTTGAAGAAATTTCAGACGTGTTGGTTATTATTATTTTACAATTTTTCGTACTGTATTAAACCTTAAAAAAAAAAACAGTGAAAATATATTTATAAATTTTTTTGAAAAAATATCAGAGGTGCTGGTTATTATTTTACAATTTTTAGTATGATTATCTTACAAGTTTTCGTCGTGGATTAAACTTTTAAAAAGTAATGAAAATATATTTCAAAATTTCAGAGTTGTGGTTTATGAAAATATAAGCAACCACATTAGGATCGAGTTAAATTTTCATCTTAATTTTTCCACTCTGTCTTAATACTATTATTTATTTTAAACAAATATTGTTCATTAAAACTGAAAATATTGTATAATAATATGTAAAGTTAAAAAAAAAAAAAAAAAACGAATACAAGTTATGATACTAGTTCTGAATGTCGTAGGATAAAAGTTGTACATTATTTATTTTCGTTCGAATTGCGATATCTTCAATACAAAATTTATGTATTCATTATTTTATTGTTACATGTTATTATTACGTTATTATTAGATATTTTCGACCATGCCAATTCTGATGTTGGCAAAGAATGTGTTTATGTTTATATTTATGAATTTTTAATATATATATATAATTGCATTATTATTAATAATTAATATTTCTAGAACATATTTATTTACATGCCCATGGACTTTTAAAAATTATATCGTATAAAATAAAAAAGTTAATGAATTATATGCATCATTCTATCGTCTATGAATACATTACCTTTTAACCTTAATTGGTTGTTTTTAGTAACATTTATTTCACTAAACAATGATTCAAAATTATTAAAAATTTAATTTTTTTGTTGTAAATTTTAAAGGTACAGGGTGCGGCATAAGTAATTCTCTAATAGTGAATAATTATGAAACAAACTTTACAATAGTGAAATAATGAAAAGATGCTTCAATTATGAATACGAATTTTAGGTTACATGTTTATATAAAGTATATAAATTTAAGTTATGGAGTACAAAACTATTTAAGTATCGCTATATAAAAATAAAAAAGCATTACTTATGCCGCAACCTGTATACAAAATCATGATGATTATACAGATCATTTAAAATTTAGTTTCAATTTTAACACAAAAAAGGCCATGACAAAAAAAAATTATGAAGAACATTTAACTCCTTAAAATCCTTGAATTTAAACACAAGTTTTTTAGTACAGAAACTTTTGTCTTATTTAATCATAACACGAATATATTATCATAACGAAATACACTACAATTACAACGATTAACAAAGTTAAAACATACGACAGGAAAATAGTGGTGCCCAAAGATTAAAAAAAGTATAATTGACGCTATTTATTATTGCACGAATCGGAACTGCGTTTGGATAATTTCTTTATTTACGGCATTTTATGCATGGAAATTGTGAAATTTCTGAATATTAACAATTAATTTTATGCAATATATATCGCTATCAATACATCATTTTTCGTAAAAATTTAAGCGTACATCATCACGTGTTCTTCAATTTACTTGCTGAAAATTTTGACATATTTGGATCTACAAGAACCGAAAAGAACAACACGATTAATCGAAAATCTGGGAACAGATTCAACAAATTCAACTATTGAAGATAAAAGAGGGGGGGGAGGGGAGATTTAAAAGATTCTGTAGTGATGTGAGCTAGATGAAGATAGAAATGCCTGGATGAAATGCAAAGAATGACACGATTTTACAAACTTCGGAGAGGTGGGTATACTTGGTGTAACCAGTTGACGTTTATTAAGCGTCATAAATTGTGCAAAAAGAAAGAATAAAGTGTGAAATATCCAGAATAATTTTGATATACAGGGAGAAAATTTTAGATCCCAAGAAAAAGTTCTTTAACACGTTCGCTGCCGGGTTAAAATTACCGAAATTTAATTTTATTTAGAAAGTTCCAATTTATACCAGAAAATACTAATAGCAATATTTACTTTATTTAATTACAGAAATTTCGTCATTACATAAAATAAAAATTCTTCTTTCGAAATTTCCTGTGTGAATTCGTAATTTTAGATTGAAAAACCACGAGTATACTCGTGGTTGGCAGCGAATGGTTCAAATAAAGAATGCACTTCGCTATTTAGAGATTATTTTACAAAGAAATTCGTACAATTGATTTACGATTGATTCCAAAGAAAATTCATAATATAGAGGAATTCTTAAAACAGGGTTTCGTTAAATGGAAGTCTGACTGTATTCGATATTTTCAATTTCCTTTTCAGTTAACTTTCAGATTGAAAATGCACGTACTTCACAAGAGGATGAACTTTCTGCAATGGAAACATTTCGTGCACACGGAAATAATAATATTTATGCATTTCCTCTTAAAATCGTTTAATTGCAAAACATTAAAAGCATTTAAAAAAAGCATTTAATTATTATAAAAAGAAATCGACCGAACATTATTTCAATTTAACTCGCTGAAGCTGTTCTTAAGCATTTTGGTAAGGGATTCTGGAATGGTAAAAGTAATGAAGCATATACAACTGAATTCACAAAACTTGACACTACTTTCTTTAACAGAAAAATTCCGTGCTGTATACTGGATGAACTGCATACTAAATGTAATATCTTTAACAATATTTTTCCAAATATCATAAAATTATTCAAAAAAAAAAAAAAAAAAGAAAAGAAAAAAGAATGGCCGAGCACGAAACAAGTTAAGTATTTGGATACATAATAGGTTCATTTATCAAGTATAGATGACGGCATTTTCATTTAAGTTTCTTTTCGCTAAAACAGTAATGAAATCTCTATATTTCGAAGACGTGCTGGAATGAAATGCTAGTGGTTGGTTGATTGTATGACGGCCGATTATCTACACGAGGGATATAGGCCCTGGGGGGGAGTGCCCTCCGTGGGGATCTTTCTAAGGGATCCTAACCCGTATTTACGGCAAGGTTCGAAGAAAAAACCGGAAAACTCCCAATGGTTAGGTCGACAAGCGCGACAGGGGTTTGAACCCAGCACCTCCCGTCTACCAGCTTTGAAAGCAGAACATCTCAGTCACTGGTGGGGCTGGAATGCTAGTGAAAATGATCTCAGATTGACAAAATTGTTATGCAATGTTTACATTTATGAATGAATATGTGCATTTTTGGCTGAACATAGCTTCACTTTCACTGGGAGAAGCATAACTTGTTAATTCAGATTACTCAAGTAGCTCAAAATGGTTAAGCCAACGTTGGATAATTATTGTCCCACGTTGGCCCATCTTAAGAAATATCCGCCTTGTCGTCCAGTTTGCCAACGAAGACCCAACAGTATTCCAAGCATTAGCTGCTCAGAATCCTGCACAGATAATATCCAAATTAGAGGGTCTTCAGTACCTTACCATTTGCCAAGTGTTTACACAAACTGCCAACAGAGGGCCAACAGTATGTGCTACTTGGTTACGGACTCTTAAATGGTGAAAGTATAAGAAGTATATATATTTACTCAATTTACAAAAACTGGCTTCGCTTTCTTTAATGGCAATATTTCGTGCATATACATGATATAATATCCTTAATATTAATGTATTTTCTCTTAAGATCATTTGATAGCATATAATTATGAAAAAGAATAAGGGAAAAAGAATTGCCGAGCACGAGACAACTTAAGTATTTGGTCACATAATAGGTTCATTTATCAGATGAGATTTGCTATAGCCTTCTTTTGCTTTGGTCCCAAAAGAACAAGAAGTTAAACGCGAACAATGTTATCCTTTTGGAAACTGTAGACAATAGCTTATCTTACGCGAAGCCGTTTAGAATTTCAAGCACGTGCTAATAAGTCTCATCAAATAAAGGTGTGCAGGAAGAAGCAAGCGAATCAACAAAGAAAAAGCTAAAAAAGAAAAAAAAACTATTATTTTTCTGGTGTTTATCGACGACCCACGGACAGTTTTTGTCCTCTAAGATTCAGTGTCGTTTTAAATTCTCTTGTTAAGCAAAGAGAAATTTCAATACCAGTTGAATTATTCAAGTGTGGTTAATGTATTAGAACCATTAGCATTCGGGATGTTATTCTATTGTATTAGTTGCTGATTGCGTTGGGTGTTTTGTTTAAAACTAAATGCAATAAAAGAAGACTATTAAGTTCTGTTTATTTTAACACCTGTGTAATAATAACTTTCTAGGGAATTCTGATATGTTTATCTAATATATAAAAATGAAAATTTGTCTGCCTGCTCTTCTATGCAAATCCACAGTTTAGAAGCAAGAGTTGTGAAATTTTACGTACAGATGTATTAAAACACAGACGAGGCAACTAAAGTAATCCGGAATCGAAATAATGTATAGTTAATTTTTAATTAATAACAAACCCAAAACCTAACAGCCATTTCCTATCAAATGTAAACATTTTTCGTTCTAGGAGTTGCCAACAATTAAAAATCCACAATTGAATTCTTTCTATAATAATTAATTTTCTATTGAAAGATTTCCACGTGAAAAATGAAAATGAAATAAAAAGTTTCAACAAATGAAAAAAAAGATGAATATGACGTCATATTGGCAGTATAACGGAAATTTTCAAACATTTCCCAATAACACAAGGAGTATGCGTATGTATAGGTACAGAAAGCAGGTGAATATGACGTCATTAGAGAATTAAAAAGAAAATGTATATGACGTCATTAAGGAAGTTTAACGGACTTTATCAAATATTTGACAATCATACAAAGAGAATATCAATATGAGTAAGTACAGAAACAAGTGGATATAACGTCGGCAGGTGAATGTAAAATCATATGAATTTGAGGAACGTATTGAATCAAGATTTAAAAAAAAACGATTATGGAAAGATTGGCATATTTTAACATTTTGAATTTCTCCATACAATATGTTTAATTTTGAAATTGCTTTTTCTAAACAAACATTCTTAAAATCCCGGACAATGCCAGGTACTTCAGCTAGTTTTTCATAAAAAATACTTGAGTTTTCATTTCTACACAGTTACAGAACTAAATAAAGTGTACTTTTTGCTATGAATGCGATGAGCTCAATTTTGTTACATATTTAAGAAATACTATCCTTGTTAAAATTTTAGTTAGTTAGGCAACATTTGTTATATCTAATAGAAAAATTGCATATTTTCGTAAGTACTTAAGTCTTAGTTATGTTACATGATGTTAGATTATGTTACATGAGACAAAAAAGGTCATATAAATGTATTTCAGGATTTTTAGCATGAAGTAGAAATTATCTATTTCTGAAATTTGATTATCTGCAAAAATCTGAATGTGCTCGAAATATTTTGGTATTCAAAAGTGCCGTCATAATCAGCAGAAAATGTGCATTTTCATTCCTAAAACACACACCTGACTTATAATGATGCAGTTTCCACTGGCTTCACATTTTGTGTATGCTAAAACTAAGTGTATTTTTTTAATTGTATTTTTAATGCATGAACATGTGATACATAAGTATCCATTGTTCTAAACTGTGATACATAGAAATGAAAAATAAAGATACAATAAAAACTAGAGGGATTTTTTACCTTTGGTTAAAAATATGCTGGTTCTCAAAAGTTTTTTTTTTGTTTACATTGTAGGACCTATGGCCTATTGTTGGTCATATACGATTAAGTGATGTTTCCAAATCCGTTTTCAAATAAAGAAAATTTTTACTACCAGTTCAAACGTGGTAAATGTGCTAAAATCAGTATTACTCAAAATGTCATTTCTTGTCATTCCACAGAATTTCGACAAATTTTACTTATTTATTTTATTATTATTATTATTATTATTATTATTATTATTATTATTATTATTATTACTATTATTATTATCATTGTTATTATTTTGATGGCCACGCCATCTTTTATTTTCCCCATACTTTGTATGTGGAAAGCTATATAGAATTTAAGTTAAAATCTATTTGTAAAAAATCTTTTAACAGGATGTTGAAAACTGCGATTTTTATGTTTTTACAAAATTCAAAGACTTATAAAATCTTTCATATGTTATTTCTTTTAACTAACTGGAATATAACAACAAAACATTGTTCCTATAGAAATATAAGAACAAAAATTTAAGACAGATCTGAAATATACAAACTTTTTCTGTGAGATTACGTAATTGTTTGAAAAATTCAAACTAGTATACTGAATTTTAAACTATTTATTTGAAAGTATTTGAAATAATTAGAAGAAATACAAGTAAAAAGTGAATAGGCGACAGAAAAATTAAGAATAGAAAATGTGGAATAAAAATCAAACGAAAAAGAACTTAAATCCCTTGTGATATCTTGAGAATACTTAAATATTCCAGAATGAGAATACTTAAATATATTCCTCCTTGTATGAGAGCTGTTTCCACTATCGGAAAACCCATCCAAGGAGGACGATGAGACCAAAGGCACCCATTAGTCTTTTCTGGAGACAAGTTCAACTGCTAACCTGAACAGGCCCAGACTTCGAGGCACCCTGATATGATGTTAATTGATTACGTAGGTCTCCCAGATTTGCCTATTGCAACCGTTTTCGTTCCAAACGCGTTTGGCACCGTGATGCAATCTCAAGGATCCAAGAGTGACGGGAACTCGATCAGATAGGAGAAATGTTACGGAGTTCACCCCCCATCCCCCCCCGGAACAGGCGAGAGAGAAATGGAAGGAGAGAAGACCATTCTAGTATTTGGGAGTTCGGAGAGGTCAGAATCCTTCTACCTTTTCCGACCCAAAGAGAAAGAGCGTAGCAGTGTCCTTGTGTGAAGGGAACCAGCAAAAAGAAATTGAAAGCGAGCGCCCTGCTCGTTATTTGTGAGAACATTCACTCTAGAATATAAATGGATCTTTATTAGTAGTTACCTTCATTTCGTCCTATTCTTGATATTGTTATCATACTCACGTAAATTAAAAGTAACCAATAGCTATTATTTTATTGTAGCCTGTAACTCATCAATTTAATAAATTTAGCTGTTTTTATTTGTTGATCGGTGTCCCGCATTTTCCTCGCTACCGTATCTTACTGATCCCGCTCGAAACATGGGGTTATGACACCCTTAACAACTGCAGTAAACAAAAAGAGCCAAGAGCAGTAAAATTAAAAAAACTCATAAAAAAGACAAACAAAATAGTGATACTATATGAGAAAAATAAGATACAAGTGTTTAAAACTAATACAAGAGAAATTTAAGAAGCAGATGATTTTACAAGCATATAGTTTGGACCTGAAAAATTATAGAATGAAATGTTTCGTGTTTCTATGCGGTTATTCATTAACTTATTTCATCTAAAAACGAAAATCTAATTTTAATGGATAAGAGTAAAAGCAAAAGGTTGGCAGCTATGCGTTTTTAACAATTTTAATTGGTCACACGTAATAAAATGTAGTTGATTTATGAAGTACAGAATACTTTTATTCTAAAGGCAAAATGAATAATGTCTAGCAGTTCAGCTGTTCGTTGTTTTTGTATTAAATCGGTTGTTACATAGGTTGAATTCTCATTTTACAAAAAAATATATATTTTTTTAGTTAATTATTTTTATTGATTGAGAATTTGGCGAACTATAACCTCTGATCTAAATTCATTAAAATATTTTCAAATAATAACAGCCTATTTGAAATTATGTAATCCAACATTTTTATGAGGAATTGCAAAATTAACTCAACAGCGACTATAAAAATGAGGTTCATTTTTTTTTGTCATAAAATTTTCTTTAAAAACATCTTATGATAATCCCAAAAAAGTTCAAATATGTGACCATAGTCACAGTCATGGTCACTGAAACTGTCATTCACATAAACTTGTAAGTCAAGAATATGGCATCAATTTTCATATAATACGCTCATACGATAAACTCTCTTTAAGCAAATCAGCGTCGTTGCCTGCAGCAGTTTGTATCATATAGTAGAGATAAGCATATATTATTTAAATGAATGTGCTGAAAATATCCTAATGATTAAATTTTATGATATATGAGAAACATTGTCGTATCTTTTATATAATATAGAGTTCTATCAAGAGATATTATCTACCAGTATACGGGGAAACATACCGATAACATTTGATAAAATTTCATAATCGATATTTCGAGAATTTAAATATAAAGAGTATCGGTTTATATTTGGTAGTCAAATTTGATCCACTGTGTAATCAAAGCTAAAACGGAAAAAATAATTAAAAACGGGTTGGTCTATGCTCTTTTTGGATTATGAAAACAGCGGAGTTTTTTTTTTTTTTTTTTTTTTTTTTTTTAGATACTATTAAATAAAAAATAATGTCAGATAACAGTTCATGGCTCAAATTAGATCTGAAAAAGATATAGTTTTCCTAAATGATTTGAAACTTTCCATTGATTTCGAGAAAAGAAAAAAAAAGGAAAAGAAATCAGTTTTATATTGTATATATTTCCAACATAAACCCAATGAATGCTATATTGGCGCGCTATAGTGCAATATTGGCTTGTCTTTTGTCGACAAGTTTTTTAATTTCAAGAAGCCAAAATTAAAAAGAAAATAAACGGAGAATGATAACTCAAGAAAAGTATTTCCTCTATTGTCGGTTTTCAAGAATATTTCCTCCCAAGAGAACAACTAAAATATGAAGAAAATATTATAACAAACTAACCTCGTTGTTTAAAAATAATGTAAAACATGTTGGTCTGTGCTCTTTTTCAATTATAAAAACGGTGTTTTTATTTTAATTTTATTATTTTAATTTTATTATTATTATTATTATTATTATTATTATTATTATTTATTGGGGGGGGGGGTTAAATGAGAAAAAATGTTAGATAACAATTCACGACTCTAATTAGCTCTGCAAAAGATATAGTTATCCTTAAATGTTTTGAAACTTTCCACTGACTTAAAACAACAGAAAAGAAAAGAAATGAGTTTTATATTGTAAATATTTCCAGAACAATGCCAATAAATACAATTTTGGTGCATCATAGTGCCTATATTGACTTGTTTCTTTCGAAAAGTTTTAAAATTTTAACAACCCGCCAGCCCCCCCCCCCCCCCCCCCAAAAAAAAAAAAAAAAAAAAAAAAAAACAAGAAAAAACAAGGAAACAAAAAAAGAGAGAATGATAATTTCAGGAAAAATATTTCCTCTATTGTCAGTTTTCAAAAATATTTCTTCACAAGAGAACCACTAAACGATGTAAAAAATACTATTACAAAGTAACCTCTTTTTTTAAAAAAAATTAGCAAAAGCGATCTGAAAACATCTCTAAATCAAGATTGCTATTGTCATACATTTCAAATGTTTCCTACTCAATTAGAAACTTTCGCAAAGTATTGCTGTGATACTTTAAACATTTCCAGTGTAATACTAATGAATGCAGTATTGATCATTATTCAGTATTAGTTTGCCTCTTGGCATGTCTTAAAACTTTTCGTAAGCTAAAATGAAAATGAAAATGAAAATAATAAATCGGTCAAGTGCGAGTTCAACTCGCGCTCAAAGGGTTCCGTACATTAAATTTATTAATTACTATTTATTAATTAATAAAGTTCTACTACCCCTAATTTTTTCATAATTTTTCGGAAATAAGAGGGTGGGGGAGGGGGACATATTTCGCCAATATACTTTCGACGATATCTCTGAAAATATAATACCTAAAATTAAAACAAATATATTTTTCAATTCGAACGATACCCTACTCGATATATAAAAATAAAGTTTTTTTTTGAAGTAACTTAATTAATATCTCGAGGAATTACCAATAATTTTTTATTTTTGAAAATCATTATCAAATATCCTTGGATGATTCTGTGTCGATAGATAACTCGAGCGTCTGCAACTTCCCCGCTGACTGCCTGGAAAGCAAAGTTTGTGTGTAACTGAAAAATACGTTTTTCTCAAAAACTATCTTACGTAGGAAGATCGCTATAGCTTTCCTGCAAGGTTTAAATAAACGCCTACTACCCCTAATTTTTTCACAATTTTAGTTTCAGTAGATTCGGAAATAAAGGGGGGGGGGCATATTTTTCCAGTATACTTTCGACGATATCGCTGAAAATGTAATACCTAAATTAAAAACAAATATATTTTTCAGTTCGATGTTACGAGATCTTTCGAACGATACCTTACACGATATATAAAGTTTTTATTTATTTATTTATTTATTTGCAAGTAAACTTAATTAATATCTCGACTAATTACCGATAATTTTCTTCGAAAATCATTATCAAATATCCTTGGATAATTCTGTGCCGATAGATACCTCGAGCGTCCGCAACTTTCCCGCTAACTGCCTGGAAAGCAAAGTTTGTGTGTAACTGAAAAATACGTTTTTCTCAAAAACTATCTTACGTAGGAAGATCGCTATAGCTTTCCTGCAAGGTTTAAATAAACGCCTACTACCCCCAATTTTTTCACAATTTTAGTTTCAGTAGATTCGGAAATAAAGGGGGGGGGGCATATTTTTCCAGTATACTTTCGACGATATCGCTGAAAATGTAATACCTAAATTTAAAACAAATATATTTTTCAGTTCGATGTTACGAGATCTTTCGAACGATACCTTACACGATATATAGTTTTTATTTATTTATTTATTTATTTGCAAGTAAACTTAATTAATATCTCGACTAATTACCGATAATTTTCTTCGAAAATCATTATCAAATATCCTTGGATAATTCTATGCCGATAGATACCTCGAGCGTCCGCAACTTTCCCGCTAACTGCCTGGAAAGCAAAGTTTGGGTGTAACTGAAAAATACGTTTTTCTCAAAAACTATCTTACGTAGGAAGATCGCTATAGCTTTCCTGCAAGGTTTAAATAAACGCCTACTACCCCCAATTTTTTCACAATTTTAGTTTCAGTAGATTCGGAAATAAAGGGGGGGGGGATATTTATATTTTTCCAGTATACTTTCGACGATATCGCTGAAAATATAATACCTAAATTTAAAACAAATATATTTTTCAGTTCGATGTTACGAGATCTTTCGAACGATACCTTACACGATATATAAAAATAAAGTTTTTATTTATTTATTTATTTATTTATTTGCAAGTAAACTTAATTAATATCTCGACTAATTACCGATAATTTTCTTCGGAAATCATTATCAAATATCCTTGGATAATTCTGTGCCGATAGATACCTCGAGCGTCCGCAACTTTCCCGCTAACTGCCCGGAAAGCAAAGTTTGTGTGTAACTGAAAAATACGTTTTTCTCAAAAACTATCTTACCTAGGAAAATTGTTATAGCTTTCCTGCAAGGTTTAAATAAACGCCTACTACCCCAAATTTTTTCACAATTTTAGTTTCAGTAGATTCGGAAATAGAGGGAAGTGGGGGGAGGGGGGGGGGGCATGTTTTTGCAGTGCATCTTAATAAATAAAAGCTTGGATAAGTAAAATAAGTAAAAGCTTTCTTTTACGTATATTATAAAAGCAAAATTTTATTCCAAAATTCTTGTGACATTGTGGCATTTGGGGATAAAAATTATGTGGGATATATAATATCCCAAAATCCTTCAAGGGGTTAAGAAAAGAATTAAATTTGAAAGATTTAATAAATTCGTTCCTTTAAAAAAAAAAAAAAGAAAAAAAAAAGAAAAAGAAAATGAAAAAGAAAAAAAGATAAAGCTTAAAGAGTTATAAATTTTAACATTGTGAAAGGTTTAAAATTGAGTACCATTTTTAAATTTGGTCAGCTTAGTCATAGGGCCAATATCCGTTTTGTAATTTGGGACATCAGTATCCGTAGGCCAAATAACTGAATAGGAAGAATTTCAGTAGGCAAAAACAAAAAATGAGAAAACAAGAGAGAAAAATTCCAGGAAAAGTATTTCTTTTATTGTGGCTTTTCAAGTACACTTCCTGTTTTATATCCAACTGGATTAGAGTGGAGAAAATTCTACTATTACATTCTTAAGAACTAAACCCCGTTGCTAAGAAATTGTAACAAAAGCGATCTCGAAAAATTAACTCTAAATCAAGATCGTGCCTTCAGTTCATCTAACAGTTGTTGCAGAAAGGATAGGTCATATGATTGAAGGAAGTATGAGACCTCCTTTTATTATTAAATTAAGCCTTGACACTTGACTCTCTCTACTGGAGTAATTTCATCAGAGCTATAGTCGAGAGACGTAAGTGTTGGTTTGAGTAATTGGCAGAAATCCTTTTTAATATTAACAAATCTACGTTTAAACTAATAGTTAAGTTAAACTACCCTTTACGGAAATGAAACTGCTAGTGTTTTATTTGTTACACGGATAATTCTCTGTCCGAAGATCATTGTTATTTCCTTATTAACCTTTAAACACAGGAATGTTTTGTAGTAACGTACACTGCAAAAAAAAAAAGGTGTTGATTTTGTGTGGCATCCCAGCTGCCTGTATTATACTGTAAAATTAACAGTAATAAAGAGTAAAATAAGCAGTAATACGCATGCGCGGTAGCGTATTACTGCTTATTTTACTCTTTATTACTGTTAGTTTTACGTTATAATACTGATGCGCAGCAGCGTATTACTACTTATTTTACTGTTTATTACTAAATTTTACGGTATAATACTGGCAGCTGGGATGCCAGCATTATATTGTAAAATCAACACTTTTTTTTTTCCTTGCAGTGTATAAATACGGGTGGCAAACTGTACACTGTAAAAAAAGATCTATTGATTTTGCAGAAAAAAAAAACTGTCAGTCAGGACACGCCAGTAAAAAACTGTTTGTTTTATAGAAATATATATTTATTACAAACTTACGGGTAAAATCTCTTAAAATTACATAAAGTTCGTAGTAATTACAGATTATCTCGTAAAATAAACAGTTATTTACCGTCATCCTGACTGGCAGTTTTTTTCTGTAAATTCAACAGATTTTTTTTTTTTTTTTTTTTTACAGTGTCATGCGTTAAGGCATTTTAAACCCCAAATAATAACTTTCAATGATACCCTTGTTTAATGCAATGTCCAGTAGTAGTATAAAAGTAATAAACATAAAATTGGTAAAAAAAGAAGACTAATATAATTAAAATTAATAAAACACGGGTGTATAGTGACATAAAAACACGGACGGCGTACTCCCTATCCTATATCTTAATGCCTTTTAAGTATCAACTTTTGGTGATATTCTTGTTTAATTCAATGTTTAGTAATAGTATAAAAGTAATAAACATTGAATTTATATAAATATAATTAGGAAAGAAAATGGGATGTATGAGACCTCTTTTTATTAAATTACTGGAGTAATTTCATCAGAACTCTAGTCGAGAGACGTAAGTGTTGGTTTGAGTGATTGGCAGAAATCCTTTTTAATATTAACAAATCTACATTTAAACTAACTGTTAAGTTAAACTATCGTCTGCGGAAATGAAACTGCTAGTGTTTTATTTGTTACACGGATAATTCTCTGGCCGAAGATCATTGTTATTTCCTGATCAACCTTTAAACACAGGAATGTTTTGTAGTAACATAGAAACATGGGTGGCGTACTGTACACTGTAAAAAAGAATCTATTCATTTTACAGAAAAAAAAAACTCAGTAAAAACTGTTTGTTCTATAGAAATAATCTGTATTTATTACAAACTTACGGGTAAAATCTCTTAAAATAGCTTAAAGTTCGCAGTAAATACAGACTATCTCCGTAAAATAAACAGTTATTTACTGCCGTCCTGACTGACAGCTGTTTTCTGTAAAATCAAAACAGCGTATTGCGCCAAGGCATTTCAAAGCCTAAATAACAACTTTTAACACTTGTTTAATGCAATGTAGAATAGTAGTATAAATGTAATAAATTGATGTAAAAAGACTAATTTAATTAGAATTGATGTAACACGGCCGGTTTGTAGTAACATAAAAACAGGACGGCGTACTCTATATACCAACGTTTTTAAAGTATCTAAATATCAACTTTTCATGGTATTCTTCTTTAATTCAATATCTAGTAATAGTATAAAAATAATAAACATCAAATTTATATAAAATATTTAGGAAAAGAAATGGGATGTTTGAGACCTTCTTTTATTAAATTAACCATTGTTTCTTGATTCTTTCCATTGGAGTAATTTTCTCAGTGCTAGTAGAGAGATATAATTATTGGTTTAAGTAATTTAATAGAAGCAGAAATCCTTTTTAATATTAACAAATCTACGCTTAAACTAATTAGTTCAGTTAAAATACTATTTACGGAAGTATAAATGTTAGTGTTCTATTTGTTCCTCGTATAATTATCATGTCGAAAATCATTGTTATTTCCTTAATAATCTTTAAAAACACGAATGTTTCACACTAAAACATAGCATTGACACGGGCGGCATACTTTATATACGCCAAGGCATTTTAAAGATTAAATAACAAGTTTTAATGGTACCCTTGTTTAATGCAATGTCCAGTAGCAGTCATCGAAATAGAATGCGGGGATTACAAATTTGGGTATTTTTCCATTATCCCGTCGTCCACTTTTCATGACAAAAAACTATCGTCAAACTATCGATTTAACGCCAAAAATGCAATCCCATTAAATTGACGTCAGAAGCATTTCACGGGTTTGTTATGTCATCAAGTGGTTTTTAATTCGCCATTTACCTGTATTTTGCATTATGTTTTACTGATTTATTAGTTACTAGCAAGCTACGCCCGCTACGCTGGTCAATTTCTCTTAACGAACCTTTAATCAAACAAAATATTGACATTTCATAATTCAATTTTATATTTTAACAGAATAATAAGGATACTATAATTTGTGACTCGTGCTATAGCCAATATACACGTCAGGACACGTCGCCCTTATCATTATCTTTTTACGCGTGAAGGTTTCGCTATGGTACTCTATGGTGAAATTTGGTAATTTTAGAAATTCAATAGTTGAAAAATCGCAGAATCATTAGATCATTTTTATTTAGAATTTGTTCTTAGAGCGCATTTAGATCTTATAAATAACAATCATGCCGAACTTCAAGTTTCTAGCTCCTTCAACATCGCAAAAATCGCAATTTTAGAACGTTTTTCGCTTCTGCACCCCCCTCGGGGTAGTGGCACCGACATAAAATATAGCCTATGTTGGAGCAGGGATTGTCACCATCCATTTGCCACCATCACTTTTGAAATCGCTTTAGTAGTTCCAGAGATTCCATAGAAATTGTAATTTAGAATGTTTTTAGAAAATTTTTTGCTTATTTCAGCCTTTTAAATTTCGAATGTTTTTATAATTTGTTCTTAGAGAGCATTTACATGTTATAAGTAACTACCATACCTTCTATCTCCTTCAGTATACAAAAAATCGAAATTTTGGAACGTTTTTCACTCCTGCACCCCCCTGGGGGTGGTGGCACCGACATAAAATATAGCCTATGTTGGAGCAGGGATTGTCACCATTAATTTGCCACCATCACTTTTAAAATCGCTTCGGTGGTTCCAGAGATTACCCTCTACAAACAAACAAACAAACAAACAAACAATCTTTACTACTTTATATATTAGTATAGATAAGGGGGAATTAGCCCCTTGTTCCCCCCTTCATACTTAACCAATCAATCCCGAAAACTAATCAGGGATGCGCCTTAACACAGTGAACCTATAAATGAAATTTGAAGGAAATGGGATAATTCTGCATGAAAAACCCATTTACATAAATTAAGGGGGGTATTAGCCCCCGTTCCCCCCCTTTATACTTAATCAATCAATCCCGAAAACTAATCAGGGAAGCGTCTTAACCCAATGAACCTATAAACAAATTTTGAAGCAAATAGAATAATTCTGCATGAAAAACCCATTTATATAAATTAAGGGGGGATTATCCCCCCGTTCCCCCCCCCTTTATACTTAACCAATCAATCCCGAAAACTAATCAGGGAAGCGCCTTAACACAGTGAACCTATAAACAAAATTTGAAGGAAAACGGAATAATTCTGCATGAAAAACCCATTTAAATAAATTAAGGGGGGGATTATCCCCCCGTTCCCCCCTTTATACTTAACCAATCAATCCCGAAAAGTAATCCGGGAAGCGTCTTAACCCAATGAACCTATAAACAAAATTTGAAGGAAAACGGAATAATTCTGCATGAAAAACCCATTTATATAAATTAAGGGGGGGGGGGGTTAGCCCTCCGATCCCCCCCCCCTTTACACCTAACTAATCAATCCCGAAAACTAATCAGGGAAGCGCCTTAACTCAGTGAACCTATAAACAAAATTTGAAGGAAAACGGAATAATTCTGCATGAAAAACCCATTAATATAAATTAAGGGGGGGATTAGCCCCCCCCCCCTCGTTCCCCCCTTTATACTCAGCCAATCAATCCCGAAAATTATCATGCAAGCGCCTTAACACAGTGAACCTATAAACAAAATTTGAAGGAAAACGGAATAATTCTGCATGAAAAACCCATTTATATAAATTAAGGGGGGGATTAGCCCCCCGTTCCCCCCTTTATACTTAACCAATCAATCCCGAAAAGTAATCAGGGAAGCGTCTTAACCCAATGAACCTATAAACAAAATTTGAAGGAAAACGGAATAATTCTGCATGAAAAACCCATTTATATAAATTAAGGGGGGGATTCCCCCCCGATCCCCCCCCCGATCCCCCCCCCCTTTATCAAACCCGTAAACTAATCAGGGAAGCGCCTTAACTCAGTGAACCTATAAACAAAATTTGAAGGGCAACGGAATAATTCTGCATGAAAAACCCATTTATATAAATTAAGGGGGGGGGAATTAGCCCCCCGATCCCCCCCCCTTATATTAACTAATCAATCCCGAAAACTAATCAGGGAAGCACCTTAACACAGTGAACCTATAAACAAAATTTGAAGGAAAACGGAATAATTCTGCATGAAAAACCCATTTATACAAATTAAGGGGGGGGGGAATTAGCCCCTTGTTCCCCCCCTTTATACTTAACCAATCAATCCCGAAAAGTAATCAGGGAAGCGTCTTAACCCAATGAACCTATAAACAAAATTTGAAGGAAAACGGAATAATTCTGCATGAAAAACCCATTTATATAAATTAAGGGGGGGATTAGCCCCCCCGATCCCCCCCTTTATACTTAACTAATCAAACCCGTAAACTAATCAGGGAAGCGCCTTAACTCAGTGAACCTATAAACAAAATTTGAAGGGCAACGGAATAATTCTGCATGAAAAACCCATTTATATAAATTAAGGGGGGGAGGGAATTAGACCCTTGTTTCCCCCCCCCCTTTATACTTGACCAATCAATCCCGAAAACTAATCAGGGAAGCGCCTTAACTTAGTGAACCTATAAACAAAATTTGAAGGAAAACGGATATTTCTATGAAGAGTTATCGCATTACGTACGTACATAGATACATACAGAACCGGCTGCCAAGCTCTCAGGGCTTGACAGCCAGTGTGATAACTGAAAAATCGCAATTTTAGAACGTTTTTTGCTCCTGCACCCCCTGGGGTTAGTGGCACCGACATAAAATATAGCCTATGTTGGAGCAGGGCTTGTCACCATCAATTTGCCACCATCACTTTTGAAATCGGTTCGGTAGTTCCAGAGATTACCCCCTACAAACAAACAAACAAGAATTACTCCTTTATAATATTAGTATAGATTTCGTTAACTAGGACTTCCCTCAAAGGGATTAGTCTGAGTGATATTGCCGAGAACATAGGGTTAACAATTACAATATAAAGAAAAAGAGCAAATTAAATGATAGAATTACAAAATATCATATATAAATTCATATACACTGTTAAAAAAATAGAAAAGAAGTACCGTTCATCAGATGTGTTGTCAATTTTTTTTAACATGTGGCAAAGAATCTCATTTTCTTAAGCGCGTATTGCGCAAAACTTTAAAAAAAAAAAAAAAAAAAAAAAAAAAAAAACCCGCCGGATCTTTTAAAACGCCAAGCTTTTTAAAGTTACGTAACTGGATTTGCAGCCAATAGATTATTCTATCAAGCGTGGCTTAACGCAAATTTAATTTTATTGTTGCACCTTTTTTTGTGTGTGAATTTAAAATTTTTCTTTCTTGATTATATATCTATTATATGTATAACTGTTTATAGAAACTCTTACACTTCAAACCACATTGATAGCATGCTTTGCTACAAACCAGATTGCAAAACTATTGTCTAAATTACTATTAAAGTATACAAAAAATCTTTCGATGACTTCCGTAAACTAACTTTTACATTAAATCTCCATATCGGCAAAATCGAAAAATTATATATATTTCAAAGTTAAGCTTAACAGATACTTCTTGATTATTCTCTAGGAGGCTCTGCCCCCTGCGCCTTTACTGCGCCAATCCGCAGACTTTTGTTTGCCTGTCTGTCTCTCCACAATCTGTCTGTTTCCCTATCCGTTCTTCTGCCCGTCTCTCTAACCGATTGTCTATCTCTCTACACGTCTCTCTACCTGTCTCTTATTTCTCTACCGGTCTCTCTACCCGCCAGTCTATTTCTCTAACCGTCTGTCTATCCGTCTAACTACTTGTATGTCTAGCCGTGTCTCTATCCACTTCTCTACACATTTGTCTATCTGTCTCACAATTTGTCTATCTGTCTCTCTACCCGTCTGGTTATACGCCTCTCTACCCATCTTCTTACCCATCTCCGTACCCATCTACTGTCTCTCTACTCGTCTGTATACCCGTCTCACTATCCGTCTGTTTTTGTTCCCGACTCGCTACCAATCTCATTACCCGTCAGTCAACTCGTCTCTGTACTCATCTCTGTACTCGTCTCTTTACCTACCACGCTACGCGTCTCGCAACCTTTCTCGCTACATTCCTGTCTACTGGTGTTGCTACCCGTCTCGTGACCCATCTCGATACCCCTGTGTCAACCCTCTTTTTACCTTTCTCTCTAGCCGTCTGTCTATTTGTTTCGCTAGCCGTCAGCCTACCTATGTCGCTACTCGTCTTTCTACCCGTCTCACAGTGGGGCAAGAAGCCTTCAAATCTGGCAAAAAATCGAAAAAATGAAATTCTATTTTGAACGACCGACATACGTCACTTTAATAGAGCAGATGTCAGTAAACATCTGCCTAGTATTCAAAACTGTGCAAAGTTACCTTGGTCGTCATTAAAGAAGGAAGTTGAACTGCATATCGCACGATGAGAATAAATGAAAAAAAAAAATGATAAATTTGTTTCAACTTTCTTTTGTTAATTACGCTGTAATAATTTTAAAATAAAAGTTTTTGACTATGGAACCTTCAACTTCAGGTATGTAACAAAAATACATTTACTTTTAATTTGTTTTTAATATGATTTTTATAGATAAAGTGACGCTTAAAATATGTAGTAGTGAAATTTATTAAAAATTTTAACAGTGTTTACAAACATTGAAGGTTTTAGTTATGAATTAAAGCAAATTAAGTGTCAACTATAATTTTTTTTACTAGGTTGGAGTTTTAGGATGGTAAATATTTCAGAAAATTTTGCTCCTTTTTGCTCCTTTTTTAATTGTATGGTCATTGTTATAATCATCCTCAATTTTTAGTTAATGTACGTACATAAACATTTTGACAACATGATTACATTTTTTTTTTTTTTTTAGGGACGAATTTAAATACATTATATATTACCAGAAGAGAACTTCTGAATATCATGAAACGCTCGAAAGACAAAAATTTTGAAAAGCAACATGATTTTTTGGTAAAAGAGCTCCAGAATCGGACAAACTGCGAACGTAGTAGTTCTATAGACATAAAAAAGAAGCTAAATTGTTTTAAATTTCAATATAAATTCCGATGGTCGAAAGCCTGTCGAGACAAGGAAAAGTTTTTTAGAATTAATAAGGAGTGGCTTGACAAATCGCTTTCATTTCCTCGATTTGAAAAACAAACAGAAGTGGCATCGAAAAGCAAACGTGGCCGGCCTCATATTCCGTTTGAAAGGTGTTCGGAACGATCAAAAAGATTAAGAGCAAAACGATTACGTGATTGTAGTTCTACATCTTCGTTAGTGTACGCGACATGTATGAGTTTAAGATCTGAAGGACAGATTCAGGCCTCAAAAGTTTTAAAAAATATAACTACAAGTCCAAAGCGAGCTATCAAATATCAAAATGCTTATACAAAATCTGTAAAATCACAACAACAGCTTTTGTCAGGAGAAGATGCTCTGGCTGTATTAATAGACGCAAAATAAACTCGCGAACAGTATAATGTCATAAGAAGAAGTGCCCCAGAAAAATTTCCTTCTTACAAAACTGTGCAAGAGGCAAAAAAAGAATGTTATCCTGAAAACATCACAGTAACAGAAATTAGTGCATCAGTTACATTACAGTTTTTACATTACATCTCTTCTAGATCATACTTCAGAACGCTTGTTACAAATACTTGAACCTATTATCGAATCACTTGAAAATGAAGAATTAAAGCAGTTATGGTTTATATCAAAGTGGGGTTTTGATGGGTCTTCAGGACATAGCTCATACAAACAAGCTTTCTGTGACTCGGAAGCCAGTGATTCAGCTGTGTTTATTACGTCTCTAGTTCCACTTCGAATTATATCTGAAAAAAGAGTTATATGGGAAAACCCGCGACCTGCGTCAACTAGATATTGCAGGCCTATTAAAATAGAATTCGTGAAGGAATCTAACAAATTGTGCGTTGCGGAAAAAAATAAAATGGATGAACAAATAAAAAATATTAAAGGTAGTGATGTAGCAATTACATCAAGAAAAGTTAAAATAAATCACAAGTTAATTTTTTTTATGGTAGACGGTAAAGTTTGTAATGCTCTAACAGAAACAAGTTCAACTATGACATGCTTCATATGTGGCGCAACGTCAAAACAATTTAATGAAATTGATAAAATGATATCCAGAGATATAAAAACTGAAAATTTAGAATTCGGCCTATCAGTGCTCCATGGATGGATACGTATATTCGAATGTCTTTTGCACATGTCTTATAAGCTACCTGTTAAAAAATGGCAAGTTCGTGAAAAAAGAGAAAAAGAAATCGTAGCTCAAAATAAAATTCGAATTCAAAAAGAATTTAGAAGCCGATGTGGTTTAATTGTGGACAAACCTAAGCCAGGGTTCGGTAACTCAAACGATGGCAACACTGCCAGGCGATTTTTTCAGAATCCAGAACTTTCTGCTCAGATCACAGGAATTGATGTAGATTTGATAAAAAAACTACATATTATCTTGATAGTAGTATCCAGTACATATGAGATACATGTAGAAAACTATCGTGTATTTGCGCATGATACAGCCAGATATTTTGTCTTGAAGTATTCATGGTACAACATGCCCCCGACATTACACAAGTATTTGATTCACGGACCAGAAATTATAAGTTCGGCTCTGTTGCCCATAGGACAGATGACTGAGGAAGCACAAGAAGCCAGAAATAAAGACTTTAAAAGATACAGAGAGTACTATTCGAGAAAGTGCAGCCGAGAAAAAACTAACAGAGATATTTTCAATTTTTTACTCCTAAGTTCGGATCCAGTGATCTCTAGCAAACAAATGAAAAGAAAGAAAAAGTTAGAACATTTGCCACAAGAAGCCCTACATTTGTTAAAAACTCCATCTCCCAACGTATCTGGTGATCAGGATAGTGACAGTGATGATGACTCAGATGATAGTATAGATTAAATATTCTAAAATTTTGAAAACACACTATAAAATTAATACTAACGACGTATTTCAAAGGAATGAACGCTTCTTCCTCAGACTAAGACAGCAGAAAGAGTTTTGCTTTTGCTGTCTTGATAGTAGTACATACATTTTGCCTGAGAAAGAGTGATTCACTCCTTGAAAACGAGTCGCTGATATTCACTTTAAGGTGTGCTTCAGAATCATTAAAATTATTAATTGTGTTTGCAACACCATTATTTTTTTTTTGCATTTTTAATTTGATATTATGGTTTTTTTTTTATAAATATTTATTTTGTTTAAAACTATCTCAATTTCTTGTTTTTATTTTATTTTTGTACATAAAATATTTGAAAAATCTTTGTAAATTAATTAATAAATTACTCTATAGCTTATGTAAAAGTTTCAAGTTTTACTATGTAAAGTCTATAAAATAATGCGTGATGTGCTTTTTTTGTTCAAAGTAAATTCTATTTATTGCCAACTTTGGAGGCTTCCTGCCCCACTGTGCGTCTGTCTACCCGTTTGTTTACTCGTCTTTCTACCTCTCTTCCCAATATTTAAAAAATTCATTTAATATACAGAAGCCGTTTATCAGTTATTAAATGCAAACAGAAGTAATTTATCTAATAAGTGTAATCAGACGCAATTTTTTTTAAAATACATACATAAACCAGAATAATAATTCATCAGTTTTGTGTTCATAGTTGTTTATATCATTTGACAGTAAATCTCAACTTCTTAAACCTGAATTGCCTCAAGCTTTTTAAAAAAACCACAAGGTCTGTATAACTGCAAAGTACCCTGAGGGCTATATTAGCTACATGTTATTAAGTTAAGTGAAAGTTTCGTTATCGCGTTTGCAGCCAATTGTTTATGTCAGAAAGCGTGGCTTAACGCCATTTTAAATTCGTTACTGAAACTTTTTTTTCGGGGGGGGGGGGGGGGTAGGGGGTAGGGGGGAAGGGTTTCAAATATATACATTTAAATTAAAATTTTTGCCTCCATGCCATTAGTGTTGTTAGTATTATTAACTAATACCTTGTACACCGAGCTTCACTTGAAACAAATGTAAAAGACTTCTTCTACAGTTTTTTTTAGGAGAAACTTTCGTAATCGGGCCCAAAGCCAATCGGAGCATTTAATATCATTATTGTAACTCTTATAGAGTTAAAAAAATATTGTTGCTAGCTTTACTCTTGTTTGAGAACCGCCTTGCCTGTGTATCTGAATGGGAAAAAGTTTCGTATCCTATGTCGGTTGGCGAAAAAAATTTTAAATGGTGCCAAAAGGTAGTTTTAGTATCTTACAAAATTTTTCAACAGAGCGGTAAAACATGTTTTTCAAATATTTACAAACATACGTTTATTAAAGCATGTTTTTGCACCATCTTAAAAATTTAAGCACGATGCTAAAATAAAATTTTATCGCCATATTCGATATTTTAATAAGTAATGAAAATACATAAACAAACTTATTTAACAAACCTAAGAGGCATTTTTGTGATAAATAATTGTTATTGTCAGGGGGGTAAATTGTAAACAATTAATAAATGGCTAGTAAATAATAAATAGCATTTAAAATCTAAAAATGGAGAAGTGGTCCATATAAAAATGCAAAACATAACATTATACGCTCTATATATGTAAATCTATATGTTTAAAACGCTAAGCGTTTTGTTTCGACAATCCGTGAGAACAAACTACTACATCAAATTACATCATTCTTTTTTAAATGAAAGATATTTGGTCACAGATTTGTTATCGTACATTCGTTTGTTCGAAAATTTAATTAATTAGCCGTAATTTTAAATTAAAATTTTACTTCTGCTTATGACGTCTTAAAGTCGGCAATCTGATTAACGCCCACTGTTGCGATGTACAGAGTTTATTTTCTGAACTCAATGGTTGCGAGCATAAAAAATAAATATTAAATATTTAAAACACGTGACTTTTAGGCCGAATTTTTTAATTTGTAAGTTAAAATATAGTTAAAATGTTTAAGTATTTCGGTAAAAATATTTATTCGTGTTTTTATAAGCAAATAAAAATTCATATTTACTGTGACGTCACGGAAATATTGTCCATTGGGTTCATTTTATCATTAAGCATTATAACTTTGTTGATGCCATTTTTTTCATTACAATTAAATGCAAAATATATTTTTATTTGTATGCATGGTGCTTAAGCATAAATGTACGTGTGAAAAGTTTGTACTTGTGAAAATGACGTTATGCTTAGCTTGAAATGCATTTTAACATTGATAAAACTAAAAAGAAAAATTTATATGATTGTGTCAACATGGCGTAATATTAACTGATATTTCAATTTTTAATTTTAAAGATTAGAACTGGAGCCTTTATTGGTTGCTTCATCTTGATTGCATACCTTGATTACATGTTACCAATTACTTTTTTTAAATTATATGATTAAGTTATTGGAATTATAGGATCTAAATTATTAAGATTTCCTTTTTTAATAAAAAAATTCACAAAAGTAAAGAATTTCAGAAAAAAAAACTTGAAATAATGATTGTATTTTTAGATAGAATAAACAATGTAAGGCTAATATTTTATAGGAATTATTTTGGTAGGTTTGTTATAAGTTCATTTAACAGTTCCTTATTAGCGGAAAAGTCTTATTTCTTTCACTGTGAATTTTTCTTTCGATGTCAAAAAATGGTAGTCTACTTTTGGATGCCAACCAAAACACAGTGGCAATATTTAGAAATGTATAACGGTTGTGACAACAAACGGCATTATCGCTTTAGCTTTCATCGCGCTTACATCACTTCTAAATACTAAAAATTTATTTTTTTTACTACATTTTACAATTTTAATTCTTACATTCTCAATTAGAAAAAGAAATTAGTATTCGATTGAAATTAATTTGAAATCTGCCGCTTAATTTAACGACTTTTTAAATAATTTTCAAGCATGAAATATTTTTCAATTCTATCTCAACAATGACCATCCGTTTGTTTTAATAATGTAAAATAGCCCCTTGGAAAGTTGCAAAAATTGAAAATAGGTATCCCTAACCTTCATGAAAAGTGAAAAAAAATAATAAAAACCTGATAAATCATAAGATCAGATTATCCATAAGATAGAGTATTTTGGCGCTAATATAAAATCTGTCAAAAGAAAAAAAAACTATTTTTTGTTTATGATTAACATAAAATTGATATGTTGAATTCGTTGATGTATATGTTGAATCAGAATATGCTAGGAACTGTAATTTATTATTTTTTTAAAGATCCATTGGATATTTAACTGTATAAGAGACCGACTGTGATGGAAAAGGAATAATCATCCTGATTATGTAAAGGGAGAGAAGAAAGCATACAAATAAATTACAATTGAAAACATTAAAATTCTCTCTCATCTGCATATTAATTTATTATTTTTAACAAAAATTCTTCATTTTTACATAAAAATAGATTAGCTTAAAACAATGGATGCGGTTTAGAAGATATGGATTTGAAACGAACAATGATTAAAGAGGACATTTTAAAACTTTTAATTTAAACATTTTAAAACCTTTTTTAACGTCGAATTTGAATTTCAACGGTGCCTTTGGGCAGATGTAATACATATGCGCATAGGAGCTCATTCGATTGCATTATCATAGGGGAAGGGGGGTGCTTATACTATGTTCTTTTATTTACTGAATATGAGATGAAAGTAGGAAATTTGTATGATATTTTATGATAGGACTATTTGTATAATACTTTATAGGTCCATGACTTTTTTTTTGTCGTGGGGAATATGGTGGTAATGTCAAACTGATTTGTATTACACATTTGTTTACGGAGTGTTCGTTTGGAGTTTGCATCGGAAATAGCATTTCACTGGGGGGGGGGGGGATTTTATAAAATAAAATATTTGAAAGACTGTTTCATACGAAGCCCTACTTAAATAATAAAGAAGCTTATTTTACTGATATTGTTATAGTATTTTTTCCGTCACGTTTTGACGGGTTCCATCTAGTCTTTTTTTATTTTTTAATATTTCCGAAGGCACCGATAAAAAGGTAAAAATCTCTTTTCCAAATGCCAAATAGAAAATATACAAAATAGAATGCCAAATATACAAAATAGAAAATTATCTGCAAAAAAATATATTTACATAATAGTACATCTGCAAAAATATAAGATTTAGAAAAAGTAAGCCAAATCCTGCAGATCCCAACAATCACATCGAAAAACTTATCACCAAACAAGTTGGAAATTGTACGTCAAACGTTACAAACGAGGTGCGTTCGTACGCACGTTTTAGAATTAAATTCATGATATCCCGTGCGTAAAACGGGTTAAACAGCTAGTTAAGTATATATTTTATGACACTGTTCATACAAATATCTTAACTAGTTATATAAATATTCAGATATATATGTATCAGCTAGTTATATAAATATTCAGATCTTGATGATTTTTAATTCTGTGAAATGAATTATATCATCTGCAGATTAATTTCTGTATTAAAATAAGTATCTCGCTCGCTTGACGATTAAACTTCGGAAGCTCCTATAACAAAAAAGCACCGATTTAAAAAAAAAATTCAAATTCCTTAATAAATATTTTTATTAATATCTCCTAAAGTTTTGATTCGATTTTAATAAAATTTGAAATGTCTCGACAAAATTCTGCAAAGATAATATATTTTAAATTGCAAACCATTTGGTTGGTAAGTTTTTGCGTTGTTATATGCGGACAGACAGACAGACAGACGGACGGACCAAACGACGACTATAGGTGCTACGTATTTATATAATTACGAACGCACCTAAAAAGAACTCGCCAAATCTTACGGCACAGGAGATGGATTTTTCCCTCTGAATGCAGAATATTAGTTTTTTTTTCGGTACTTTTCGGTTAGCCGGGCGCCAGTGATATATATACATGTATATACTCAAACACACACATATATATATACACATATCTACATATACGTATGTATACATACACACATATATGCATATATGTATGTATATATATATATATATATATATGTGTGTGTGTATATACATATGTGTTTATATACGTAAATATATCACTGGCGCCCGGCTAACCGAAAAGTACCTTTTTTTCTTGTACGATGGGTGATTACAATATAATTGTTTCATTACACATACTACATACCGTTTGATATATTGGTACTTTTATGTTATCCTGGCGCAGTTGATAAATCGCCAATAAGCGTTCATATTGAATTCATTTCATTTAAATATAAACCTTTCACGCATTTAATTTAAAATACATGCCTTTCATTAATCCCATTTAAAATGCTAAAAAGAGAAAAAAAAAAGAAATAATGCCATAAATCAAAACCTTTTATTTAAACATCAAAGAATTTTTTTTTTTTTAATTTACACACGCGAAATAAAAAAACCTGCTATAGCTGAGATTTGCGCCAAATCTCTAATACCAAGTCTACCAAGTTATTGCGGGGTTTTTCTTTCAAACAGAAAAAAATACAGATTAATTTTCGATTTCTACTAAATTGAAATATATTTTATTGTGGTGAATATTAGTGCGTGCATATTTTTTTGCTCAATGTACTCCATGAACTTTCCAATTCCGATTGTCTACGAAAATCTCCCGCCGTGAAAATGACGTACGCACAAAATTTTCGTGATGTATGTACTTTAATTGTGCTTTTTTATCTATTTTTTTAACATAATTTCCAAACGGTTTGACATTTATTCTTGGTAATAAATAGACGTCGTTGTCACCTTTATAGGTACCTGCTGTAAAAATTTGAACGAAATCCGTTAAATATTTTTTGAGTTATGCTTGACGAAAGGTTTTAATATCCATCGTAGCTATATATGGGGCAAAGTAATACTGCGCTGTGTATGAGTCTTCGTTGCACTCAGACAATTAAAATAAAAATTGTGCCTTTAAACGGTGGGGCCTTGATATTAAAAGAAAAAAAAGCATTGAAAAAATGTTGCAATGCATAGTTACATGCAATAGATCAGTTTCAGCTGACGTCACAAACATTTATTCATTAGCCAAGAGGCATAAGTAAGAAAAATTATGTAAATAACAAAATATCCAAGATTATATTTTTCTGCTTTCATTAACATATTGTAATTTCTTTTGTTTAAATTTACTGATTGTTGGCACTTTGGAGAGCGTTGGCTTTTCCGAATTCCTTGTATTTTATTTATTTATTTTGTTATTCCAATGGCAACATTCTTCCATTTGTTTATTTAGCGTTACAAATGATGCATATGCATGAACGTATACAGGGCATACAATATTATATTAAATAAATATGCAGTTAAGATACTATCCTGCGCTAAAACCTGTTAAGATGGGATCGCAAAAGACCTGGGAATATTTTCGTTATAAACAAGTTCCGTTTTCACAGGTTTTACAGCATTAATGAAAATAATCAAAGAATTCATGGTCAAATTATAAGAAAAATACAAAATTTAGTGAAAATGTTTCTGCATAAGACCATATAACCTTCTTACAATAAGATCTTGCAAATCTCTTCACAATGAACAGTTTAATGTTTGCTGAAGAATAATTATTATGCCATTCAACACTATAAAGGAAATCGGAGCCATTCACTTTCGAAGACAAATTTATTGCATGCTAATGTATGTATCATAATATAATCTAAACTTCCACTATACGATCTTAGGGTTGAGGAACGTCTTGTACTGAAAAATCGAACATTCGATATCTGCATCTGATGAACACGTCACGAACGTTAATGGGTTATTGAATTGTTCTCGTGATTCATCTGAATTGAAAGTAACACAAGAGAAAAAAATGTCATTCATTGCGCATCACTTATAGCGCTTTTTCCTATATCGGCATTTCAATGAATATATTTTCATTGTATGCCAATATCTCATTAACGTTGAGTAAAGTTAGTAGATAACAGCATTATATTTTCAAAATGAAAATATACCGGTTTTGTTTTGTGTAGCACTGTGCAAAATCAATACTGGGATATCTAGTGTACACTAGGGCTGCCACAGGCGACTAATTTTATATTATATCAACACCAATATCTAAAAATAAATAAATTTTGTAGTATATTTCTCTTGCACATGGTGTCAGAGTTCGTATAAAAGACTTTTTGCTTTGAGAAAGTGGCACAAGATAGAATTAGAAAAAAGTCACCAGTGGCAGCCCTGTATACTCAGCCAATAAATAAATTAGTAATGAACATATTATACTCTTTAAATACTAAACTGTGATAGAGAGATGCAAGAGGTATGATTTGATTAGGGATTGTGGCTTCTATAATTCTCATGTATAAAATAAGCATAAGGGATCATATTAATATCGAAACAAAAATATTTAAATTTTCATTAGCAGCTCCCAAATTTGACACAAAACTTTGATTCTGGGGTAAATTTGAAGTTCAGATGATAAATTTTTAAATCACTTGGTAAAGGAGTTTAGGAATTACACAGATGTGGAAATTTGAGACCCGACTTTTAAATTAATTTTTAATATTTTCTCCTTATCTAAACAAAATAAAACTTTTACATTTTCAATTACACTGTTAAAAATTTTGTGCGGGTTTGAACTAATTTTTGATTCTGCAGTAGTTGCAAACACTAAGATGGCGAAATTTCATTCCAGCATTTGAAGTTATGGTTCAACAAGAGCTGCAAATGTTGAGACGAGATTTCACCATATAATGGTTACAGCTGCTGTAGCAACAAAAGTTGGTTCAAACCAGTAAAAAAGTTTTAACAGCGTAGCAAAACCCAAATTTTACACAGTACTGTGATTTTAGGGTAAATTTTAAGTTCAAATGTAAAATTTTAATTTATTTTCTGAAGAAATTTATGAATTACATAAATGTGATTATAGATGTGTGCTAATATACTTAATTTTACTGTTGATTTTTTATAAATAATAAAGTTAGTTTAATGATTACTTACATTGTACTTTCTTCCATGTTATCTTTGGTTGTGGGACACCAGTAGCTGAGCAGTCTATTCTCAACTCACTACCGAACACAGCTTCGGAATCTTCTGGCAGTATTGACCATTCCGGAGATTCTAGAAAACAACAAAGAAATAAAATTAGAGAAATCGACAAAATTTACCTTTTTTTCCTGGAAATTAATTTGTTTTAAATTAATTATTTATTGTTTGTGTCTCTAATTTATTGTTTGTTGGATAAATGTATCAGTACTAATTTTGATACACAATTGAGGGAAATAAAAATACCCGTACAGCACTGACGCCACTGCGTCATCACAATGTGACTTTACGAGTTGCAGTGTCATTGCTTGATAAGGATGGGATGTTACAGTGACATGACTGCGACGTCGTTTTGTTCATTATTAATCCAAGTAGTGACATCTGTCAAAAACACATATTACATGCAATTGAATTTTACATACTGCTGAGAGGAGAGATTTTGGTAGAAATTATTTCCGGGAACTATACATTTTAATTTAACACTAATTAAGTTAAGTTTTCTTGGTATAAATGAAAAGTTTTAGTAAAAACAGAATAAAATACCAATATTCTAAATAAATGAAGTGATTTCTGTGGAAATTTTTAAAAATTTCTTTTCAAATGTATAAAATTATATAGAAATGCAATTTAAGCAAATTACGTACATTTTATGCCTTTCACATTTTTGGTTGCATATGTCGCGTCGAGCGTATATTTGTCACTAATGTCTCACAGTCATATTCACGCCGTTTTGTTCTGCCAAAGCAACTCCAGAGCATGATTAATCCTTTCCAGAGCAGTAAGGAGTATTTATCCCAATTAATTTTAATCTCCGAATACCAAATTTGTACCAGACTTTTTGAATGAAATTTTGCTTTTATAATGTAAGTAACGAAAAGCATTTAATTACATTCAAATCAAATTGTTCTTTCTGGTGCCATTCAATCAGTTCAGTATTCTAGCAACAGAGTTGGTTTTCCTTAGAATGGGGTAAAACAAGGACCATGTCCCTGATCACGAAATTTTGCATGAAATAATTGTAAAGCAGAGAGGTTAAATCTGTTTTAACCTTGTACTAATTATACTCCTTTTATTTTAATTTCAAAGTTGGATAAGATTAAAAAGAAACAAGAACGAAAAATCATGCGTTAAACATAGATTATGTAACACATTCCAAAATAATTTTACAAATCATTACCGTTTAATAAGGTGAAAGATGATATTATCTAAGTAAACAATTTGGAAAACGCATAACACATTTAAAATCATAACACCTAATTTCAGGAAATACCAACAATATTCGGAAAAATATATGAATTATTTTGTGTATTCCTGTATATGATCCATAAATTTGTATATATACTACATAGAATGCTAAATTTTAGCTAAATTGAGAAACGCGTAGTACGGTTTAAAATTCTTCTGGAATTTCCGTCAATAAACGGAAATGTACTCGAGAACTTTTGTGCTGCCTTGTATAGGATATATAGAATTTATACATACCAAGTAATAAATAAAAAAATCAGTTAAACTTAAAAACGCGTTCAATAACTGAAAAAGTACTTCCAGCAATTATTGTTAACAGAGAGTATCGAATTATTTTGTGTGTTCCTGTAAATGAACGATGAATGCTATGCACACAATATTCTATAGTAAGCCTCTCTTGTTATGCACCTTATTGATATATATTAGTGATATATTTAAAGCACCTTAGTGATATATTTCAATATGTTTGAAATCGTGAAACATTACTAAAATAAACCGCAAACGATTTTTCTCCATAGACCATAATGTAAGAGAATTGTTTTGATTGTCACTGTAAAGGAACTATAAGTCCTATGCACACCATCTTCCATAGTAAGCTTTTTGTAGTGCGCCTAAGTGATAATATCAAATTCAGTGTGGTTGAAATTGTGTAACATCATTAAAATAAACCGCAAATAATATTTTCCCATAGATCATAATGTAAAATAAATTTTTGAGTGTCTCTGTAAAAAAACTATAAGTGCTATACACTTCATTTTCAATACCGAACATGCCATAGTAATCCTCAATAACATATATCAATTGCAAGTCTTTCCGAATATAGTTACCTGAGTTAGGGCACGGACAGACAGATAGACAAACCGAATTCATAAACACTTTTCAACTTTGTTGGAAAGTTAAAAAATACATTTATCTAAAAAATCTATTTAAATATCCATATAGTACACTATAAAAAAAAAGACAAATGTGTCTTAATCTGAGAAAATATAATATAACAACGGACGAAACTATAAAATAACGTCTTCCGAGTTACCCACAATTCCGAAAAGCGTTCCTTTATCATTAGAAATCTTAAAAACCAATATATTTTCAAGATTTAAAGAAGCTTTTATAAAAAGAAAGTTTCTTTTGCTGCCATTGATTTTCGGAAACGTTTCCGAGTAGTTTTTATACTGCATTAATCAGTTTTCTACGACCGGAATATCGATGTTTAAGATGCTATTTATTCTCAATTAAACATTTTCAGCTGCGTAATTGAATGTATACATGCACAAGTAACAAAATAATACTAATTTTAATGTTAATGTCAAAGCTGTTAATTTATCATGCTTATGTCCGTAAAACGTATTTGTTGAACATGAAAATTTTTATTTGAGAATGGATAGCATGCGAAAAACTTATATATCCAAGTTGAGAGAACTGATAAATAAACTATGAAAACTAATCGGAAACGTTTCCGGAAATCAGTGGCAGCAAAAGAAACTTTGTTTTTATAAATTATTCTTTAGGTCACGAAAATACACTGGTTTTTGATGTTATTAAAGACAAAGCACGCTTTTCGGTATCGTTTCGGAAGAGGTTATTGTATGTTTTCGTTCGTGATTATGTTATTATTTCCTAGATTAAGATACATCTGTCTTTTTTTACAGTATTTTGTAAGGCATCGAAAGTGTTTACTTTTGTATGATTTGTAAGAAGGGTCCCTGGACCTGTCTTTGGTATGATCACGTCTTGAGCAACATCATAGTGAAACTGCAGCAAATCCCTGTCAGCATGCTTGTTGTACAGGAATAACTTAATTATCATTTAAGGGTTCATTCATAATAAATATAACAATTAACTATAAAGAGATATTAATGGCATTTTAGAAAATTAAAGGTAAATTGAAAAAAAAATGAGGGCATTTTTCGCATAAATTTCCTTTTTTATGTTTTGTGAGGGGAGGAGGAGAATTTTTAGCTGAACAAAAGTTGGTCTCTAGTAATCACAACTTTAGACCAGGGTTTCCCAAGGTGTGGTACTCGTACCCTTTGGGGGTACGCAACGAGTTTCTAAAGGTCGCGCAACAAGGTTCTAGTGGGCACACAACGAGTCTGTGTTCCACATACGACGCAAAACAACTAAATAAGTCAACGAAATAGATTTTATACCTCATTGACTGTTTACACACACACACACACAAAAAAAAAATCAAAAGCACACTAAATGTTTAAGGGGACGGTGGACGTTAAAATTGAATTTTTTTAATGTTCATCATAGAGACATGAAATTTTGTGCATATATACATTTCACCATAAGTATATACCTTTAAAAAAATTTCTAACTTTAATAAAATTTTAAGTTTTTTTAAAAAATTTAAAAATTATAAACTAAATTTTAAAATGCTCCTTGCGTCTTAATTTCTAAGATATTTCCTCGATTTTGCATTTGGATCACTTAAAACTATATTACAAAGAAATCTGTGTATCAGTTATTTAATATCTTGAATAGTTAATTTTTGAGAATTTTTTTTACTGAATTCCATTCTAATTTTCATCAAAATTTAGCATTTTAATAAGTTATAAATCAGATTTAATTATCTTAACGAAGTCTATTTGTAAAATGCATACACAGTTTCTTTGTAAACAGTATTAGCATTCTTTCTTATCAATTTCATGAATTTTGAACAAAAATTAAGACGCATGGAGCATTTCAAAAATCTAAAAAACGTGTAAAATCTATATTGAGAAAAACAGGTTTAAAGTTTACTAAAGCACCGAAAAATTGATTGTGTACATAATTCAAACGCTTGTAACTTTGCAAAAAATCATCGCAGCTGCATGCAGTTTTTCTCAAAGGGTTCAGCACAAATTGAAGAATAATAATATACACAAAAATAAATTTCGATTTTTGGATCAATTTTTGATCAAATAAAGGTCCACGGTCCCCTTAAGTCACTATTTCAGCAAAACAACACAAAATTTGCAAGGATGTAAAAACGTGCTACCTGAAAATAGCTTGTTTAAATATAGAATAAAACGTTTATTTTGCATTTATTCGTTGTTGTTGTTGTTGTTGTTGTTTTCGTCATTTTCCTAATCATGATTCTTACATGTAAAAAATAGGGGTGTGCCAAGTACGCCCATTTCTTGATACACGAGGCATAAAAGTTTGAGAACCTCTGAACCATCTTTATGAGGACGGTTAGTTTTTAGTCTATTATTTTATTTATTCTAATGGTGGCTTACATTTTCTTTTACACATTTTAAATTTCAAATAAACAGCTTACAAAGCTCGTACTCTATCATTACAGCTGTATGGAAAGATGTTATCTAAACAATGTTGTATAACTACAACAATTAAGTTAAACGTTTTCTTGCGTGAAATTTCAATCGTCAAAATTCATGCATGGATGACCGTATATCATAACAAAAATACAAAATAATTACACTATCACAATCGTCTGCACAGCTACCACGCGTGCCATCCCATGGCACGCGTCCACTGCTTAAACGTTCCTGAGTTTTTTTATTGTTTCTATTCAAGCGAGCCCCAGAATACACGTCATTATCGAAAGAAAAGCTCTTTAACTCTCTGGTCCAATTTTGGGAAACTCTAATCTCCCCATGTCTTGACAAAACTAATTTATCTTTCACATAATTTTTGGAACTTCCCTTTATGATGAAGACAATTTTCAGAAGAAGGGGAAAAAAAATCATAAAAAAGGGTGTTTTTGAAAGACGAATTAAAAAAGGAAAATTTGAAGACGATTTTATAATATTTCTAAATATTTTTATTGCATTTTTTAACTTAATTTACTTTTATCGGGGAGCGTTATGAGCGCACGCGTTGGTTTTCCTCGAAACGTAATGGAAACGGTCTATCCAAGACCGATAAAAAGGTAAGGCACCTATCCTTAGGTGTTGTTTAAAGTATAGATTCGGAGAAATCTTTGATGTTAAACTCTTCGTGTATTTATGTGTAAGTTTGTGATTGCTGTCAATAAACGTGATGTCTATAGATACAAGTGAAGTCATTACTGTGTTGAAAATACTATGATACAATTTTTTGAATTTTAAGACAATCTGGATACGGAAAGTAAGAAAAGTGAATTGTTTAATAGTGTTTAAATGTTAATTTATATTAAAAGTTTCTAAATTTTTTATAAAAAGGCATTTTCTAAAAAGTCTAAAAGTATTTAGAAAATTACTTCACGGATACGTTCCTGATTTTTTTTTTTTTTTAAGTTAACCCAGAAAAGCTCTTTTACTCTGCGGTCCAATTAAAAGAAAACCTGACTTAACTGTGTTACAAATGACTTGACAATATGAATTTATCTTTCACATAAATTCACATAAATTAACTCCCTTTTACGCCGAAAACAATTTTTATAAGAGGAAGGTAGTCTTTGAAATAATACTTAAAAAATACAAACATAACAGACGATTAAAAAAAAATTGTTGTTGAATTTTGTATTTTAAGATTATTTTGAAACTAAAAGGAATGAAAGTTAACGGTTTAAAAGTGTTTTATCTTTTGTAAACATTTAAGTTCGTCTAAAAAGTATTAAAGTACTTTCTAAAAAAGTCTAAAAGCATTTACAAAATACATTATATAAAGTGGTAAAGTTTCTTTTTTAAGTACTCTTGTTGCATTTCAAGAAGAATAAAATTTAAAAAGTAACAAGTTTAACAGTATTGAAATGTTTAATTTTTTATAAAACGCATTAAAATAAAAAATTCAAAAGTTTTATGTTATTTTTTCTAAATATGTCCAAAAGTACTTAAAAATACTCTATTAAAAGTAATAAAAAAAATTCTAAATATTTTTGTTGCTTCTCATTTTGATATGATATGGAAATAAAAATATATAAAAAGTGAAATGTTCGATTTAATTTAAATTTAAATTTTTCTATGAAGCATTAAATAAAATTTTCTAGGAAAATAACAGGTATTTTTCTAAATATTTATATAGTATTTCACTTTGTTTTTACGATTTCCAAATTAAAAAGTAAAAAAAGAGAAAATTTTAATGTTTTAAAAGAGACACGACATGGTTGTGGAAAAACAAATTAAAAAATAAAAGGATGACAGGTGCAGAAAACAGTTTTAAATTATTTTTCTAAATGTTTTACTCAAAATTCTTTACTTCAAATTTCGTGTTTTAGAGTACGATTTTTAGAATAAAAGGCAAAAAAAAGAAACTTTTTATTTGTGATTAATCTTCTTTTTTTATTTAAAGTTGTTGAAAAAATATTCAAGAATTCTTTTAATAAAAAGTCTAAAAGTAATTTCTGAAAAAGTCTAAAAGCATTAGAGAAATACATTATTAAAAGTAATAAATTGTAATAAAAAGAATAATAAAAATAAATATACAATAATATTATAAAAATAAATATAAAATAATTATAATAAAATTAAATACTTTTATCGTTCTCCAAGAGGACTTTGAAATTTAAATTGAAAAAGCAACATGTTTAATAGTATTTAAATGTTTAATATTTTCTAAAATGTATTAAAGTAAAGAATTTCTAAAACATCTAAAATTACTTAAAAAATACTTTATTTAAAATAATAAAATATTTTTCTAAATACTTTCATTGTTTCTTTTTATTATTATTTTAAGATGATTTGAAGTAAAAAATATAAAAAAATGACATAATCGAATTCTAGGTAGATTAATAGGCAGAATACCAGGGCATTGGTATTCTACGCCAAAGCTCTTGGATAGGACTGGTGGTCTGACAACATTTTCACTCAGTTCGAAAATTTTTAATTCGTGTAATATCCTTACCAATTAGAATGGTTGATTTAAAAATAATTAATAAAATCGATTTTGTTTAATTTTTTTAATTTTTTAATTTTAACGCAAAGATTAAAATAAAATTTTCTAGAAAAACTGCAAATGTTTTTCTAAATATGTATGTCGTATTTAATGTTTCTTGAGGATTTCGAAACTAAACAATAACAAACATTTCTAAACTAAAGAAAAAATTAATATGTTTAAATCTAGTGACATGCGCCCACCATTTAAAAGTTTGTAAATTTTTTTCTTATTAAAGTTAACTCTAAAATACGCATCATTATCAAAGGAAAATCTCTTTAACTCTCCGGTCCAATTCCAAAGAGATTGACACAATGAGTGTATCCTCTCACATAATTTGTGGAATTTCTCTTTTTTCTTATGCCGAAGACAATTTCCGTAAATAAATAAAGAAAAAAAGAAGTAAGGCATGATTTTAAGAGACAAAAAAAAAAAAAAAAAAAAAATAATAATAATAATAATAATAATAATAAATTTGGAGACGATTTCATATTTTTTCCAAACATTTTTTATTGCTCTTTTGAGTTTAAAAATATTTTGGAAACTAAAAATTAAAAAGTGAAATGTTTACTTTTGCAAATAATATAATAAAATCACTTGTTAACGTTAAATTAAAGATGTAATTACTGCTTAAAGTGATAAAAATAATCCACAAAAGGCTTAAAAATACACTTTATTATAAAGATGACATGTTTCAAAGCTCTAACGGCGACTTCTTCAAGATCAAAATAATAAATAAACTGTTTTCGCAAAGTTTTTGAAAATGATAAACACAAATCACGAGATCACAGGTATAATGTAGGCAGCTGCTTAAATTGGTCCAACTGGAAACGTGACAATTATTATTTTATTGCTTTTTTAATTTGTAAATTTTCGCGTGCCAAATTTTAGGTAATTCAAAAGAGGCTGATTCATTGCATATCTTCTCATTTCGCAAATATATTTCTATTGATTCGCGGATAATGGATGGGAAATGAACTCTTGATGGAAAAATTATTTTACTATTCTTTAAATCAATCTGCAAAAGTTCTATTCTAAGTAGTGAAGTTTTAGTGTTTGTAGATTGATTTCAAGAATAACATATGTTTTTCAAAGTATAAATTCTCGTCTGACAACTGTAAATTTTGTTTACATGCAAAATGGCGCTTTTAAAAAACCGATGGATGAAAGGGTATATTTCTGCCCTTTCCGAAGAGAATTATTCGTATTCATTTATTATAAAATAATGAGAAAGGCATGGTTTTTCTATATCTAAAGCCACAGCATGTAATATTATCAATAAGACAGGGAAAAAACGTGAACGCCTGGCTTCAAGTGGAAAAACTGTTCCAAATATGTACCCAAGAAGAAAAAGGAACTCTATTGCAAAGGTAAGATATTTTATGGTAATAGAATATCCTGCTAGTGAAAGGACTGTCGCTAAATCGTTAAAGTGCTAATTGTCAACTGTTAACAAAATCATTAACACTGATTTGAATTTTAAAAAGGACCAAAAATACTCAATGTCTAGTGTCTTTTTCCACGACATATCGCCGAACGTAGAACACGATGCAGAATTCTTTATAAGAAGCATTTATCCGGAGAAAAATGGAAAAATGTTGTTACAAAAGAGGAAGCTTGGGTCCCGTTAAATGATAGTAATAAAAAAGGGTTCACTTATTATCACCAAAGAGGAGAAAAAAAATGTTAAAACATGGTGCAATGTATCTAAAGAAAGTTTTAGCAAAGTATTTTTATGATTTATGTTGGCTTCGAGTATAACAGCAAATTAAAGACTAGTCGGATGTGCCAATCCCAAAACTTTCTTCTATCTCACACAGGTTTCATATACACTAAAAAGAATCAGCACCCATTTATGTCAAGGTCTAACTGAAACTCAAGTTATATTAAATTGCGTGCATTAGTTCTTGAGATATGACTATTGCTAAAATCGTGTAAATCCTGAAAAATGCACGATAGCAGCGCCACCTGTTGAGAGATTCAGACCAAAACCTAATCAACAATAACTTATGACAACGTCTAACTGAATATGAAGTTTGATGAAAATCCGTGCATTAGTTTTTGAGATATAGTTATCGTGATAATAATGAAAAAAGTAGCATAGCAGCGCCACCTGTTAGGCTATTTACACCAAAACGTAATCAGCATCTATTTATGTCAAGGTCTAACAGAATCTGAAGTTTGATAAAATTCCGTGCATTAGTTCTTGAGATATAGCTATCGTAAAAATAATGAAAAAAGTGGTATAGCAGCGCCACCTGTTGGGATATCTACACCAACATGTAAACAGCGTCTATTTATGTTAAGGTCTAACTGAATCTTAAGTTTAATGAAAATAACTGCATTAGTTCTTGAGATAGAGCTATTGCGGAAATCGCAAAAAAATGCAGCATAGCAGACCACCTGTCCGGCGATTTTCACCAAAAAGTAATTAGCGCCAATTTATATTAGGGACTAACTGAATATAAAGTTTTATTAAATTTCGTGCTTTAGTTCTTGAGATAGAGCGCCCACAAAATTTTTGTCACATACAGACAGACAGACAGAGTCACAGACATACATTTTCTAAAAGCAGTCAAATCGTGTTCAGGATCTTCTAAAACGTATAAATCCGTCGAAAACTGGAAGTCGAAAATTTTTATGAATCCACTACTTTCTTCTTGTAAAGATAGAAGAAAGTAATAAAGAGAGTGTTGAAAAATGTTAGGATCAACTAAACAAACTATCAGAAACATATTTTATTAAGTCTTCAAACATGAAATACCTATGCAAGATTTAAATATTTCGAATTTCAGTTAAATCTATTCCATACTCAAGTATTTCTGTTTTACATCCATTAATGTTATATTCCAAAATACTGATATATATATACATATTAAATCATCACTGAATTCAGTTAGGAACGGCCGAAGATTTGTCATTTTATTACCAAAATACAGCATTCATAATATTTTTAGCTGAAATGTTAGCATCTATGATTTAACTGAAGAAATATTTCTGAAATGTTTATAAGTTTGACCATGTCAGTTTTCGACTCTTCCTTTTCCTCTCTGAAAAAAGTCTTCGGACATTAACTGAGTAATTTCATCGCATTTATTAGCAACTTCCTCTTTAAATACTTTTAGAAAAGAAGTCCATCTCTGGCTAATTTTCTTAAGAGGAAACTTTGTTCTATTCTTAGTTCTATAGATGGTGCAATCAATCTAAATTTCAAAGAATTGGAAGAGCCTTTTAAGTTCATGACATATGCTTGGAAATTCTGCACTATCGTTTGATTCGTATATTTAGCCAAGTTGCAATCATGTATCTTATATTGCTCTAGTATTAAAATTATAATTAACTATACAACATTACTTTTAAGATTTTAAATCTATATTATACAGCAAAAATTTGTCCGTGAGTAACGCTGACGTAATACTGATGGTGGCAATGATCTCAGCAAATATATCAATTTGTCAATCAAGAAATCAAAATTTCATTGAACTGTGAAAAATAATTGCCGAAACGTCAGTTGAGGCTCACTGTGGGGACCCGATAAGTTTTTGGTTTCCGTCTTGTGGTCTGTTTGTTTGTCTGTCTGTCTGTTCCGCGATAACTGCCGTAAAATATATCCGATTAGGTTGATTTTTGGTGGATATGTTAGTGAGGTACCCGGGATGAGTTGCATAGTTTTTGGTTACATTTGGTTCATTTATTCGAAAAATTTAGAACATTTCGTTTTAGGTCATAATGCTGTCCTATGGGAATGCAGACGATTTTCAAATTTCATTTTTAATTGAAATGAAAATCGCATATTTGAATAATGGATTTAAACGTAAAATTACGGATACTAAATTTTCGATATGGAGGGCTTAAATATACGCAATAGATTTGAAAATTTGCTGATACATTCATTAGAATTTAGAAATTGTTTAAATTATTGGAACATTTTTTTGCAACTGTTCGGGAAATATAAAACATTTTATTTTCCTATTTTTTACAAATTTTAAACTGCATTTCTGTTTGTTTCCTCTTTATTTTATTAGTTGCTTAGCAACCCTATTTCAAAGAATATCAAAATAAGAAATGCATTTTTTTTATCTGAAAAATTACAAGAATAAGAAGTTCATGCGAATTCCAGAATATCATTGCATAAATCGTGTTTAATTTAACGCTTCTAATTCCTGAAACCCCCGAAGTATTTTATATGCCTATAAATTTGTATGCAGTATAAAACAAAATTAAATTTCGGATTGTAAGATGCTAAATAATATGAAAAGTGAGATTGAAAAACATTGACTTTCAGAGCTGACGCTGAGGCTCATGATCTGCAGATTTACTAGTTTTTCTATGCAGACGATTATTTTTTACACCAAAACAAACTCATGTAAAAAATGTGCGAACAGCCTCTGTATACCCATTAATGTTCAAATATAGTTTACTATCTGAATAAATCCTGATCACTCCAGATTTATTTTCGTAGGTACTTTTACAGATGAATACTGTCTCTAAAGGTCTGTCCATAACGTGTTAAACCTTCGATTTGTTTTTTAAGGAATATTCATAAATGTTTTTATTTATTAAAGAAAGTAGAATTGGCCTATCGATCTTTGCATTTATTATTAGTATCACTCTGCTGACACGAAATCATGTTGCATTTAGCAAGCTGCAATTGACCAACAGATGTTTGGGCTGATAACCTTCGGCTACTATGTGCCTCATTATTACGTGACTTCTAGACATTTTTAACGGCAGATTTCATTTCACTAAATAAATAAAATAAATAAGTAAAATGAAAATTGAATATTACACGATGCAGCTTGATTTTAATGGAGATACATAAAAATTTCATCAAAAAGACAGATGTACACTTTAATAGCGTTTAAATGAGTAGTCTGAATTTAATATTTTTTTTTGCTACTTTATTTTACATCTGTAATCTATACTCATATTGTAATCGTAGAATTGCATAGTGGAATGAGATTCAAGCCAGACCACTATTAAACTTTTTTTATCCAGGCATCTGCTGTGTTAAAAAACAGTTGTAAAGGAGTGCAAGTTTTGAGTGCGTGTTATTTTGTGCTTTGTGGTAATGATTTTAAACATTTTCAAATTACAGTCATAACATATTTAGTTGAATTTCTACTGTTATATCTTCCAATTCTATACAATGATAGTAAAACCTGCAAAAAAAAGAGTAATCGGTTTTTAGAAGAAAATTCGCAAGAAACTTTTATACATTACTTTTATACTTTTAAAATTTTATATTCACTTTTTAATACTTCCAAACATTGAAGAGTGTAAATAAATTCAGTTTGTCTGTCTGCCGCCTGTCTGGTCATCTGTCTATCTTTGCTTCCGTAAATAAAATATACTCGTGTTTTCATGTAATTTTTGCGTTATTGAGGTTTACCGTAGAATGTTCGCTGTTGAAAAATGAAGTTGGTAGCATTTATAGTTCATATACAGGGACACACAAAAGAATTACGGTACATTAGGATCTATGGGGAATAATATTTTGTTTTTATCATGTTACGATATTTCAAACATAATGAGATTGATATGGATGGCTGATGTGGCACTAGAATATGTTTTGCAGCATTACTTTTTTGTATAGAATATGGACTGCATAGCATTTATCTTTCATATACAGAGACACACACAAAACTCGGTCACAGGATTTACTGTGATCGGTAATTGCTAGAATTGTCATTTTCAGTTGTAGTATGCATTTTTGAGCTTAACTCACTTTTAGTGTGTTAAGTTAGTGTGTATAAATTCTATAAGATCATAAGAGGGACGCACAAAAACACACAGGGCTGAATGGAAGAATTTCAACACATTGTCGTATATGGACAGCAATTGCTGAATATAGATATTTTTTTATGATTTTATATTTTTAAATGAAAATCTATCCAAACGAAGCTAGAGTTGGTGATCACACTACCTTCGGCAGCGTACACCCGGCGTGCTACACACGCACCGATCTGTTTTGTAAACAAACTTCGAATTTGTAAGATTTTATAATTTTAAACGAAAATCTACCAAACAAACCTAAATCTGGGTTTTTTTTAACCTATATTTGGGGATTTTTAAACGAAAGATACCATTAGAACAAAGAATATACAGAAAAAAGTTTCGTGTTTTTTTTTCTTTGTTTTTTTTTTTAACTTTACGGGTGATTTAGCGATCGCGATTCACTTCCATTTCGTCTGCGTGAAGAACCACGGAACGAAAGAAGCTTGCCATTTTCCCATGTTTATTACTGTCCTTAATTAATATCATGAACAAATATCGAAAATCCAAAAACTGGCTTCGAAAGGCATAGCTTCAGACATACAGGCATACTTATTTGGAAATCTTGTAGCTCTGTAATTCTCATACTCTCGGACGCTTCAGAACACAGCACACAAATATACAGACATACACACACACTCTTTATTATTATAACTTCTGGCACTCGAGCATGTATCATTTAGCATTTAACCACCAGATATTTGGGTTTATGTTCCTCAACTAAAATTCGTCTCATTATGAAATCACTTCTAGACATTTATGATCTCCACCTCACTTCTAATTCTAAATGTCTTTAAGCATCAATGGTCAATATTACTTTTCTATTGTACGCATTGAAAGCTGTTATATCTATATTTTAAAATGAATGTAAAAAGAGTGCATGTAAACACATAAGTAAATAAAGGATGCATGTAAATGCAGATAATGTATTAAGTATGGATGATTTAGTACGAAGGTAAGTTAAAGATTAAAATGTGCTTGTAACCATTAACCTCTCTGGCGCATAAATAAAATCTATCAGGAAGGAGTTTCTTCTTCTTATTATTATTATCATCACTATTATTATTCTGACACATGTTCGAGTGTCAATGTAGCATTTAGAAGTGGCAAATAACTACCACATGTTTGGGATTAAATTATTCAACTACCACGTGCTTCATTATGACATCACTTCTAGACATCTTTATTCAACAGAAACTCTTTTTTCCTGTGGTGCAGATTTCATTTTTCAGAAAAAAAAGCAATCGAAAATTTCACGACGCAACTAGATAGGAATGGGGATCACAGAAAAAACTTATCAAAAAGACCGATGTATAATATAATGGCGTTTGTATGAGTCGTCTGAATTTAATATTTCCTCAGCTACTTTATTTCATGACTGTAATCTATACTTATATTGCAGTCGTACAGTTGGATAATGTGATTCAAGCCAGACGACTATTAAAATTTTTGTTTCGGGTTTCTGCTGTTTTAAAAGTCACTTGTATGTTTTGAGTGAGCGTGTTAATTTATGTTGCATGGGGTTTTAAACATAATGGAGGGAAAAATTAAAGCAACAACGATACAAAGGTATTTTATGTTAATTCTATTAAATGAAGTCCAGTGAAAGGCAGTAGGTTGGTAGCAAGAGGTCACCGTTACCACGTAGTCTAATGGCATTCCCCTTCGCTGCACATAAATATGCATATTCGATTATATTTTCGTGTTTGGAAGGTAGAATATGTCTTCCAGAAGACATTTGACGGATTGTGAGAAATGGCGTTTAACTGGCAGAATGGAAGGTGAACTTGTAAAGCTGTAAAGCTTGCATTTTGGTCAGGGGTGTTCATACACCTTATAAAATATTTATACGTATCTCTAAAAAGTTCTAAAAAGTTTTCCCTACCTCACTTTATGTCACATTTCCTATATTGTAAACAATTTACAGCAAACTGTCCAAACATTCAACCGTTTTAATAGAACATGGTTACTTAACCGTGATTTTTCTCTATTTTGACCAATGAGAGCGCTTCATAATATCGTAACCGTTATCTATAATATGGCAACTGTTACTAAAGTAACCGTTATCTATAGAATCAGTTGAATTGCTGGATAATATGCTGCAATTTTTTACAGTGTATATTCTTATTTCAATTTATTTTTTACAGAGATAGGATATTGTGAATTTTGAAGATACATTATTATTATCGCTATTATTATTTTGACACACGAACATGTAGCATTTAGCAGCGGCAAATAATCACCATGTGTTTGGGATTAAATTCCTCAGCTACCACGTGCCGCATTATGACATCACTTCTAGACATCTTTATTCAAAAGAAACACTTTTTTCCTGTGGTACAGATTTCATTTTTTATGAAAAAAAAGCAATCGAAAATTTCACGATGCAAATAGATAGCGATGGAGATCACAGATAAATCTTATCAAAAAGACCTATGTATAATATAGTTGTACGAGTTGGCGTTTGTACGAGTCGTCTGAATTTAATATTTCCTCAGCTACTTTATTTCATGAATGTAATCTATACTGATATTGCAGTCGTACAGTTCGATAATGCGATTCAAGCCGGACGACTATTAAAATGTTTGTTTCGGATTTCTGCTGTTTTAAAAGACAGTTGTATGTTTTGAGTCCGTGTTAATTTATGTTGCCTGTTTTAATTATATAAAAATTAAGAAAACAACTAGAAAAAAAGTTATTTTACGATAATTCTATTAAGTGAAGTATAATGAAAGGTATTAGGTTAGTAACTCAAGGTTAACGTTATCGCGTTGTCCAATGGTATTGAACTTCGCTACACTGAAATATGCAGATTCGAACAAATTTTTGCGCTTGGAAGGTGGAACATGTTATGATGGTATAGATCCATATATATGCTTTTTGTTATACAAAAAAAAAAAAAACATTCTTAATTCTTTTGTTAAATGTTATCTCTTCTCTTTTCTTTTTATTCTAAAATCATGTCTCATTTATTAACAGTTTAATGCTTTATCCTCTTTGCAGGCAGATGCAATTTTATTCTCTCATATCTTACCTTTTTAATTACGTGTACACCGCAGCTCGAATATTAGAACAATATGTTTCTCGCTGTGTATGTATGCACTTTGTCCGGTATTATTTTCTTTCTTTTTAATTCTGAACTTTGGGCATCTGCTAGTTATCATAATACATTTACTTTTAGCCTTGTAATTATTTCAGTTTAACACAAAATTTATATACATCCGCAGTTTATGTTTTTACAAATTCTTATTTCTGTCTCCATATTTCGTGATAGCAGATGTTTTCCCAGCGCATAAAAGCCACAAAAAGGTTACTGATGAACTTTGTGATATTACACACCCCTCGTTAATCGCCAAATTTAAATATATCTATTTCTTATCATTAACGGTTATCTTTGCTGGCGTTAATGGATCTTGCCAATTGCTTTATTTTTGGTGTAAAATACTCACTGACCTGTGAACATTGTGATGATTTGAGATGATCAGTCTTTGCTGAGATGTAGAGGTGTAAAGACTTCTCTTGACACTGCCTTGCTATGGAGCAAGCCGACCACCTGTTTGCTTTTACTTTTATGCAACTTTTCGCTTCAAATAAAGGACTAATTTCGACAGAATGAGTTCTTATTATATCTCCGAACTATTGTTGTGTCTCTTTACTCAGGAAACGCATCTGAAGTGTTTTACGATACAACGAACTTCATTTTAACAATTATGTACTATTATAGTAAAATATCCACTGTGACGATCAGGCCAACTCTTCGATAATATTATTAGAATGCAAACGTCAACTAATGTATACTAAAACTACAGTACACATGTCGTTGAGAAGGCACTTGACGGATTATTAGAAATGGCGTGTGAGTGGGAGAATGGGAGGTGGATAGTAAGTTTGAAAAGCTGTAAAGCTTGCATTTCTATCAGGGGTGTCGACATACCTTATAAAAGCTTTCTACGTATCTCTAAAAAGTTGTAAAAAGAAACATAAACATTTTCCTTGCCCACTTTTTGTCACATTTATTACACTGTAGACAATTTGGAGAAAACTGCCCAGCTATTTAACAGTTTTTATAGAAAGCGGTTAGTTAATCACGATTTATCTCAATTTTGAGCAATGAGAACGCTTCAAAATATGATAAAGTAACCGTTATTTATAAACACAGTTGAATCGCTGGACAGTTTGCTCCAAATTATTTACAGTGTATATTCTTATTCAATTTTATTTTTTGCAGAGATAGGATATTCTGAATTTTAAAGATACGCCAGTCACGTAAAAATAAAGTTCTTGTGATGTTTTTAGCTGCAAAATCATTCCAGTTATATGGGATTTTATGCTTGTTCCTTTAATATTTCCCGATAGCGTATTTCAAATGACACTGATAAGATACTGAAGATGAAGCGTTCTCATTGGTCAGAATAGAGATAAATTACGGTTATGTTTTCTATAAAGACGGTTGAATGACTGCACAGTTTATTGCTTTTTAGATTTTTAACAGTCCGTAGCCGAACCAAAGACAGAAAAAATCCGTTATTTCTGATGAAACCAGAAACAGAATTGAACCTAAATCGTTTCATATATATTCCGGAAATGAAGCAAAAATATTGTGTTTTCCAATACTGAATCGTCTTAATTTTTAGAAATTTAATTCATAAAATTTCAATTATTTAAAAGTTAAATTAAAATAGACGCTACACTTTTAAAAATCTACAGCAAATTTTCAGTTATTCAATTGTTTTTATAAACAACTGTTACTTGATCATAATTTGAAGCGTTCTCATTGGTCAGAATAGAGATAAATTAAGGTTATGTTTTCTATAAAGACGGTTGAATGACTGCACAGTTTGTTGCTTTTTAGATTTTTAACAGTCCGTAGCCGAACCAAAGACAGAAAAAATCCGTTATTTCTGATGAAACAAGAAACAAAATTGAACCTAAATCGTTTCATATATTCCGGAAATGAACCAAAAATATTGTGTTTTCCAATACTGAATCGTCTTAATTTTTAGAAATTTAATTCATAAAATTTCAATTATTTAAAAGTTAAATTAAAATAGACGCTATACTTTTAAAAATCTACAGCAAATTGTCAGTTATTCAATTGTTTTTATAAACAACGGTTACTTGATCATAATTTGAAGCGTTCTCATTGGTCAGCATAGAGATAAATTAAGGTTATGTTTTCTATAAAGACGGTTGAATGACTGCACAGTTTGTTGCTTTTTAGATTTTTAACAGTCCGTAGCCGAACCAAAGACAGAAAAAATCCGTTATTTCTGATGAAACAAGAAACAAAATTGAACCTAAATCGTTTCCTATATTCCGGAAATGAACCAAAAATATTGTGTTTTCCAATACTGAATCGTCTTAATTTTTAGAAATTTAATTCATAAAATTTCAATTATTTAAAAGTTAAATTAAAATAGACGCTACACTTTTAAAAATCTACAGCAAATTGTTAGTCATTCAACTGTTTTTATAGACAACGGTTACTTGATCATAATTTGAAGCGGTCTCATTGGTCAGAATAGAGATAAATTAAGGTTATGTTTTCTATAAAGACGGTTGAATGACTGCACAGTTTGTTGCTCTTTAGATTTTTAACAGTCCGTAGCCTAACCAAAGACAGAAAAAATCCGTTATTTCTGGTGAAACAAGAAACAAAATTGAACTTAAATCGTTTCATATATTCCAGAAATGAACCAAAAATATCGTGTTCTCCAATACTGAATCGTCTTAATTTTTAGAAATTTAATTCATAAAATTTCAATTATTTAAAAGTTAAATTAAAATAGACGCTACACTTTTAAAAATCTGCAGCAAATTGTTAGTTATTCAACTGTTTTTGTAAATAACGGTTATTTGACCATGTTTTGAAGCGTTCTCATTGAGCATTTCTCTGTATTTTAATTCAGATATTTTTGCCTTATTTAATCTTAGCATTTCAGAGATTAAGTTAGGCGAAAACTGCGATATAAAAATAGTGGCTTCAAATATTAAAAGAAGTGTACTTGACGCTCGTCGCTATAGGTTTAAGAATACTTTCACTAATATGATTAATTTCACAATTTTCTTAAGTTTTCATGTCAACAAAATTAAATTTTTCAATCATTCAACTATTTTTGTAACTAACGTTGACTTGACCATATTTTGAATCGTTCTCATTGAGCGTTTTTCAATATTTTAGTACAGACATATTTGCCTTATTTAATCCTAGCATTTCAGAGATTAAGCAAGGCAAAAAATGCGATAGGAAAATAGTGGTTTCAAAGATTAAAAGAAGTGTACTTGACGCTCGACGCGAAGGGTGCTAAGGATACTTTCACTAATATGATTAATTTCACAATCTTCTTCACTTTTCATGCCAACAAAATTAACTCTTTCAATCGCAAATGCCTAGTCCAATTTTTAGCGTTGAAAACAATGGTTTCGAGCGAGCAGCTTAACGCATAATTGAGCGTTCTGGAGAAGTCAACTTCAATACCAGATGCCCATCGACCATTTGTGACAGGCACGTGCCGCGAGCAATTACCTGGTTTTTTTTTTTTTTTTTTCCCGGGCATCCCTTTTCTTTTTTGAGGAAGTTCAGAGATGAATGTTTATCCCATCTGCGAGATGATTTTTAACATCTCCGGGGCCGGATGCTGAGGGAACTGTCATAAAAATAAACCTGAAGGCTTTTTCTTCTTCTTTTTATTGTTTTAAAGATGATTTAAGTTCTTGATGCACGATTTTTGTGAAAAAAACGGAAAGTGGGTTTAGATTTTCAGTTTCATTTTCCGAACTATGATCGGAAAGTTTTACCTTCCTATCCTCCTCCTCCAACGAATTGTTTTTCGATTTTCTGAAAATCCGGAAATTTGAAATGTAATTTGAAATTTTTAAGAACCTATAACACTCACTCGAAGGCTCTCACAAGTTAAACCTATGGCAGGGTTCTTTTCAAATTTCTCGTTTGTATTTCAGTATTTTTATTATTTTTTTAAATTTATATATTTATTTATTTATTTGCATAGTATAGCTGAGATTGATCTTTAATCGGGTGCTTTTTTTTTTTTTTTTTTTACTCTTTAGATTTAAGTTGCGGATTTCTTTTTCTTTTTTTCTTTTTTTTTCAGGGGGGGGGGGGGGGGAACTGGTTATTAAAAAAAAACTGCAACCAAAATCGAAAGAGTAGAAAAGTACTCGGTAAGAGTACTATCCTATGAAAAAAAAAACCTTTAAAAATATTGAAATGCAGACGAGAAATTTGAAAAGAATCTTGCCATATTGGCTTAAGCCCCACCAGTGGCTGACAGGTTCTGCTCTCAAAGCTGATAGACGGGAGGTGCTGGGTTCAAACTCCTGTCGCGCTCGTCGACCGAACCGTTCGTAGTTTTCCGTGGTTTTCTTCTAACCTTGCCGTAAATACGGGCTAGGATAACTTAGAAAGACCCCAGTGCACTCCCCTTCCCTAGGGCCTATATCCCTCGAGTAGATAATCGGCCGTCATAAATAAACCAAACCAACCATATTAGCTTAATACTAGCTTACGAATGCCTTCACGTGACTAGTGTGGGTTCTAAACCCTTTTAGGAGTAAGTAATTGTGTTTCTATAATATTGAATTCTGACCCAAATTTTCGATTTTTTTTTTTTTTTTTTTTTTTTTTTAATAAGGAAATGCAATTTTACACCACTTTTTCTCTCCAAAGTTATAAAAATAAAAATTCTTTCAAAAATTCTGGTACAAATCGGGATTAAAATTAAGTGGCCTTAAAAATATCCCACCTCCGAGTGACAAAATTGAAATATCATCTTTTAAAATAATTATTTAAAGAAAGTTCTTTTTTTTTTGGGGGGGGGGGATAGGAAGCATAAATGCATAATAGACATGTAGTATCATATGGATAATACTAAAAATAATTGTTAAGACAAAATATTACTCAATGAAAAGAAACATCCTATTAATGTAATAGGACGCCAGATCCGCAGATTAACGCAGGATTTCGCGAAAAAAATCTTAAAGCGAATTTTTAAAAAGCAAGATTTTAAATTTCATTTTTTTTTACTATAATGAAAGTTTCTTACTCCTTTAGCAAATACTTCTGTAGTGTTAACTATTTATATTTTTGATGGAGGATTTCATAGAGAACCTAAAAATTAATCATAAATTAAAAATTCCATTTTAAAAACACAAATTGCACAAATTGTGCTTATTAGTTGCTAAAATCAGTGTAAAATTTGCTTTAAACTCATAAAAGAGCTAAAATCCTACATGTTTCGGCTTTAAACTTAAAGCCATCATCGGGGAAGAGGAGCAACACAAACGACTACTGATCTTTTACTTTTCGACACGAGAAAATTGAAATCAACAGTATGGAAAAATTTAAATAAAATAAGCGGGCGCTCTCTGTTGCCAAAGAGCGAAAAACAAAACAAGGAATTAACAAGGGGTTAAAAATGTATCCCATAAACTAGGTATGTTGAAAGAAAAGTTATCATTACAAATACAATCTTTTCTAATTTTAATTTCCAATGATTCCCTAATGGCGGCTTTAAATGGGTTATTGAACCTATGGATAATTCTTGCTTTATCGAAATTAATTACAGTATCATTATTTTTAGCGTAAAACCGGGAGAGTGCAGTGGATAACTTTCAAAATTTTATGTCGTTTTTATGCTCCTTTAACATTTCCAAAAACTTTCTTTTAGTCATACCAATGTAAAAAATTATACTATTATTATTTAAGCTAATGGATTTAATAATTTAATAATTTTATGAGTTTAAAGCAAATTTTACACTGATTTTAGCAACTAATAAGCACAATTTGTGCAATTTGTGTTTTTAAAATACTAGTTAACAGTGTAGTGTCCAAATGGATTCAATTGTTAAAAATTCCATTTTTTTATAATTATTTTGAAAATTTATTCTTTTCCGGATATTTTAGGATTTTGCGATCATTGTGAAAGCTAATTTTATTTTGGAAATTTCACTTTCTTTTTCAAAATTTTTATAACTGTTTTTTTTCTTTCTCCTAGAAAAAGTGCTTTTATTGTCCTAATCAGGTTTACATTCTTGATGCAATGATGTATTTTGTGAAAAGAAGAAAAACATTGAAAATTAATTGAATTAGTTAAAAAAAAAAATTTCGAATTAATGTAATGTTTTTTTTTTCTTCTGAAAACATGTTGTTACTGTTTTAAAGAAATTTGCGTTCTCGACTCAAGAGTTTCAAGTAAATTTTCAATTAAATTTTAAGTTTAAATTTACATCTTTCCGAATTATTAGGTTTTTTTTTTTTTTTTTTTTTTTCGAATCGACTGTTTTTTATTGTTTAAAACAACATTTAAGTTCTTAACGGAACATTTCATAGAAAACTTGAAAGTAAATTTAAGGTTTCCTTTATTTATTTATTTATTTAATTTTTTTAATTATCCCGAAAAAAAATTCTGGTTGAATGTTTTTATTGACTCTAGAAGTTTTGCGTTAGCGTAGGATTTTGCGAAAAATCTGAAAGTAAGTTTTAAGGTTTGAATTTAATTTTTCGAGTTTATTCTGGAACATTTTCTTTTGTTTTTTTTTCTTTTCCAGAATGTGTATTTTTATTGTCTAAAAAATTACGTTCTGGTGAAGCACTTGGGGAAAGGCCCAAAAGGGAATTTTAGATTTTTAATTTCAATTTTAAAAATTAGTAGAATTATTTTGATTGTTTCCCACCACAAAAGAAATAAATAAAGTATGTGTTTTCTTAAAAATGATTTACATAATTGATTTAAGATGTTTGAAAAAGTCTTATGGTTAATTTTGGTTTTAGTTCATTTTCCGAACCATTTAAAATATTGTGAAAGATTTTTTTTTCCTTCGAAATAATGATTCTAATATTTCTTTAACGAAGATCTTGATTTATCTCTTTAACGAATCATTATCTTGATGCAGTGTTTCGCGGTAAACCTTAAAATGAATTTTAAAGTTTCCTTTTTAAAAATATTATGGAAAATTTTCCTCCTTAAGCTTTTTGTTAATAGAATACGAATTTTTCGAATTATTGTGAAAGTGTTTTTTCTTCCTCAAACGAATGCGTTAAGAATACTCGAACTTTTGCATTCTTAAAGATATGTAGAGGAAGATCGGGTAGCCCCAGACACTTGCATAAATTGCAAATAAAAAAAAAAGAATGAAATTTCTGTCTTTATTTTATACTTAAAATAAAATTACGAACTTCTTTAATGATTTTAATTAAACATTGCTAATAATATCGAATTATTTAACGAAATATACTGAAAATAGTTTGGCCTTATTTTTTGGCGTCACAAGAAACGGCAGGTAGCCCCAGACATATTAATCAATTATATCCCAACAGTTTTCTGGCGTTACTAACATCACAATTATAATAAAAATCCGATGCATCTATATAAACACAATCTTCATGGGCCCAGTCTTTCCATTCCTGGCACTGAATCCAGCTTTCTTCAAATGTTTCTTCGCATATGATGCATTCTGTCGCGTTTTGTCGAAAATTTATTGACGAAAACAAAACACTCACTCACGACTAACTTACTCGGCGCCCACGTCGCAATTAAACTGCATTTGTTTCGACTCTACACTGTAAAAAATGACCAATGTTTCTTATTTTATGAAAATATGCTATAACCACGAACGAAAATATAATAGAATCTTCTGTCTGAGTTATCCGAAATTTCAAATAGCATGTTACATTGTCTTTTGAATCCCCAGAAACGAATACATTTTCAAAATTTAAAGAATAATCTATAAAAACAAATTATTTTTAGCTGCCTGAAATTTTTCAGAAATGTTTCCGAAGGGTTTTTATACTGTATTAATTAGTGTCCTCAGGCTGGAATACCTGTTTTTCGAATGTTATCCATTCTCAAGTACACGTTTTCAACCGCATAAGTTAATTTATGTATGAAAGAGTAAAGAAATAATCTTAATTTTAATGTTATTGTTAACGCTGTTAATTTTGCATGTTTGTCTGTTAAACATTTTTTTTGAGCATGAAAATGTTTACTTCAGAATGGATAGCATTCGAAAAACAGGTATTCCAGGCTGAGGACACTAATTAATACACTATAAAAACCCTTCGGAAACGTTTCTGAAAAATTCGGGCAGCTAAAAATAATTTGTTTTTATAAATTATTCTTTAAATTTTGAAAATGTATTCGTTTCTGGGGATTCAAAAGACAATGTAACATGCTATTTGAAATTTCGGATAACTCAGAAGATTATATATTTTCGTTCGTGGTTATAGCATATTTTCATAAAATAAGAAACATTGGTCATTTTTTACAGTGTAGATGGCGTTCATTTACAATAACTCTTTATTTACGCAACACTTTAAATTTCATAGAAATTGAAATGTCCACGGTTACCCGCCGTCCGCGTCTACCCGACATTCCCTTGCATTTTTAACGTAGAATTTGTGGAAAAAACTAAAAGTGTGTGTTAGAACTTAAATTCCATTTTTTTTTTTGTAATATAGTGAACGTGCCACTTGCAATTGCTTTCCGCTTGTATGTTTTTATATTTGCTGTTTATTTTTCAACTCTTGAAACAATATTTTCAAGGAAACGCTTATTGTATTCGTGATTATTTGATCCCATTAATCTGTATCTAGAAATTATAGCAATCTTTTCACTTTGAAATTTAGCTGTTGGACCCCTTAAGAACTTACATTATTAACTTGAAAACACTCATAATCCAATGTAAAACCAATAGCAGCTTTTTTTTTTTTTTTTTTTTTTTTTTTTTGGTTTTTAGTTTTTAGTTTTTTTTTTTTTTTTTCGAAATTTTTTTTAATTATTTTCATTTTCATTTATTTTTATTTATTTATTTATTCGCATAGGATACTTGAGATTGATGTCGAACCGCTTACATTTTTTATTTTGGTTTCTCCTATTATTATTTTTTTGTCGGGGGCACTTTTTCTATTATTATTTACTTCAACATCTTACACTATTATTACATGGTAGTATTATTGCTCAGTATCACATAATAGTATTTAGTACTGCTAAGTGGGAATCGTAAATTGTATTTTCAGAACCTGTATTTTTGGAATCTTGTATTACAGATTTACGTAATATAATTATTGCTCAATATGACAAAGTATAATTTAGTAAAGCTCAGTATAATTGCGTAAAGAAACCTGCTTGGCGGGGCTAGTTGAGCTTAAGCCGAAAGGTAGGCCACCCTGCCCAGTTTGACCTTGACCACCTTGGAATCGGTTTCGAAATTAAAAATGTTCTCTCTCTAAAAAAAAAAAAAAAAAAAAAAAAAAAAAAAGCATTTAAAATCGAAAAAAGTAAAAATGTGTATCCAGTTATAGACATCGTCTCCAGAGATATCCTATGAAAAAAAAAAAAAAAAAAAAAATTCAAAAATAGTGAAATGTAAGCGAAAAATTTGAAAAGAACGCTGCCATTGGTTTAAAATTAGTTTGCGAATGCCATCAACTTACTAACGTAGGCTTTTAAAACATTTTCTCACCTGTTTCACTCATGCGCGCAGACTCATAAAGACTCTTCATCTTCTGTGACGTCTTTAAAACAGAAGCTGAATATAACTCGAGAACTAAATCAACGCCAGCTAGTTTTGTTTTATAATAATAACGCCAAAGGCTAAACTTATACCATCTGCAAATAGCGCATCGGGACTTTTTCCTTCTTTTCCTATGTCCAACTGGACACCGAATTATACTGTGAAAAGCAAAACATCCGGCGACTTTTTATTTTTGCCAAAGAACAGATGCCCTGGCAATGCAGACCCAGTGTTATGGATATTGAACAGAACTGCCATCTGCGTTTCAATGAAGTTCATCTTAATCGGACAGATTTTCATTTTGTAAAAAAATAAAATAAAATAAAATAAGCAGCAAAATCGCCTGTTAGGTATTGATTTGGAAAATATTCTATTCAAAAAATTTCATTGACGTTTTGTCCTTTTACATGAAGACCCCCCCCCCCCTTTTTTTTTTTGTGAATTTTATTCCGCAAAATAAATTGTTTCTATATGTTCAGGAAATTTTCTAATACTAAAACAGAATATTTTTTCCATGCGCTTATGAAATTTTTTAATATTTACAACAAAATAAAAGATTATTTTAACAATTCATTTCTCTATACAGATTTTAGGCTTAATTTTTTTTTATATACATTTCAGTTTAAATTAAATTTAAAACATTGACTGATCATTGATTTTTAGAAGAAAAAATATTTTATAAATTTTACTTTTTATTAAAATGTATTTGTTAATGAAAATTGAGACAGAAATAAAATACCAATTTAAATGAAAACACTAACAATATAATAGCAATAATTCAAATTTAAACTACAAGAAATAATACTACGTTAAAATGCCAGATGCAATACGTTGCAAGAAATATGACATTAAACATGTTATTATTAAAAAAAAAAAAAAAAAAAATCTTTTAGTCGAGGAAAATACGATTATTATTATACATTCTTCACTATGTTATCGAACTCATTATAATTACATCATAAAACTCATTATATATTTTTTTTTTCATAAAAAATAATAATGCAAATTTTTAAAAAGGGCTCAATAAAAATCGCTCAAGCATGAAGACATGACAGCTATTCGGAAACAAAAATCTAAATCAAGCAATAAATACTACTTTCAAGCAAAAATAACAACTGCAAAAAAATCCATTGGAAAGTAAAAAAAAAAGCAAAATAAGATATATGATACAGTAGAAATTTTATATTTCATCGATGAAAGAAGCTGTATCCCTCTTATAATAATAATAATATTCTCCTTTAAAATCTCTATAAATTAATTAATATTTAAATTTTTCCGTAAATATTAATCATATTGATACAATTTTAATTAATATTAAAAAAATCTGGCAAAAAGGAACCTGTCAATATCTGAAAAGACAGCAGTTGGTACATAGAAAAAAAAAGTCAATCTTAAGGAATTTTTTCAAAACTTTTTATTTTTTCAATATCTTAAGTTATTTTGGAGAGAGTTTTTTAATTCTTTCATTTAAAAAAATTCCTACTTTCTACTTGAACATGTAACCGAGGTTGTTCTGAAAATAAATTATCAGCTGGTCGCTTGCACGAAGCATTCTTGAAATATCAAAAAAAAAAAAAAAAAAAAAAAAAAAACTTAATCCAATTAATTGTTATTATGAATGTTTGTATTAAAATTTAAACGAAATTGATCAGGCAATGCAATGCAAGCGGCCAAATACATAAATAAATAAAGTATAATAAATAAACATTAAATGTATTTCAAAAAAGGCATTTAATGTTGAAAGTTTGTTTTACCTGAATTTTTTTTTTTTTTTTTTTTTTTTTATCGACATGTTTGTCGCTGTAACTTTTGTAATTATTCTACTTTCAAAGAAATCGTTTTCGGGCTACGAGGGGGGTTTGATAAGTTCTCGGCCTGACAGTGAAATCATAAGATTTTTGACATAATTATTTTTCAATGTAGTCCCCTTGCAACTCAATACATTTAAGATAGACTCTTGTGTGCGAATTCTTTAGTGCAGTCCTGTACGAGGGTGGTTCGAAAAGTTCCCGGCCTGAAAAAGAATAGATTTTTGACGATATTTCATTTTATTTTTCAACTTGCAACGCCATACATTTCAGAAGACTCTTGAGAAATGTTCATTCTTTGGCGCTTTTGGTCGACGTTCAACAAGCGCGGCACGCATATGGAGCGGGAATCTTTTTCATACCCAAAACGGCGTGTAAAATGCGGTGGACACGGTCTATCGAAATGTTTGCAATGTCAGCAAGTTCGCGTATGTTCAATTGGCGATCATTCAATACGGCATTATTTAATTTTTGAAACGATTTCGTCGGTCGTAGCGGTTTTTGGGCGTCCTGAGCGTTCATCACCGTGAATGGATTTTCTACCATGTTTAAATTTAGCAGCCCACTTTTTTATCATCGAATATGAAGGCCAAGAATCCTTTAAGATAGATTGTAACTCTTTTTGTATGTTCGTGGGGGTTAAATATGTTTTAACAAAGTATTTTCTGACAGCTCGAACTTCAATTTTTTCCATTTTTCGAAAATGTCAAAACTTGTTTACTTTACTTTATCGCCCAGCAATAACCCATAAACTCACGCGTCTGAAACTCGACGGCATGTCATATAAAGGATCATACTTTACAAACAACATTGTCATTTGGTCATACTTGTTCTATTTCTGTGTTAGGCCGATAACTTATCAAACTGCCCACCATAAGCTATTATAAAATGAAAAAGAAATGTTTTTGGATTTTTTTAAAGTTGTAAACTAATATCCCCCCTTTAAACGAAATAAAAAATCATAATACCATAGTGAAAAGGAGATAATTCATTGACAATTCAAGGAGTACCAACCTGTCTAAAACGGAATTTTTCTCTTGTTCTTTGTTATTTCGGATTAGCAAGCTCGTCATTTTCAAAAAGTACTGATACTGAACGGGAAAAAAAATAAGCTTTGGCATAAAGATATGACAACTGTCAACATTTAGATGATAAAACTAATGTAAACTATAAATACGAGCGAATATCAAATGAAAAAGAAATCTAATAAAATATGTAAAAGGAAGAAAAAAAAGGAAGTAGCATTTGGTAATACTATATCACGACATGCGACATTTTATCGCATTAGATCTCAGTAGCATATATTACTCGTAATACAGTAGAACTTCTATATGTCATCGTTGAGTGGAGCTATTTTCATCTTACACTAATGATACTATATCCCTTTATCATACATGTAAATTAATTTAATATTTTATACATTCTTGAAAAAATTATACAAAATTAGTACAGATTGAATTATTATTTACAAGTTTACCAATTTCATGAGTTTTTCTGCTAGGGAGACAAGACATAAAGATTCGGCATATGTTTAAAAATAAATCTAAACTAAACTACGAGTTTAAATACAAATGAATATCAAATGGAAAGTAATCTAATGAAACATGCAAAGAAAAGAAACGCGACGTATAATTTTACTATATTACAATATTCGATCACATCAGATCTTAGTAGCATATGGTATCGCTGGTGATACAGCAGAACTTTTACACGTCATCAACGAGCGTCAACATCTTCATCGATGAAAAATAATAGCAATTCCATTCCTTATTTCTGTAAATTGTTTAATATTTACAAAAAGTATTACAAATTTATTCCTGAAAATTAATTAATACGACTTAATTAATATTTAAAAATTTATTATTTTCAGAAAATACTCAGAAAGAAGCATTCACTGAACGAATTGGTCAACAATTGAACTGTTCATGGAAACTGCTAGAAAATGAATCTAAATTAAGCCATGAATGAATACGAACAAATATCAAATTAGAAAAAAAAATAATAAAAATAAATAAATTCCAATGAATTATACAAAGAAAAAATGCAGCATATGATAATAATATATCACGATATTTGATCTCATTAGACTTCAGTAGCATATGATATCATTCGTGATACAGTAGAACTTTTAGACGTCATCGATGAACGGAGAACATCTTCATCTCAGAATAATAATAATATTCCCTTTTATCATTTTCATAAAGTGAGCTTTGTCAATGAATCTTCGGACAAGAATTCATTTGAACAAGAATATTCATTCACAGACATCGGGGCGCAGCATTAAAAAATTACAGCGCCCAAAAACATCTCCCATTACGAGTGGAGAAATGAATATTTTTACCCTCCCCCTTTTTTTATATATTATTTAAGTTAATATACTCTCGGCATCATGCTGCAGCAATTAGATAATCATCAACTTCCGGTCTTTGTCGTTAGCGGAGCAAGCCCCGAGACTTGCTGATTTTTAGGAGAAAGTTTGTAACCGGCCGTTGGCATCTTAATGACACGACTTCTTAAATACGTCATTGATACAGATGATGGAATTATAAGGGTTGATGAAACGCTTTTTGAAAATGCCGCTTGCTGTTTATTGAGAAATTGGTGGAGAAATCTATCTATGCTGAAAGTATAGTTAATAGTTCCATATTCTAGAAATTTTCGTGAGCAATATCGATTCCAATATTAATTTTTGCGAACAATATTAATTTTTGCGAACAATATTAATTTTTGCCAATATTAATTTTTGCCAATATTAATTTTTGCGAACAATATTAATTTTTTACCAATATTAATTGTTGCAAATTACTATATCCAATATTATTATCCAATATTATCTAATTATCCAATATTATTTCAATTACCCAGTTATTATGTAATATTAATTTAATCTAATCCAATCAATTTAATCAAATCCAATCAATTTAATCTAATCTATCAATTTAATCTAATCCAATATTAAATGTAATTCAATAAGAATTATCCAATATTATTTTTTGAGAATTTTAAAGACAACAGGAAACGTCAATTAATATTTTAATATATTTGAATTGATATTATAGCGATGTGAAATTTAGTGCTCATATATATTTTATAAAACGTTTATGAATTAAAAATTTTACACTACATACCTTTTAGGAACATATCGTCTTAATAGTATAGTTAAAATTCAAACTTTCTCTTTGAGCAATGGTAAATCTTTTCTGTTTAATTAGTATCCTAATAAATAGAACTGTATATTTAAAAAAAACATTTTAACCTCTCAAACAGTTAATGACGGATATAAACGTCATCCCCCCCCCCCCCCCCCCCCAGTCTTCATTGTACACAAATTCTAAAACACGAAAACTACCAGAAAAATATTTTTGCAAAACCATTTATATAAAATAATCTAAAATGATATGAAAATTTTTCCAGTTTCCTTTTTAAAAATTAAAATTAATTACTTTGGCTCAAGTACGGCCGTTGGGACCTAGGCGACATTTCTTACAGTTGGCGCGAACGATAAATGAAAGCACGCGATAAAATAAACAAAGTGGGCAATCTCTGTAGTAGGTTCAGAGGTTCTCCCCACTAGAAAGGGGGTTGCAGCTAAAAGCAATTACCCATCCACTATTCTCATTGAGGGGTCATCTATCGTATACAGGCGTTTAAGTGTAGGTTGCTACTTCGGCATGTTTCATTTCATATTCGATTATTTGTTTAATTTTACGGCATTTGCATGTAAATACTTTCTGCAGGACCATGCGACAAGTGCTGAGACTCAGATTTTTAATGTTTTATAACCCTGGGCCAAAAGATTAAAGAACTTTTAATTTAATTTTATTTTATTCTACTGTAAAACGGTAGTTTTTTTTTTAATTTTAACACTCAGGCAATCGTAATACAAGGAAATACTCAAATTTAGTAAAGTTTTAGTGAAGTAGAAGAACAATAGTGAAGTTTTAGCGACTTGGTTAGATTTAATTGAATATTCGCTATTTTTTTTGTCTGTTCCACTTGATTTTACTTGGTAGATTTAATTTTAGTCAACTTTTTAGCATGGATGTCACTTTATAGTTGGATAGTGAGATCTTAAAATTAATTTTTTCTACAAGTTCTACAAGTCGCAGGACCATGCGACAAGTGCTGAGACTCAGATTTTTAATGTTTTATAACCCTGGGCCAAAAGATTAAAGAACTTTTAATTTTATTTTATTTTATTCTACTGTAAAACGGTAGTTTTTTTTTTTTTTTAATTTTAACACTCAGGCAATCGTAATACAAGGAAATACTCAAATTTAGTAAAGTTTTAGTGAAGTAGAAGAACAATAGTGAAGTTTTAGCGACTTGGTTAGATTTAATTGAATATTCGCTATTTTTTTTGTCTGTTCCACTTGATTTTACTTGGTAGATTTAATTTTAGTCAACTTTTTAGCATGGATGTCACTTTATAGTTGGATAGTGAGATCTTAAAATTAATTTTTTCTACAAGTTCTACAAGTCGCAGGACCATGCGACAAGTGCTGAGACTCAGATTTTTAATGTTTTATAACCCTGGGCCAAAAGATTAAAGAACTTTTAATTTAATTTTATTTTATTCTACTGTAAAACGGTAGTTTTTTTTTTTTTTTTAATTTTAACACTCAGGCAATCGTAATACAAGGAAATACTCAAATTTAGTAAAGTTTTAGTGAAGTAGAAGAACAATAGTGAAGTTTTAGCGAATTGGTTAGATTTAATTGAATATTCGCTATTTTTTTTTCTGTTCCACTTGATTTTACTTGCTAGATTTAATTTTAGTCAACTTTTTAGCATTGATGTCACTTTATAGTTGGATAGTGAGATCTTAAAATTAATTTTTTCTACAAGTATCATGCATATTTTTTATAATTAGGTATGATGGGCTTTTTAAGTTTTGATTCGATTTTCATAAAATTTGAAATGACTCGACAAAATTCTGCTAAGATTATAGATATTAAATTTCAAACCATACGGTTGGGTAGTTTTTGCTCTGTTACATGTGGGCGTACAGACTAGACAACGACTGTAGTTGCTACGTATTTATATAATTACGAACGTGCCTAAAAATGGAAAACACATTTCGATTCCAAATCACTTCAGTATTCAGGTCTGCCAATTTTATGCCTTTGTGTTAAAAAATGATTCTAAAATTGTGTCAGAAAGTTTCGCGTTGTTGAGAAGAGGCTACTTCACTCAGGCGAAAACACCCGCTCGTTACTGTTAATCCTATGGGGGAAATAATTTACGATATCTCGTTTGCATTTCAATATTTTTAAATGTTTTTTTTTTTTTCATTGGATAGCTGAGGTTAATCTTTATGCACGCTTCTTTGTACTTTTTCGATTTTGATTAAAAGGTTTTTTTTTTTTTAATTATTATTAAGGTACTTTCACTTTTGCAACAGGTTTCGAAAGTGAAAATATCCTCAATAAAAAAGCATTAAAAATCGATAAATTAAAAAGAGCCTGTATAGAGATCGACCTCAGCTATCCAATGCAAAAAAAAAATCATTTAAAAATATTGAAATGCGAACGAGATATCGTAAATTATTTCCCCCATAGGATTAACATTAGCGAGCGGGTGTTTTTGCCTGAGTGATGTACTAGCCTCTTAAATCGAAGTACGCACACGGCTTTTGCTGTATTGTTGGTATATTTAAGGCTGTTATCACGGGCCCGGGCAACGCCGGGTGTGTTAGCTAGTATTTATATGTTGTTAAGCATTATGCGTCGTATGTATACAACTAGTTAAAAAAGAAAAGAAAAGAAAAAACAAAACAGAACCCTTCCCACTTGCATTTTTATCGGAGAAAAAACGAAAATAGCAATTCAATTGCAAAAATGAATCTTTCTTAAAAGTATAATAAAAAATAAGTTTGAGGGAGCCGTCCCCATACTGAAATAGTAAAAAAAAATTAAATTTCTAATACTAAAATACGATTTCGCTTCATATTTTGAATCTAGGGCAAATTTTCACTTTGGATGTCAAACTGGAAGCTATTCAGTCAAGATTTTTGGCATTGTAAAGATGTAAAGTTTACCTCTATAATTGGTAAATTGATTTTTATTCATATCGCCTATCTGTAATACTAATTTTTTTTTCACGCTGAATATTCTGTGGCGTTAGTATTAACCATTCCAATTATATTGTGATTTTTATACATTTTAACAATTTTTGTATGTGAAATATAAATTATGACATGAATATTTGAAAAAATTATATTCCTATGAACACTGTCGAAATAGATTTTTCAACACAATTTTTGGGATACGAAATCATGAAAAGTAAGTCATCAAGTAGCAACTGATTATAATCAAAGATGCATCACATCTATTGGGAGAGAAACGTGTTTCTTAATTCTGTACCTTACTGCTTAGCTGAAATATTCATTTTTTGTTTGTAAATTTGTCAGAAACGGGATTGTCAAACAGGTATAATGTAAAATTTCAAAATATCCTTGAATAAATTATTTTAGGGCAAGTATTCGATCAAAGTTTAATAACAACTTTTTAAAATTAACCATGTTTCTAAAGCGGAATCTGATTCAATCAGTGGGGGTCCTGATTCAAATAAACGACAATTAACGTTATGTTCCTAATTCTTAAAAATGACTGATTCGATTATACAATGATTCGTATAAGCGGCGGATTTCCGCATTTTTTTTTTCTTGTAGGGGGCCCGTGCTTTTGGTCTGCTTAGGGGCCCGTGAAACCTGTCACCGGCCCTGCGTATAAAGCCAAGTTTAACTATCTTATTAACTCTGAAATTGTCATTCACAAATCACTCCTAGTGTATACATCTTTAGTTAATTATTATTTTGTGACTTGGAAATTACGTAGCACGAGAAAGTGATGTATATAGTTAGTTTTAATCAAATAATACTATAACATAATAAGGTGTAATAACTTCCGTGTGCATATATAATTTGCCTTAATTAAATTATCCCATCCCATCCCTTAACATAGTAAGGTGTAATAACTTTCCTGTGCTGCGTAATTTCCAAGTCACAAAATAATAATTAACTAAAGATGTAGAGACTAGGAGTGATTTGTGAATGAAAATTTCAGAGTTAATAAGATAGTTAAACTTGGCTACATACGATCTCAGTACTTTTTACGGTAAATGAATTACGAGACAGACTTGGCTGCATTTTTTACAGGTAACTTTTTGATGAGATAGCTTTTTAAGTTTTTATCAGATTTTCATAAAATTTGAAATGATTCAACAAAATTCTGCAAAATTTGTATATATAAAATTTTAAACAATTTGGCTCGGCAGATTTTGTTTTGTTATATGCGGACCGAAGGGCAGATGGACGGAATAAACGACGACAGTAGGTGCTACGTATTTATATAATTACGAATGCACCTAAAAACGGGTTGTCATATGACGTGAATAACTTATAACTTGTAAGTAATTTATTGATCAAAAAATGGAAAACTCATTTCAATTCCAAATCGCTTCAATAGTCAGGTCTGCAAATCTTTGCGTTTAAAAATAAGTAAGAAATATAGTCAGAAAATTGTGTGCTGTTCTGCAGATCATTTGAGAAGTATCTTAAAAAATATATGAAAGAACAACTGATAACAGCGCATAAAAGTTTACAGACGAATAATTTAAGAATAATATTAAAAAATAAATAAATAAAAAAGAACGGAAAATATGCCAAACAATTTTACTTGGGTATTATTGCTTTTTTTATTTTTTTATAATTTTATTATTATTGTCCAAGTGAATGCTCGCATTATCGCGAAAATATTCTTGGGCCGGCACTAAGACCTACTAAACTAATGAAATATTGAAAAGAACAAACACATTTACAAATTTAAAATTTCATGAAATAAGATATTGAGTTTTTAAATGTTTTTATCTTTTTTAATTGTTAAAAGGTAAGACAAATTTTAAAAAATGCAAAATAAAGATGTTCACTTGCTGTTTAAATTTTCAATAGTTAGAAGTTAGATAGCATCAACATAGTTTCTTCAGACCGCACGTGCGTTTTAGTTGGAATCCTTTAGAATTAGAAACTAAAGATAAACAAGATCGAAAACTATAAACCTCCATACCCCTTCCCCAAAGCAACTGACATCCCCAAGATATCTTTATGGGGAACAAACAGTGTCTAAATGATCCCAGATGTTGCAAGTTTTTCTATTCTGAAAGCAATGATATGTTTTACTAGAAAAATAATTAAATGCAGGTGGCCAGTAGAATGTGCCTGTCGTTTAACCGAAGTTAACATCAATCTTGACCAGCAGGCACCTCAAATGGGATTGCCCATCAAAGGAGCTCCTGATACCACCATCTTCCTAATTCTTGATAATTCATTTATCAATCACATTAAAACTGGTTTCCTGTTTATTTCGAGTCAAGAAACGTCATTTCCGGAGAATAAACATAGAATTAATTAGTTTAAATTTGAATAAGTATAATTTTTCTCATCAGAATTCCAACATTAATAGTACTTTCGAACAATATTTTATATTTTCAATTTTTGTAGACCAAGAAAACAGAAAGAGAAGGCATATACAAAAAAACTGGAAAGTTTTTTAACTTCTTCTAAACGTAGTAAGTAATACGGAATTAATCTCAAATCAGATTATGGAGAATGCAATTGAAGTATTTTTCTATTTTATAATTATTAAGGGTTTTTTTTTTTTTTCATAAATAAATGTGAAAATTTGAAATGCTTTAAAATATGTTTATTTGAATTCTATATTTATCTGGAAAAATTTGTGAGGCTGTAATTATATTTTAACAGTGTTCTTCAATTTTTTTTTAATCTTTTCCCTCGTAAAATCGAATATTTTTGAAATAAATATTATATTCAAAAAGCAATTTTTATCCTTAAATACTATCATTTACAAACGTTACAGATGAAGTGTCCAAGATTCGAAGAGAGCGTTTTCTATTTTCTTGTAAATAATTTTGAATTATAGTCGATTTCGTCGTGGTTACAACGTTTTTGTGAATGCAAAACTCCCAAAATTCGGTTTGAAATGTGAACTTTGACAGCAACTTTTATCTGGAAGACATTTTGCTTTCGTAAGTAAAGAGGAAAGCTATTTGATTTCCTGATTCTAATCATGTATGTAAATTTCATGCTTTTAAGAATAAAAATAATTTCATGAATGTTTTTGGATTCAGTGTTTTTAAATTTCAGAAGAGGGAAATTATCAGTGAGTGTACAGTCAGTCGGCCCCAAATAAAAAATAAATTTATTTCAATTTCATATATTTTAATACCTCATACATTTTAATTTACAAAAAGAAAAAAAAATCATTCAAATGGAAATTTCCTTTTTTATTTTCATGAGAAGATTGTAATGGAATCAAAACTTGCTCTTTTCTGACATATTTTTTATTTCATTTTTGTCCACAAATGTATCAAATTAGCAGATTTTCTTATTCAGATAGTTTGTAATCGAACAGTTTTTCAATTTTTTAGTAAAGGTGCAAAAAATCTTAAAGAAAATGTTCTCACAGTTGGCGTTTTGAACAAAGTTTCAGGACCTGGCAACACGGGGGGAAAAGGCCGTCCCAAGACAATCTATTATAACTCAAGATGTTATTTGTTTATCGAATATTTTCCAAATCACTTTAATAATCATGCTTGCAATTTTCAGGTTTTCACCTTTAAAAGATGTGTCAAAAAGTTTCGTGTTGTTGATAAGAGAAGGGGGGGGGGGGGTATATGTATATATTTTAGTCTTATGCTATTTGCAAAAAGTCTTATGCAAGAAATTTTTTCGCATTGTCATTTCATGATTTTTTTAAATTAAAAATAAGTATTTATTATATCAAGCACGTCTTTTCTTAAGTATATATAGTTAATCTTAAGTTAAAATTCATATATAAGTTGAATGTACCTCTATATCTGTAGTTATGCACCTTCAAGCGTAATTTCTTGGTTAGATTTTTTTTATTTTTCCATTTTAGTTGTTATGTGATTTATAATGTTTTTTAATGTCTCGCGGATATTTTTTCACATTAATAAAGTAAATCTCGTTGTAATATTATATCCTATTATAGCAATTTTTGTCCCCTTTTGAATAAAGTTTATTAAGAATTACTACAGCGATTTTTTTAATTTTGGGGAATTGTATGCGCTTTTAGTGATTTTTCACGTTCAGCGACGATTTTCTTACAATCGTGAAAGAATTACTGTTAAAATGTTTTAGCTCGCTATAATAAATTTTGTCCTCTGCTATTTTTAAATTTTTATCGATTTTTAATGTGATTTTCAACGCGATTTTTATCGTCTTTTGGCGTTTTGACATTCTTAATTTTCAAAATAGAGCCTAATATAGTAAATTGTGTCAGCTGCTATTTTCGAATTTTTAATATTCATGTTTAGCAATATGCGTAAAAGTAATTATATTTTAAACTCGATCAATTATAGTAAAGTTGTCCGCAGCTATATTGAAATTTAAGCGTTTTTTCACGCGTTGCTGAGATATTCTTATATTTATACAAATAATTGGTTTTCAAACTCTTGGTCAATTATATTACTAATTGCAATTAACACATTTTCTCTAACTGATTTTAATAACAAATAAATAATAAATATATAAATTAATAGATTTATCTACATATTATTTTGTAATACATAGCATCTATACTATTCATATCAAACAAAAACACATTCAAATAATACTAAAAACATTCCCATAAAATCCCGATCATAATTAATTATCTTTTTTATTTTTCTTAATTATATATATTTTATTTATATTTTATTTTTCTTAATTATATTTTATTTTTATTTTATTTTTCTTAATTATATATATTTTATTTTTATTTATATTTTATTTTTCTTAATTAATATTTAAAATTAATATTTTTCAATGAGTACTCAATAATAACTCCTGCTAGACCTAACACCATTCCCAATTCAGAAAAAAATATCTCATGAAAATTCTTAAGTCAATTAATTTTTAAAAGTAACTTTTTTAATTTCCCCTGCCCCCCCTCCCCATCAAAAAAAATAAAATAAAATAAAGAAAAAGAAAAAGAAAATAGAAAGAAATTTAATTTCTTTAAATTCTCACCTCGTATTTAAACGCACTAAAAAAAAAATTAAAAAATCCCTGACGAGCTTGGCCTACAGGTACAGGTAGATTTCGAAGACGCAGACCGTGGGGCGCCTGTTTGTCGGGAATTGCGGAAGAAATGACCTTTTTACGATGATGCAGCAGTTGGAAAGCCTACTTCGAAACCTAACTTGTTTGCAGGCGGAGCCAGCAGATTTTTTTTTTCCCTGTAAGAGTTGGTCGTATAAAAAACTTGTCAGTATAAAAGTTTTAGATAATATTAAGAGGATTTATAATAAATCTAAGAGGATTTGATATTTTGTGAATTGACGAAGCTATGATTTTTTTTCTTCTAAAATCCCCCTTTCCCTCCCCCCTTGGGGCCATTTTTAATTATATCAAAAATCTGTCCTACATAAGTTTTTGGCCCTGTTCCTAGAAGTAATAATAACTTTAAACGGATTCGATACGTATAATAATTAAAAAATTATGGGGTGTTTTCTGTTTTCTCAAAAAGCCCCCCCTCCCCCCTTGGTTCGATTTTGTCCATTAACGAACTTGACCGAGATTTTATGTCCCTTTATTTTATGTATCAATTTGGAAGAGATTTATGCAGAATTTTTCCAGTTATCGTGGTCATAAAAAAGTGACATAGATAGATAGATAGATAGATAGATAAAGTTTTGAACTGGGGGTGGTTTTGGGTTCTGGGAGTCATTATTGGCGTAGATATGCAAAAATTTTTCAAAATTTCCAACTTAGGTGAGAATGTAATAGGTAGTATTTCTTACGAAATCTACCTAAAAAACGATTTCCCTTAAAACCTTTAGAACATAAAAATGGGAGTATTGTGGCACTTTCATTCATTAGTATACAAAAAAAAAAAAAAAAGAAAAAAAGAAAGAAAGAAAAAGAACAAATGAGAAAGAAATTCAATCTCCTTACACAGACAACTCCTTACAAGACAAACAACTTTCTTTTATTATTAAAAATAATCAGGAAACGACTTTGAAAGGTCTTTTATTTCCCGAGTAAAATCAAACGCTGTACATTTATCTTTGATCGCAGCTTAAAAATGTTTAAGGACGACCCCCACATGTTTTTTAACAAAAGGCGAAGTGGATATGTAGCACATCATTAAAAGATACCCCGTTGTGAAGGGCTGCTGGAGAGAAAGGAAGATAACCCAGGACTCAAACGAGTTTGGCGGACAACTACCAAGCATCGTTCAGATATATATCCTGCCAATTGTATGAATTAACGCCTAGGTCCCAACTTCCGTACTTGAGCCATTACTTTGAATAAACTTCACAGCCGGAAATTAACCAGTTGAGTGATTAAATAATGAAAAAATAAGTTCTGGATTAATGCAGTTTTACTTAGCCCCAAATTATAAAAACTTTTATGTTGGAAATCAATAATTTTGTCATAAAGCTTCCCCACTGAAACCCGTATAGTTCTTTCTAAATCAAAAGAAAAAACTTTTACACATTTTTACTTTTTTATTTAAACATTTTTGCCGTATTTCTTTTATTTAAATTAATCACTTTGAATAAACTTGACAGCCGGAAATTAACCAGTTCAATTCTTAAACAATGAAAAAATACGTTCTGGGTTAAATGCAGTTTTACTTAGCCTCAAATTATAATAACTTTTATGTTGGAAATCAATAATTTAATCATAAAGCTTCCCCACTAAAACCTGTATAGTTCTTTGTAAATCAAAAGAAAAAAACTTTTACACAATTTTACTTATTTATTTAAACATTTTTCCAGTTTTTTTTTAATTATTATTATTATTATTATTCAAATTAATCACTTTGAATAAACTTGACAGACGAAAATTAACCAGTTGAGATGTTAAACAATGAAAAAATACGTTCTGGGTTAATGCAATTTTACTTAGCCCCAAATTATAAAAACTTTTATGTTGAAAATCAATAATTTAGTCATAAAACTTCCCCATTAAAACCTGTACAGTTCTTTCTAAATCAAAAGAAATTCTTTTACACATTTTTACTTATTTATCAGTGTATTTTTCATAGACTATCTTCTGGTGAAATTAAGGAAAAATCAGCAATAATTTGTCGAACAAACCACGGCCAAAACCAATATCTTACTATTATTACAATGACACACCCAACACAATAAGATAAGACTGACATCCACTATACTACAAGCGGTGTTTATTATCAGCTGTGCAAATTTACTCAATGAAAATCGGATTCTAATTCATTACTAATACACATTTCCGTGTGTTTTACACATTTCCAACCCTTCCTTTTCGATTGTTTCCCTGCTGTATACATTGTGAATCACACTTCATAAGGCAAAATTACGACAGTTAATGACTATCTTCAGTTAGTGATAAAGCGAGGAGAAAGCACTCTCTTTTTTTCCTTGACCTCTGAACGTTTCTGCTGTCTTCAGTGGATGACGGTTTGTTGTCAACCTGCTTTCTTGGAGTGCTCTGACAACAAATACGAGACGATAGCCGTTTTTCAGGCTTGTTTAAGATAAGGTGATATGGACGAAGTACGTTATTTATTTCCTCGTACAATGTTACCTACCGAATCGAGGAAGAAAAAATCCTTTAGACAGCTGAGATTTTGTTTTCAAACAAAATATGAGAGCATATCAAAATGTGTCGGAGCAGTTTATACACAACTAACTAATTTTCATTTATATAAAAAAAAAAAAAAAACCTAAATTTATTTTTTTTTAATGCAAAAGGTGTAAACTAAAAATATAATACACAGTAAAATAACTTTTAAATAATAAAGGCTTTGCACTTTATTATTTTTATCGAGTTACTCCATGGTTACAAATATGGAAATAAACAACCAAGTAAAAATAAAAAAATAATAATGTGCGTAATTTAAAAAAAATCCCTGACGGCTCGGCCTACAGGCACAGGTCGATTTCGAAGACGCAGACCGTGGGGCGCCTGTTTGTTGGGAATTGCGGAAGAAATGACCTTTTTGCCATGATGCGGCAGTTGGAACCGCCTACTTCGAAACCTAACTTGTTTGCAGACGGAGCCAGCAGGGATTTTTTATTATTATTATTATTATTATTATTATTATTTTGCTATAAGAGTTGGTCCTATAAAAAACTTGTCAATATAGAAGTTTTAGATAATATTAAAAGGATTTATTATAAATCTAAGTGGATTTGAATTCTTCGGAATTGACGAAGTTATGAATTTTTTTCTTCTAAAACCCCCCTCCCCCCCCCCTTGGGGCCATTTTCAATTATATCAAAAATCTGTCAGACATAAATTTTCGGCCCTTCTCCTAGAAGTAATAATAACTTCAAACGGATTCGATATGTATCATAACTAAGAAATTATGGGTTTTTTCTGTTTTCACAAAAAGCACCCCCCCATCCCCCCCTTGGTTCGATTTTGCCCATTAACGAACTTGACCGAGATTTTATGCCCCTTGATTTTATGTATCAGTTTCGAAGAGATCTGTGCAGAATTATTGCAGTTATCGTGTCCTTAAAAAAGTGACATAGATAGATAGATAGATAGATAGATAGATAGATAAAGTTTCGAACTGGGGGTGGTTTTGGGTTCTGGGAGTCATGATCGGCGTAGATCTGCAAAAAGTTTTCAAAAATTCCAACTTAGGTGAGAATGTAATAGGTAGTATTTCTTACGAAATCTACCTAAAAGTACATTAAAATTAAATGATAGCATTTCAAATAATAACTTCAGACACCGTGCAATTACATAATATTCTAATTTTGTTTACATTGCATCAAATTTTTACGAAAAGCATGTTTTAGTGCGCTTCATAATTGTATATCAATTGCATCATGTTTTAAATGGCGTAACGTCATCAAAATGCACTTGAAAGATTTTCCCCATTGATTTCAATGTAACGGAAAATTTTTGACTGGCCCTGTAAATAAACTATAAGTGCAATATACTTTATTTTCTATAGGGATCATGCTATAGTAATTGTCAATAATATACAAAAATTTCAGGGAAATCCGAGTATATTTACGAGAGTTAGATTTTATTTCCATATTTGTAACTATGGAGTAACTCGAGCCACAATTTCGGGTTTCTCTTATTATGGATGGATAGTATAGACTGGAGGATAGTCGTTAGTGTTTGAGGAACGCGGACCGTTCTCCTCCGTCATGTCGTTCGCATTTTTTATATAGGTTTGTTTCCACTTGACACTCTGGGTCGCATCCCCTGTAAAATAATAGTAAAGTTGATAATCTGTATTTGCCTCACATTTTAAACGTATCCAATAATTTTGATTGCTTTATCTGTTTCGGTGTTTCTTTCTGCAATACCAATTTATTAGAAAAATTTTGGATTTCGGGATTTTGGATTTGAAATCCCATACTGAACTCTTGCTAGTTCGTAGATTCTTGATATAACTTTACTCAAAATTTTCGCGGTGGGGAGCTCTCATGGCACATAAGTTTAGAACCACTGAATTAATGTATTTACATTACGTTTTACGTTCTCATGGCACATAAGTTTAGAACCACTGAATTAATGTATTTACATTACGTTTTACGTTATTTTATTCTAAAATGTACAGAGTAACTTTTTAAGCTAAGAAAATAAATATCTGATTTTTTTTTAGATGTTTATGTCCCGCACTTCCTTAAGATAAGGTGATGTAGTAGATGAAGTAAGTTTTTTCCTCGTGCAATGTTACCGTGGAGAAAGAAGACCTTTAGAATGCTGAGACTTGTTTGATACCAGAAATAACATCAAGAAAGGTATATCTCTCAAGAAAGTGGAGTCTGTATTTATTTACTTTAAAGATAAACATTACATAAATTCGATTAATAATAATAAAAAAAAAGCATGTGTTTTATTAATGATAGTCTAAAATAAAACTTTATACAAGGTGTTTATAAAATAGCTTATATCCAGACATATAAAACTAATGAACGGAATGCGACGCTAAGTTCAATTTATCACTAGACCTTTTTGACCAATTTATTCATTTATATTTGACTTAACTTTCGTATTTAAATTTTATTCTTAAATTTTATTCGTGTCAATTACAACGAAATTTTATTGCTTAAAACAAAAATCGAGTTAAAAAAAAGCTTGATTCACTTCCCTCGATTTCCTGAACACCGGTATACCTGTCCAAACGTTACAAAAAAGAAAAAAAAATCGAGTTACCCAAAAAAGAAAAAAAAAAAGCTTGATTGACTTCCCTCGATTTCCTGAACACCGGTGTACCTATCCGAACGTTTTAAAAAAATCGAGTTAAAAAAAAAGCTTGATTGACTTCCCTCGATTTCCTGAACACCGGTGTACCTGTCCGAACGTTTTAAAAAAATCCAGTTTAAAAAAAAAAAAAGTTTGATTGACTTCCCTCGATTTCCTGAACACCGGTGTACCTGTCCGAACGTTTAAAAAAAATCGAGTTTAAAAAAAAGCTTGATTGACTTCCCTCGATTTCCTGAACACCGGTGTACCTATCCGAACGTTTAAAAAAAATCGAGTTAAAAAAAAAGCTTGATTGACTTCCCTCGATTTCCTGAACACCGGTGTACCTGTCCGAACGTTTAAAAAAAATCGAGTTAAAAAAGAAAAGCTTGATTGACTTCCCTCGATTTCCTGAACACCGGTGTACCTGTCCGAACGTTTTAAAAAAATCCAGTTTTAAAAAAAAAAAAGTTTGATTGACTTCCCTCGATTTCCTGAACACCGGTGTACCTGTCCGAACGTTTAAAAAAAATCGAGTTTAAAAAAAAGCTTGATTGACTTCCCTCGATTTCCTGAACACCGGTGTACCTATCCGAACGTTTAAAAAAAATCGAGTTAAAAAAAAAGCTTGATTGACTTCCCTCGATTTCCTGAACACCGGTGTACCTGTCCGAACGTTTAAAAAAAATCGAGTTAAAAAAGAAAAGCTTGATTGACTTCCCTCGATTTCCTGAACACCGGTGTACCTGTCCGAACGTTTTAAAAAAATCGAGTTTAAAAAAAAGCTTGATTGACTTCCCTCGATTTCCTGAACACCGGTGTACCTGTCCGAACGTTTTAAAAAAATCGAGTTAAAAAAAAGCTTGATTGACTTCCCTCGATTTCCTGAACACCGGTGTACCTGTCCGAACGTTTTAAAAAAATCGAGTTTAAAAAAAAAAAGTTTGATTGACTTCTCTCGATTTCCTGAATACCGGTATACGTGTCCGAAAGTTTTTTAAAAAGTGCTGGGGTGGGGGGGGAGGGTTATAAATGTTTGGCGCAATGGAACTGAACGTTGGGCCTCCGAATTTGAAACTTAGAAGCATTACATACGCACCACTGACGGTCGATTACACCGTTTCAATATTGATCACTTATACTCAGTCACATTTCTTTGTTGATTTTCTCTATAGAATCGGTCGCAAAAAAGTTTTAAAATGGTTTAAAAATGGTTTAAAAATGGATTAAATACCCAATCCGTCGTTCGATTTGTACGAAATTCTGTACAGTTCGTGCGACAGTGATTTATGATACAAAACATATGAGAGTTCAATATGAGGTGCCGTTTGGAAGTTATCGTGTTCCCTTTCACAACTATACACATACAAATCCTGATTACACTAATTTCCTTACACTGTGTGTTCAAAAAGTAAAAATGTACTGCTTGCAATATCAGTCTTTTGATTGATCTCCAAAGAGCATCCTAAAGTTCTCTTATTCTTTCGCGCGGATAATTTGATTTTATACTCCACCAAACAATACCAACCAATAAATGAAAACCCTATAAAAATTCTACCTAATAAATCGTACCCTACCAATTTTTTTATGCTCTATCTTATGGTAAACCAATATTTCATGGAATTTTTTATCTAATGACTATGTTTATTTTATAACTTTCATTTAATGTTTAATACATTTTTAGCTCACAGGCTATCAAAGCCTAAGAGCTAATATGCCCGCAGGTTCTGTACGTATACGTATGTATGTAAGTAACGCGCCATAACTCTTGATAGAAATATCCGATTTGCTTCAAATTTTATATATAGGTTCATTTTGATAATGCGCTTCCCTGATTAGTTAAGGGGTTCATTGGTTAAGTATAAAGGGTGGAACGGGAGGCTATTTTCCCCTTAATTAGGATAAATGGTTTTTCGTGCAGAATTATCCGATTTGCTTCAAATTTTGTATATAGGTTCATTGTGAAAAGGCGCATCCCTGATTAGTTTTGGGGGTTCATTGGTTAAGTATATAAAGGGGAGAACGTGGGCTAATCCCCCCTAACTTTATTGCCAATTTCATTATTTTTCGAGGGGCATTATTCTTTGAAATAAGAGTAGGCTATGCAGTTAGTGTAATAGCCTGTGAGCTCAATGCCATCAGTTTAACTGGGCACTTTTCTCTTTATTTTTTTTTAAAGAATTATTGATTTTAATATATACAAGGTAGAATACTGCATGTATGAAGTTATACTGATATAATAGGAGCAGTTATACATGATTTGTTTTCTTCGATCCTTTAAAAGTCGTATAAGCACGAGATCATTGTATATCGTATGCCCTTCGTAAACATTCAGTAAAATGACTTCTCGTAACGGCTTATCATGGCAGCAAAATAGCCAGAAAAATAGCTATAAGTACAATTTCTCTTAAATCTACTCTTAACCCTTTGTACCACCGCGTTGCATATCTGCAACATACCCCAAAGTCAATGTTACTTATACAATAATAATGATTACCCCTTAATCATACAAAAAGAGCTCAAACAGTTTGGGACGTAACTTCCCTTCTAAAACAAATGTTTGTATGGGTATTCTTTTAAAATGTTCACAAATAATAAATTTTTTAATATAGATTATATTAAAAGAAAAATTGATTGTTCGACACTTTAATAGGTGCCTCACCCCTTAACTGAATTATGTAGCCGCTCCAGTTTGCTTGATGTATACGATCCCGATATAGCACATATAGCAACTAAAGTCCTGAGCAGGCTGGGAACCCCCCCCACCCCCACCCACCCCCGAAAATTAGCGTTAACTGTAAACCCATGTAAACCTGCCCGAAACCCGTTAAAAAAATTTCTTTGACACCCAACACGACGAAAACCCAGCAAAAAAATTTTCGTCAATCCGAAACCTGAAATCAAAGAAAATCGATCCCTAATTTAATACAATTATGAAGAAATATTCTGTAATCATGCCTCGAATATAAATGTTTATGATGAAAACCTAATATATATGGAATCATTCATATTCAAATATGCACTCTGAAACAATATTTTGGATTTTTTATGAAAAATTGGGTTAGTCCGAACCCGACCCGCAAGAATAAAAAATCAACCCGAAACCGACCAGAACCAGAAACAATTAGAATCAACCGAATCCGAACCCCAACAAAAAAATTATTATCCGACCCGATCTGCGGTTCGGGTCAATTCGGATTATCCGACCCGATACAGGATTCTAACAGCAACACACTGTCTTTATACGTCCAGAAATAAAAATGAGTAGTTCGCGCTTGACGTTTCCTGTCATCCCAGCATCCGTCTTTAAAGTAATTAGTAAGAAACATCATAACAAAATAAACACTTTTTTTTTTCTCTGTGTTTATGCATCTTATGATATATTTTCATCGCAGTTCTCTAACGTTTCTTATTAAGGATATTCAAACACTGACACAAATTTGGAAGGAAAACCAACTTTTCGACACTAAGCCTCATTACACTGTAAACTGCAGAACTTAAAATGTTGCAGTTTAAAGCAATTTTGTTAGTTTGTAGAATTTTTATATAACTTTACGGAAATTTTTCGTAGCACACACCTGAGGGCCTGTCACAGCACACTAGTGTGTTGCGGCACACCGGTTGAGAATCACTGGTTTAAATTTTTCGACTTATTGAGTTTTTATTTCTTTTGTGACTCTTGAATCACCCTATCTAATATATTAAAGCGAGATGCAAAAGTCAGAGTCATTTTTCAGAGCAAATTCGACATTGCTGCACATGCCTCAACTTTTTTTGAAGGGTGAATAAAGCAGGAAACAGAATTTTAAAAAAATCAAGAGGGCTGGAGAAAGAATAGCTCGCCTATTGGCCTACATTGCTCACAACCATAGCCCTAGGAAATACTCTTTCTAAATTATTCTTAATTCTACTCTTATTACCCCTTCCAGGAGAGCATCCATTCTTCCACTTGCTTTGTTTGAGCGAAGGGTGAACAAAAAGGAAAGGGAAGGAGGCGTTATCACTTTTTTTAAGGCTGGAAAGGGAAATGGTAGGGGGCGGGTCTCCTCTTCAACAGAATTTGAAAAAGGGTAGTTTTCTGGGGAAGGGAACATTTATTTTACAACCAGATAACAAAATTTCTAACGGAATTTTTACACGGGCTGCAAAACCTTTATATGTATAACCATTAAAATTTTCAACGGATTTGGACAACAAAAAGTTTTTTTTTAATGTTTTTTTACGGGCACATTTGTCACTGATTATCAGTATTTTTTTTATTTGGGGTTCATTTAAGATTTTATCACGGGCCTGGACAACACTGGGCGGTCAACTAGCATAAATTACAATAGATTTTTTTAGATATACATTTCTTAATTTTAATCTTTAATTTATACTTAATCTACATATTAATTTTTATTATAATAATTTAAATCCGTGTACTCCACACTTTGGTTCATCACCCGCGCACTCCACACTAAGTGCGACTTATTAAAGCGCACGTGTTCCAATTATTCCGTGACTTCAACTGCGTATAACTTTGCTGGCAATAGAGTGATAATAAAATTTAACACGTGATTCCTATGCGAAATTTAATGAGAAATCGAACTGTAATATTTATTTTAATCAGAAACTTTATTTGGTTATTGAAAAGGAGAAATTAATGAAAGCATGTTTCCGAACACCGCTGACTTTTGAAATTTTGGTCGGTGCGAAATTCGCACTTGTGTGGAGTTTACGGGTTTAATTCGACTTTTATATCCAAATTAAGATACCTGACCCTTTAAAATTAAAGAAAAACGAAAATGTTATAACTGATATTACTATAATTCAATCTTTTTTTTTTTTTTTTGGAATATAAGAGAAAAAAAAAAAAAGGCGTAACTCACACCGACAGAACAATGATATTTTGCATGCAAAGAACTCGCGTGTCGACAGAAGGGGAAAACTATTACACGCCCTTTCTTGGCTTCATTATAAAAAAGAACTAGAAAAATTACACAGACTACTACCTACGCAGTAGAGCGTAGACTATCCTTGGTTTCAGAAAAATACTATCACCACGCCCAATAGTCACACAATAAATTTCGTGAAGTATTACGGAGCAGTGTAGTATTCGTAAAGCGTGCCGCGAATAAATATTCGAAAAACAAACTAACAGGTTCAGGGACCGTTTTGTTTCTATCGTCCAGAATGACAATGACCTTATAGATTGAATGTCTGATTATTTTTACTCTTGTAAGATTGATTTTTTTTTTTTTTTTTTTTTTACTTTTGTATGTTTGTTTAATAGATCGCTTGGTCTGTAGGTGCGTTAATTTTCTCTGGATTCTCTGTAACCTGATTTCATTTTACTCCATTTTCTTCTCCTTTTCATGTAAAGTACAGATTTTTTCAGCACTTTGCATGAAATGGCTAATTTTTTGTCAAAAATGCAGTAGAATATATATTAGAACGATAGATTTTTTTTAACCTGGTGCAGGTAGTGAACCAAGTTTCTAATATACTGTTTTTATATCAAGTACAGGAACTGTACCATGTTTCTCACACATAATTATAATACAAAATATGAGAAAAGGAATAATTTTGCTTACATTTTTTGCAACTACCATTACAGAGCAATGTAGTATTCGTAAGCGTGCCGTGAATAAATACTCCAAAAACAAACAAACAGGTTCAGGGACCGTTTTGCGACTATCATTCAGAATGACAATGACCTTATAGATTGAATGTATTATATTTATACTCTTGTAACATTGATTTTTTTTTTCGTTTGTATATCTGTTTGATAGATCGCTTGGTCTGCATGTGTGTTAATTTTCCTAGATTATCTGTGAACTGATTTCATTTGATTCCATTTTTTCTGTATTTCATGTACACTGTTAAAATAAGGCAAATGTTTCTTAACTTACGCTAACATAATATAACCACACGAAAGAAAATATACAATAATCTCTTAAGAGTTATCCGTGATTCTGAAAAGCGTTTTTTATCTTTAGAAACCATAGAAAATAATATATTTTCGAGATTTAAAGAATGATTTATCTCAACAAAGTTTCTTTTGCTACCACTGATTTTCTAAAACGTTTCCGAGTAGTTTTATAGTATATTCGTCAGTTTTATCAAACCAGAATATCGTTTTTTAGGCTGCTGCCCATTCTGAATTAAACATTTTGAGATGCGTAATTGAGTTTATACATTCAAGAGTAACAAAATAATATTAATTTTAATGTTAATGTTAATGATGTTCATTTTTCATGTTTGTCTGTAAAACATGTTTGTTGAACATGAAAACTTTTACTTGAGAATGGATAGCATCCGGAAAACCTATATTCCAGTTTGAGAAAACAGAATAATACACTATAAAAACTAACCCAGAAACGTTTCCAAAAATCAGTGGTAACGAAAGAAATTCAGCTTTTGTAAATGCTTCTTTAAATCTCGGAAATATATTGGTTTCTGGAGATTTTAAAGATAAAGGACGCTTTTCGGAGTCGTGGATAATCGGAAGAGGTTATATTCCTAAGAAACTTTTGTCTTTTTTCTACAGTATAAAGCACAGAGAACATCTGTACTTTACATGGAATGGAGTATTTTGTTAAAAATACAGTCGAATCTATTCAGATTTGTTATTATAATACCAGTGCATTGCGTAACTACGTTTCTAATACCGCAAACTCTGTCTATAGCGGACTCTGTGCAAGACGGAAATCTCTCACTTGGAAAGATTTTTAAATCCCGGTGAATCCATAGACATAGTTTATCTAAGGCGGAAAACTGTCTACGACGGAAAATTTTCTCTGTCCCGATTGATTCCGTCTTAAACCAGAGTAACTGTATTTTGTTTTTATTTCAAATCCTTGAATCGTTACCACGTTTCTCACATGTTATTATAATACAAAAGATAAGAAAAGAAGGAATTTCACTTAAAGCTGTTCTCAAATCCAAACTGCCTATTTTCTGACTCATTTTCAATGAGAAATTGACAGGTGGTATTATTCAGAAACTTTGTAATGAAACATTTTTCTCTCCCTTTTTTGGGGGTAAAGACAGAACACCTTTCAGAAAATGCTAACAAAGTTGACGTTTCGAATCGAATTTCCAGACGCGACAGCCCGATAAAGGAAAAAAATTGTCGTGCTGAGACAACAATCGCTTATAACTCAAGATGCAATTTATTTATCGAATAAAGGTAAAAAAAATATTCAATTTCAAATCGCTTCAATAATCATGCGTGTAAGTGTTAGACTTTTGCGTTTAAAAATGAATCAGAAAATGAGTTAGAAAGTTTCGCTGTGTTGAGAGGGAAAAAAATATTTTTTGAGAACCGCCTTAAAATTTTTAGCAATCAGCATATATTTCTACTTACCAAAAACAACTAGTTCTACAGTATGATTAGATGATCCATTGGCATTCATCACAAAACACGTGTAATTTCCAGTCCTTGAAGTATCAACAGATTTGAGTGACAATAATGAATATTCATCGTGCGTTTGTATCCTCGTCAGAGGCTGGTCCGATAAGGGGGCCCCGTCTTTGGCCCATTTAAATGTGAAGGGGCCCGTACCAGCCGTAACCGCACATGTGATGGTCACACTTTGGCCTTTGATCACATTACTTGGAAATGAAAATGGTTGGATAAAAGGAACAGCTGCAAAAGAAAGAAAAATAACTGTTAATATAGAAATAGGGAATATAATATGCCATAATTGTTGATTAGCATTAATAAATAATGAAACATAACCTATTTTCTCCGTTGTTTTTATTTATATTCTTATACCTTTTGATTTCCTTTCTAATTTTCTATAATTTCCAAACATAAATAAGTGAAAGTACGTACAGTGACCTCTCACATATGTACTTTTCACAAATAACGGGCATCCGATGAATCCGTCCCCATTTAAAATATGTTTAAACAAGAACAAAAAATCATGCGTCAAGCATAGATTATGTAACACTTTCCAACGCTTCCAAAATAATTTTGCAAATCATTATCGTTTAATAAGCTGAAAGATAACATCTAAGTGAACAATTTGGAAAACGCCTAACATATTTAAAAACGTAATTTCAGGAATTTCCAACATGTAGAATATTCGGAAAAATGTCCGAATACTTTTATTCAGCCCTGTATAGGATCTATAGATTTGTATATATACTACATAGGATGCTAAATTTTAGTTCAGTTAAGAAACGCGTAGCACAGTTTAAAATTCTCCTTCTGGAGTTTCTTTCAATAAACGGAAATGTGTTCGCGAACTTTTGTGCTGCCCTGTATATGAAATACAGAATTTTTACACACCAAATAATAGACAAAAAGTGAGTTATATTTAAAATCGCGTTCAGCAACTGAAAGCGCACTTTCAGGAATTATTGTTAACAGAGAGTAGAGAATTCTTTTGTGTGTCCCTGTAAATGAATGATGACTGCTATACACACAATATTCTGTAGTAAGCCTCTTGAAATGAACCTTAGTGATATATATAAATTTCAATGCGTTTAAAATAGTGAAACATTATTTAATTAAACCGCAAACGATTTTTCTTCATAGACGTAATGTACCGGAATTCTTTTGACTGTCCCTGTAAAGTAACTATAAGTGCTATGCACACCCTATTCCACATTAAGGCTGCTCGTCAGTAAACTCCCCGATTCCCTTCGCTAATGTTATTCCTATGGGCGTAGGATGCATTCGTATTTTTAAAATATCTGCCCGGGAACTTAATATTTTTAATTTCTGTTTTCTGTGTACTGTTCTTAAAGAATGTCTCTTTTTTTCTTAGTTATCAAAATATTTCTAAACTATGTGCTTCATTTATATTTTTATGTGTTAAAATCTTAGCGAAACTGAATAAGATTTTAACATTTCATATAAAATTCAGTATATATTTTAGAAAAAAATTGACAAATAAGAAAAAAAGAGACATTCTTTAAGAACAGTACAAAGAAAACAGAAGTTAAAAATATTAATTTTACGAGGAGGTATTTTAAAAATACGAATGCATCCTACGTTCATAGAAATAACATTAGCGCGGGGAATCGGGAAGTTTACTGAAGAGCAGCCTTAATTTTCTTGCAATGCACCTTAGTGATATATATCAATTACAATGTGTTTGAAATTGTGTAACATCATTAAAATAAACCGCAAATGATTTTTCCCCATAGACCGTAATGTAACGGAATTCTTTTGAGTGTCCCTGTAAAAAAACTATAAGTGCTACACACTTCAGTTGAAATAGGGAACATGCTATTGATAACGACATAACATACTAAAATTGCAGAGCAATCCGAGCATATTTACGGGAGTTAGAGTACGGACAGACGGCCAGACGGCCATACGGCAGACAAACCGAAGTCATAAACAATTTTCAACTATAGGTTGGAAAGTGTTAAAAATTAACAAACTATCATGCAGGGTTGCTTATTCGGCCTTTAAATCAATTCACAAATTCCGAATTCATACAAGAAATTCCAAATAGTAATTTTTGCTTTATTTAATGACAGACGTTCCGCGATTACATAAAGTAAAAATTACTATTCGAAATTTCTGGTATAAATTCGAAATTTGTGAATTAAAAAAAAAGTTCAAATTGGCTACCCTGTTATCGTATCGGAGTGTGTGATTTGCACCATAATACTTGTCAAAGAGTGGAATTATTTTGTGGGAAAAAGTTCAACTTTCCTTCGATAGGTGGCGCTATTACGGTACGCATTATTAAAAGATAAAAGATATTGAGAGTTTCCAAAAGCTATTTACACTAGAGAAAATGTCATATTATCAACTGATAAAATAAATACCTTGTGTATAATTTAAATATTTCTTGCATCTTTTAAAAACGTGTATCTTAACAACGCCAGCTATCGGCGAAAATTTGAACTATTTTTTCTTTTACCACTAAAAACTCCCCTACTTTTTTCACGTTGCATTGTTAAAACCACACTTTGATATGACAATTTGTTAGTTCTTATGAATTTTTTAAATGTGAACGGAATTATGGGACACCAACTTCCATTCTCTCGGTTATACGCCGATTTTTCCGGGTCCCATCAACGTCTGATGAAAAGGAATTTAAATCTAAAATTAAAAACTTCTTTCTGATATGCGACGAATTCCTTACCTAAAACAGTGATAAATTTAAAGTCCCACTAATCGTTTTCGACTCTTTCTTAAATAAAATTTAAATTGGATAAAAATTTATTTTTATTTAATTTTTATTTAATATTAGTTACAATGGAATTTTATTGTCCAATATAAAAAATTGTGTTATCGTAACGATAAGTAGAAATAAAATATTGTGGGATTTAGCGATATTGGTAAAGTTATAAATTTTTCTAAAACAAGGGAAATTTTAGATACTTTTCCAAAATCTGTGCTATATAAAATATTAATATTATTATTTTAAAATATTTAAAGTAGAAATTAAATATGGTGAGATAAAGCGATATTGGCGCAATTATAAATTTTTCAAAAGTAAGGGAAATTTTAGATACTTTTCCAAAATTTGTGCAATAAAAAACATTATTATTATTATTATTATTATTATTATTATTATTATTATTATTATTATGAAAAACATTTAAAGTAGAAAAGAAATATCGTGGCATATAGCGTTTGACACAATTATAATTTTTTCTCAAACAAGGGAAATTTTAGGTACATTTCCAAAATTTAGACAATTAAAAATATTATTTTTATTTATTTATTTATTTAATATTACCATTATTTTAGTATTTAAAACCATTGTCAAATATAAAATGCGTTTATGCTTCACATTATTACTGCATTTTTAATTAAATGTAATATATTTTTGGGGGGTGGGAAAGTGGGGAAGATAAGGATTATTATTTTCAATAGTTATAATAGTAATGCATGCACGCACGGAGTTCATTTGATATAATAAGGTAATCTTTAATTTATGCAACCCTATGAGTTTTCCTTTATTTTTTAATCTTTTGGTTCCTTGATAATCTCATAAGTGGTAGAACCTTGTATAAGTGATATATAAGTAAAAGTTGCAACCTCAACAACGATAATCTTAAAAGTGATATGATGAATGTATTGCACACAAAAAGCCAGAATCATCTGAAATTTGCTTTTGCATATATGTGCTTAATCTTACCTTTTTGTTCAATTATGTTCCTCTTCTTTCTAAGGTACAAATTTTCTTACGATATGTTTTATCTCTACATGTTTTCAACCTGTGCTTTAGGAATAACTAACCAGATAGTGTGCTTCATATTGGGAGAATTAATGAATGAATAATCAATAGAGTCAATCGAATTGAATTGCAAGAATGAAAAATTTTTACTTTCTTCTTTCTATCAATAATAGAATAAAGTAATGTAATCGAAAATTTTTTTTGAGTTTCAGTTTTCAACGGATTTATACGTTTTAGTGGCCAGAGATCACGAAAAACATGTTTATACAAATCTGTCTGTCTGTTCGTGTGTCTGTCCTCATTGTATCGTTAGAAAGTGCATGAAGTTAAGCATAGAATTGAACCAGATTTCAGTTATAGGTTTTTGGCTATTGCCAGCAGGTACCAATTGAATTTGGGATATTCCGCCGTAAAGGGGTGCTGTGATAGCAATTTTCTCAATTTTCCGAAGTTGTGTTGCACATCGGCTGCTCGTGCAGCGAAGGTAACCGGCACTTCGCAAGCAGCTGACGTACAACAGAATAACAAAAAATATTGATTTTATTGGCGCTGTGATAGCGAATTTTAAAGTCATATATGAGATAGAATAAAGTTTTGGGATTGGCACATCTGACTAGTTTTATTCTCGGTAATTTTGAATAACAGGGAAGATGGCATTCAATTTAAGGGTCACAAAAGGTGCAAAATGTATGTCAACATTAATTAAAAACTACTGGAACGCTTTGACGAAAAATGTTTCATCATGTCTTTAAACTAGTATTGATAACAAAGCATTAGTTCGTGAAAATAAAACATTGAAGCATTTTGTGAATAAAATTAATAAATAGGATAAGACAAAGAATGTAATATAATATGACAGAATTCAACCAAATATAGTAAGAAAAAATATTGCATTTTTAAAATTTTTATAAGGTATGTACTTGGTGAGTGAAATTAAATTATCATTAATGTTTCATCATGCTTTTAAACTAGTATTGATAACAAAGCATTAATTCGTGAAATAAAACATTTAAGCATTTTGTGAGTAAAATTAATAAGTAGGATAATACAAAGAATGTAATATAATATGACAGAATTCAACCAAATATAGTAAGAAAAATATTACATTTTTAAAAATTTTATAAGGTATGTACTTGGTGAGTAAAATTAAACTGTCATTAATGTTTCATCATGTCTTTAAACTAGTATTGATAACAAATCATTAATTCGTGAAAATAAAACATTTAAGCATTTTGTAAATAAAATTAATAAATAGGATAAGACAAAGAATGTAATATAATATGACAGAATTCAACCAAATATAGTACGAAAAATATTGCATTTTTAAAAATTTTATGAGGCATGTATTTGGTGAGTAAAATTAAATTGCCATTAATGTTTCATCATGCCTTTAAACTAGTATTGATAACAAAGCATTAATTCGTGAAAATAAAACATTGAAGCATTTTGTGAGTAAAATGACATAGGAGGTGATATTCAATTTACGGGTCACAAAAAGTTCATGGTGTATGTCAACATTAATTAAAATCTACTGAAACGCTTTGACGAAAAATGTTTCATCATGCCTTTAATCTAGTATTGATAACAAAGCATTAATTCGTGAAAATAAAACATTGAAGCATTTTGTGAGTAAAATTAATAAATAGGATAAGACAAAGAATGTAACATGATATGACAGAATTCAACCAAATATAGTAAGAAAAATATGGCATTTTTAAATTTTTTATAAGGTATGTACTTGGTGAGTAAAATTAAATTGTCATTAATGTTTCATCATGTCTTTAAACTAGTATTGATAACAAAGCATTAATTCGTGAAAACAAAACTAAGCATTTTGTGAGTAAAATGACATGGGAGATGATATTCAATTTACAGGTCACAAAAAGTGCAAGGTGTATGTCAACATTAATTAATATCTACTGAAACGCTTTGATAAAAAATGTTTCATCATGCCTGTAAACTAGTATTGATAACACAGCATTAATTCGTGAAAATAAAACATTGAAGCATTTAGTGAGTAAAATTAATAAATAGGATAAGAGAAAGAATATTAACATAATATGACAGAATTCAAACAAATTTTGTAATAAAGGTATTGCATTTTTTAAATTGTTATACGGTATATACTTGATTTACATAGCATAAACCTTTGGTATCATTAGAGTATATTCCCATATTATACTATACAATACATTTTTTATTCGTATTTTATGAGAGGAAATTTTTTCTATAATTATAATGAAATTAAAATAAAAAAATATATTTATAAAACTCTTATTTAATTCTCATTAAGAGGACCAAAAAGTTTTGAAATGACGAAAATAGACTGAAGTTTGATCGTGGATTAGGAACTCTGTAGATAATTTAGATTTAGACTATTACTTATTTTTGAAAAAAAATTTTACTTTCTTCTATCCTTACAAAAAGAAGTGTTGGATTCCTGAACATTTTCGACTTCCAGTTTTCGATGGATTTATACGTTTTAGAAGGTCCTGAACACGATTTGACAGTTTTTAGAAAATGGCTGTCCACGTGAGTCTGTCTGTCTCTGTATGTGTGTGTCTGTTTCTGTGTGTGTCTGTATGCGACAAAAATTTTGTGAGTGGTCTATCTCAAGAACAAAGGCACAGAATTTAATAGATTTCTTTAGATTTTACTTTAGATTTAGTTAGACTTTCATATAATTGGTGCTGATTCGTTTTTGGTGTAAATCTTCCAACAAGTGGCGCTGCTGTGCTGCATTTTTTAAGATTTCCGCAGTAGCTCTGTTTCAAGAAATCATACACGGATTTTCATTAAACTTCAGAGTCAGTTAGACGTTGACATAAGGACATAAGTTGTTGCTGATTAGGTCTTTGAGTAAATAGCCCAACAGGTGGCTCTGCTATGCTGCATTTTTCAGGATTTACACGTTTTTAGCGATAGTTATATCTCTATAGAATTAATGTACGGAATTTCATCATATTCTGTTAGACCTTGACATAAGTTGATGCTGATTTGGTTTTCATGTAAATCCTATTAGAAGTTGAGATCGACGAAATTTCGGTTTCGGCGCAAAATCGGAATTTCGCCGAACATTCATTTTCGGCGAAACTGCTACCAAAATTTCGGCATGACCGAAATTCGACCGAAACGTATCTGTATTTAAAAATCTCGTTCCTGCTTTCGGAAATTTTCAACTTTACTCATTGATATGAGTTGTATGGGCTCAAATGAGACACTGTTTATTGCTGTGAACTCCACTGTTTATCATTATCCGTCATGATTGGTTCATGATGTGAGTGTACATTATAAAGCAAGCAATGCATATATGACTAAACTTATAAGACGCTTATCACGTGATCTTTAAAAGCTGCAAACTTAACAGTAATAGAATTTTTTTACTTTGAAACTCCAGATTGTTTCGATTGCTTTATGAGAAAGGTGTTGCTAAAACATATGAAGATTATACAAAATTATAAAGATTAAACATACGAAATTTATTACAAAAGATATATCGAGGTATGTATTACTTAAAATATTAATATATATATATATATCTATATTTAAACTTCTATTAAATTAATAATATATTTATAATTATAAAATGGTTAAAACATATTCAATGTTAATTTCCTAAAAAACAAACTTTTAAGTACTTTATTTCAATCAATTTAAATGCAAAATATTAACGAGCTGAAAATATGAATACATTTAAAAATTGAATATTCATTATTGAATTTGCTTTACATTATTTAACTGCATTGTTAATTAATTATTAATAAATGCGTATAATTATTGGTTGTTATAAAATAATAAAATATAAAAGTTGTATTATTTTTGTTTGAAACTTATACACAAACATATATATGTAAGTTTGTTTGATAGAAATGTGGTTCAATACACGTATAATTAATAAATTAATTAGTAACGTAATTAGTTATTATTAAGTAATTATTCGGACTAATTAATTAATAATTTTATTAATTAATTAATTAATTAATTAATTAATAATTATATGCAGTTATGTAAGTATTAATCAGTTTTTCATATTTAAACACTTTCGGTTTCGGTTTCGGACGAAAGTTGGAAGGTCACCGAAATTCGGTTTCTGTTTCGGTTTCGGTCTTAAAAACCTGTTTCGGTCGATCTCTAATTAGAAGTGCGGCTGCTATGCTGTATGTTTGGATTCTAAAAGGCATAATTTTAAAAATGACGCTTTTTGAAGTATTAACATGTATGAGATAGAAGAAAGTTTCGTGATACTCACATCCGACTAGCTTATTTTTGTTTTATAGAAATTTTAAAAAAATGTTAAATTGTTAAAAACAATAACAAACGTTTCTATTGTATAACAAAATGAATCTCGGAAAACCAGTTTTGCCACGATATTGAAGTCCAGATTCTATATTTTTATGCTGTCATTTCTTTTTTATAGCTCTTATTACGTTGTCTCTCGAATATATCCCCCCCCCCCCAAAAAAAAAAAAAAAAAAATGTGAAAAATCTAAAAATTTATAATAAAAAATTCAAAATTCATATATATTTTTTTTTATTAACTTAGCTTTTTTCTTATTGGTTTTCAAGTATAGTTTGTAAATAATTCAACTTCCTTGATAGTTTTGTTTTGTTGACACAATAAACTAAAAATAGGGACTTAACACCACATTTTTCGTACTAAAATATTTGCCTTATAAAATTCAAAAAAAAAAAAAATCTGTCAACAAAGAAAGCGAAGATTACAGTTAAAAATTAGTGGTATAGAAAAGCTTTTAGTAACGAAGGAAGCAAACTCTTCCTGCCCGAGCGGTATTCGGGCAAAACTGGTACGGCTCAATACTTACGGCTCCTACGACCGTAATTTTAGAAAATTTCCTATCGGACAATCTATAGAACATTCTTAAAGGCTTAAACATTATAATAATCTTATACAGTATGCCCAATAAAGTTCCTTGCCACCCTCTTAACTTCGGAACGGCTGCTGCTATATTCATAAAAGTAGTGTCTAGGTATAGTAAAGCAGCCGTGCGCTACTTAATGAAACCGCTTACGGCGCCACCTGGTGGAATGCTGCGGAGTTAGCATTCCTATCTCGAAAACGGAAAGAGATAGAGAAAAAAGGTGATTTACAAAGTTGTAGAGCATCATCGATTTAGTGCGAAAAGATACCTTGTGGACATTAATGCGAATATTAGAACGATTAAAACGCGCATTTGATTTTCCGTGATTTCCTACACTGTGACGTGACAAAACGATCTTAGAAAGAAACAAACAACCAGTTATAATAATATACCTTTATTTTAGATGTTCAAACTTCTCACCGTCATAGCTGCAATTTATATTTGGATCCTTGTTTGAATTTCACGTTGCACACGTTGCACAGATGGTGACACGGTGGCCCAAGCGTCCGTAATTTGCTGTTTAAGGTCCTGCAATATTTGTGGAGGGGTCGCATACATCTTCTGTTTCATAACTGGTTGTTTCTTTCTTTCTAAGATCGTTTTGTCACGTCACAGTGTAGGAAATCACGAAAAAACAAATGCGCGTTTTAACCGTTCTATTCTTCGCATTAATGTCCACAAGGTGTTTTTTGTACTAAATCGATGATGCTCTACAACTTTGTAAATCACTTGTTTTCCCTATCTCTTTCCGTTTTCGAGATAGGAAATCCAACTCCGCAGTTTTCTACCAGGTGGCGTCGTAAGCGGTTTCATTCAATAGCGCATGGCTATTTTACTATACCTAGACACCACTTTTATGAATATAGCAGCAGCCGTACCGAAGTTAAGAGGGTAGCAAGGGACTTTAGTGGGCATACTGTATATTATAGTGATAATAATAATAATTATAATACATTTTTTTGTAATTTCAAACTTTTCTAGTCCTTTTAATCATCTATCAAACCCACATGACGGTTTGGAAAGATGTTGCCAAAAAACTTTCTCGATAATTAGCCCAGTTGAGTGATACTGAGCAAAAAGGACGGTCGTTAGACCGGTCGAGTTTTTTACATTACTAAAATAAAATATTCAAACAAAAATATAATTTAAATGAGGGTCCGCCCATAAACATTGCTAGTGGCAACGAACCATCTTAAAATGAAGAACTGGTTAGACAAAAGGAAATTAACAGATGTTACGCTCAAAAGAGACGCCTACATCTTGAGTTAAAACTTCCACCCAAAAAATGTTTGACACTGTAGAATTATTTCAGCACAGTTCCAAATGTAACTTTCTCTAATTTTCTGAAAAAGAACAGTGTTACAGAATACATTATGATAATACATAACATACTTGTCAAGTGTGAGCTCAATCGGAAGTACCGTTTGGGGCTTATGGTGTTGATTCACATACACACATACACACACACATACATACAAATCATGATTACAATACTTTATTTACACTATGTGTTAGGAAAGTAAAAAAACACACAAACGAATTGTATAACCTCCTTTGTTACAGTTAAATGTCAGTTAGTGTTTGTCTGTCCGCGGTGGCTAGGGAAATATACTGCACGTAGAGGACTGTAAATTTGCTTCCGGATACATACAGACACAGACACGTCTAATTACATTCGAGTCTCAGATTTTGGATTATTTAAATTTAATTTTTAGGCGTCTTTTTTCGTGTGTACTTTTCGCTTTTCGCGGCGATTTTTTCAGTTTAGTAATAGGAGACTATTTTAAACCTTTTAATCTGACATAGTAAATTTTTGTTCTCTTTTCAATAAAGTGTCTAGAATTCGTACAGTTAATTTTGAATTTTTCGCGAATTTTTTAGACTCTCCTTTTTACCGCAAAAGAGGACTTTTTTTTATTAAGTAATATCTATTTAAAATCTTACCCATCTAATCTTACATTTTATATCCCTCTATGCACTAAACCTGGGAGGAAACAATAAAAAAAATATTTAAAAAAAAGGAATTTTTTTAATTTATTAATTGAGAAAGTAAGGCGATAGAATTTTTTTCTGAAACAGTTAAAAGACCCCGCATTTAAATTTTGCTACTCATGTGATTAAATCACAATTGGGAGAATGTCAAATCGGTTCCAACAGCAGTGCTTCACAACCGGTGTGCTACGACACACAGGTGCGCCGCGAGAGGACCTCTGGCGTGCCGCATTTTTTTTTTTTTATCAAGATGTTACAAATTAACAAAACTACGTATATCCTTACTTCAAAATGCATTATTTGAAATTCTGTAGCTTACTATGTAATGAGCTTTAGTGTTCAAATACTAGAAATTATTAAAATATGCTTACATATTCAGATAAAAATGATACTTTCTAAGAAAAAAATAAAATAAAAGGTTACATTTGAAAATGCAGTATAAATGTTAGAAATACTGATAGCATGTAAAGTAGATAAAAATCTTAGATCAAACTTCAAGGATACATCAATCCACGAGTATTTGACACAATATCTCTGTATTAGAAGAAAAAAATGTCTGTTTTATGCGCAATGCGTATGCATGTCAGCAAATACTTATGTATAATTTCGATTATGAAACATTAACAGAAGTAAGAAGTAGCAGATAATTGCAATGGAAAGAATTAATAGTAATAACTAAAAGAAAAAAAACAGACATTACAATATGTTGTTGTTCTCTCAATTGCAAAGCTTTGTTGCCTGTGTTATTATTATTATTTTTTTTACATCAATTTCTTTCTAAAGTTTTCCAATTATCCTAATCGTAGTTGTAAAACGGAAGTATAACCGTGGGATAAAGTATACTGGAAGATAAAAAAAGTTGATACTTCCCATATTTAGCATCGCGACGCACATTGTCCCGAAAAGACTAATTTCCACGACCAAGGTGACATGTATTTTCCCGAAGTTTGTCAACTATGTACAGTTAGATTAATTTTGACACAATTATTTAAATTGATAAAGAAATCATATGAGATGTAATTTTTCAACAACTGGACGAAAAAGTCCGGACCTGTATTCGAACCAGGGATCGCTTTGTCAAAATTAATGTAATCACTTTTTCAGCGTTTACTAGAGGTCCCGTTACTTGCGATTTATTCTGTTGAGCTGATTCAGATATCAGATCAGATGCTATGATCAACAAGGTTAACTGGGTGAATTAGTTCCGTCATATTCGTCCGGTATTCCTCAGTTGATAAGAGCATTGGCAGCTTCAGCCAAGCGATCCCTGGTTCGAATGCTGGCCCGGACTTTTTCGCCCAGTTGGGAAAAAATTATATCTCATTTTTAGAGTTGTTCTATAAAACCCACAGCATGAGCCATACATGTTTTTCCGTTACAAACCGTCTAACCCCAGGTGAAAACCAAATAAGAGTAACTGATGACAAATATTGTTATTTAAATTCAATTTTTTATAGTATAGTAAATTATGTTTTTTTCGTTTTGTGAACAATATTTTGCGCCTAATTTTGTTTTGTTTTAAGAATTGGATTTTGATACCTATGTATTGTTATTTGATTTTTTATTTTCATTTTCAAAAATTTTGTCTTGTAAAATCAAGATCTCGCTATATCCGGCAACATCGTTGGTATATTCCTCTTATGCAGGCATTTGAGGAGTGAGAAACATTGGGATTATACCTGCGCCCAGGCGCGACTTTGGCAGTTAGCGGTATTTAGTTGAATGAAAGTATCCAAGTAAAAAAAAAAACATGCTTCTGCAGCAACCACAATTTTTTTTTTAAACATACTTTTTTGATTGAAAATTACTAAAATTTGTAATTTTTAAATTAGAAATGTATAAAATTAACACTTTGTACAAAATTAATAAAAATTGCCGTGATTGGGTATTGTTTATACCGACTGGTTAAACAATGAAAACCGATTTCTCAATGTCTCCAAAAAAAGAAAGTCCTTCCGGTCTGTACCGGGAGGAAAAGGTAGCTTTCCTATAGCTTCGTTTTAAAATTATAGCTAATGTTACTCGAAAACAGCAAGCTAAAATGCAAATAAACCGTTTACAAAAGATTCGTTAATACTGAATTTGAATAAGAAATTCGCCAAATTATTGAGCTATAGCTAAGTTGGCTTCATTTATGAAGACTTATTTTGATCGCCAAATTTGATGATATTTCGCCAATTGTCGCCAAGTTTGGCGAGAATTTGGCGCTAACGGATATGAATATATAGTTTTATGCGTATGATTGGGAAAATGATTACAACAATGAAAGAAAATAATTTGCGAGAAATCGCGTTCACTAAAACTCATAAATTAATCGTTGGTTTTTTGTAATGTGCTGTCTTGTTTCAAAATGTCAGCCACCCTAGAATTTCAAACTGCTCTATCTGAGCCATTTTTTAAGATAGAGGTAAAACAAAAAATGCTCTGGAATCCTTGTATCAAGGCTTAACACTTAAGCAAAAAAGAAATTTGAATTTTTAACTTTTTTGTACATTTATTTTAGTTTTAAAATTTTCAGCGGCCGCCATCTTGAAACGAGATAGCGGATCAAGCTGGTCAACGAGCTCGGTCGAGGCACTGGTGAGCTTAATACACACAATTAGTTTCATCAAAATTAATTTATAAATACGAGCGTTATCGTATGACATAGGTCAGATATATATCTATATGGATATATCTATAATATATATAAATCAACATTTGAACGGAGGGTGGTTTTGGGGTCTGGGGGTCATGATCGGTGAAAATATATCGAAATTTTCCGTAATTGTTTTCCTCCGAACGGCTGAAATAGGTAGCTTTATACTTTTTTGTATTGAAAGCTACCTAAAAAAGCCGCTTCGTCACAGTATGCGACTAGAAGGACGATGCTGAAAATCTGAATTTAAGAGTCATATAGTAATTATTCGTCAAAATGCAAGAGATGTTGCGGTCGGCTATTGTTGTACAACTCGGTTGAAAAGGACGGGACGCAATCATTGCGATTGTCATTTATACAATCGCACAGTACTAATAGCAAAAGCAGTAAGACATCATTTAAAAAAATTTCATGGTTCAAACAGATATCTTACTTTTAATGTATTGCGTTTTTCTTATTTAATCATATCTGTATTATAAAGGACAAAGGTGTTCGTGCGTAACGCTGACGTCAATTTCAGGCTGGCAAAACCTTACGATTAAATTTTGGCGTTGCAATTTTCAACATTACAATTTATTCATTTATTGTGGTTTTAACAATAATTTTCTATCATGAATTTTTTTTAATGTATCTCCATCGTGTGCAGGGTCTATTACGGAAGAGTAATAACCCATTGGCTTTAAAACAATATAAATGGTTCAGCATTGGGATCCGGCTAATTTTTCCATAACAAAATTAAAACTTCATCAATCATGCAATAATATAAAACAAAATAAAAAGCAAGTTTAACATATATGTAATCGAACAAATTCAATTTTTACATCCGACGAATAGGGAAAAAAAATATTTTTTCGAAATATAATTTTTATCTGGGCTGAATTTAGAACTTGGCTGAATTTATAATTTTTCGAAATATATTTGTTTGAACTGTATCTAAGTTTACTAAATTTATAGATTTTAAAATAATTTTCAAGCATGAATTATTTTTAAATCGATCTCTATCGCGTGCAGCCCGATTACGAAAGATTAATCTGTTTGCACTTAAAACATTAATAGTTCATAAACAGTTCAACATTTGTTTCCGGCTATTATTAGAGAACTAAAATTTAAAACTTCATCAATAAAAATATAATATAATATAAATAAAACACAAATTTAACAGCATTGTAATCGAACCACGTGCTTAAACCGCTGAAATTTATTAGAATAAAAAAGGCGGCAGCTCAGTAGCAAAATCTTTAACGATTTATTCTGCTATAACTCCTGGCATGCGGCTAATATGAAAGTACCGCTTTTAATAAATCTAAAACTTTATTTGAATACATTATTGATATTTTTAATATAAAAATGCTTTTTGGTGTTGTTACTGAACAATCTAAAAATATATATATAACATGTAAAACAAATATTAAAGTTAGAAAAAAAAATCAATCATGTTCTATAACCCGGGAAGCCCGGATTGGATTCCCTAGTTTAATAAATGATAGTAGTTCATTAATAATTAGTTTTATTTGCATTTAATGGTTTTTCCCCCATCGATGTTAACGGGGTAAAACATAAAATCCTAATTAATTAAATATATTTAGGAAGTACAATCGCAATAGCTACTGAATACGGCGAGTGACGTAATATATGCCAGTCAAACTTTGACTTATTTTGACAGGCGCCATCAAAAGAGTTTTGAAAAGTGCATGAAGTCAGTCAATGCCCTAACCACGATGTCTTTATAATATTTGAATCTGGATACTTGACAAAATGGTTTTACTTTATCTAGTTTCAAGCAATACTTAATTTATCTACAGATTGTAACGGTAGGAGCTCAAAACGGATGAACTCAGATTAATATTTATGATTATTTTTACATTTTTAATGATTTTAATGTCTTTATTGGTAACTTTTTAGTTTTTAAGTTATTACTCTTTAATTCATATTGTCCAAATATATATGAGTGTCATGCAGAGAAATGAGCATGACATTTTTTAACATTCGCTTATAAGACATTGTTCGCCACTTCAAATCTCCCTGATCATAAATTTCATTATAAGATTTATTTTGAGAGAAATATTATAGTCTAGAAGTAATTTTCTGATAGAGGAAGAAAATATATATATTTAAATGTTTGTAAAATATGTAAAATATATATGAAATACATGTATTGTAAATATGTATCTTCCTAGAAATAGTCACACATTCAAACACACATAATATTTACGATAATAATTTAAATCAAGAAATCCTGAAATCTATATTTACAATAAAACCGTTATTTTCAAAATTTGAAATGTTAAAAACTGAAACATTCTGAGCACCAGTATTATGCTAAGCATTACCCTGTACTCGATTAAACTTGATAGCGTGGGGGTGTCTCAAAAAGATTGAAAGGCGATTTAATTTTTTACTTGTTGGAGATATGTTGGCAGTATTGATCCAAAAAGTGTTCCAAATAAGGTAGGAATTAAGATTATGTGTATGAAATGGTCCTAGTATTAATTTTCAAAAAGTTACACTTTTTAATTTTATAGAGTCCCTGAGTCTCATAGGTTGTATTCAGAAACATCTTTTTCCATAATCTGACAAGTACAATGGCAAAAATGCCCTTCTTCTACGATCAAACCTCACCGAGTTATGATACGTTCAATTTTATGAACTTTCGTAGTTTTACGGCACTAAAAAGGGACAGATCAGTTTTTAGTGCCTGGAAACTCCCAAATTTCATAAAATTCAACAGATCATAGTTCGGTGAGTTTTAGTCGTAGAAAAATGAAATTTTTACTATTGTACCTGTCAGAACATAGAGAAAGTTGTTTTAAAGCTGACTTATAGAACCCAGAACCGTATAAAAATTTTAAAAATGTAACTTTTTGAAAATTAATGGCAGGGCTATTCATCAACATAATCTTAATCCCTAACTTATTTTAAACATTTATGCATTTTACCTATATTTTTGCCTAAGTATCTCCAATGGGTAAAAAATCAAAGCGCGTTTTAATTCTTTTGGGACTGTATATATATGAAAAACTTTTAACCTATTTAAAGATTATACTAAATTCTATCCCATTAATTCTCTTTATTTTGTCTTAAAATACTATAAGCGCTTTTTCTTTTTTTCCCTTCAAAAATTCTACCTGTCTTTATTGATTTTGGCGTTCCGCCAGCAACATTTTTTTCCCTCTTCAAAAATTCACTTTCATTTCTGGGATGAGAACATCATGTAGACATCAGTGAAGGAGTGAGTTATGCTAAAATTCTTTGAAGTTAATTTTTCTCTTTTCCTTATTTCATAACATAATGTGGCAGATATCACCTGAGTCGATTAAATTATCACATGACCTGAGAGTCCTTTATTGTGATGTAATAAACTACTAAATAAAAATGCTTTTTTGTTACTGATTGTGATTATTGAGTGTCTATGAGAAATCTCATTGTTTAAGGTACCTACTGCCTTTTAAATTCTCCGCGATGACTGCTAAAAGTGTGCTCCGATTACGACTTCAGCATTTCTTCTTAACCAAAGCTTGAAAATATTGTAGCGGAGTCATGAAACGCCACATATATATGTATATTAATTATACAGTCAAAAATGAGAGTCCACATGATTATCAGGTGAAACACACAAAGTTTATCTTTTTTACAAATGCTCGATGTCCTTCACTTTGCTAATCTGCAAATGTCCATAGGTAAATCAGTTTTTGCTATATGTTAGTGAGCATGTTTACAACCATCACAACATGTGAAAGCTGCTATGTGATTTGAATTCAGAAATGGATTTTTGAAGTGGCGTGCTGTAAGTCTGATATTCAACTCCTTAGGGACCATGTGTGCATACATGCATCTTCAAAAGGTGCATATATGCTTCTTCAAAAGGTACATACAGCAGTTGTTTTTGGTGCCAGTAATACAGAAAATTAACATTTGTCTTATTTAATTAGGGCGCTTCCGGGACTAAACAAGTAAAGATAACTGCTTTAAAAAAAGTGGTGTCAACCAAATAAAATTCGTGTATGAGGCGCTGGTGTAAAAGAAATTAAGAAAAGTTAGATCCTAGTTGACTCAATTTCAATTAAGGTTGAAATGCACCAAAGCGACGGATTGCGATACCTTTTTCGGCTTGTTAAGATTTTTTTTTTTTTTTTTGTCGCACGAAAAGTGAATGAAAAAATAATGAAAAGGTGTCTGTGACATGTTTATCACCTTCCCTTGGGAGAATTTCTTTTCTTGATTTTGTGTTGCTATGAATATAAGATAATATATTTGAAACTTTTGAAGAGAAATAAAAAAGGTCACGTCTAACCATAGAGTATATGGAAGTGAAAGACCAGAGAAATAATTTATTGCTCTTCTCGCAGTATTTGCACTACACGCCGCCTAAACCCATACATTAAAATTTAGAATTACAATGGTCGTAGGGGTCATGGACAAATACCACCGAGACTAATCCAAACTGGGACTTCAACACTGAAGTTAGAAGTATAGCCGCAAACTTAGGCAAAAAAAATTGTAAGACGACAGGGGACAACAATAATGCGCTGTTTTCTAAATTTCAAAATTATCAGAGGCTTTGCGTAAGAAGAAAGAAATATAGTTGCCATAAACGCTGTTAAACAGTAAAATGAGTCATTATTTAATCGATTACTAAATTTGGACTAACTCGTATTTTCCTGTGCTTTTGACGATCTTTTAAATAATTTCAAGGTTAAAAAAGGGGCGGAGACATTTAAATTCCTACGCCATACGCCAGATGAAAGCTATACTCATTTCAAATAATATGAAAATTAGCATTAAGTTCTGGAAAAAAAACGGGAAAAAAATCATGTTTTTGTGGGTGTTCGTTAATGAATATTACACAAGATTGTGTAATACCTTGCTACCGACGGTATCAGAAATGAATGTTGGTATACATTAATTTAAAATTTGAGTTAAGCATTAATATTAAAATTAATAAATTGTTTTCTTGTTATTCCACGATTGTATTTAAAGAGAATTGCGATTTTTGCTTTAACTTTGCACCAAAGTAAAAGACATTTTATGCATTCTTTAAAATATATTTTTAAATAAACATCAGTTAAAAAGTAACATAAAAATAATTCAAATTTATTACATATGTACCATTTAATGTAATCAGTATAGAATATAAATGTTACAAACTTTTTTTTTCTCAAATTTGCTTATTTAATAACAGCTATCGCATTTTAACTCGAGTGGTTTAGCAAATTAGACTGTTTTTCCTAACAATCCTTTATTGTCATCCACACTCACTTTAAACCACATTGATGCTAGCAACGTTTATGTCTGTCATGCAGTAAATTGCGAAAAAAAATGTTGATTTTACAAAATTAACTGTAATAAATAGTAAAATAAACAGTAATACACTACCGCGCATGCACCACATTGATTCTAGCAAAACAACTACAAAAAAAAAAACATTAATTTTACGGTATAATACTAGCAGCTGGGGTGCCAATATTATACCGTAAAATAATATTTTTTCTTCTTGCAGCGTATACGAACAACATATATTATGAATTTTGACGTATCTCTGTGGGAAAAAAAATAATAATAATTGAATAATTGAGATGTATCGAAAATGACTATCAATTTTCACACAGAATGGTTGAAAAATAGTCGAAAAGTGGTTAAATATGGTTTAGATGCAACTTTACATTTTTTTTTTTTTCATCAAAGATATAAAAGTAAACTTTTGTGTTTGGTATCAATCTTTAAACAAATTAGGCGGACAGATTTGATAAGTTAAAATACAAGAACAATTGGATAACCAGTGGCTAATTTATTCGCCGTTAGTATATATGTATTCAAGTTAATTCATATGTTTTATGTGCTTAACATTTAATAAAAGAAATGTAATACTATAAATGCTAAAATGATTAATTTTAGATAATGAAAAAAAAAACAAGCTATTAATTAATTTTTTTTCTGTGCTAATTAAATATATTGAAAATTTCTTAACCTACTCTTTCATTTTTTTAGATTCCGCAATTATTTTTTATTGCTCAAACCAAAGATAAGAAGAAAAAAAGTCTAACGGCTTTAGTCTATAAAAATCCTTATATCTTCTTTATATTTCAGACACTTACTCCGTATTCCGATTTCTCTCTCTGCTTTACTTCTTTAAAATAAAGAACTCTTGGACGACCACTTGTTAATTTATTCGCCACTACAGCAAGAACAGTTTAAGATAATAATTCATATGTATTATTTGCTTAACGTTTAATAAAAACAAAATACAGACTATAATTGCTAAAATAATTAATTTTAGATAATGAAAAATATTAGCTTATTCATTTATTTTTTCTGTACTAATTAAAGATAGTGAAAATTTATTAACCTACTCGCTCATTTTTTTAGAATCTGCAATTACTTTTTATTGCTCAACGCAAGGATAAGAAAAAAAGTCTAACGTCTTTCGTTTACAAAAATCCTTATATTAGAGGCTACTCTGTATTCCGATTTCTCTTTGTTTTACTTCTTTAAAAATAAAGAATTCTTGGACGACTATTTACCAATTTTTTCAGCGCTCGTACAATAAGAACACTTTAAGATAGGCAATATTTGCTTAACATTTAATAAAACAAATGTAGACTATAGATGCTAAAATGATTAATGTTATATAATGAAGAAATAAGCTATTAATTAATTTTCTTTTCGTACTAATTAAAGACACTGAAAATTTAATAACCTACTCGCTCATTTTTCAGAATCTGCAATTATGTTATATTGCTCAAAGCAAGTTTTTTTTTTTTTTTTTTTAAAGTCAAACGTCTTTCGTTTATAAAAATCCTTATATTAGACGCTACTCCGTATTCCGATTTCTCTTTGTTTTACTTCTTTAAAAATAAAGAATTCTTGGACGACTATTTGCCAATTTATTCACCTCTAGTACAGCAGGAACACTTTAAGGCAATTCATATGTAATATTTGCTTATCGTTTAATAAAACAAATGTAGAATATATATGCTAAAATGATTAACGAAAAAAAAAACAAGTTTAATATTATTTTTTAGAATATGCAATTATTTTTTATTGCTCAAAACTAGGACTAAACAAAAAATCTAACGTCTTTCGTTTATAAAAATCCTTATATTAGACGCTACTCCGTATTCCGATTTATCTTTGTTTTACTTCTTTAAAAATAAATAATTCTTGGACGACTACTTACCAATTTTTTCACCTCTAGTACAACAGGAACACTTTAAGGCAATTCATATATAATATTTGCTTAACGTTTAATAAAACAAATGTAGAATATATATGCTAAAATGATTAATGAAATAAAATAACCAAGCTTATTATTATTTTTCTTTTCTGTACCAATTAAAGATATTGAAAATTTATTAACCTACTCTTTCATTTTTTTTTTTAGATTCCGCAATTATTTCTTATTGCTCAAACCAAAGATAAGAAGAAAAAAAGTCTAACGGCTTTCGTCTATAAAAATCTTTATATCTTCTTTATTTCAGACACTTACTCCGTATTCCGATTTCTCTCTCTGCTTTACTTCTTTAAAATAAAGAACTCTTGGACGACCACTTGTTAATTTATTCGCCGCTAGTGCGGCAAGGACACTTTGAGATTAAAATGGAAAAAAATAAAGTTACCAAACTCCGACTATCAGATGACAGCGAAGAAGCGATATCAGTGAAGAAATCAAACACATGGCCCCACAGCGGCTCTTTCACTTGCTCTGCAGCATCATTTGAACCACCGTGACCTTAGTCACTATGCCTGATGTCAATGTTTTTTCTTAAAGTATTTAATTTTCGACAAGAAGAGTTCAGTGTGTTGATTAATTAAACTAACTGTTACTAGATTATTCAACGTTGCACCAATTATCGTTCCTATTTTTCTTCTTATTCTTCTTCTTCTCTTCTATTTCTATCTCTCTCTCTCTTTTCTATATGTATAAAATGCAAATGGGGATTTCGTGCCGGCTGTGCTTATAACTTGAGTTCTGCTGAATAGATTTTGATGGGACTTGTACTGTTAGATAATTTTTAATGTATGGGTTTTAGCATGTAACATATCGTTTTACGTTGCTTAGTTATAGAATTATGGGGAAAGGTTCTATAATCAAAATGAACCCGATTACGAAAGATTAACCTTTTTAAAAGATTATACTGAATGCATTTTGATGAGAATTGCATTGTTAGTTAGATAATTTTTCCGGGATGTTTTTTGTATATTGCATATCGTTCTATCGTTCTTTATTAAATCCTACAAATTTTGTCTGACACATTATAAAATATAATAGGGCAATGGCGTTCGTATCGTTTCAGCAATGTGGAAGGACATTCTAGGTAAATGTCACTATTGCTTTGAAACATAAGGTCAAATTAATAGATATATTTTGTTTGATTAAGGTTTGTTTGGAGAATCCGACTAGTGTAGCGGGCGAAGCCTGCTACTTTTAAATAAGAGAACCTATAAATAAGTGCTTCTCAACCTTTTTAGATTTGTGTCACATTTAATTTACAGGGGTTTTCTACATTCCACTGCTTATGCCTAGGCAGTTTTGGAGATTTATTTTTAATATAAACAAAATATAATACTGTAGATGTTTTATTTCACAATTAGTTGTATTTCAAACTATCTTTTCGGATTTTTTGGAGCCCAAAAACCCATTTTTGGTTGTTTCAAAATGGCGGCGAAGTTGCTCCACTACACATAGTTCTAATGTCCCACGCTTTCCAGCATATCGATGAATTAGAAATAGAATTTATGAACAGTTGTATAATCTGTAGGTTTACAATTATGATTGGGACAAAAAAAATAACAATATTGTCATTTTTTGCCAAAATGACATTTATTTGAAATAATGGGTAGCAAAAATTGATATTTTTTTGTCTTTCAGAGAGCGAAAAAAAAAAAAAGATTACGTCGAAAAGTATACATATTTTAATCTATTAGAGATTAAATACAAAAACACCAAATATATAAAATGAGTTTAATAATTAGTTTAATAATAAATTTAAAAATGATTAATTTTTAATTTGCATAGATTTTTTTTATTGTTTTGTTCTATATGGCAAAAAACTTGAATAATCAGCTTTGGTAATATTTCTCGATCATTATTTGAAGGTACACTTCACAAACGGAAAGAATTATTTCAAGAATTATAAAAAGAAAAGAAAGAAATAAACTTGAGATTTATTATTAGTACAAAAACTAACTATAATTAAAACCAGTGAGAGCAGTTTTTCCCAAAATGTAAGAATTTTGATCCATCATAAAACGCTGCACCAAATCCTGTAAGGTTTGCTTCAGGTAGATATAAATATCTTGTTTATATCCTGGGATATCTCTCCGCGACTTGCCCAACGGAAGTTCTCTGTTACTTATTTATTATTACACCCGGTGTCAATGTTTTTTCTGAAAGTATTTAATTTTCGACAAGAAGAGTTCAGTATGTTGATTAATTTGATTAACGTTGCATCAACATCGTTTATATTTATCTTCTTCTTCTTCTCTCTCTCTCTTTTTAAATAAAAGAACATATAAATAAGTCCTTATAAACTTTTTAGATTTGTAGCACACTTTAATTTCGCAGGAATTTCTGCGACATACCATATTTTTTTCTTCTTCTTCATTAAATATTTCCACTAAGCAATGGGTATCCTCAACCAGAAAAAACAGTTTTGAAGGTTCTTTTTCATTACTTCTTGTCCAGGGTAACACTATCACTTCATTTGTAATACTTCAATGATTCTTTAATCGTATTCTTCCAATTCATCCTTGGCCTGCCCCGTTCTTCGTCTTCATGTTGGGCTCCAGTATATAAGAACTTTTAGTAGGCCATAATTTTTTACATTTTTTAATTTATTACAGATTAAATCAAAAAGCACCAATTATATAAAATAGTTTATTATATTAATATATATATTAATATTTAATATATAACATTAATATGTAATATATAATATTAATATGTATTATATAATATATAATATTATAATACATAATATTTATAATATATAATATATATAATATATAATATATAATATATAATATATAATATATAATATATAATATATAATATATAATATTAATATGTATTATATAATATTATAATACATAATGTTTATAATATATAATATTAATATATATTAATATTTAATAATTTACTATGTTACTGACGTCATTATTTGTCAAATTACTTGTATAGGAAGAAACACCTATTTGTTCTTTATGGCTCCTACTGTACACATTAGTACGGTCGATTTGATTGGTGTAGATATAACATGTCTATCATATGATTGGCCTACGTCGCTATTTCGAATTCTGCAATGATCGCTACGAACAACACCAGGCTACATCGCCAAGCTTTGCGACCGATTACCTCCATGGTAAAATATTCCCAACGAATGAATCACTTTTTTATTTACTTTCATGGATCGCGCATTTGAACTGTCAACTTAATTTCAACTGAAGTTATTGCAGAATATATACATAATTGAACGTAAGTCATCGCTCAAACATTAATTTATTTTGAACGATCTTTCTAAAAATGTAACTTTTAATGTAGTTTTATTCTAAAAAATAATTTTGAATAAAAATGGCCGTCTGACATATGAAAAAGCGAAACGACTATCTCGGAACTGTAAATGACAGTCACGCTTTTATTATATAAATTACGTATGATAGGATTTAATAGAATGAAGAAAACTTTTATTAATATCTTGATTCGATTTTCATAAAATTTGAAATAACTCGACAAAATTCTGAAACGATTATATAGTATTAAATTTCAAACCATTCGATTGGATAGTTTTTGCGCTGTTATATGCGGACAGACGGACCAGACGACGACTATAGGTGATACGTATTTATATAATTACGAACTCACCTAACAAGAAAATTCCATGCTTCTACGACCAAAACTCGCCGAGTTATGATACGTCCGATTTTATGAAATTTCGGAGCTTTCCGACACTAAAACCTACAGACTTTTTTCAGTTCTTGAAAGCTTTGAAATTCCATAAAATTCAAAGTATCATAAATCGGTGAGTATTGGTCGTAGAAGCATAGAATTTTTACTGTTTTACTTATGGAGAAAATGTTTTAAATATAACTTATAGGACCGTATAAAACTTTTAAAAGTGTAACTTTTTAAAAATTAATAGCATGGCTATTTCATTATCTTAATTCCTACATTATTTTTAACACTTTACAATTTACATTGCCTTACGTATCCCGAACAGATAAATAATTAAAGATAAACAGATAATAAATCAATATTTTTGTACTACCGTGTAGATACACATTGCTTTCAACTTTTGCCAAAGCTGCAAAAAAGGGGGAGAGGGGCGGGATTTATTTGCAATTTGTTTAAAAAAATGAAAATAAGATTAAAATGGTCGTAAAAAGTAAGGACTGGGAGTGGTAATATTTTCAAGTAATTACGTAAAAAAAAAAAAAAAAAACTTGAAGGATTAATGTTTATTAGATATTTGACGGGGCAATTAAACCATAAACCGGAACTGTTGTCTGCTCCACGAAACGAGTTTATTTATAACATATCATTTTATAGAATTTATTTTACACTCGTCACATTTACGTCGTTAAAATCAACATGGTGTATATGATGTATAAATGCGCTAAATTTTGTTTGAATTTCTTTCTTATGTTTTTGAATCATAAGAAATTTATCTAATCGTAATAAAATTTGCTTTTAATAAAAATTAATGTATCAAAGGTAAATGATAATATATATATATCTGTATATTCAATGGACAAATCTTCATTGCTGTTACAATAAATCATTTTAATAATTATTTTATATGCATCATATTCGTATTTTCATTGTTAAAATCAACATGGTGCGCATATCTAAATGTGTTATACTTTCTCTATATTTATTGAATACATTTCTTAATCTTACAAACTGTTTGAATAATTTTCGAAAAACAGAAAAGTAAGCATTATTAATAGATTTGATTTCACCTAAAAATGTAGCCGCATACGATTTAAAAATAAGCAAAATAAGTAATTGTCCTCATTTATAAAACTGAATATTTATTATTATAACAAATGTTTTCAGTATTTATTTTATGTGTTCACTGTGTTTATTTGTTATACTAAAGTTAACGCTATACTTTTATAGAAATGGGTAGATATAGTGATAATAATAGTATAGATACTTTTAACTTTATTAAATATACAAAAAAAAAACAATTTATAAAAATTAATTTTATTAATAGAGCATTTTTTATTAGTTATAAACAAAAATGATCCTATAAAAATTGGACAATGTGTCGTTTAAATAGGTATAAAATGTATAGTACTGACAACACTGATTGATAATATTATCAATTACTGTTGCCAGTCCTTTTAAAAAAAAAAAAATTCAAATTGCTTGATTGCCACCACTTTTTTTAATCCTCTGCGAGCGTCTTTGGGCTTTCCTGCATTTTCATAAAAATATTTGTAAAACTTAAAATAATTTAATTTTGTTTTCCCTGTTTGTTTCTAAAATACATTTCATATCTCTTTCTTTATTTTACATACATCTTAAAATACAATTTTGTTAAAAATATTTTTTTCTTACAGCCAATTTAAGTTGTTTTTGGGAAACGGAATACGGGCAAAACGGTTAGAGGATTTTAAATAGTATAATTCACCTTATTTTTGCTTTATGTTATATATCTTTAAATAAGGTGAATATTAGTACTTCAAAAAGGAGGTGGCAATCAAACATTAAAGAAAAGTAGCGGACTGGCAACACGTTCATCAATATGACTAGATTGAATAAACAATTATTGAAGAAGGTTCAACATTTTTACGTTTAGTAAATATATTGGAATTTAGAAACATCTTTGCAATAGCTTATTGATCAACATATTTCCCTTTACGTATTCAATCATAAAATGTAACGCAGAATAGAATACATTTTAATGTTGATGCATAGTTTGTCTTTCCCTAAGCCAAAATCGAATAGAACTAGCACACTGTAAAAGAAGGCTAATGTTTCTTAATCTAAAGAAATATAATATAACTACTAACGAAAACTAGTCGTTGGGGGCCATCGTAATACTTACCCATCATGGATATGCATACTATAAAATATGAAAATAAAACATATGTAAGCTATTTGTAAATAAAATCGTGGTTTGATGACGTCATAAACTTTAAATCGAGGCTAACGAAAAAAACAGGCTACCACGGTGCATTCCACTTATCTTTTTTTACAGACCGCTAGAGTGGCGTGATGCTCTTTTCGTACACCTTCATTGGTGCATTCGACCATCACGTGACTCCCGCGGTCTGTAAAAAAAGATACGTGTAAAGCACCGCGGTAGCCTTTCTTTTTCGTTAGCCTCGCTTTAAATGCTCTATACCGAATTGCGTAAAAGAAACATCCTTATAACTCCAAAATTGATAATCATACAAACTAACAGTTTATTGCGTCGGATGAAGCGTTTCATTTCCAATGAAACGCTTAATCTTTGAATTGAAATTTGAATGAAACACAGGATCATGGAAAATCGAAGAGTGTGGAAAATAGGATTCCAAATATCTCGGCAACTAGATATCCGATCGACTTCATTCTTTATGCAAAATTTATGTTTATTTATTTATTTTTTTTTATATTCACTCCTTAAAAGAAACTATTTCGAAAATTTTTATATGCCTTTTATTAGAATGAATATTTTGAGAGTTCGAAAAAAATAGTTCCGGATAATCGAGGTTACTGAAATTCAATAGAATTCTTCTCATTAATACATACTAAGTAAATTCCAAATTTCAAATCTCGATCTCAGTATGTTCGGGAGATAGAGCGTTTACAGACACTCAGACAGACGGACGGCAATTTTTTTTTCTCTAAAAATATGTTTTTCGGAATCTCCAGTGTCTGAAACGTGTAAATCCGTCAATTTATTTTTTCGATTTTCAAAACGATCACAAGAATGATCGTTTGTAAATTATGATCAAATGTATATTACTTACCTTATACTACGTATGATGGGTAAGTAATATACAATAACCTCTTCACTTGCCCAAGATTCCGAAAAGTGCTCCTTATCTTTAGAAACCTCAGAAACTAATATATTTTCGAGATTTAAATAGGCATTTATTTAAAGTTTCTTCTGCTGCCACTGGTTTTCAAAAACATTCTCTAGTTGTTTTTATAGTATATTAACCCAGTGTTCTAAACCGATAATAATAAGTGTTCGGATGCTATCGATTCTCAAGAAAAATATTCATGTTCAACAAACGTGTTACAGAGACAAACAGGATACATTAACCGCACTAACATTAACATTCAAATTAATAATACTTTATCGTTCTTGTATGTAGAAATTTAGTGACGCAACTGAAATTTTTAATTGAGATTTCATAGTATCCTAAAAACAGATATTCCGGTTTGAGAAAATTGATTAAGACACTGTCAAAAACGACTCGGAAATGTTTCTGAAAATCAGTGGTAGCAAAAGAAATATTTGTTTTATAAATGCTTCTTTATAACTCGAAAATATATTGTTTTCGGGGGTTTCTAAAGATAAAGAACGTTTTTTCAAATCGTGGATAAATCGGAAGAAGTTATTGTATAATTCCGTTCGTGGTTATATTATTACTTTCTTCTATCTTTACAAGAAGAAAGGATCGGATTCATGAAAATCTTCGACTTCCGGTTTTCGACGGATTTATACGTTTTAGAACGTCTTGAACACGATTTGACTGTATTTAGAAAATGTCGGTCTGTGACTCTGTCTGTCTGTCTGTCTGTCTGTATGTGACACAAATTTTGTGGGCGCTCTATCTCAAGAACTAATGCTTGCAATTTGATGAAACTTTATATTCAGTTAGTCCCTGACATAAATGGATGCTATGATTAGTTTTTGAAGAAAATCGTCCAACAGGTGGCGCTGCTATACAGCATTTTTCACAATTTCCGCAATAGCTCTATCTCAAGAACTAATTTACTTATTTTCATCAAACATCAGCTTCAGTTAGACCGTGACATAAATAGACGCTGATTACGTTTTGGTGTAAATAGCCCAACAGATGGCGCTGCTATACTGTTTTTTCATTATTAACACGATAACTATATCTCCAGAACTAATACGCGGATTTTCATCCAACTTCAGATTCAGTTAGACGTTGATTAGGTTTTGGTCTAAATCTCCCAACAGGTGGCGATTCAATGCTGCATTTTGCAGGATTTACACGATTTTAGCAATAGTCATATCTCAAGAACTAATGCACGGAATTTAATGAAACTTTAGATTCAGTTAGACCTTGATATAAATTGGTGCTGATTCTTTTTAGTGTACGCGAAACCTGCGTGAGATAGAAGAAAGTTTTGGGATTGACACATCCAACTAGTATTTTCGTAGATTAAGAAACATTTATCTTTTTTCTACAGCGTATGCTGTGGTTATAACCAAACTTTTTTTCTAGAATATTCTAAAACAGGATCATTGAAAAAGGTTGGACACATTTCGAAAACTCATAACCCCTTAAGTAACTAAGAAAACGCAATAATTTTTTTGAGATATACTCTGCAATTCTCCGAGATTCGTTAGATAAAACAATTTCACAGCCGTGACTTTAATACGATGCGCAGAAGCGATGCACGATGATGATTTTGAAACTTGTTCAACTTTTTTCGATGACCCTGTATTTGGAAAACCTTTCTCCGTGCACATTTCCATCTCCACAAGTAAAACTGTACCAAAATTCCATTCTTCAATGACTAGAACTTACCAGTTATGATACTTTTAATTTTATACATTTTTGGAGTTATTTAACAATAAAAAAGTGAAATCTAAATTATACCAATATTTTAAAAGTGAAATTATACTACAAACGCGTATTTAAAATAGCCGCAAAACAGTTACATCTAACGCATCTCGGAGAATTGTCGAGTACATTACGCCCCACCAGTGGGTGAGAGGTTCTGCTCTCAAAGCTGGTAGACGGGAGGTGCTGGGTTCAAACCCTTGTCGTGCTCGTCGACCTAACCGATCGGAGTTTTCCGTGGTTTTCTCCGAACCTTGACGTAAATACGGGTTAGGATCCTTTAGAAAGACCCACCACGGAGGGCACTATAACCTAGGGCCTATATCCCTCGTGTAGATAATCGGCCGTCATAAAATCAACCAACCGAGTACATTACAAAACAAGTTGGAAATTGTACGTCAAACGTGACAAACGAGGTGCATTGTTCGTACTATAGCTAGTTATATAAATATTCAGATCTTGATGATGTTTAATTCTGTGAAATGAATGATATCGTCTGTAGATTAATTTCTGTCATAAAATAAGTATTGCGGTCGCTTGACGATTAAACCTCGGAAGCTCCTATAACAAGAAAGCACCGATATTTTAAAAATAAATCAAATTTCTTAATAAATATTTTTATTAATACCTTTTAAAGTTTTGATTCGATTTTCATAAAATTTGAAATGTCTCGACATAATTCTGCACAGATTATATATATTAAATCTCAAATCATTTGGTTGAGTAATTTTTGCGCTGTTATATGCGGACAGACAGACGAACGGACAGAGAGACGGACGAACAGACCTAGACAGACAGACGGACGGACCAGACGACGACTATAGATGCTACGTATTTATATAATTACGAACGCACCTAAAAAGGAGGATTCTTAAAATAATTTTCGAGTTATGACTTTTTGATGTGTGTCCAACCTCTTATATAACCTTGTATATTAATTTAAACTGCACTGTTACCAGCATTTACGAAGCATGGTGCATTTCTTTGAATTTAATTCGCAGTAAAATGATCAGTGAATTAAAACAAAAGAAATGACGGTTCAACAACACCCCCATGTTGAGTATTTAAATACAAAGTTAAACCAACATATATATATTTTTATTAATAACATTAAATATAAAATTTGGTGCATTTCTACCCAATGGAAAGTGACATGCAATTTTAATGCTCATCGAAAAAAAAAAAAAAAAAAAAAAAAAACGTAGTAGCGTTTCTCTGGTGAAAACTCGAACAAATCTAAAATTGAATCCACATAATATTTAATAAATATCTAACACATTAAATTTGGTAAAATTCCATTCTATAGATGTCCAGATATAGCTAGAATTTCAGCGATTAAGCAATACAAAAATAGGTTTTCGTAAAAAGTGGTGCCCAAAAATTAAAAGAAATATACCCGACGCTCGTATACACCGAAGGATTAAGATAGATCAGTTTTTTTTATTAATAGGCGATAAAAAGTTATTTTCTGAGTTGTTTAAATGCATAGTCAAATCATATCCAGTGATTAAAAAAAAAATCTATTCTGATGCTGACAAAAAAATTGACCTAATCAACCTTATCAATGCATATATATACCCAAGTATTTAAACGCACGGTTATATCAGATTTAAAAAAATCTACTTTGATGCCCATCAAAAAATTGGTCTTATCAATGCATATCCTCATATTTTAAAATTAGATTAATAAAAAGAAATCGACTCTGACGCGTATAAAAAATTGGTCCTATCAATGCATATCCTCAATTATGTCAAATCAGACCCACATAAAAAAAAAAAAAAAAAAAAAAAAATGACTCTGTTGACAAAAAAATTGGTCTTTCCAAACAAACTTTGGCACTTAAATTTTGTAGGTATGATCGGAGTTCCACTACAGCCAGTAATTTCTTTAAATCTTTTGATCTATTCGTTCTTGAGATATAGCTATCACAGAGAGAATAACAGCGACACTTGTTGGGTGGTATACATCCAAACCTTATTTATGTCAAGTTCTGACAGACTATGAAGTCTGGTGAAATTCCGTGTATTAGTTCTTGAGATATAGCTTTGAAAAATATAATAGCGTCACCTGATGGGCGATTTACATAAAAAAACAAATCAGCGTATCTTTATGTCACGGTCTAACACATTATGAAGTTTGGTGAAATTCCGCGTATCAGTTCTTGAGATATAGCTTTCACAGAAATCGTGACAAATATAGTAGCGTCACCTGATGGACGATATATATAAAAACAAAATCAGCGTATCATTATGTCATGGTCTAACAGACTATGAAGTTTGGTGAAATTCCGTGCATTAGTTCTTGAGATATAGCTATCACGGAAATCGTGAAAAATGTAGCATAGCAGCACCACCTGTTGAACGATTTACACCAGAATCTAATAAACACCAATTTATGTCATGACTTAACTAAATCTGAAGTTTAATTATATTCTGCGCATTCGTTCTTGAGACAGAGTGACCGAAAAAATGGTGTCACATACAGACAGAAATTTTCTAAAAATAGTCAAATCCTGTTCAAGACCTTTTAAAACATATAAATCTGTCGAAAACCGGAAGTCTAAAATTTTCCCGAATCCAATACTTTCTTCTTATAAAGATAGAAGATAGTTTAAAAAAAAAAATAGACACTTCACTCCAAAACTGCAAAGGCGTTAATTACATGGATTTAGATTCTACAAGACATCTTATAATTGCTTTTAAGATTACTTGAAAAATCAGTTTACATTTACTTAATAATGTACTTTCACTACTAGGAAAACTTGCGCACATCTTTACCTTTATTAAACATGTACATTTTTTTTTTTTAATAAAATTAAAAACGAAAGTGAAAATTAGATGGCAGGTTATTGCGATAATAGAAAATTAACACTGAGCACTTGAATATATTGAAAAAAAAAGAGACAAGAAAATAAAACAGTCAAAAACTTCAGAACAAGGAAATATAGGAAAAGATTTTATTTAATGACAGACATTTCGTGATTAAATAAGCAAATATTTTAATCAGAAATTCTGGTAGATTTTTCGAATTAAAAAATTATGCGCTAAATACTCGTCACGGTCAACAAAGTGTTAAGCGCAAAACTATATAAATTAACTGTCATTATTATGGATGGTTGACAAACAAAAAGAAAAATTCACATTTTATATAAAACCTAAATTATAAAGATATTGATTTGATAAAACCAATTTTAATTCGCATAAGACTGTAATATTTTACTTCTGTAAATCTGATTTAATAATATATTTAAACAAATGAAGATGATATCTTGATTAATCTGCTGATAATATTTAAACAATTAAAGATAACTCATAACCATATACCTCTAAAATACACTGGTCTTCATGTATACTTTAATAAAATATAATATAGCTTAGTAAATGACTTTAAACACGAAAAATACGAAAAGTAATTTCATAAGAAAGAAATGATTTTTTTTCTGATATTTTAATGTTTTTCTTAAATATGGAAACGCTTAGACTTACTTTTAATTAAGCATTTAATAATCTACGTTTTTCGCGTTATCAAAATAAAGTTTAATTTAGTACTATATTCTATGGAAAATGAAGTTTCGCAATAAAAAGTTAAACAAGAACGAAAAATCATGCGTCAAGCATAGATTATGTAACACTTTTCAACTCTTCCAAAATGATTTTACAAATCATACCGTTTAATAAGATAAAAGATAACATCTAAATAATCCGAATACTTTTATACAGCCCTGTATAGGATCTACAGATTTGTATATATACTACATAGGATGCTAAATTTTAGTTCAGTTAGGAAACGCGTAGCACAGTTTAAAATTCTGAGTCTGGAGTTAAATAATACGGAAATGTGTTCGCGAACTTTTGTGCTGCCCTGTATAGGATATACAGAATTTATGCACACCACATAAGCGAGACAAAAAGCGAGTTAAAATTAAAATCGCGATCAGTAATTTAAAACGCACTTCCAGGAATTATTGTTAACAGACAGTAGAGAATTCTTTTGTGTGTCCCTGTAAATGAACGATGACTGCTATACACACAATATTCTCTAGTAAGCCTCTTGTAATGCACCTTAGTGATATATATAAATTTCAATGTGTTTAAAATAGGGAAACAATAAACCGCAGACGATTTTTCTCCATAGACGTAATGTAACGGAATTCTTTTGACTGTTCCTGTAAAGTAACTATAAGTGCTATGCACACCCTATTCCATCCATATTAAGCCTCTTCTAATGCACCTTAGTGATATATATAAATTTCAATGCGTTTAAAATAGTGAAACATTATTTAAATAAACCGTAAATGATTTTTCCCCATAGACCGCAATGTAACGGAATTCTTTTGAGTGTCCCTGTAAAAAAACTATAAGTGCTACACACATCCGTTGAAATAGGGAACATGCTATAGACAACGACTATAACATATAAAAATTGCAGAGCAATCCGAGTATATTTACGGGAGTTAGAGCATGGTCAGACGGCCAGACGGCAGACGGTCAGACAAACCGAAGTCATAAACACTTTTCAACTAGGTTGGAAAGTGTTAAAAATTAACCCAAATGGAGAAAGAAATACTAAATTACTTTATGATCTATGGTTTGGGATTAATTTTAGCAGTTCATAAATAATTTCTCAAAATATATGAATATGTGGTTTTTTTAAAAAAATTGCGTATTTTTAATTATTTCGAAATGAGGTCAAAAACGATCTAAGAATATCTTGGAGGTGGGTAAAAATTTTGCTTATCATCCCTATCCCTTTCACAAAAGAATATCGAAGAATAGTTTTTCCCATAAAGTTATGGCAGAAAATAAGCGTTTATCGCGGGAAAAAAAAAAAAAAACTTTTATTAAAGAAAGGATTATTTTCAGTTTTAATGAAGACTCGTAAAGCACACTCCGTTATAAAAAAGAAGAAAAAATGCAAAGGGTTATTATATATTCCGACGTATAACACGTACTTTTAATACAAAAAAAATGATCGAAATTTTCAGGTGCGCGTTATACGACAATTATACAAATGAAAGATTAAAAATTAAGGGAGGGGGGAAGTGATCTTAACAACTAAGATGTCTAATTTAATAAACACGCTACTTATTAAAACTAGTCGTTGGGGGCCACCTTAATGTTTACCCATCATGGATATGCTTATTATAAAATATGAAACTAAAACATGTGTAAACTATTTATAAAATGCATTGCAACTCGAATAAAATCGTGGCTTGATGACGTCATAACGTTAACTGCTCTATTACTGAATTGCACAAAAGAAACATCCATATAACTCCAAAAGTGATAATCATACTAACTAACGGTTTACTGCGTCGGATTAAGCGTCTCATTTCCAATTAAAATATATCTTTGAATTGAAATTTGAATGAAATACAGGGTCATGAAAAATCAAAAAGTGTGGAAAATATAATTACAAATATCTCGGCAACTCATTATCCGATCGACTTCATTCTTCATGCAAAATTTATGTTTTTTATTGTCTTTTATATTCACTCCTTAAAATAAACAATTTCGAAAATTTTTATGTACCTTTTATCAGAACGAATATTTCGAGAGTCCAAAAAAATAATTCCGGATAATCGAGGTTACTGAAATTCGAAAGGCTTCTTCTCATTAATACATACTAGTACATACCAAATTTCAAGTCTCTATCTCAATATGTTCGGGAGATAGAGCGTTTACAGACACTCAAACATACGGACGGCATTTTTTTTTTTTTTTTTTTTTTTTTTTTTTTGTCTAAAAATATGTTTTTCGGAATCTCCAGTGTCTGAAACGTGTAAATCTGTCAAAAAATTGTTTCGATTTTCAAAACTACTACAAGACTTACCCTATACGTATGATGGGTAAGTAAAAAGAAAGAAAAAAGTGAGAGGTTAAAAAAAAAGAAAAATTTTTCGTTATCAGATTAAATAAAAAATAACGCTTATTATACTTTATAAAAATTATACTCTTTATTTTTTGCGATATGTTTCATGAAGATTTCTATGTAAAGAAGGATGGTCACGGTACACGGCGAATATACCTAAAAATACAAAAAATTGAATCTAATAAGTGCGCATTATACGCCAAAATATACAGTATTTTCCAAGTTGCAAAGAAAAGGAAAAAATAATTTAAAACGCTTCTCAATCAAGTTATTTCCCATAAAGTTAAAAATATTAAAAATCTAGGTAAATGACTGAACTAGGTAATGAAATAGACGATGTATAAAAGAAATCATATTGCCTATTTCTTAATGGGATGGGGTGCACTTATATGAGCCTTCATTAAAACTAATTAAAATAATTAAAACAATTAAAACAATCATTTGCAAAATAGGAAATGCTTATTTTTCGATTTACAAGGTAAGTGGAAAATTAATTTTAAGTTAAAATTAAGTTATTTGTCTTACGGATAAAAATTTTAAAAATCTAGAATTTTTTTTTTTTTTTAATCATTTGTAAATTTACAAATTGTTACGTTTTCATTTGCCTATATTTTTATTATTTTGATCTATATGGTAAATAACTTGAATAATTAGCTTTTGTAATCTTTCTTGGTCATGATTTAAAGGTACACCTCAGAAACGGAAAGAACTAGTGCAAGAATTAATTAAAAGAAAAAATAACTTTCGAGTTGTATTAGTGCAAAAACGTTTGACATCCATGAAAATATATTTAAAAAATGCTCAAACTCTTAAGGTGTAACTAATTAAAACTAATCATCCCCCTTGAGAAAAGCAGTTATCCCAAAACGTAACAATTTTAATCCATCATAAAACGCTGCAGCAAATCCTGTAAGGTTTGTTTCAGGTAGATATAAATATCTTGCGTATATCGTGTGGGATATCTCTTCGCGACTTTCCCAACGGAAGTTCTCTCTTACTGATATTTATTTATTTATTTTTATATATATTATTTTTTATCATTCTCCGACTCCAGGTCTTTAAACCAAGACAAACCCATAAAACCGGTATACTGCAAGTGATTCTCAGAGACCAATACATTTCTTTCACGAATTGGAAGCACGTTTATTCAAACTTTCACACGATTAACATGATGTTTAAGGACTCGATCACTATCACGATTTCGAAGTATAATATTAATTTGGAGTAGAACTAAGCAATCTTTATTTCCCCCTAAGGATGCTTTAGTTTCAAACTGATAGGATTGTTGTTCTGTCATTTGCTGAGTAGAAAATTGCTTATTACAGGATCACTTTACACATGGGTCAAAAGAGCCGGACATAGGTTCCCGACTTTGTCAGGTGCCTCAGATTAGTGGAAACTGGTTTATCATTTGTTTTTCTGTTAATTTAATTTTAAAATTGAATATACAGGATAGCCACACAGCGGAGTGGAAAAGGAAGGTGCTCGGAAAGCTCTATGACTAAAAAAATGACTAGTTCCTATGACTAAAAAAAAAAGTATTTTATTTGAATAGTCAAATAAAAGATTTGTTTTTAGTCACATGAGCTGTCCCCAAGGTTCTCATGGGTTTTTGATTAGGAGCCTACACTAATCGCGCGAAGTAACTCAAACGGTAATGTTAAACCTATGGGAAAAATCTTTACACATTTTTTGCTTGTATTTTATTATTTTTTTTATTTTTTTTTTACATAGGGTATTTGAGATAGATATCTAATGTTGTGCGTTTGTAGTTTTTCGATTTTTGTTAAAATATTTTTAAATGAAGATAGTTTAAATTTAAATAAATTTTTTAACCTGTTCCAACCGGTTCCAAAAGTGAAAGTGTCTGCATATTAAAAAACTGTAACCAAAATCGAAAATGTACCAACGCACAACACTAGATATTGATCTCAGGTATCCTAAGCAAAAAGAAAAAAAAACCTTTTAAAAATATTAAAATACAAGTGAGAAATCTGTAAAGATTTCTACCATAGGTTTAACGTTCCCATAGGCGTTTGAGTTTCTTGGAGTAACTAGCGACTCTTGAGATGCTACTTCAGTTACGCGAAGACACTTGAAAGCTAATGTTAAACTTATCGAAGCGTTGTTTTAAAATATCTCGTTCGCATTTTGATATTTTTATTTATTTGTATATTTATTTATTTTATATTCGATAGTTGAGGTTGATATCTAGAAAGGCCGTTTTAATCTTTTTCGATTTTTTAATGAGGATACTTTTTTTAACTTTCGGAACCGGTTTCAAAAGTGAAAGTTCCTTACGATCACTTTGCATTTACTGGAATTTTTTTCTTCTGGAGTTTTATCTCCGTTTGGCCTGCCCTTATTATTGCTAAGCTGTTAATAAATGTTTTATGGTACCCAGTGCAGACTAAATTCGAACTTTAAGATTTATTTAACTTAAACTTACTGAAACTTAAGACTGTACCCGAACGACCTCTCATTGCCGTATGCCTTCAGCATGTTACGCGGGAATAGCTCAGTTCTCCCTATTACGATCTCTTTGTTGTATCTGGAATTTTTTTTCTACTTGATTTTAACTTCAGTTTCGCCTGTCCATATTACCATCATGTTACCATGATTACCATATTACCATGTCCATGATGTTGCTAAGCTGTTAGTAGTGTTTCGTGGTATCCAACACAAGTCTAAATTAGAACTTTAAACACTTGAACGAACTCTCATCGCCTCATGCCTTTTGCATATAATACAGAAACGCCTTTTTTTAGACAACAATTGCTGGAGACCTTGCAATTATTACAAAGCTTAAAAAATCTGTATCATTAAGGCCCGAGGTTTATTTCTTATGTAGATATAATAAAATTTTTGGTAGAGTTTAGTAGTGCCTTTTTGTTTTAAGCTTAAAACTTATATAGAATCGGTATTGGAAACGGTATTAATCTGTAGTTAACGAAAACGAAATACGTCTTTTCTGACAATTTTTATCTTGAAGAAATATTAGGATTCGTTAACCAAAAAAATTTCGCCTCGTCTAATACGGCCATATTTAACCTGTGGCCCGCCGACCATTTCTATGTGGCCCGAAATACGCAATCAATCACCCCTATTTATAAAAATTTAAGATCCGCAAAAAAGATATTTAAGGCTTTTACTATTGTTTTATATATTTTTGTGGGAAGATAAAATTTTTCCTGTTATTTATAATAAATTTAAAATTATGTTTAAACACACTGAATATTATTTGCTCAATCAAAAGTATTTTTACATTAGTCCAATTTGCGTTACAGTATTATATATATATATTTGCTTTATTTCATCACAATTGAAACATTGATTAAAATTAATTAAATTTGGACTTTATATTTCACATTTCTAAAAGATAAAAAGGTTTTGCATTGGGAAAGAGTTTTATTTATTAAAGAAAATCCGGTATATTTAGAAATTGGAAATTCTGCATTCTTATATTATGCACATTATATAGCTAATGCTGGTTATATTAATTTTGTTATATTGTATTTGATACTACTTTTGTTATCTGGTTATTTTAATTTAAAAAATTTAACATTATTTTTTTAGTATTGTGTGTTACGAACCACCTAACTTAACAAACATATGTTTGCGGTCCACGAGAAAAAAATGTGGAGTATAACTGGTCTAACATACAATACATTTCTAGGTCTAAGATATAAATCGATGTATTTGTGGATATGTGAACATTAAGCAACAGTAGGCTAATGTTTATATGAAACAACATTAAAAAATTAGAAAATAAATAAATAAATATCCAGAAATACAATATGCAGTAAAAAAATAAAAAATATTCTAAAATTACACAGATTTAAAAAAAAAAATGTTGAAAAAGTATATACGTATTACGTTTTACTGTTATTATTATTATTATTATTATTATTATTATTATTATTATTACTCCTTAATTTAATTTAACTTGGTTCATATATGTAAAAATGGAATTTGCAATCGATTTTTTAGTCACTGCCTGATAGACTATAATTATAAAAGATTATATATACAGCTGTGTTTCCGATGACAATACACCATTCTAATATTTTGTAGAAATTAATTATAAATTAATAAATTAAATTTAAGGCATATTTCAGTTAGCCGGGCGCAGGTGATAAATCGCCAAACATGCTTTAGGGTTACAACTGTATACGGGACATACAGTGACAATGGAGTTAACGATGCGCCAAACCACGCTCGCTAAAACAGGCCAATTAGAATTTAAACTGTAACAATGAAATAATTTAAACATTAAAAAGTAGAAAATAAAATATAAATAAAAAATAAAGAGTGTAATAATTTGAAAATATATATTATTTTATCAATTAATGGTTCAAAATTAATTAAGTTTTAAATATATGTTGAGAAAACAAACTAGAAATTCTGAATAAATAGTTTAAATAATGTTTTTTTTCCTTTCCTGTTACCATATCATAAAAAAGAAACAGAACCAAAACTACAATTTTTTTTAACGAGTTCATTAGTTCGCGCTTTCTACCAGGCATAAATCAAAGCGGTTAATTTTCCATAATCGAGGCCCACGCCAAATTATAACGATTTTTTATTTTTATTTTTTATTTTTTTTTCTTGGAACTAGATTAATTGCAGTCATGAATGTAGGTGAGATTTTTAAGATTAACACTGAAAACTTATAAAAGAATGAATTAAAAACTTTTCATTACTTTTATACTTTTTTTGTTGTTGTTATTATATCAAATTAAGGAAATGGCGTTTTTATTGTCAATATCATAAGGCACTGGCCAATAAATGAGATTATATTATATTTTTTCCCTAAATTTCCCTTTTGCCGTAGAAGAATAAATGCATTTAATACTTCTATTATTTATTCAATATTAACATTTGTTTTTAAAACTTTTTTAATTATGCCAGAGAAGAATAAATTTATTTAATATTTCTATTATTTATTCAATATTATTGTTTGTTTTTAAAACTTTTTAAATTATGTCAGAGAAGAATAAATTTATTTAATATTTCTATTATTTATTCAATATCAATGTTTGTATATAAAACTTTTTAATCCTGCCAAAGAAGAATAAATGTATTTAATACTTATATTATTTATTCAATATTAATATTTGTATATAAAAAAATTTATTTATGCTAGAGAAGAATAAATGCATTTAATACTTCTATTATTTATTCAATATTAATGTTGTTTTTAAAACTTTTTTAATTATGCCAGCGAAGAATAAATTTATTTAATACTTCAATTATTTATTGAATATTAAATTTTGTATATGAAATGGTTTAATTATACCAGAGAAGAATAAATTTATTTAATACTTATATTATTTATTCATTATTAGTATTTGTATATAAAACTTTTTAATTATGCCAGAATAAATTTATTGAATTATCATAAATTTATTTAATGCTTCTATTATTTATTCAATATTAATGTTTGTATCTATATAAAACTTTTTAATTATTTCAGAGTAGAATAAATTTATTTAATACTTATATTATTTATTCAGTATTAATGTTTGTATATAAAACTTTTTAATTATGCCAGATAAGCATAAATTTATTTAATTCTTCTGTTATTTATTCAATATTAACGTGTGTATATAAAGCGTTTTAATTATTCAATGTATACAAAACTTTTTAATTATGCCTGAGAAGAATAAATTTATTTAATACTTCTATTATTTATTCAATATAATTGTTTGTATATAAAACTTCTTAATTATGCCAGGGAAGAATAATTTTTTTTAATACTTATCTTATTTATCCAATATTAATATTTGTATATAAAACTTTTTAATTATGCTAGAGTATAATAAATGTATTTAATACTTCTATTATTTATTCAATATTAATGCTTGTATATAAAACTTTTTAATTATGCCAGATAAGAATGAATTTATTTAATACTTCTATTATTTATTCAATATTAATGTTTATATATAAAAGAGTTTAATTATGCCAGATAAGAATGAATTTATTTAATACTTATATTATTTATTCAATATTAATATTTGTATATAAAAAAATATTTATGCTAGAGTAGAATAAATTTATTTAATACTTCTATTATTTATTCAATATTAATGTTGTTTTTAAAACTTTTTTAACTATGCCAGCGAATAATAAATTTATTTAATACTTCTATTATGTATTCAATATTAAATTTTGTATATGAAATGGTTTCATTATACCAGAGAAGAATAAATTTATTTAATACTTAGTAATTATTCATTATTAATATCTGTATATAAAACTTTTTAATTATGCCAGATAAGAATGAATTTATTTAATACTTATAATTTTTATTTATTATTATTGTTTGTATATAAAATGGTTTAATTATGCCAGAGAAGAATAAATTTATTTAATGCTTCTATTATTTATCCAATATTAATGTTTGTATATAAAGCTTTTTTAATTATGCCAAAGAAGAATAAATTTATTTAATACTTCTATTAATTATTCAATGTTAATGCTTGTATATAAAACTTTTAATTATGCCAGAGAATAATAAATTTATTTAATACTTATATTATTTATTTAATATTAATGTTTGTATATGAAACTTTTTTAATTAATCGTTATTAATACTATCATTTTATGTGAATAATATCTTTAAATAATACACTAATGCGTGCAAATTCAAACAATAAAATGTGTCAAAAATTACTTTGTTTTCTTTGATTAGCACAGCATTTACTCTCTGCAAATATCTTCTTTCTGTAGATAATATCACCAGTCGTAAGTTTTTGATTATGTGCGAAACTAAGATGTTTCAAATCTCAATGTCGTTGCCGACAAAGTTTGGAAATCTTATCGATAAAAGCAAACATGGATATCGATAGTTGATAAACGACCTTAATTGTATATAGTGATACGTCCTGATTTCTTTTCGACTAATGCATGCTTTATACGTTGGTGATTTCAATTCTTACAATTGACACTAGAAACAGTACATTTAGTTAAGAAAGAAAAAACAGCCGAAGAAAATATTCTTATTAAACTTTTGAACAGCTTAGAAATTGTTTGACAATTTTTATAGGATAAAACGTACCAATGCGAGATTTCCAATTTTTGAGTTAAATGCAAGTGTAAAATTTAAAAGAAAAAGAAAAAAGCAAAGGCATTTTGTATACATATATATATATATAAAACCTTACTAAATTTGCATTTTATTATTTAAAAATAAAAGCAAGCCTTTATCTCAAAAATAAACATTATTATTTCAAGCATAATTTTTTTAATGTGATATTTTTAAAGGAAATTAAAAATGGCGTTTAAAAAAAATCATTTTCAAAGATTACCAGGTACTTTTAGATTAGATGGGCGCAAATCTCGCGAATAGCAGCTTTTATTTTTTTCGCGTGTGTAAATTAGAAACAATGCTTTGATGTTGCAATAAAATGCTTGAATTTATAAGATTATCTTTTTTTTTTTATGGTAGTAAAAGGCAAGTATTTTCCATGTAATATATGTGTTTTAAATGTATGTATCTTAAATGTATGTGTTTTAAGTGAAATGAAAGTTATCTATTTTAAATGAAAAAAATGCAAGATTTATGTTTTAAGTGAAATTAATGCAAAACTAATGATGGCAATTGCAACAATAATTGGTGATTTATCACCTGCGTCCGGCTAACCTAAAAATACCCATTATCATTTTTTAAGTGCTCATATGATTCATATTTTTAAAAAACATGAAATGGTACCTATTAATATGAAATTCCACAACATTATTTTAAAAAATCTTTTTAAAATTACTTAGCAAATTTAGCACGTTTTCTTTATTCAAAATATGTACCAGAATTTTTTAACAGTAATTTTCAATTTATTTAAAAACAGAGACATTATGTGAGTAAACAAAACAAATATTGCAACACAAAAATTCTGGTAGATGTTTAAAAGAAAAAAAAACACTAAATTATACTATACAACATGTCAATGGTCAATAAGTGTTAACATATAATAGATAGAAATATAGCAAAAAGAAATATAAAATAAAGAAAAGCTTTTTGTGAAAAGGACTTTTTATTTTCTGAAAACATAATATTGCTTTCAAATATAACAAATTATAACACCTTGTAATAGTATACTTCTTTTAACTGCTAAAAGGCCTAAAATAAAAACTTTTTAAATAGCAAAATAAGTTTTATTAGACTGTTGGCATGTTTCGACTCCATAGGAGTAATTATCAAAACAAATAAGAATATGTTACGATTGCGCGATCCATTAAGTTATTATTTGAAACGCCACCATTTAATTTTTCACGTACTTTTTCAAATTACGCACGTTATTTTTTATTTTTACTTGGATGTTTAATTCCTTATTTTTAACCATGGAGTCACTCGAGCCACAATTTTGGTAAGTTAAATGATGCTGCAACGTTATATATTGTATTTTTAAGTGTTACAAATCGTGTTGCTTCATAGCCCGTGCAATTGTAGAATATTCTTATTTGTTTTGATAATGGCTCCGATGGAGCCGAAACATATCAACAGTCTAATAAAACTTATTTTACTGTTTATAAAGTTTTTATTTTACTCCTTTTAGCAAATAAAAGAAGTATACACCGCAAAAAAAAATTATTGCTTTTTCAGTATAATACTGGCAGCTGGGGTGTCAGTATTATACTGTAAAATCAGCAAATTTTTTTTTTCAGTGTAATATTGTTCATTTTGATACAAAATTTCATTTCATTGTGATCACAGAAAGTGTTATCGGCTTGTAATCATTTCCTGTCGTGTTTTTAGGTAGATTTCGTTAGAAATACTACCTATTACATTCTCAACTAAGTTGGAATTTTTGAAAAAGTTTTGCAGATCTACGCCGATCATGACTCCCAGAACCCAAAAACACCCCCAGTTCAAAACTTTATCTATCTATCTATCTATCTATGTCACTTTTTTATGGACACGATAACTTCCATAATTCTCCACAGATCTCTTCGAAACTGATACATAAAATCAAAGGGGCATAAAATCTCGGTCAAGTTCGTTAATGGGCAAAATCGAACCAGGGTGGGGGGGCTTTTTGTGAAAAAAGAAAAAAAACCCTAATTTCTTAATTATGATACGTGTCGAATCCGTTTAAAGTTATTATTACTTCTAGGAGAAGGGCCGAAAATTTATGTATGGCAGATTTTTGATATCATTAAAAATGGCCCCAAGGGGGGGGGGGGGAAGGGAGGTTTTAGAAGAAAAAAAATTCATAACTTCGTCAATTCCCAAGATTTCAAATCCGCTTAAATTTATTATAAATTCTCTTAATATTATCTAAAACTTTTATACTGACAAGTTTTTTTTATAGGACCAACTCTTATAGCAAAAAAAAAAAAAAAAAAAAAAAAAAATCCCAGCTGGCTCCGCCTGCAAACAAGTTAGGTGTTTCGAGGTAGGCGGTTCCAACTGCCGCATCATTTCTTCCGCAATTCCCAACAAACAGGCGCCCTATGGTCTGCGTCTTCGAAATCTACCTGTGCCTGTAGGCCGAGCCGTCAGGGATTTATATATATATATATATAGAACCATACAAAACTGGTCATTATATCGAAATGAATATAAAAATGTCGGACTTTTATCCCAGTTAAAAGTTAGACATGGAACTAGCTCTTTGTATAAATTGATGTGACAAAAACTTGTACGCCTTGATAATTCCACACCTGTACGTTTTAATTGTTATTTTGATCACTTTTGTTTTCCGATATTTTATCTTTGTTGAACGCGCTATACATAAGAGCGCTTGACCTCCAGTCGGCATTTTTCCACGGTTGACTGAACATTAGACGCTAAACAACCAAATTTCTGTTTTCCAACACACGAGAGTAGTAGTCGTTAAGGCGATTCTCAAACAAGTCGGATGTGTCTATCCCAAAACTTTCTTCTATTTCATACAGGTTTCACATACACCAAAAACAAATCAGCACCAACCTATATCAAAGTCTAACTGAATCTGAAGTTTTATTAAATTCCGTGCATTAGTTCTTGAAATAGGACTATCGCTAAAATCGTGTAATTCCTGAAAAATGCAGCAGAGCAGCACCATCTGTTGAGAGATTTACACCAAAACCTAATCAACAACAACTTATGTCGATGTCTAACTGACTCTGAAGTTTGATGAAATTCTGTGCAGTAGTTCTTGAGATATATTTATCGTGAAAAATGTAGCATAGCAGCGCCACCTGTTAAGCGATTTACACCTTAAACTAATCAGCACCAATTTATATCAAGGTCTTAGTGAATCTAAAGTTTTATTAAAATCCGTGCATTAGTTCTTGAGATAGAGTGCCCACAATTTTTTTGTCACATACAGACAAACACGTAGACAGACAGACACACAGACGTAGAAACAGACTCACAGACAAACATTTTCTAAAAACAGTCACATCGTGTTCAGGACCTTCTAAAGCGCATATATACGTCAAAAACCGGAAGTCGAAAATTTTCGTGAATTTAATGCTTTCTTCATGTAAAAATAGAAGAAAGTAAAAACATATTTTTCCCAACTCAAAAATTCCATACTTTATGACATAAGCACGGAGGCACAATCCTCAGGGATGGACAAAAAGTGCGTCCGCACTAAAAAGACCTCGCACGTCGCACTCGAAAAAAAAAAATTCTTCAATAAAACATATTTAAATATTTAAAATGGAATAACGATATCGCTTAGATAATTATATATACATACAGCCATTAAAAATTTAATTTAGTTTAGAATGAAATAATAATAGAATTAAAGAAAATCGTAATTTTTAATCACAAAATGAAAGAAAAAAATAGATTATTTTTAATATTTACTTATAATTTATTAAATCAAAATTAATTTCGAAGCATTCCGTTAAGCAAGTGTACAATATGACAATTATTTTTACAAATAAAACTAGTCGTTGGGGGCCACCGTAATACATACCCATCATGGAAATGCATAATGTAAAATATTAAAATAAAAAATGTGTAAACTACTTATAAAATGCATTGCAATTCGAATAAAATCGTGGCTTGATGACGTCATAAACTTTAAAGGCTCGATTACTGAATTGCTTGAAAGAAACATCCTTATAACTCCAAAAATAATAATCCTATTAACTAGCGGTTTATTGCATCTGATTAAGAGTTAAATTTCCAATTAAAATATATCTCTGAAGTGAAATTTGGATGAAATACAGGGTCATGAAAAATCGAAGAGTGTGGGAAATAGGATTCCAAATATCTCGGCAACTCATTATCCGATCGACTTCATGCTTTATGCAAAATTTACGTTTTTTTATTGTCTTTTATATGTATTTCTTAAAATAAACAATTTCGAAAATTTTTATATACCTTTCATCAGAACGAATATTTCGAGAGTCCGAAAAAAATTGTTCCGATTAATCGAGGTTATTGAAATTAAATAGGCTTCTTCCTATTGTTACATACTAAGTACATACCAAATTGCAAGTCTCTATCTCAATTTTTTCGGGAGATAGAGCGTTTACAGACACACAGGCACACACACAGACACACAGACGGACGGCAATTTTTTTTTTCTAAAAATATGTTTTTCGGAATCTCCAGTGTCTGAAACGTGTAAATCCGTCAAAAAAAATTTTTCGATTTTCAAAACGATTACAAGACTTACCCTATACTATACGTATGATGGGTAAGTAAAACAATACAATTGTCAACCCAACATAACCTGAAAAGAATTAAGTCAGGCTCAGCCCACTGCAAATCTGCATAAAAAAAAAGTAAGCTCATATCTTGACCGGCTCGAGTCTAATAAATGAAAAACATGCCGATCCTGGCACATAGAAACTTTACTAGACAGACAGACAGACAAACACTTTCTTTTATTATAATAAATTTATGAATCGCAAATTTAATTTCCTTAATACAATTTTTATTTCCTTAAAAAATGTATACATTTCAAATTTATTCTATAGATTTTAGTTATTAAAAGGCCGTCTTCTCGTTTGATTGCTTTTTTTTAAAAAATCTCATAAATAAGTTTATAAGGAGGAAAAAACAAACAGACGTGAAATCTACAATACCACCTTCCTTACATCGTAAAGAATAAAGTCATTTACGAAATAGATTTGATCCGTTGATTTATAAATAAAAAAGAATAACGTTTTAATTTATTACAAAAAAGATCATCTTATCAAGGCAATTACTAACGCTTAGTTGGATCGTATGTAAAACAATACAGTTTAAGAAAAATAAAAGAGTTATATGCATTATGCATTTACAAAAGGATATTTCTGATTTCATTCATAAACTTATTTTTTTCTGTAATAATTACCCGTTGATAAAATAACGTTAATAATACAGTAAAGCATCTGAATAGCCGACACCTCGGGAATTTGTCCGTTATTCGGAGGAGCATGCTATTCAGAGGTAAAAATATACAATTACATAGGTGTATGGGATTGAAAAGGTGTCCGCTGTTTGGGAGTGTCTGTTATGGGGGTTTTACTGCAGCAGTTTTTTTTTCAATAATTTTAACAATAACAAAAAAGAAAAAATATATATAAAGATATTTTTAGCAGAGTTACTTTGCTCTCAGTAAAATGTAATGGCATTATCAGAAGTGCTGGAAATGGCCACCATTTGCGTTCAAACAACCAAATTACCACTCCTAAATTCAGTATGTTGCTGACAAAACATACGGTCTCACATTGCACGTACGCACTCCCCGTAAATCACCATATTTCACCAAAAGTTAGTCGGTTGGAAATTTCTCTTCCCAAAGTTATGAGCAAAAATTCAAGTTCAGCTTGGAGTGAGACACCCTGTATTTTTGGCTTGTTAAATGGATTGCATTTCTGGTATCCTAAAAAAAAATGTTTATCTTGATATCGCTAAAATTTAATAGTAATAAATTTATTTAAAATTATCACCGCTAAAATTTTGTAGTAATAAATTTGACACATCATCCTGTATACTTTTTAAATTTATTGTACATTATCATCCGTAATTTTTTTTACAAATAATCTTGACACATCATCTTGTGAACTTTTTTAATTTATTGTGCATTATCATCCCTAAAATTCTTTACTACTAATTTTGACACATCATCCTGTATACTTTTTTAAATTTATTGTCTAGATTTCAATTACACAGGGCTGCCAAAAAAAAAAATAATAATAATAATAAATAAAAACTTTTGATAATTGTTTTAATTTTGATGACTCATTTTTTAAAAAAATAAACGAAATAACGAAATTTTGACATTTAAATTTTTTTTTATTTATTCATAAATCTATACAAATTACACAATATCCTGTTTTAGTAATTTAATAAACAAAAAATTAGTATACGTAAAATGTTACAAGTTCTGTAACTCCCCCCCCCCCCCCCCCATCAAAAGGTTTGATATAGAGTTTACCAGTTCAGTGAAATATTTTGAATTAGCTGACCCACCCGGCGTTGCCCGGTCCCATCAAAAAATAGAAAGAAACGCGAAAATACTCTGGAAATCACAATAAAAGATCCCGAAATACATATAAAATCGCTGTACGAATTCCAAATAAACTTTATTGAAAAGAGGGCAAAAATTACTGTATTGGGCTAAAATATTGTAATCGGATTACTTTTATTAATTTAGAAAAATCGCCTCAAAACATAAAAAAACGCTAAAATTCACAAAAAATTAAATTGAAATCGCATTAAGAATCGATAAAATTCAAAAATCCTGGACGACAGAATTTAATATATTTGGCAAAAAGTTTGGACCAAATTCCTTTTCCGATGGCCAAAAATTCGCCGTGGTACTTAAAAAAACGCTAAAAATTGCTAAATATCACATTGAAAATCGCATTTAAAATCGCTAAACTTCAATAATCGTGCAGAACAAAATTTACTATATTGGGCTAAAAGTTTGAAACCGAATTCCTTTCACCAATGTCGCAAAATTAGAAAAAAGCTCTAAAAATCGCATACAAAAATTCTCGAAAAATTCAAAACTCGCTGTACAAATCCCGAATAAACTTTATTGAAAAGAGGACAAAATTTACTATTTTGGGCTAAAAGATTGAAACCGGATTCTTCTTATTAAGGTTTGAAAAAAAAAAAAAAAAAAAAAAAAATCCTCCAAAAGTAGAAAAACGCTAAAAATCGCATAAAAAATTAAATTAAAAAATCCAAAAACGAGTATCGCTTCCAAATTTTCTAGCTCTGCGTATAGCGGTCTTTTCAAAACACAGTCAACAGACACACAAACTTCTGTCTTTATTATATTTATAGATTTATAATAGATTTTTATTTTCTGGTTAGCATTTTAAAGCAACAATTTATTTTTTGAAGTCAGTAAATATGCTTACCAATCTCATAAGCAGTGTATCCTTGCTCCTACTTATGCTAAATACATACAACAAATTAGACTGATTTGTCAAGAAACTGCTGGATGGATATATTTTTTTTTCAGCAATCATCATCATCATCCAAAAATTATTAAAAAAAAAATCCCTGATACTTTGCGAAAAAAAAAAATTTCATCACAGACCTGTCTTATTATACGATGTCTGCTGTTTCTATGTTACTTTTCTTTAATTTTCTCATCTCATAAAGACTCTCATAAGTAAAAAAATAATAAAATAAAACAGACGTGAAACATGGAATGTCATCTTCCTTACACTGTAAACAATAAGGTCATTTAAGAAATACTAGATTTGATCAGTGGATTCATAATAAAAAAAGAAAAAGAAAAAGAAAGAAAGAAAAAAAAGAAAATAGAATAACGTTTGAATTTATTATAAAAAGATCATCTTGTCAAGAGAGTTGTTGCCGTTTAGTGGAAGTATACGCAAGAGAAAACAGACCCAACAAGAAAAAAGATTTATAGCCATTATTTATTCATATTTCTGATTACATTCATAAAGTTTTTTTCTCACTATAATAATAAAAATAATAATAATAGGTGCTATTATTAATGAATCTCTAACTTAATGTGATATTTTTTTATATCCAGTATTAGTATATTAATTGGTTTAATATCAATTTTAATTTGTATCAGAATATATTATCAAATACTAATACAAATGGAAAAGAATTATTCTTACCTATATTTTAGTTGTTGACAAACAAACATAAATTAACACACACCACATACATAATACATAATATTTATACGCACATTATCTATAGATCTTCAAATACAAACGTAAATGTGAACTTGTGACATTCCAGGAGCAAAACAAAACACTTGTTTCGCACGACACGCAAAACTAAACGACTACACAGTTAAATCATATATTCTAGTATGAGCTAATCTTGTGTGTGGTGGTTATATATATATATGCAAATTTTATCTTAAAAACGACTCTATAGAGTCGTTTTTAAGATAAAATTTGCATATATGATGATATAATGATTTTGACGAAATTTTATATCTTACCGTTTTGGGGCACGAGAAAACCATTGGGCTAGGTCACATGTTCGAGAAAATTCGATTAGTGGCTCATTTTGGGTGACCATGGGTCAGGGTCAAGCTAATTGTGTCGAAAAAACGGTTCAAACGATTTGACTAAATTTTGTATCCTACCATTTTCGTGCACGAGAAGACTATTGGGCTGGGTCACATGTTCGAGAAATTTCGATTAGTGGGTCATTTTTGGGTCAACGCGGTCAAGTTAATTTTATCTATAAAACGGTCGAATTTATCACTATGATTCGCCTTGACTAAAACAAAGACCCTGTACAAAGTTTAAACTTGGCACTGAGCCAAGCGTGGTTCGAAAAGAGATCACAAAATTGCAACGTTCTTGGTCTGTGCCGCATTTTTTTAGATAGCTTTTTAATTAATGACTCGGCTAATTAACGACAATTTTTTTCGAAAATCAATATCAACAATCCTTGGATCATTCCGCGTTCATAGGTACCTCGAGCGCTTTTTAACTCCCCTGCTGAGCGCCCCCAAAGTAAAGTTTGTGTGCAACAGAATTTTTTCTCAAAAACTCTGTGACCCAGGATAATCGCTATAGTTTTCCTGCAAGGTTTACATAAACTGCTATTACACTTAATTTTTTCATAATTTTAGTTTCAGTAAATTCGGAAACAGGAGGGAGGGGGGGGGGGGGGTGACAAATTTTTGCAGTACATTTTCGAAAATATAATACGTAAAATTAAAAAAAGATGTTTGTTTGGAGTTCGGTGTTACGAGATCTTTCGAACGATACCTCACACGACATATAACTCGTTGCTAAAAGAATAACAAGACTTTGTTACTGTATATACTGTACATATATTTTCAAAATAATTTTTTTTTCCAAGTAACTTAATTAGTCCCATAATTTTTTTCCTAAAAATATTTGTGAATTGCTAATAATCTATAAATATGTGAGTCAACAGCCTTTATAACTCTGCCAAATTTGAACTTTCCACATTATATAGATTTCGAGAGAACGGCTGTGACGACGGACAGACAGACAAACAAGTGATCTTATAATAGTTCTGGTTGTATGTTTTAAGTACGGAACCCTAAAAACAGCTATGCATTCAAAATGGCTGATTCACAATCGATGCATTCTGAAATGGTGATGTAATTCATTTGAATGCATGGCTGTTTTTTTATTTTTTTATTTAACCGACTGCTGACGAGGCTCCAGCCTGTTTTGAGTTGGTTTTCAACATTTTTATTTTTGTAGTTTTTTTTATATTTTAGATTGAATATTTCGTGTTTCTCTTGTTTGGTAAGTGTGTGTGTGAGGGGGGGCAGTGTTGAATTCAGGGGGTGTCCCGGGGGGAACATTCCCCCCAAAACATTAAAATCCCCCCCGGAAGATTTAAGATTTTACGTTTTAATGGTTAAAAAGTGCAATTTTCCCCCGGAACTCTAAAATCCCCCCCCCCCCCCGGAGCCATAGAAATCCCTCCAGGATAAAAGTGTCTGAATGCAACACTGGGGGTGGGTGGGGTGTCTGCTAGCTCAGACCAAATACTTTCTTTTGCTAGATTATCTTAGACATATATTATATTATATTATATTATATTATATTATATTTCAGTAATTAAAGTAAAGATATCTTTCTATGCATTTTTTAAATTTATTTTCGCACTCATAAACACGCTCATAAGGGGAAAAAAAACATAAAATAAAACAAACGTGGAACCTGCAATGCCATCTTCCTTACACTGTAAACAATAAAGTCATTTACGAAGTAAATTTGATCCGTTGATTCATAAAAAAAAAACAAAAAAAAAACAGGGAATAACATTGGAATTTATTACGAAAAGATCATCTTGTCAAGCGAGTTATTAACGCTTACTTGAATGTAAGAGAATACACTTCAAGGGAAAAAAAAAAAGAGTGATATCCATTATTCATTCATAAAAGGTTATTTCTAATTTCATTCATAAAGTTATTATTCTTCTTGTAATTAATTATCCTTCATTAAAAAAATCTGATTTTCATTGAACTTTGTTTCCTTGATATGTTGTAGATTTTCGCGTGTAATTAAAAATAACAGTTTTAAGGTCGTTTTATTTGTTTGCTCGTATATGCATTAAGTTTCGGAAAAATGATCAGATTGCGCGGTACAACTGATATACCATGCAATTGACAAGTAATTATTATTATTTTTTAATATTGAAATGGATTAAATTATCTCCTTTTTTTAGTCTAATTTCTTTTTTATGTTTCAACTCGGAACTTTAAATTTCGACCAGCATGCCATTTTACACAATCGGTAGTGTACCATAACTTGATTAAACAGGGCATGTGAGTCCGCAATCCTGGGCCCTCTGCTTGTTATGGGCTTCAAATTTTGTATTTCTCTGTCGATTATATCCTAATACATTAAAATAATATCGATTATATCACTGTTGTGTGATTATTAATCAATATTTTTCTTCATCTTCCTTAGTTTTTTAATTAGTTTTACACCCTGTATTAATTATAATCAATATTTTGTTATTTTAGAGTATTATAATATTAAATACAAAATATAGTTAAATTTTTGATTGTATGTTAATGTGTATCGAAAATATATTGCGATATTTATTACGATGTATTGATATTTTGTTTTTTAATTTACAGTTTCGATATATTTTGCGATATATTTATATTATTTATTGCGATAGCATTCCGTATAAATACCAGCCAAAGTTCCTGGTCCTTTGGCTTTATCATTCCTTACTAATGCATTTTTTAGACCAAGGACGGGTCCAAAGGGGAGGTCACTGAGCTCATGACCCTCCCCCTCCCCCTCCTCCTCTGAACGAAGGACAGTGGCGTAGCTACATATTTAGCGCCCTGGAGCAAATAAAATTGGTGCGCCCTCTTGTCACTAGAAAAAGTTCTGCCAAACTTTGCTTTGAATTTTAAAAACCATATATTTTTATTTTGTTTCAATACTTTACTTTAGTTTGAAAGCCAAAGTATTTTAACAAAAAGTTATTCAACGTAATAAATATAAATCTATATTAATAAAAGAAATATGTTTGCCTGTGTGAGTGTGTTTGTTAGTGACGGCTAGAGAAAACTATCACACGTAGAAGTCTGAAAATTTGGATTAGGATAGAATGTCCGAATGCACCCGAGGCTCAGATTTTTAATATTTTGATAATTAGCTGAGATCTTAATTAAAAACCCTAATGAAAATCGCAAAAGGCCGAGTTTCCATCCTGCCGCCGATTGTGCCTCTGCCTGTCTGAGGTAATCCTCGATTCTTCAAGCAGATGAAATTAAGAGGTTTGCTTTATAAGACATTTTGACCCTTTCGCGTTCTAACAGTACTTTTCGTTAGAACAATTATTAATATTTACTAATTCAAAAAACATTTTAAATATTTTTAGGAAGTCGTTTAAAGCATCCACTAGAGACTTTTCATTTTTTCAGTGCCATCCGAGATATCATTTAACGTTTTATATTAAGAGAATTGAGCTTTGCTTTATTTTCGGATGGGAAAGTTGATAGTTTTTGTTCAACACGTGTAGAGAAAGATGGGGATTAAGCGGGGATTTTTTTTTTCGCCATGTTAAAAAAAATCGTAATTTAATTATTCCACAGCTAACTGACCAATTTCGATGATTTTTTTTAACCATTTTTAACACTTTCTCACATAGTTGAAGAGTGTTTATGAATTCGGTTTGTCTGTCTGTATGTCGTCTCTAACTCCCGTAAATATACTCGGATTGCCTTGAAATTGATATATGCAGGGGAGACCGGGGCAAGATGACTATGTTAACAATTTTTGTTGTTTATTAATTTATTTTGAAGTAATAGTAAAATTAATTTTACATGAACTGATAGAATATACTTTTGTAGTATTAAATACATTACCATTTAATTTTTGAAATAAAAAAAAAATAAAGGATAATTTTATTTTTTCATAACATTAACAAATCGTCATCGTACCCCAGTACTGGGGCAAGATGACTTTGGCCTTGGGGCAAGATGACAACACTGAAAAAGATTGAACATATTTTATCTTTTGAATATGTTACATGGTTTAACAAATGATAACTGTGTTTTTACATCTTACAAAGTATCAAACTAAGCATAATGCATTGATTGTAACGTAATTTTGAAGTGTTTAGTTGTGCAGCTAACAATAGTCACAAATAAAAATGCCATTTTCATAATTGGAACATTCCTCATGCCACCAGTCTTGGCATTTACAGCACTGGATCCATTCTTCTGTTGGTGGGTCACAATGCCGGAAGTTGGCCTTAAACGCTTTTTGAATTTTTTGGGAGGAGGGGGACCAGCGGGGGAGGGGGGAGGTCTTGACCCGTCGAACGGTATTCTCCTCGTACCGATCGGACGCATGGAAGTGGAGATACGGACCCCGATAGGGTTTTTCTTTCGGGAGGCTAGGGGGGGGGGCTTAGCGGATGGCAAAAATGTCTTCCTCTGGTCGCCCCCTTTCGAACGACACCTCCCCCGATCCCATGCGCCCCTTAGCCCCAGAGGAGATAGAAGCGCAAGGTCGTGCGGACAAACACACAGACAAACAAGCGTGTACAGGATTTAATTAGAATGGACAACATAGTTAGTTTAATAAATTCCGAAACACAGGGCCAGATGACGAGCTCGTCATCTTGCCCCGGACTGCCTGTTTAAAAAATATTCGTTTTCATTGCCATGAAGGAAGGCGATTAATTGGCATTTATTCATGGTAATAGGTAGTATTTAAACTAAGTTACGCATAAATATTAAAGAGAAACGATATATCTTACCTGTATCTGTAGCAGAGCTTATTTACACATGCATAAAAGTTATAACGTGGCAGCGGAATGAAAACAATCAAAGCTTTACAACTGACACAAAAATGGCGATTTCAGCGTCTCTATAGTATTGTTTAACGAACGGCCGATGGGAGAGCCAGTAGTGTCCGGTTGATGCTGCCACCTAGCGGAAAACGGAAAAGTTAAGACATTCGTCATCTTGCCCCACTCTTCATCTTGCCCCGGTCTCCCCTATTGGAGTTTACTATAGCCTGTTTGGTATTGAAAATGAAGTGTGTAGCAGTTATGGTTCTTTTACAGGGACACTCAAAAAATTTCCGTTACATTATGGTCTATGCGGAAAAATCGTTTGCAGCGTATTTTAATGATGTTTCATTATTTTACACATATTCAAATGGATACACATCACTCAGGGGCACTACAAGACGCTTACTGTAGAATATGGTATGCATAGAATGTATCATTCGTTTACAGGGACACTCAAAAGATTTGGTTACAGTACTGTCTATGTACAATAATTGCTGGTAACTTGTTTTCAGTTGTGGTACGCGTTTTTAAGTATAACTATTTTTTTGCATATTAATTGGTACATATAAATTCTATATATCACATACATTCTCGGATCTCACGTACATTTCCGTTTCTGAACGGACATTGCTGAAGGGGAATTTTCAGTTGTGCTATGTTTTTCCTAACTGAAGTGAAATTTAGCATACTGTGTAGTAAACATACAAATTTATAAATCATATACAGGGATGCACAAAAGAATTAGGATATTTTGTTTGACTATTGGTAGTAACTGCTGAAATTGAGTTTTTAAATGTGTTATGCGTTTTCTAAATTTTTATGCGTTATGCGTTTTTCTATAAAATTCATATAAATTGTTTACTTAGACAGGGGCGGAGTTAGTTGAGCTTAAACCGAAAGATAGGACTTCCCGCCCGGTTTGACCATGACCTTGTTTACTTAGTAAAGTAAAGTTTTGTTACAGTAGTCTGAAAGTGTTGAAAGTATTTCAGGATCAATGCCTAGCGCATGATTTTTCGTTCTTGTTTTTGTTTATTTAAAGGGAGGAACGTTTATAAGATAGGTTACATTGTTTAATCTTTAGGTCTTCCCCAGGAAGTGTTAGTCAGAATTGAAAGTATATAATATCTAAATGTCAGACTTTAAATCGGTTATCAGTGTGATGGGGAGGGGGGGGGGGGCTTTAGTTCGTTTAGAAATATTGTAGTATAATAGATATAAAATAATATAAATTCGAGATTCGTTTTCAAATACAGTCCAGAGCCGGAAAACACACAAGGTGTGTGCGCAGCCCCCCAACTCCAGGTTCGTTTGGATAGATTTTTCGTTTAAAAATATAAAATCATACTAATTCGAGAGGATATGCTGCCGAATTCAGTGGGTCCCACAACATTGAATTCCTCTCGGATAAAAATTTATGAATTCAAGACTAATATTAAGTATATTTAAGGTTATTAACCCTGGCCCATGCGACGCTGGGCAGGCGATAATAACCTTAAATATACTTAACATCTGTGTTGAATTCATAAATTTTTCTCCGCTAGGAATTCAATGTTGAGGGACGTACTGCCTTAAATACGGAGTACCTACTAGTATTTACTGTGAATTTAGCGGGAATTCCGTTTTAAATACGCCCACGTACACAGTACAAAAGCTCCCGCCTTCAGTTTCTGTGTTTCCTTTCAAGGCTTTCGAAACATTATAGAATGTTAATATTTTGTCAAGAATTTTTTTTTACTTTAACTTATCGCATTTCGATTAAACCCGTTTCGTGACAGAAAACGCTCAATATATCAAATGTAATATTTTAAAACATTCCGACAAAATTCTAAGTATACTTAAAACTAATTAAAATCCGCTCTGCTGTTAGCTTGCTTTTATCAGGAATCTGGTGTTGGCTTTTGCTTTCGATGTGAAATGAAAAAAAATAATAAATAGAAGAACACTTTGTTTATAATTAAATATCCAAATATGTACGTTGCCGAAGGCAGAGCAGCCCCAACTCCATGTTTATTTGGATAGATTTGTATTTAAAAATATAAAATCATACAAATGCCAGGGCGTAAGCTGTCGAAGACAGTGGGTCCCCAGCTTCAAGATATTTGGATAGATTTTCGTTTAAATATATAAAATCATTCAACACTGACTTTAGGTATATTTAAGGTTATTATCACGAGCCCGAACAGCGCTACGCAGGTCAGCTAATAGTCAATAATTTTCTTCAATTTTTCTAGTTAATGCTTTTCAATCGATAAAATAGCTAAATCTCTAAGGCAATGCTGCTACATATTGCTTCTAAAATCCAGATTTCTTAATGATTATATTTTTGGCAATCGTTATATTTCCAAACATCAAGTATCATTAAATTTCTACCATATTTACAATAGAAATGCGTCAAGAAGATTATTTGTAAATAGTGGTAGCCAATGAAGTGACAGCTGAAAACCCTGTAAATAAATTTTGATTACTGTAATATTTGAAAAACTTCAACTGTCGTGAACGACAAAGTTAAAAAGGAAAAGCAGACATTACTGAAATAGTGTTGGAGAAAACACTTGAGGCAGCATTTTGGAATTAAAATTAAAACTTTTAATTGAGTCTGTTAATTTTTAATTGAGTATAAAAATGTGTTTTAAGTCTAAGTAGTCGAGGTTGAAATTAAGGTAAAATATAGGAATATGCTGATTGTAACAGTTCTTATACATCCACAAAATCTGATTAATAATAAAAATGTATGCAAATATTTTTACAAATCTGTATTTCACCTTTTCTAATTTTGCGCCCTTAGGATTCATGCGCCTGGAGCAGTTTGCTCCAACTGCTCCACGGTAGCTACGCCCCTGACGAAGGAAACTTCACACAGAACATTTATTTAATATAAAATAATTTATCCATCAAGACTTTATTATCCGTGAATCAATAGAAATCTATATGCGTAAGGAGAACATATGCAATGAATCAACCTCTTTTGAATTACCTAAAATCTGGCACGAGGTTCAATTTAAAAAATGCAATAAGGAAATATTAATTTTCACGTTTACAGTTTGCTATTTTTAAGACCTGCTTTTATTACACACATGATTTCGCGACTTATGTTTTGCAAGTTTAGTTTCAAAAATGTTTGCGAGAATGGTTTGTTTATCATGTCGATCATGATAAGGATGCCGTTTGTGCGTTCGAAACATGTCGATTATTATATTAAAAGGTTTTTATAAGCTTTTTTGTGTTTTTTATCGCTTAAGCATTTAAATCTGTATTTTAAAAAGACCTTCTTTTAAACACTTAGAAATTTTTAATTAAAAAATTTTCTGCACTCAGCCCTTCATTTAAAGAAATCATCAACGAAACCTTTTATATTTATAACTTTAAAATAATAATAATAATAATAATAATAATAATAATAATACATATTAAAATTTCTTGAACCCGGCTGTGTAAAGAGAAGGTCGTCTAAGAAAATCAGAGCATTTAATCAAAAGTTAAATTCTTTTTTTTTATGTGGTTGGTTGGTTGATTTTAAGACGGCCGATTATCTACACGAGGGATATAGGCCTATGGGTGAGTGCCCTACGTCGGTGTCTTTCTAAGGGATACTAACCCGTATTTACGGCAAGGTTCGAAGAAAACCGCGAAAAACTCGAAACGGTTAAGTCGACAAGCGCTTCAGTTTTTTTTTTTTTTTTTTTTTTTTTTAATGTGGAATTGTGTAATCTCCTTTCTTAATAGTCAATTAATAAATTATTTCCTAATATAAAATTTAGTGAATAAGGCAGGATTCTTGAAAATCTGAGTATAGCAATGTTGAATGAAAAAGACATTTCTGAAGGAATTTCTGATGCTCTTTAGAAGTGGGGGGTTGGGGATTGCAGTTCGGGACCATTAATAACCAAAAATTCATAAATCTTACGAGAACATACTGAGTGTTTTTATACGAGAAAAGTGCCGCGTCAGACTGACCACTTGGCCCCGTGGTCAAGAAAGCGGAATTAGGCAATGCAGGTTATAATAGTAGGTTATTCATGGGTTTAGTTCTAGTGCCATAGAGCAAGTAAAATTATATTGGTAAAGAGTTCTAGTGCCATAGAGCAAGTAAAATTAGATTGGTAAAGAGTTCTAGTGCCATAGAGCAAGTAAAATTATATTGGTAAAGATGATTGGGAATTTTTGAACAAAAATACACAAAACTAGCCTTATACCTATTATATGCGGCATGTAATTTTTTCCGAACTGTAGGAGCCCCACCAGTGGCTGAGAGGTTTTGCTCTCAAAGCTGATAGACGGCATGTGCTGGGTTCAAACCTCTGTCGCGCTCGTCGACCTAACCGTTCGGAGTTTTCCGTTGTTTTCTTCTAACCTTGCCGTAAATACGGGTTAGGATCCCTTAGAAAGCCCTCCACGGAGGGCACTTCCCCCAAGGGCCTATATCCTTCGAATAGATAATCGGCCGTTATAAATCAATCAACCAACCGAACTGTAGGATGTTTATTTTCATCGTTTCTCCACTCAATTATTTGAAGTTTCAATGTTATATCGGCGGATTATGAATAATTCTGTTTGTTACAAATCAAAACGTACCACTCTAATAAAACTTGCCAATGAAATGTTTTTTTTTTTTTTAAACCCAAAATAGAATATTTTAACAAATGAATTGAATTTCAATGTGTACAGAAGGAAGGTGTAGGATATGAAAGTACTTAATGTATTTTACACAGCATTAAAAAAAATATTATAGTTGTTCAAAGCATATTTTTTAGGACATTAAAAACATCCCCATGAAGTATTTCACTAAATGCATTACGATTACATACATGCTTCATAAAATGTATATGGTATTATAAAAGAAATAGAAAAAAATGTAAAACGTAAAATATTACTGATATTACCATAAAAATAAAGTTAATTATTTTTACTTTATTATTATTACAAAATAGATTTTGTAAAAATATTTTTTTTTTTTTTTTAATGCATTTTATCAAATGCTGTAAACATTCTGGGAGATTCTTTTACTGGAAACACATACTTCCAGAAATATCTCTGAAAACAGGCCAGCCATAAAATAAGAAGGATGTTCGTCGGGTGCAATGCACCCGGTCTGTATCATACAATTCTTTATAACCCCCCCCCACACACACACACACACACACACTTCCCATTGAGACTAATTTTTTTTTTTTTTTTTTTGGGGGGGGGGGGGGGATTAAAATCCTAAAAATGGTTGCACCAGGGCCCAAGCCTGGAAGAGACTTAAGTATATTTTATTACATTTAAAATAAATATCTGGCCCCGAAACTGTTTTTATGTCTGTAAATATTCTCATTTTTCAACAAAAATGTTTACAATAAACAAATAAAAAATAAACGGAAACTACTCGATTTTAAAATTTTAAAATTCCAACATGCTCAGATTCGCAAAAATTTCTGCTTTTGTACATTTTTGCTTTTTTTAAAATGGTCTTAAATTATAAAAAAATAAATGTCGACTTACCACCGTTTTCTATACACAACATAAACTGTACAAAAACAAGTAAAATTATCCAAAGAGTATTAATCCACATTTTGAGATGAGTTGAAATGTAAAATCTCCTTCTAAAATCCTATTTTAGCTCTTTCTAAAATTCTCTTTCTAATATCACATGTGATTCATCACAACACAAGAAAAAGTTCTACACTACGATGAGCGAGCGCATCAAATGATCCATTAGTTCGGATGCCATGGAGATCACAAACAAAAAAAAAAAAAAAAAAAAAAGAATGAAAAAGAATTTCACTCCTTAAGAAGAAAAAAAAAAAAAAAAGGTCAGTTATTTTACACTTATCAAGTGTTAAATGGACTCTTCTCTGACATAAAGTCTTCGAAGACTGAAGGAAAACCTGACGGAATAATTATCCTCGTAGAAAAATAGCAGACGAAAATGGAAAACTTTCGGCTGCTCTTGACGCCATCTGTTGGAAGGTCTAGAAATCTTCGAGAGTAAAAGTTTTTTGTTGAAATAGGAAGAAAGTTTCGGAAGAAAACGAGAGTCGGGGGAGAAAAAGTGACTCAGAAAAGAGTTTATTTGAGATAATAACTGAGTTAATTTGTGACTTCCGTCGCTATTTTTCGTAGAGAAAATATATTAATATTTCGTAAATCACTCAAATTTACGAGAACTTCGGAATGTTAACCTTCTTCTATATTCTATCAAATTGTCAGTCTTATTATTATTATTATTTGTATGTGCGTGTGTGGATGAATGCAGACGATAATTTTATGTTATATTTCTATTTACTGTGCTATCAACAACTCATAATTTTAACTTTAGATGTTTCATGGGTCTGCAGTCTCTTTTTTTTTGGAAGGAGGAGGATAGAGTAAACTATATATTCATCTGACTTAGTGAACTGACTATGAGCCATAACTGCTGGATTTAAGTTTTAAGCTGTGATATGCATTTAAAATGTTTATTATTATTATTTTTTTTTAGTATTATATGGTGTGTACTTCATGTACAGGGTTGCACGATATAGAATTCGCACGCATTACTGGCTATGGACATCAATTCCTGAAAATGAATTTTTATTGTGTTGTTATTTCTTAATGTTCATTTAGATATCTCATTTCGCTGTATGAACAAAAATGACATTTCTTAACAATATTCCGATTGTGTTGGAAAGTGTTTCATAATCTATGACGTGTGGTGCATGGTTTTTCGTTCTTGTTTATTTGAAACATAATCTTTTTTGTGATTACTCCATTTAGTCGGATTTGGATATCCGAAATATGTTTAGAACAGATTTTTCCGGATAATTAGAGCTTCACTGTAGTTACTTTCAAACAATCAGAATTATTGAACAATTAGAATTATCGAAAAATAATTAAATATTTATAAGAATAATTAATCATTCGAACACATTTTAAGTAATCATTAGTGTAAAATCAATCTTTAATATTTAATTAAAAAAAATAATAATAACAATTTTAGTAATTAATTAATTATTTAAACATGATTTTTAAAACCTTTTCTGTAAAATTTGTCAACGATGATGTATATTATGGCCATAAAATCAGTTTCAATATTCTTAACTTTGTACAAGCCGGGTATTTGTATGCAACTACACAGGGGGGGGGGGGAGGAGGAGAGAGAGTTCACACGTTTTTGTAGCGATTTGGGAAAAAAATACATAAACAAAGAAAATAATTATATTTTCTAATATGTTCCATCTGATTGTCCTTTTGTTGAACTATCATATTACATCTTGATTTCCAATATAAAAGAGCTTTTCTTTAAATATCTGGGTTGATTTTATTCCACTTCTCGACCACAATCTTCCAGAGCCCATCCAATGTTTCGGGATGCCGCTTATAAAGAGCTTATTTTAAAAGTCCAAATGCATAGTAATCTATATAGGAGACCACTTCGGGGGACTTAGATGAGAATGCATTTAAATGGAATAGCCTCAATTCTGGTTTCATTTCTCGTTTTTTCTAAAAAATATAGAAGTATATTTTGAAGTATGGCTGGTAGCCTTATCCTGATGGAACTTAACACAATGAAGGTTGTTTGGATAAAGTGATGAAATGTCTTCTTTGAAAACAGGTGTTAAAACATATTTTTCTGATAGTAATTCGAGTTAATTTTGACTTTTTTTTTCTACTTTCTTATTTTAAGCATTCCGTTATAAGATAATCCAGCTATAACCATAACAAAGTTATGTAATCACCTTTAACAAAGCTTACCTTATTTTCTCTGAACCAACATTTTAGGTCTTTTTCTCCTCTTTTTTCGGTAGTTAATCGATCTTTTACTTACCCCATCATACATAGTATAGGGTAAGTCTTGTAATCGTTTTAAAAATCGAAAAAAAAAACATACTTTTTTTTTACAGATTTACTTGTTTCAGACACAGGAGATTCCGAAAAACATATTTTTAGAAAAAAAAATTGCAGTCCGTCTGTCTGTGTGTGTGTCTGTAAACGCTCTATCTCCCGAACAAATTGTGACAGGCTTGAAATTTGGTACGTACTTAGTATGTAATAATGAGAAAAAGCCTATTGAATTTCAGTAATCTTGATTATCCGGAACTATTTTTTTCGGACTCTCGAAATATTCGTTCTGATAAAAGGTATATAAAAATTTTCGAAATTGAATATTTTAAAGAGTGAATATAAAAGACAATAAAATACATAAATTTTGCATAAAGAATGATGTCGATCGGATATCTAGTTGCCGAGATATTTGGAATCCTATTTGCCACATTCTTCGATGTTTCATGACCCTGTATTTCATTCAAAATTCAATTCAAAGATATATTTTAATTGGAAATGAGACGCTTAATCCGACGCAGTAAACTGTTAGTTAATATGATTATCATTTTGGAGGTTATAAGGGTGTTTCTTTTACGCAATTCAGTAATAGAGCATTTAAAGTTTATCACGTCATCAAGCTACGATTTTATTTATAAATAGTTTACACATGCTTTATTTTCATATTTTATATTATGCTTATCCATGATGGGTAAGTACTACGATGACCCCAACCACTAGTTTCTGCTGCCATCAGATAAATACTACCCAAACCTCATCAATTGGAGCTACATACTTTCATTTTTCACCTGCCAAATAATTTACATATAACAATCAGCACATAGTGTTATACTTTGAAATATGTTTTCGCATTAAGCGCGGTAAACATCATGTTTTCTTATTTATTTTTTATTTTTTTTCATTAGCTTTAAATCAGATTTTATAATTTTGTTTATAGTTCCTATAGAGATGTTTAGAGATTCTCTGGAAGGTTGGATTTCCTTTTAAAACATGCGATGCGACTTTAAATATAATAAGCTGTAAACGTACTTTTGTTGGGTATGCTTTTTTATTTATTTTTTTATTTTTTATTTTTTTTATCCATTGGGAAAATATTTGTTGTTTTCGGTCGAGAATGGACCTCTTGACGTCGTCACTTTATTATTATTATTTTTTTTTTCATTAGCTTTAAATCAGATTTTATAATTTTGTTTATAGTTCCTATAGAGATGTTTAGAGATTCTCTGGAAGGTTGGATTTCCTTTTAAAACATGCGATGCGACTTTAAATATAATAAGCTGTAAACGTACTTTTGTTGGGTATGCTTTTTTATTTATTTTTTTATTTTTTATTTTTTTTATCCATTGGGAAAATATTTGTTGTTTTCGGTCGAGAATGGACCTCTTGACGTCGTCACTTTATTATTATTTTTTTTTTTTTTCATTAGCTTTAAATCAGATTTTATAATTTTGTTTATAGTTCCTATAATAGAGATGTTTAGAGATTCTCTGGAAGGTTGGATTTCCTTTTAAAACATGCGATGCGACTTTAAATATAATAAGCTGTAAACGTACTTTTGTTGGGTATGCTTTTTTATTTATTTTTTTATTTTTTATTTTTTTTATCCATTGAGAAAATATATGTTGTTTTCGGTCGAGAATGGACCTCTTGACGTCGTCACTTTATTATTATTATTATTATTATTTTTCATTAGCTTTAAATCAGATTTTATAATTTTGTTTATAGTTCCTATACAGATGTTTAGGGATTCTCTGGAAGGTTGGATTTCCTTTTAAAACATGCGATGCGACTTTAAATATAATAAGCTGTAAACGTACTTTTGTTGGGTATGCTTTTTTATTTATTTTTTTATTTTTTATTTTTTTTATCCATTGGGAAAATATTTGTTGTTTTCGGTCGAGAATGGACCTCTTGACGTCGTCACTTTATTATTATTATTTTTTTTTTCCATTAGCTTTAAATCAGATTTTATAATTTTGTTTATAGTTCCTATAGAGATGTTTAGAGATTCTCTGGAAGGTTGGATTTCCTTTTAAAACATGCGATGCGACTTTAAATATAATAAGCTGTAAACGTACTTTTGTTGGGTATGCTTTTTTATTTATTTATTTATTTTTTATTTTTTTTTATCCATTGGGAAAATATTTGTTGTTTTCGGTCGAGAATGGACCTCTTGACGTCGTCACTTTATTATTATTTTTTTTTTCATTAGCTTTAAATCAGATTTTATAATTTTGTTTATAGTTCCTATAGAGATGTTTAGAGATTCTCTGGAAGGTTGGATTTCCTTTTAAAACATGCGATGCGACTTTAAATATAATAAGCTGTAAACGTACTTTTGTTGGGTATGCTTTTTTATTTATTTTTTTATTTTTTATTTTTTTTATCCATTGGGAAAATATTTGTTGTTTTCGGTCGAGAATGGACCTCTTGACGTCGTCACTTTATTATTATTATTTTTTTTTTTTTTCATTAGCTTTAAATCAGATTTTATAATTTTGTTTATAGTTCCTATAGAGATGTTTAGAGATTCTCTGGAAGGTTGGATTTCCTTTTAAAACATGCGATGCGACTTTAAATATAATAAGCTGTAAACGTACTTTTGTTGGGTATGCTTTTTTATTTATTTTTTTATTTTTTATTTTTTTTATCCATTGGGAAAATATTTGTTGTTTTCGGTCGAGAATGGACCTCTTGACGTCGTCACTTTATTATTATTTTTTTTTTCATTAGCTTTAAATCAGATTTTATAATTTTGTTTATAGTTCCTATAGAGATGTTTAGAGATTCTCTGGAAGGTTGGATTTCCTTTTAAAACATGCGATGCGACTTTAAATATAATAAGCTGTAAACGTACTTTTGTTGGGTATGCTTTTTTATTTATTTTTTTATTTTTTATTTTTTTTATCCATTGGGAAAATATTTGTTGTTTTCGGTCGAGAATGGACCTCTTGACGTCGTCACTTTATTATTATTATTTTTTTTTTCATTAGCTTTAAATCAGATTTTATAATTTTGTTTATAGTTCCTATAGAGATGTTTAGAGATTCTCTGGAAGGTTGGATTTCCTTTTAAAACATGCGATGCGACTTTAAATATAATAAGCTGTAAACGTACTTTTGTTGGGTATGCTTTTTTATTTATTTTTTTATTTTTTATTTTTTTTATCCATTGAGAAAATATATGTTGTTTTCGGTCGAGAATGGACCTCTTGACGTCGTCACTTTATTATTATTATTATTTTTTTTTTTCATTAGCTTTAAATCAGATTTTATAATTTTGTTTATAGTTCCTATAGAGATGTTTAGGGATTCTCTGGAAGGTTGGATTTCCTTTTAAAACATGCGATGCGACTTTAAATATAATAAGCTGTAAACGTACTTTTGTTGGGTATGCTTTTTTATTTATTTTTTTATTTTTTATTTTTTTTATCCATTGGGAAAATATTTGTTGTTTTCGGTCGAGAATGGACCTCTTGACGTCGTCACTTTATTATTATTATTATTTTTTTTCCATTAGCTTTAAATCAGATTTTATAATTTTGTTTATAGTTCCTATAGAGATGTTTAGAGATTCTCTGGAAGGTTGGATTTCCTTTTAAAACATGCGATGCGACTTTAAATATAATAAGCTGTAAACGTACTTTTGTTGGGTATGCTTTTTTATTTATTTATTTATTTTTTATTTTTTTTTATCCATTGGGAAAATATTTGTTGTTTTCGGTCGAGAATGGACCTCTTGACGTCGTCACTTTATTATTATTTTTTTTTTCATTAGCTTTAAATCAGATTTTATAATTTTGTTTATAGTTCCTATAGAGATGTTTAGAGATTCTCTGGAAGGTTGGATTTCCTTTTAAAACATGCGATGCGACTTTAAATATAATAAGCTGTAAACGTACTTTTGTTGGGTATGCTTTTTTATTTATTTATTTATTTTTTATTTTTTTTATCCATTGGGAAAATATTTGTTGTTTTCGGTCGAGAATGGACCTCTTGACGTCGTCACTTTATTATTATTATTTTTTTTTTTCATTAGCTTTAAATCAGATTTTATAATTTTGTTTATAGTTCCTATAGAGATGTTTAGAGATTCTCTGGAAGGTTGGATTTCCTTTTAAAACATGCGATGCGACTTTAAATATAATAAGCTGTAAACGTACTTTTGTTGGGTATGCTTTTTTATTTATTTTTTTATTTTTTATTTTTTTTATCCATTGGGAAAATATTTGTTGTTTTCGGTCGAGAATGGACCTCTTGATGTCGTCACTTTATTATTATTTTTTTTTTTTTCATTAGCTTTAAATCAGATTTTATAATTTTGTTTATAGTTCCTATAGAGATGTTTAGAGATTCTCTGGAAGGTTGGATTTCCTTTTAAAACATGCGATGCGACTTTAAATATAATAAGCTGTAAACGTACTTTTGTTGGGTATGCTTTTTTATTTATTTTTTTATTTTTTATTTTTTTTATCCATTGGGAAAATATTTGTTGTTTTCGGTCGAGAATGGACCTCTTGACGTCGTCACTTTATTATTATTATTTTTTTTTTCATTAGCTTTAAATCAGATTTTATAATTTTGTTTATAGTTCCTATAGAGATGTTTAGAGATTCTCTGGAAGGTTGGATTTCCTTTTAAAACATGCGATGCGACTTTAAATATAATAAGCTGTAAACGTACATTTGTTGGGTATGCTTTTTTATTTATTTTTTTATTTTTTATTTTTTTTATCCATTGGGAAAATATTTGTTGTTTTCGGTCGAGAATGGACCTCTTGCCGTCGTCACTTTATTATTATTATTTTTTTTTCCATTAGCTTTAAATCAGATTTTATAATTTTGTTTATAGTTCCTATAGAGATGTTTAGAGATTCTCTGGAAGGTTGGATTTCCTTTTAAAACATGCGATGCGACTTTAAATATAATAAGCTGTAAACGTACTTTTGTTGGGTATGCTTTTTTATTTATTTTTTTATTTTTTATTTTTTTTATCCATTGGGAAAATATTTGTTGTTTTCGGTCGAGAATGGACCTCTTGACGTCGTCACTTTATTATTATTATTTTTTTTTTCATTAGCTTTAAATCAGATTTTATAATTTTGTTTATAGTTCCTATAGAGATGTTTAGAGATTCTCTGGAAGGTTGGATTTCCTTTTAAAACATGCGATGCGACTTTAAATATAATAAGCTGTAAACGTACTTTTGTTGGGTATGCTTTTTTATTTATTTTTTTATTTTTTATTTTTTTTATCCATTGGGAAAATATTTGTTGTTTTCGGTCGAGAATGGACCTCTTGACGTCGTCACTTTATTATTATTATTTTTTTTTTCATTAGCTTTAAATCAGATTTTATAATTTTGTTTATAGTTCCTATAGAGATGTTTAGATATTCTCTGGAAGGTTGGATTTCCTTTTAAAACATGCGATGCGACTTTAAGTATAATAAGCTGTAAACGTACTTTTGTTGGGTATGCTTTTTTATTTATTTTTTTATTTTTTATTTTTTTTATCCATTGGGAAAATATTTGTTGTTTTCGGTCGAGAATGGACCTCTTGACGTCGTCACTTTATTATTATTATTTTTTTTTCCATTAGCTTTAAATCAGATTTTATAATTTTGTTTATAGTTCCTATAGAGATGTTTAGAGATTCTCTGGAAGGTTGGATTTCCTTTTAAAACATGCGATGCGACTTTAAATATAATAAGCTGTAAACGTACTTTTGTTGGGTATGCTTTTTTATTTATTTATTTATTTTTTATTTTTTTTTATCCATTGGGAAAATATTTGTTGTTTTCGGTCGAGAATGGACCTCTTGACGTCGTCACTTTATTATTATTTTTTTTTTCATTAGCTTTAAATCAGATTTTATAATTTTGTTTATAGTTCCTATAGAGATGTTTAGAGATTCTCTGGAAGGTTGGATTTCCTTTTAAAACATGCGATGCGACTTTAAATATAATAAGCTGTAAACGTACTTTTGTTGGGTATGCTTTTTTATTTATTTTTTTATTTTTTATTTTTTTTATCCATTGGGAAAATATTTGTTGTTTTCGGTCGAGAATGGACCTCTTGACGTCGTCACTTTATTATTATTATTATTTTTTTTCATTAGCTTTAAATCAGATTTTATAATTTTGTTTATAGTTCCTATAGAGATGTTTAGAGATTCTCTGGAAGGTTGGATTTCCTTTTAAAACATGCGATGCGACTTTAAATATAATAAGCTGTAAACGTACTTTTGTTGGGTATGCTTTTTTATTTATTTTTTTATTTTTTATTTTTTTTATCCATTGGGAAAATATTTGTTGTTTTCGGTCGAGAATGGACCTCTTGACGTCGTCACTTTATTATTATTATTTTTTTTTTCATTAGCTTTAAATCAGATTTTATAATTTTGTTTATAGTTCCTATAGAGATGTTTAGAGATTCTCTGGAAGGTTGGATTTCCTTTTAAAACATGCGATGCGACTTTAAATATAATAAGCTGTAAACGTACTTTTGTTGGGTATGCTTTTTTATTTATTTTTTTATTTTTTATTTTTTTTATCCATTGGGAAAATATTTGTTGTTTTCGGTCGAGAATGGACCTCTTGACGTCGTCACTTTATTATTATTATTATTTTTTTTCATTAGCTTTAAATCAGATTTTATAATTTTGTTTATAGTTCCTATAGAGATGTTTAGAGATTCTCTGGAAGGTTGGATTTCCTTTTAAAACATGCGATGCGACTTTAAATATAATAAGCTGTAAACGTACTTTTGTTGGGTATGCTTTTTTATTTATTTATTTATTTTTTATTTTTTTTTATCCATTGGGAAAATATTTGTTGTTTTCGGTCGAGAATGGACCTCTTGACGTCGTCACTTTATTATTATTTTTTTTTCATTAGCTTTAAATCAGATTTTATAATTTTGTTTATAGTTCCTATAGAGATGTTTAGAGATTCTCTGGAAGGTTGGATTTCCTTTTAAAACATGCGATGCGACTTTAAATATAATAAGCTGTAAACGTACTTTTGTTGGGTATGCTTTTTTATTTATTTTTTTATTTTTTATTTTTTTTATCCATTGGGAAAATATTTGTTGTTTTCGGTCGAGAATGGACCTCTTGACGTCGTCACTTTATTATTATTATTTTTTTTTTCATTAGCTTTAAATCAGATTTTATAATTTTGTTTATAGTTCCTATAGAGATGTTTAGAGATTCTCTGGAAGGTTGGATTTCCTTTTAAAACATGCGATGCGACTTTAAATATAATAAGCTGTAAACGTACTTTTGTTGGGTATGCTTTTTTATTTATTTTTTTATTTTTTATTTTTTTTATCCATTGGGAAAATATTTGTTGTTTTCGGTCGAGAATGGACCTCTTGACGTCGTCACTTTATTATTATTTTTTTTTTTTCATTAGCTTTAAATCAGATTTTATAATTTTGTTTATAGTTCCTATAGAGATGTTTAGAGATTCTCTGGAAGGTTGGATTTCCTTTTAAAACATGCGATGCGACTTTAAATATAATAAGCTGTAAACGTACTTTTGTTGGGTATGCTTTTTTATTTATTTTTTTATTTTTTATTTTTTTTATCCATTGGGAAAATATTTGTTGTTTTCGGTCGAGAATGGACCTCTTGCCGTCTTCACTTTATTATTATTATTTTTTTTTCCATTAGCTTTAAATCAGATTTTATAATTTTGTTTATAGTTCCTATAGAGATGTTTAGAGATTCTCTGGAAGGTTGGATTTCCTTTTAAAACATGCGATGCGACTTTAAATATAATAAGCTGTAAACGTACTTTTGTTGGGTATGCTTTTTTATTTATTTTTTTATTTTTTATTTTTTTTATCCATTGGGAAAATATTTGTTGTTTTCGGTCGAGAATGGACCTCTTGACGTCGTCACTTTATTATTATTATTTTTTTTTCATTAGCTTTAAATCAGATTTTATAATTTTGTTTATAGTTCCTATAGAGATGTTTAGATATTCTCTGGAAGGTTGGATTTCCTTTTAAAACATGCGATGCGACTTTAAATATAATAAGCTGTAAACGTACTTTTGTTGGGTATGCTTTTTTATTTATTTTTTTATTTTTTATTTTTTTTATCCATTGGGAAAATATTTGTTGTTTTCGGTCGAGAATGGACCTCTTGACGTCGTCACTTTATTATTATTATTTTTTTTTTTCATTAGCTTTAAATCAGATTTTATAATTTTGTTTATAGTTCCTATAGAGATGTTTAGAGATTCTCTGGAAGGTTGGATTTCCTTTTAAAACATGCGATGCGACTTTAAATATAATAAGCTGTAAACGTACTTTTGTTGGGTATGCTTTTTTATTTATTTTTTTATTTTTTATTTTTTTTATCCATTGGGAAAATATTTGTTGTTTTCGGTCGAGAATGGACCTCTTGACGTCGTCACTTTATTATTATTATTTTTTTTTTCATTAGCTTTAAATCAGATTTTATAATTTTGTTTATAGTTCCTATAGAGATGTTTAGAGATTCTCTGGAAGGTTGGATTTCCTTTTAAAACATGCGATGCGACTTTAAATATAATAAGCTGTAAACGTACTTTTGTTGGGTATGCTTTTTTATTTATTTTTTTATTTTTTATTTTTTTTATCCATTGGGAAAATATTTGTTGTTTTCGGTCGAGAATGGACCTCTTGACGTCGTCACTTTATTATTATTATTTTTTTTTTCATTAGCTTTAAATCAGATTTTATAATTTTGTTTATAGTTCCTATAGAGATGTTTAGAGATTCTCTGGAAGGTTGGATTTCCTTTTAAAACATGCGATGCGACTTTAAATATAATAAGCTGTAAACGTACTTTTGTTGGGTATGCTTTTTTATTTATTTTTTTATTTTTTATTTTTTTTATCCATTGGGAAAATATTTGTTGTTTTCGGTCGAGAATGGACCTCTTGCCGTCGTCACTTTATTATTATTATTTTTTTTCCATTAGCTTTAAATCAGATTTTATAATTTTGTTTATAGTTCCTATAGAGATGTTTAGAGATTCTCTGGAAGGTTGGATTTCCTTTTAAAACATGCGATGCGACTTTAAATATAATAAGCTGTAAACGTACTTTTGTTGGGTATGCTTTTTTATTTATTTTTTATTTTTTATTTTTTTTATCCATTGGGAAAATATTTGTTGTTTTCGGTCGAGAATGGACCTCTTGACGTCGTCACTTTATTATTATTATTTTTTTTCCATTAGCTTTAAATCAGATTTTATAATTTTGTTTATAGTTCCTATAGAGATGTTTAGAGATTCTCTGGAAGGTTGGATTTCCTTTTAAAACATGCGATGCGACTTTAAATATAATAAGCTGTAAACGTACTTTTGTTGGGTATGCTTTTTTATTTATTTATTTATTTTTTATTTTTTTTATCCATTGGGAAAATATTTGTTGTTTTCGGTCGAGAATGGACCTCTTGACGTCGTCACTTTATTATTATTTTTTTTTCATTAGCTTTAAATCAGATTTTATAATTTTGTTTATAGTTCCTATAGAGATGTTTAGAGATTCTCTGGAAGGTTGGATTTCCTTTTAAAACATGCGATGCGACTTTAAATATAATAAGCTGTAAACGTACTTTTGTTGGGTATGCTTTTTTATTTATTTTTTTATTTTTTATTTTTTTTATCCATTGGGAAAATATTTGTTGTTTTCGGTCGAGAATGGACCTCTTGACGTCGTCACTTTATTATTATTATTATTTTTTTTTTCATTAGCTTTAAATCAGATTTTATAATTTTGTTTATAGTTCCTATAGAGATGTTTAGAGATTCTCTGGAAGGTTGGATTTCCTTTTAAAACATGCGATGCGACTTTAAATATAATAAGCTGTAAACGTACTTTTGTTGGGTATGCTTTTTTATTTATTTTTTTATTTTTTATTTTTTTTATCCATTGGGAAAATATTTGTTGTTTTCGGTCGAGAATGGACCTCTTGACGTCGTCACTTTATTATTATTTTTTTTTTTTTCATTAGCTTTAAATCAGATTTTATAATTTTGTTTATAGTTCCTATAGAGATGTTTAGAGATTCTCTGGAAGGTTGGATTTCCTTTTAAAACATGCGATGCGACTTTAAATATAATAAGCTGTAAACGTACTTTTGTTGGGTATGCTTTTTTATTTATTTTTTTATTTTTTATTTTTTTTATCCATTGGGAAAATATTTGTTGTTTTCGGTCGAGAATGGACCTCTTGACGTCGTCACTTTATTATTATTATTTTTTTTTTCATTAGCTTTAAATCAGATTTTATAATTTTGTTTATAGTTCCTATAGAGATGTTTAGAGATTCTCTGGAAGGTTGGATTTCCTTTTAAAACATGCGATGCGACTTTAAATATAATAAGCTGTAAACGTACTTTTGTTGGGTATGCTTTTTTATTTATTTTTTTATTTTTTATTTTTTTTATCCATTGGGAAAATATTTGTTGTTTTCGGTCGAGAATGGACCTCTTGACGTCGTCACTTTATTATTATTATTTTTTTTTTCATTAGCTTTAAATCAGATTTTATAATTTTGTTTGTAGTTCCTATAGAGATGTTTAGAGATTCTCTGGAAGGTTGGATTTCCTTTTAAAACATGCGATGCGACTTTAAATATAATAAGCTGTAAACGTACTTTTGTTGGGTATGCTTTTTTATTTATTTTTTTATTTTTTATTTTTTTTATCCATTGGGAAAATATTTGTTGTTTTCGGTCGAGAATGGACCTCTTGACGTCGTCACTTTATTATTATTATTTTTTTTTTCATTAGCTTTAAATCAGATTTTATAATTTTGTTTATAGTTCCTATAGAGATGTTTAGAGATTCTCTGGAAGGTTGGATTTCCTTTTAAAACATGCGATGCGACTTTAAATATAATAAGCTGTAAACGTACTTTTGTTGGGTATGCTTTTTTATTTTTTTTTTATTTTGTATTTTTTTTATCCATTGGGAAAATATTTGTTGTTTTCGGTCGAGAATGGACCTCTTGACGTCGTCACTTTATTATTATTATTTTTTTTTTCATTAGCTTTAAATCAGATTTTATAATTTTGTTTATAGTTCCTATAGAGATGTTTAGAGATTCTCTGGAAGGTTGGATTTCCTTTTAAAACATGCGATGCGACTTTAAATATAATAAGCTGTAAACGTACTTTTGTTGGGTATGCTTTTTTATTTTTTTTTTATTTTGTATTTTTTTTATCCATTGGGAAAATATTTGTTGTTTTCGGTCGAGAATGGACCTCTTGACGTCGTCACTTTATTATTATTATTATTTTTTTTTCATTAGCTTTAAATCAGATTTTATAATTTTGTTTATAGTTCCTATAGAGATGTTTAGAGATTCTCTGGAAGGTTGGATTTCCTTTTAAAACATGCGATGCGACTTTAAATATAATAAGCTGTAAACGTACTTTTGTTGGGTATGCTTTTTTATTTATTTTTTTATTTTTTATTTTTTTTATCCATTGCGAAAATATTTGTTGTTTTCGGTCGAGAATGGACCTCTTGACGTCGTCACTTTATTATTATTTTTTTTTTTTCATTAGCTTTAAGTCAGATTTTATAATTTTGTTTATAGTTCCTATAGAGATGTTTAGAGATTCTCTGGAAGGTTGGATTTCCTTTTAAAACATGCGATGCGACTTTAAATATAATAAGCTGTAAACGTACTTTTGTTGGGTATGCTTTTTTATTTATTTTTTTATTTTTTATTTTTTTTATCCATTGGGAAAATATTTGTTGTTTTCGGTCGAGAATGGACCTCTTGACGTCGTCACTTTATTATTATTTTTTTTTCATTAGCTTTAAATCAGATTTTATAATTTTGTTTATAGTTCCTATAGAGATGTTTAGAGTTTCTCTGGAAGGTTGGATTTCCTTTTAAAACATGCGATGCGACTTTAAATATAATAAGCTGTAAACGTACTTTTGTTGGGTATGCTTTTTTATTTATTTATTTATTTTTTATTTTTTTTATCCATTGGGAAAATATTTGTTGTTTTCGGTCGAGAATGGACCTCTTGACGTCGTCACTTTATTATTATTATTAATTTTTTTTTCATTAGCTTTAAATCAGATTTTATAATTTTGTTTATAGTTCCTATAGAGATGTTTAGAGATTCTCTGGAAGGTTGGATTTCCTTTTAAAACATGCGATGCGACTTTAAATATAATAACCTGTAAACGTACTTTTGTTGGGTATGCTTTTTTATTTATTTTTTTATTTTTTATTTTTTTTATCCACTGGGAAAATATTTGTTGTTTTCGGTCGAGAATGGACCTCTTGACGTCGTCACTTTATTATTATTATTATTTTTTTTTCATTAGCTTTAAATCAGATTTTATAATTTTGTTTATAGTTCCTATAGAGATGTTTAGAGATTCTCTGGAAGGTTGGATTTCCTTTTAAAACATGCGATGCGACTTTAAATATAATAAGCTGTAAACGTACTTTTGTTGGGTATGCTTTTTTATTTATTTATTTATTTTTTTTTTTTTTATCCATTGGGAAAATATTTGTTGTTTTCGGTCGAGAATGGACCTCTTGACGTCGTCACTTTATTATTATTATTTTTTTTTTTCATTAGCTTTAAATCAGATTTTATAATTTTGTTTATAGTTCCTATAGAGATGTTTAGAGATTCTCTGGAAGGTTGGATTTCCTTTTAAAACATGCGATGCGACTTTAAATATAATAAGCTGTAAACGTACTTTTGTTGGGTATGCTTTTTTATTTATTTTTTTATTTTTTATTTTTTTTATCCATTGGGAAAATATTTGTTGTTTTCGGTCGAGAATGGACCTCTTGACGTCGTCACTTTATTATTATTATTATTTTTTTTTTCATTAGCTTTAAATCAGATTTTATAATTTTGTTTATAGTTCCTATAGAGATGTTTAGAGATTCTCTGGAAGGTTGGATTTCCTTTTAAAACATGCGATGCCACTTTAAATATAATAAGCTGTAAACGTACTTTTGTTGGGTATGCTTTTTTATTTATTTTTTTATTTTTTATTTTTTTTATCCATTGGGAAAATATTTGTTGTTTTCGGTCGAGAATGGACCTCTTGACGTCGTCACTTTATTATTATTTTTTTTTCATTAGCTTTAAATCAGATTTTATAATTTTGTTTATAGTTCCTATAGAGATGTTTAGAGATTCTCTGGAAGGTTGGATTTCCTTTTAAAACATGCGATGCGACTTTAAATATAATAAGCTGTAAACGTACTTTTGTTGGGTATGCTTTTTTATTTATTTTTTTATTTTTTATTTTTTTTATCCATTGGGAAAATATTTGTTGTTTTCGGTCGAGAATGGACCTCTTGACGTCGTCACTTTATTATTATTTTTTTTTTTCATTAACTTTAAATCAGATTTTATAATTTTGTTTATAGTTCCTATAGAGATGTTTAGAGATTCTCTGGAAGGTTGGATTTCCTTTTAAAACATGCGATGCGACTTTAAATATAATAAGCTGTAAACGTACTTTTGTTGGGTATGCTTTTTTATTTATTTTTTTATTTTTTATTTTTTTATCCATTGGGAAAATATTTGTTGTTTTCGGTCGAGAATGGACCTCTTGACGTCGTCACTTTATTATTATTTTTTTTTTCATTAGCTTTAAATCAGATTTTATAATTTTGTTTATAGTTCCTATAGAGATGTTTAGAGTTTCTCTGGAAGGTTGGATTTCCTTTTAAAACATGCGATGCGACTTTAAATATAATAAGCTGTAAACGTACTTTTGTTGGGTATGCTTTTTTATTTATTTTTTTATTTTTTATTTTTTTTATCCATTGGGAAAATATTTGTTGTTTTCGGTCGAGAATGGACCTCTTGACGTCGTCACTTTATTATTATTATTTTTTTTTCATTAGCTTTAAATCAGATTTTATAATTTTGTTTATAGTTCCTATAGAGATGTTTAGAGATTCTCTGGAAGGTTGGATTTCCTTTTAAAACATGCGATGCGACTTTAAATATAATAAGCTGTAAACGTACTTTTGTTGGGTATGCTTTTTTATTTATTTTTTTATTTTTTATTTTTTTTATCCATTGGGAAAATATTTGTTGTTTTCGGTCGAGAATGGACCTCTTGACGTCGTCACTTTATTATTATTATTAATTTTTTTTTCATTAGCTTTAAATCAGATTTTATAATTTTGTTTATAGTTCCTATAGAGATGTTTAGAGATTCTCTGGAAGGTTGGATTTCCTTTTAAAACATGCGATGCGACTTTAAATATAATAAGCTGTAAACGTACTTTTGTTGGGTATGCTTTTTTATTTATTTTTTTATTTTTTATTTTTTTTATCCATTGGGAAAATATTTGTTGTTTTCGGTCGAGAATGGACCTCTTGACGTCGTCACTTTATTATTATTATTTTTTTTTTCATTAGCTTTAAATCAGATTTTATAATTTTGTTTATAGTTCCTATAGAGATGTTTAGAGATTCTCTGGAAGGTTGGATTTCCTTTTAAAACATGCGATGCGACTTTAAATATAATAAGCTGTAAACGTACTTTTGTTGGGTATGCTTTTTTATTTATTTTTTTATTTTTTATTTTTTTTATCCATTGGGAAAATATTTGTTGTTTTCGGTCGAGAATGGACCTCTTGACGTCGTCACTTTATTATTATTATTTTTTTTTTCATTAGCTTTAAATCAGATTTTATAATTTTGTTTATAGTTCCTATAGAGATGTTTAGAGATTCTCTGGAAGGTTGGATTTCCTTTTAAAACATGCGATGCGACTTTAAATATAATAAGCTGTAAACGTACTTTTGTTGGGTATGCTTTTTTATTTATTTTTTTATTTTTTATTTTTTTTATCCATTGGGAAAATATTTGTTGTTTTCGGTCGAGAATGGACCTCTTGACGTCGTCACTTTATTATTATTATTTTTTTTTTCATTAGCTTTAAATCAGATTTTATAATTTTGTTTATAGTTCCTATAGAGATGTTTAGAGATTCTCTGGAAGGTTGGATTTCCTTTTAAAACATGCGATGCGACTTTAAATATAATAAGCTGTAAACGTACTTTTGTTGGGTATGCTTTTTTATTTATTTTTTATTTTTTATTTTTTTTATCCATTGGGAAAATATTTGTTGTTTTCGGTCGAGAATGGACCTCTTGACGTCGTCACTTTATTATTATTATTTTTTTTTTCATTAGCTTTAAATCAGATTTTATAATTTTGTTTATAGTTCCTATAGAGATGTTTAGAGATTCTCTGGAAGGTTGGATTTCCTTTTAAAACATGCGATGCGACTTTAAATATAATAAGCTGTAAACGTACTTTTGTTGGGTATGCTTTTTTATTTATTTTTTTATTTTTTATTTTTTTTTATCCATTGGGAAAATATTTGTTGTTTTCGGTCGAGAATGGACCTCTTGACGTCGTCACTTTATTATTATTTTTTTTTTCATTAGCTTTAAATCAGATTTTATAATTTTGTTTATAGTTCCTATAGAGATGTTTAGAGATTCTCTGGAAGGTTGGATTTCCTTTTAAAACATGCGATGCGACTTTAAATATAATAAGCTGTAAACGTACTTTTGTTGGGTATGCTTTTTTATTTATTTTTTTATTTTTTATTTTTTTTATCCATTGGGAAAATATTTGTTGTTTTCGGTCGAGAATGGACCTCTTGACGTCGTCACTTTATTATTATTTTTTTTTTTCATTAGCTTTAAATCAGATTTTATAATTTTGTTTATAGTTCCTATAGAGATGTTTAGAGTTTCTCTGGAAGGTTGGATTTCCTTTTAAAACATGCGATGCGACTTTAAATATAATAAGCTGTAAACGTACTTTTGTTGGGTATGCTTTTTTATTTATTTTTTTATTTTTTATTTTTTTTATCCATTGGGAAAATATTTGTTGTTTTCGGTCGAGAATGGACCTCTTGACGTCGTCACTTTATTATTATTATTATTTTTTTTTCATTAGCTTTAAATCAGATTTTATAATTTTGTTTATAGTTCCTATAGAGATGTTTAGAGATTCTCTGGAAGGTTGGATTTCCTTTTAAAACATGCGATGCGACTTTAAATATAATAAGCTGTAAACGTACTTTTGTTGGGTATGCTTATTTATTTATTTTTTTATTTTTTATTTTTTTTATCCATTGGGAAAATATTTGTTGTTTTCGGTCGAGAATGGACCTCTTGACGTCGTCACTTTATTATTATTATTAATTTTTTTTTCATTAGCTTTAAATCAGATTTTATAATTTTGTTTATAGTTCCTATAGAGATGTTTAGAGATTCTCTGGAAGGTTGGATTTCCTTTTAAAACATGCGATGCGACTTTAAATATAATAAGCTGTAAACGTACTTTTGTTGGGTATGCTTTTTTATTTATTTTTTTATTTTTTATTTTTTTTATCCATTGGGAAAATATTTGTTGTTTTCGGTCGAGAATGGACCTCTTGACGTCGTCACTTTATTATTATTATTTTTTTTTTCATTAGCTTTAAATCAGATTTTATAATTTTGTTTATAGTTCCTATAGAGATGTTTAGAGATTCTCTGGAAGGTTGGATTTCCTTTTAAAACATGCGATGCGACTTTAAATATAATAAGCTGTAAACGTACTTTTGTTGGGTATGCTTTTTTATTTATTTTTTTATTTTTTATTTTTTTTATCCATTGGGAAAATATTTGTTGTTTTCGGTCGAGAATGGACCTCTTGACGTCGTCACTTTATTATTATTATTTTTTTTTTCATTAGCTTTAAATCAGATTTTATAATTTTGTTTATAGTTCCTATAGAGATGTTTAGAGATTCTCTGGAAGGTTGGATTTCCTTTTAAAACATGCGATGCGACTTTAAATATAATAAGCTGTAAACGTACTTTTGTTGGGTATGCTTTTTTATTTATTTTTTTATTTTTTATTTTTTTTATCCATTGGGAAAATATTTGTTGTTTTCGGTCGAGAATGGACCTCTTGACGTCGTCACTTTATTATTATTATTTTTTTTTCATTAGCTTTAAATCAGATTTTATAATTTTGTTTATAGTTCCTATAGAGATGTTTAGAGATTCTCTGGAAGGTTGGATTTCCTTTTAAAACATGCGATGCGACTTTAAATATAATAAGCTGTAAACGTACTTTTGTTGGGTATGCTTTTTTATTTATTTTTTTATTTTTTATTTTTTTTATCCATTGGGAAAATATTTGTTGTTTTCGGTCGAGAATGGACCTCTTGACGTCGTCACTTTATTATTATTATTTTTTTTTTTTCATTAGCTTTAAATCAGATTTTATAATTTTGTTTATAGTTCCTATAGAAATGTTTAGAGATTCTCTGGAAGGTTGGATTTCCTTTTAAAACATGCGATGCGACTTTAAATATAATAAGCTGTAAACGTACTTTTGTTGGGTATGCTTTTTTATTTATTTTTTTATTTTTTATTTTTTTTATCCATTGGGAAAATATTTGTTGTTTTCGGTCGAGAATGGACCTCTTGACGTCGTCACTTTATTATTATTATTTTTTTTTTCATTAGCTTTAAATCAGATTTTATAATTTTGTTTATAGTTCCTATAGAGATGTTTAGAGTTTCTCTGGAAGGTTGGATTTCCTTTTAAAACATGCGATGCGACTTTAAATATAATAAGCTGTAAACGTACTTTTGTTGGGTATGCTTTTTTATTTATTTTTTTATTTTTTATTTTTTTTATCCATTGGGAAAATATTTGTTGTTTTCGGTCGAGAATGGACCTCTTGACGTCGTCACTTTATTATTATTATTATTTTTTTTTTCATTAGCTTTAAATCAGATTTTATAATTTTGTTTATAGTTCCTATAGAGATGTTTAGAGATTCTCTGGAAGGTTGGATTTCCTTTTAAAACATGCGATGCGACTTTAAATATAATAAGCTGTAAACGTACTTTTGTTGGGTATGCTTTTTTATTTATTTTTTTATTTTTTATTTTTTTTATCCATTGGGAAAATATTTGTTGTTTTCGGTCGAGAATGGACCTCTTGACGTCGTCACTTTATTATTATTATTTTTTTTTTCATTAGCTTTAAATCAGATTTTATAATTTTGTTTATAGTTCCTATAGAGATGTTTAGAGATTCTCTGGAAGGTTGGATTTCCTTTTAAAACATGCGATGCGACTTTAAATATAATAAGCTGTAAACGTACTTTTGTTGGGTATGCTTTTTTATTTATTTTTTTATTTTTTATTTTTTTTTATCCATTGGGAAAATATTTGTTGTTTTCGGTCGAGAATGGACCTCTTGACGTCGTCACTTTATTATTATTTTTTTTTTCATTAGCTTTAAATCAGATTTTATAATTTTGTTTATAGTTCCTATAGAGATGTTTAGAGATTCTCTGGAAGGTTGGATTTCCTTTTAAAACATGCGATGCGACTTTAAATATAATAAGCTGTAAACGTACTTTTGTTGGGTATGCTTTTTTATTTATTTTTTTATTTTTTATTTTTTTTATCCATTGGGAAAATATTTGTTGTTTTCGGTCGAGAATGGACCTCTTGACGTCGTCACTTTATTATTATTTTTTTTTTCATTAGCTTTAAATCAGATTTTATAATTTTGTTTATAGTTCCTATAGAGATGTTTAGAGTTTCTCTGGAAGGTTGGATTTCCTTTTAAAACATGCGATGCGACTTTAAATATAATAAGCTGTAAACGTACTTTTGTTGGGTATGCTTTTTTATTTATTTTTTTATTTTTTATTTTTTTTATCCATTGGGAAAATATTTGTTGTTTTCGGTCGAGAATGGACCTCTTGACGTCGTCACTTTATTATTATTATTTTTTTTTTCATTAGCTTTAAATCAGATTTTATAATTTTGTTTATAGTTCCTATAGAGATGTTTAGAGATTCTCTGGAAGGTTGGATTTCCTTTTAAAACATGCGATGCGACTTTAAATATAATAAGCTGTAAACGTACTTTTGTTGGGTATGCTTATTTATTTATTTTTTTATTTTTTATTTTTTTTATCCATTGGGAAAATATTTGTTGTTTTCGGTCGAGAATGGACCTCTTGACGTCGTCACTTTATTATTATTATTAATTTTTTTTTCATTAGCTTTAAATCAGATTTTATAATTTTGTTTATAGTTCCTATAGAGATGTTTAGAGATTCTCTGGAAGGTTGGATTTCCTTTTAAAACATGCGATGCGACTTTAAATATAATAAGCTGTAAACGTACTTTTGTTGGGTATGCTTTTTTATTTATTTTTTTATTTTTTATTTTTTTTATCCATTGGGAAAATATTTGTTGTTTTCGGTCGAGAATGGACCTCTTGACGTCGTCACTTTATTATTATTTTTTTTTTTTTCATTAGCTTTAAATCAGATTTTATAATTTTGTTTATAGTTCCTATAGAGATGTTTAGAGATTCTCTGGAAGGTTGGATTTCCTTTTAAAACATGCGATGCGACTTTAAATATAATAAGCTGTAAACGTACTTTTGTTGGGTATGCTTTTTTATTTATTTTTTTATTTTTTATTTTTTTTATCCATTGGGAAAATATTTGTTGTTTTCGGTCGAGAATGGACCTCTTGACGTCGTCACTTTATTATTATTATTTTTTTTTTCATTAGCTTTAAATCAGATTTTATAATTTTGTTTATAGTTCCTATAGAGATGTTTAGAGATTCTCTGGAAGGTTGGATTTCCTTTTAAAACATGCGATGCGACTTTAAATATAATAAGCTGTAAACGTACTTTTGTTGGGTATGCTTTTTTATTTATTTTTTTATTTTTTATTTTTTTTATCCATTGGGAAAATATTTGTTGTTTTCGGTCGAGAATGGACCTCTTGACGTCGTCACTTTATTATTATTATTTTTTTTTCATTAGCTTTAAATCAGATTTTATAATTTTGTTTATAGTTCCTATAGAGATGTTTAGAGATTCTCTGGAAGGTTGGATTTCCTTTTAAAACATGCGATGCGACTTTAAATATAATAAGCTGTAAACGTACTTTTGTTGGGTATGCTTTTTTATTTATTTTTTTATTTTTTATTTTTTTTATCCATTGGGAAAATATTTGTTGTTTTCGGTCGAGAATGGACCTCTTGACGTCGTCACTTTATTATTATTATTTTTTTTTCATTAGCTTTAAATCAGATTTTATAATTTTGTTTATAGTTCCTATAGAGATGTTTAGAGATTCTCTGGAAGGTTGGATTTCCTTTTAAAACATGCGATGCGACTTTAAATATAATAAGCTGTAAACGTACTTTTGTTGGGTATGCTTTTTTATTTATTTTTTTATTTTTTATTTTTTTTATCCATTGGGAAAATATTTGTTGTTTTCGGTCGAGAATGGACCTCTTGACGTCGTCACTTTATTATTATTATTTTTTTTTTCATTAGCTTTAAATCAGATTTTATAATTTTGTTTATAGTTCCTATAGAGATGTTTAGAGTTTCTCTGGAAGGTTGGATTTCCTTTTAAAACATGCGATGCGACTTTAAATATAATAAGCTGTAAACGTACTTTTGTTGGGTATGCTTTTTTATTTATTTTTTTATTTTTTATTTTTTTTATCCATTGGGAAAATATTTGTTGTTTTCGGTCGAGAATGGACCTCTTGACGTCGTCACTTTATTATTATTATTTTTTTTTTTCATTAGCTTTAAATCAGATTTTATAATTTTGTTTATAGTTCCTATAGAGATGTTTAGAGATTCTCTGGAAGGTTGGATTTCCTTTTAAAACATGCGATGCGACTTTAAATATAATAAGCTGTAAACGTACTTTTGTTGGGTATGCTTTTTTATTTATTTTTTTATTTTTTTTATCCATTGGGAAAATATTTGTTGTTTTCGGTCGAGAATGGACCTCTTGACGTCGTCACTTTATTATTATTATTATTATTTTTTTCATTAGCTTTAAATCAGATTTTATAATTTTGTTTATAGTTCCTATAGAGATGTTTAGAGATTCTCTGGAAGGTTGGATTTCCTTTTAAAACATGCGATGCGACTTTAAATATAATAAGCTGTAAACGTACTTTTGTTGGGTATGCTTTTTTATTTATTTTTTTATTTTTTATTTTTTTTATCCATTGGGAAAATATTTGTTGTTTTCGGTCGAGAATGGACCTCTTGACGTCGTCACTTTATTATTATTATTAATTTTTTTTTCATTAGCTTTAAATCAGATTTTATAATTTTGTTTATAGTTCCTATAGAGATGTTTAGAGATTCTCTGGAAGGTTGGATTTCCTTTTAAAACATGCGATGCGACTTTAAATATAATAAGCTGTAAACGTACTTTTGTTGGGTATGCTTTTTTATTTATTTTTTTATTTTTTATTTTTTTTATCCATTGGGAAAATATTTGTTGTTTTCGGTCGAGAATGGACCTCTTGACGTCGTCACTTTATTATTATTATTTTTTTTTTTTTCATTAGCTTTAAATCAGATTTTATAATTTTGTTTATAGTTCCTATAGAGATGTTTAGAGATTCTCTGGAAGGTTGGATTTCCTTTTAAAACATGCGATGCGACTTTAAATATAATAAGCTGTAAACGTACTTTTGTTGGGTATGCTTTTTTATTTATTTTTTTATTTTTTATTTTTTTTATCCATTGGGAAAATATTTGTTGTTTTCGGTCGAGAATGGACCTCTTGACGTCGTCACTTTATTATTATTTTTTTTTTTTCATTAGCTTTAAATCAGATTTTATAATTTTGTTTATAGTTCCTATAGAGATGTTTAGAGATTCTCTGGAAGGTTGGATTTCCTTTTAAAACATGCGATGCGACTTTAAATATAATAAGCTGTAAACGTACTTTTGTTGGGTATGCTTTTTTATTTATTTTTTTATTTTTTATTTTTTTTATCCATTGGGAAAATATTTGTTGTTTTCGGTCGAGAATGGACCTCTTGACGTCGTCACTTTATTATTATTATTTTTTTTTTCATTAGCTTTAAATCAGATTTTATAATTTTGTTTATAGTTCCTATAGAGATGTTTAGAGATTCTCTGGAAGGTTGGATTTCCTTTTAAAACATGCGATGCGACTTTAAATATAATAAGCTGTAAACGTACTTTTGTTGGGTATGCTTTTTTTTTATTTTTTTATTTTTATTTTTTTATCCATTGGGAAAATATTTGTTGTTTTCGGTCGAGAATGGACCTCTTGACGTCGTCACTTTATTATTATTATTTTTTTTTTCATTAGCTTTAAATCAGATTTTATAATTTTGTTTATAGTTCCTATAGAGATGTTTAGAGATTCTCTGGAAGGTTGGATTTCCTTTTAAAACATGCGATGCGACTTTAAATATAATAAGCTGTAAACGTACTTTTGTTGGGTATGCTTTTTTATTTATTTTTTTATTTTTTATTTTTTTTATCCATTGGGAAAATATTTGTTGTTTTCGGTCGAGAATGGACCTCTTGACGTCGTCACTTTATTATTATTTTTTTTTTCATTAGCTTTAAATCAGATTTTATAATTTTGTTTATAGTTCCTATAGAGATGTTTAGAGATTCTCTGGAAGGTTGGATTTCCTTTTAAAACATGCGATGCGACTTTAAATATAATAAGCTGTAAACGTACTTTTGTTGGGTATGCTTTTTTATTTATTTATTTATTTTTTTTTTTTTTTTTATCCATTGGGAAAATATTTGTTGTTTTCGGTCGAGAATGGACCTCTTGACGTCGTCATTTTATTATTATTATTTTTTTTTCATTAGCTTTAAATCATATTTTATAATTTTGTTTATAGTTCCTATAGAGATGTTTAGAGATTTTCTGGAAGGTTGGATTTCCTTTTAAAACATGCGATGCGACTTTAAGTATAATAAGCTGTAAACGTACTTTTGTTGGGTATGCTTTTTTATTTATTTTTTTATTTTTTATTTTTTTTATCCATTGGGAAAATATTTGTTGTTTTCGGTCGAGAATGGACCTCTTGACGTCGTCACTTTATTATTATTATTATTTTTTTTTTCATTAGCTTTAAATCAGATTTTATAATTTTGTTTATAGTTCCTATAGAGATGTTTAGAGATTCTCTGGAAGGTTGGATTTCCTTTTAAAACATGCGATGCGACTTTAAATATAATAAGCTGTAAACGTACTTTTGTTGGGTATGCTTTTTTATTTATTTATTTATTTTTTTTTTTTTATCCATTGGGAAAATATTTGTTGTTTTCGGTCGAGAATGGACCTCTTGACGTCGTCACTTTATTATTATTATTTTTTTTTTTTCATTAGCTTTAAATCAGATTTTATAATTTTGTTTATAGTTCCTATAGAGATGTTTAGAGATTCTCTGGAAGGTTGGATTTCCTTTTAAAACATGCGATGCGACTTTAAATATAATAAGCTGTAAACGTACTTTTGTTGGGTATGCTTTTTTATTTATTTTTTTATTTTTTATTTTTTTTATCCATTGGGAAAATATTTGTTGTTTTCGGTCGAGAATGGACCTCTTGACGTCGTCACTTTATTATTATTATTAATTTTTTTTTCATTAGCTTTAAATCAGATTTTATAATTTTGTTTATAGTTCCTATAGAGATGTTTAGAGATTCTCTGGAAGGTTGGATTTCCTTTTAAAACATGCGATGCGACTTTAAATATAATAAGCTGTAAACGTACTTTTGTTGGGTATGCTTTTTTATTTATTTTTTTATTTTTTATTTTTTTTATCCATTGGGAAAATATTTGTTGTTTTCGGTCGAGAATGGACCTCTTGACGTCGTCACTTTATTATTATTATTTTTTTTTTTCATTAGCTTTAAATCAGATTTTATAATTTTGTTTATAGTTCCTATAGAGATGTTTAGAGATTCTCTGGAAGGTTGGATTTCCTTTTAAAACATGCGATGCGACTTTAAATATAATAAGCTGTAAACGTACTTTTGTTGGGTATGCTTTTTTATTTATTTTTTTATTTTTTATTTTTTTTATCCATTGGGAAAATATTTGTTGTTTTCGGTCGAGAATGGACCTCTTGACGTCGTCACTTTATTATTATTATTTTTTTTTTCATTAGCTTTAAATCAGATTTTATAATTTTGTTTATAGTTCCTATAGAGATGTTTAGAGATTCTCTGGAAGGTTGGATTTCCTTTTAAAACATGCGATGCGACTTTAAATATAATAAGCTGTAAACGTACTTTTGTTGGGTATGCTTTTTTTTTTATTTTTTTATTTTTTATTTTTTTTATCCATTGGGAAAATATTTGTTGTTTTCGGTCGAGAATGGACCTCTTGACGTCGTCACTTTATTATTATTATTTTTTTTTTCATTAGCTTTAAATCAGATTTTATAATTTTGTTTATAGTTCCTATAGAGATGTTTAGAGATTCTCTGGAAGGTTGGATTTCCTTTTAAAACATGCGATGCGACTTTAAATATAATAAGCTGTAAACGTACTTTTGTTGGGTATGCTTTTTTTTTATTTTTTTATTTTTTATTTTTTTTTTATCCATTGGGAAAATATTTGTTGTTTTCGGTCGAGAATGGACCTCTTGACGTCGTCACTTTATTATTATTATTTTTTTTTTCATTAGCTTTAAATCAGATTTTATAATTTTGTTTATAGTTCCTATAGAGATGTTTAGAGATTCTCTGGAAGGTTGGATTTCCTTTTAAAACATGCGATGCGACTTTAAATATAATAAGCTGTAAACGTACTTTTGTTGGGTATGCTTTTTTATTTATTTTTTTATTTTTTATTTTTTTTATCCATTGGGAAAATATTTGTTGTTTTCGGTCGAGAATGGACCTCTTGACGTCGTCACTTTATTATTTTTTTTTTTTTTCATTAGCTTTAAATCAGATTTTATAATTTTGTTTATAGTTCCTATAGAGATGTTTAGAGATTCTCTGGAAGGTTGGATTTCCTTTTAAAACATGCGATGCGACTTTAAATATAATAAGCTGTAAACGTACTTTTGTTGGGTATGCTTTTTTATTTATTTATTTATTTTTTTTTTTTTTTTTATCCATTGGGAAAATATTTGTTGTTTTCGGTCGAGAATGGACCTCTTGACGTCGTCATTTTATTATTATTATTTTTTTTTCATTAGCTTTAAATCATATTTTATAATTTTGTTTATAGTTCCTATAGAGATGTTTAGAGATTCTCTGGAAGGTTGGATTTCCTTTTAAAACATGCGATGCGACTTTAAGTATAATAAGCTGTAAACGTACTTTTGTTGGGTATGCTTTTTTATTTATTTTTTTATTTTTTATTTTTTTTATCCATTGGGAAAATATTTGTTGTTTTCGGTCGAGAATGGACCTCTTGACGTCGTCACTTTATTATTATTATTATTTTTTTTTCATTAGCTTTAAATCAGATTTTATAATTTTGTTTATAGTTCCTATAGAGATGTTTAGAGATTCTCTGGAAGGTTGGATTTCCTTTTAAAACATGCGATGCGACTTTAAATATAATAAGCTGTAAACGTACTTTTGTTGGGTATGCTTTTTTATTTATTTTTTTTTTTTTTTTTTTTTTTTATCCATTGGGAAAATATTTGTTGTTTTCGGTCGAGAATGGACCTCTTGACGTCGTCACTTTATTATTATTTATTTTTTTTTTTTCATTAGCTTTAAATCAGATTTTATAATTTTGTTTATAGTTCCTATAGAGATGTTTAGAGATTCTCTGGAAGGTTGGATTTCCTTTTAAAACATGCGATGCGACTTTAAATATAATAAGCTGTAAACGTACTTTTGTTGGGTATGCTTTTTTATTTATTTTTTTATTTTTTATTTTTTTTATCCATTGGGAAAATATTTGTTGTTTTCGGTCGAGAATGGACCTCTTGACGTCGTCACTTTATTATTATTTTTTTTTTTCATTAGCTTTAAATCAGATTTTATAATTTTGTTTATAGTTCCTATAGAGATGTTTAGAGATTCTCTGGAAGGTTGGATTTCTTTTTAAAACATGCGATGCGACTTTAAATATAATAAGCTGTAAACGTACTTTTGTTGGGTATGCTTTTTTATTTATTTTTTTATTTTTTATTTTTTTTATCCATTGGGAAAATATTTGTTGTTTTCGGTCGAGAATGGACCTCTTGACGTCGTCACTTTATTATTATTATTATTTTTTTTCATTAGCTTTAAATCAGATTTTATAATTTTGTTTATAGTTCCTATAGAGATGTTTAGAGTTTCTCTGGAAGGTTGGATTTCCTTTTAAAACATGCGATGCGACTTTAAATATAATAAGCTGTAAACGTACTTTTGTTGGGTATGCTTTTTTATTTATTTTTTTATTTTTTATTTTTTTTATCCTTTGGGAAAATATTTGTTGTTTTCGGTCGAGAATGGACCTCTTGACGTCGTCACTTTATTATTATTATTAATTTTTTTTTCATTAGCTTTAAATCAGATTTTATAATTTTGTTTATAGTTCCTATAGAGATGTTTAGAGATTCTCTGGAAGGTTGGATTTCCTTTTAAAACATGCGATGCGACTTTAAATATAATAAGCTGTAAACGTACTTTTGTTGGGTATGCTTTTTTATTTATTTTTTTATTTTTTATTTTTTTTTATCCATTGGGAAAGTATTTGTTGTTTTCGGTCGAGAATGGACCTCTTGACGTCGTCACTTTATTATTATTATTAATTTTTTTTCATTAGCTTTAAGTCAGATTTTATAATTTTGTTTATAGTTCCTATAGAGATGTTTAGAGATTCTCTGGAAGGTTGGATTTCCTTTTAAAACATGCGATGCGACTTTAAATATAATAAGCTGTAAACGTACTTTTGTTGGGTATGCTTTTTTATTTATTTATTTATTTTTTATTTTTTTTTATCCATTGGGAAAATATTTGTTGTTTTCGGTCGAGAATGGACCTCTTGACGTCGTCACTTTATTATTATTTTTTTTTTTTTCATTAGCTTTAAATCAGATTTTATAATTTTGTTTATAGTTCCTATAGAGATGTTTAGAGATTCTCTGGAAGGTTGGATTTCCATTTAAAACATGCGATGCGACTTTAAATATAATAAGCTGTAAACGTACTTTTGTTGGGTATGCTTTTTTATTTATTTATTTATTTTTTTTTTTTTTTTATCCATTGGGAAAATATTTGTTGTTTTCGGTCGAGAATGGACCTCTTGACGTCGTCACTTTATTATTATTTTTTTTTTCATTAGCTTTAAATCAGATTTTATAATTTTGTTTATAGTTCCTATAGAGATGTTTAGAGATTCTCTGGAAGGTTGGATTTCCTTTTAAAACATGCGATGCGACTTTAAATATAATAAGCTGTAAACGTACTTTTGTTGGGTATGCTTTTTTATTTATTTTTTTATTTTTTATTTTTTTTATCCATTGGGAAAATATTTGTTGTTTTCGGTCGAGAATGGACCTCTTGACGTCGTCACTTTATTATTATTATTTTTTTTTCATTAGCTTTAAATCAGATTTTATAATTTTGTTTATAGTTCCTATAGAGATGTTTAGAGATTCTCTGGAAGGTTGGATAACCTTTTAAAACATGCGATGGGACTTTAAATATAATAAGCTGTAAACGTACTTTTGTTGGGTATGCTTTTTTATTTATTTATTTTATTTTTATTTTTTTTTTTATCCATTGGGAAAATATTTGTTGTTTTCGGTCGAGAATGGACCTCTTGACGTCGTCACTTTATTATTATTATTTTTTTTTTCATTAGCTTTAAATCAGATTTTATAATTTTGTTTATAGTTCCTATAGAGATGTTTAGAGATTCTCTGGAAGGTTGGATTTCCTTTTAAAACATGCGATGCGACTTTAAATATAATAAGCTGTAAACGTACTTTTGTTGGGTATGCTTTTTTATTTATTTTTTTATTTTTTATTTTTTTTATCCATTGGGAAAATATTTGTTGTTTTCGGTCGAGAATGGACCTCTTGACGTCGTCACTTTATTATTATTATTTTTTTTTCATTAGCTTTAAATCAGATTTTATAATTTTGTTTATAGTTCCTATAGAGATGTTTAGAGATTCTCTGGAAGGTTGGATAACCTTTTAAAACATGCGATGGGACTTTAAATATAATAAGCTGTAAACGTACTTTTGTTGGGTATGCTTTTTTATTTATTTATTTTATTTTTATTTTTTTTTTTATCCATTGGGAAAATATTTGTTGTTTTCGGTCGAGAATGGACCTCTTGACGTCGTCACTTTATTATTATTATTTTTTTTTTCATTAGCTTTAAATCAGATTTTATAATTTTGTTTATAGTTCCTATAGAGATGTTTAGAGATTCTCTGGAAGGTTGGATTTCCTTTTAAAACATGCGATGCGACTTTAAATATAATAAGCTGTAAACGTACTTTTGTTGGGTATGCTTTTTTATTTATTTTTTTATTTTTTATTTTTTTTATCCATTGGGAAAATATTTGTTGTTTTCGGTCGAGAATGGACCTCTTGACGTCGTCACTTTATTATTATTTTTTTTTTTTTCATTAGCTTTAAATCAGATTTTATAATTTTGTTTATAGTTCCTATAGAGATGTTTAGAGATTCTCTGGAAGGTTGGATTTCCTTTTAAAACATGCGATGCGACTTTAAATATAATAAGCTGTAAACGTACTTTTGTTGGGTATGCTTTTTTATTTATTTTTTTATTTTTTATTTTTTTTATCCATTGGGAAAATATTTGTTGTTTTCGGTCGAGAATGGACCTCTTGACGTCGTCACTTTATTATTATTATTTTTTTTTCATTAGCTTTAAATCAGATTTTATAATTTTGTTTATAGTTCCTATAGAGATGTTTAGAGATTCTCTGGAAGGTTGGATTTCCTTTTAAAACATGCGATGCGACTTTAAATATAATAAGCTGTAAACGTACTTTTGTTGGGTATGCTTTTTTATTTATTTATTTTTTTTTTTTTTTTTATCCATTGGGAAAATATTTGTTGTTTTCGGTCGAGAATGGACCTCTTGACGTCGTCATTTTATTATTATTATTTTTTTTTTTTCATTAGCTTTAAATCAGATTTTATAATTTTGTTTATAGTTCCTATAGAGATGTTTAGAGATTCTCTGGAAGGTTGGATTTCCTTTTAAAACATGCGATGCGACTTTAAGTATAATAAGCTGTAAACGTACTTTTGTTGGGTATGCTTTTTTATTTATTTTTTTATTTTTTATT